>CM042684.1:18069578-19269578 GCA_023614405.1 Avena insularis
CACCATCTCGTATACATACCATAATACATGTCTAACACCCCGTTAATCTATATATAGACCTGAGAGAGGCTGATTGGTTTAAACTCATCTTAATTTTTAGTACATAAAGTCTTTGGTAAACCATCAGCAATCTGATCCATGATGCGAATTCGACATCAAGTTGCTTGCTAGCAAACTCGCTCTCTAACAAAGAAAAATCAATCTCAATATGCTTGCGCGCATGAAAAAACTGGATTTGCGTATGCATGTGGCTCCAAGATTATCACATCATAGATATGGTTTTTCTGAGTGAAACACTGCCTATTTAACCGCTGTTTCAACCTGGAATAGCTCAGCAGATTGCAAGAGTTTCTGCATTCAGCCTCCAGACTTGACCTAGACATGAGGCTGTTTCCCGGGCACTCAAGAGATGAGATTAGAACCAAAAATACAGCAAAACCCACCAGCAGAGCTGCCTCTGTCATCTAAATCACTCTGCCTGGGCCTGTATCCAGTAGGCACTACAGGCGGAATGGACCAGTGCTAAGACCAATCTTGTATAAAAGGCGAATATACTCTCAAAATCTCTAACTGCAGTCCAAAGGTGTAGTAGTAGGGCATGAAGAACTGACAAACTTTGTTCATCGAGAAAACAAAGATCGTGCCTGGTCGGGCCAGACACCAAGAGCACCTACAATGTCTCTGCATCGAAAGTGACATCCTGTGGCCTAGAGGAACCCATCTGTCAATGACAACGGATCTGTCAGAGATAGGTGTTGACAGGCAAATGCATCATCCCACATGGTCAATAAACTGTAAGATACTTTCCTAGGCCAAGAGCAACCATGATGTTTCGGGAACCCTAAGTCCTAAAAAAGAAATGCATCACCAAGATCCTAAGGCAAATTTAACCCCAAACGATGAATATTGAGATGGCTGAATCGTATTAGCTTGTCACAATTATATCATCAACATGTTTGAGAATAAACATAGTAACACCATCAGCGGTATGATGTATCGTCGCGGATGGAATGAAACCAAGAGTATGAAGCCGCTACTGTTGCTGAATATGCTCGAGTTCGCTTCACCATATAAGTCTATCAAGTTTGTAAATGTAATTGGGATTAGCTAAGACTCAAAAACCAGGTGGTTGTTTCATATAGACTTCCTCTTCCGTAACACCATGTAAAAAAACGCTGCTCTAACATCTAGCTGCCGGGGAATTCCATCCTCTGAGACTCGGAGCATAGTTAGAACAAGTCCGGAGAAGTTGCAGCCTGACAACAAGATCAAAAGTATCTTCATAACGTGCTATACCTTTGTTTGAATCCTTTTTGCAATGTATTATTTTGTATCGATTGGTTGGTACCATCAGCATTTTTCTCTTTGATGCGAAAAATTTCATTTATAATCACTATATTTCTGGTTAAGCTTGAGGAACAAGGTGCCGCGTGATTAGCAAGAAGCATTATACCATCCCGGAGCAGCCTACCTTTCTATCCATTCACAAATTCTTTGGTTCTCCTATAGATATGGAGGCATACCCAACAAGTACTATCCGTATTGTCGGCACCTTTGGAGGCTTACTAACTCAACAAACAGAGGTGGTAGACCCAGACAAGGAAGATCCCAAATCATGTGCTCGGCAAAGATTCACGCAGATGAGATTGAATAAAGAGAGGTCGTATAGCCAAAGAGCTGCCGTGCCGTAGTGTCCTTGTTCGCATGGCGACAACACAGCGTAGGACAGAATTTGAGTATGCTGGCGATCCCATGACGATCATCAGCGCCGGCACGGAAAGGCGACAATCATCGACGTATCGTATGTGGAAGCGGGACCTGCAACGGCAGACTACACGACAAGTCGCCCGCACGTGGTATCGTTAAGTAGAGCTGCACCGCCGCACGGTCAGCGCGCGTTTGCACACGAGGCGCGCGGGCGTATATCGTCTTTATCGCATAATCATTCCCGCTATGGGCGATTTCTTCTTCTGCAAGGTTTCTGTATAGTTTTTCGTTCTTAACAGACTTGAGTATTATCTTGTGAAGAATCTTTGAAGAATCATCACAGAGACCCGAGGAAGGTTAATAACAGGAATAATTGCAAATGCGGTCATTAGCATGTACACCTATGTCATGAGATGTCGAGGAGGAATCGCTTTGTTGGGAGAAGAATCTCTTTCACAAGCATCTACGCCTACATTTGAATTATGAGAGTGTAAAAATATTTTCATCAAAACAACATCAATGGGAGACATAAACATTCAAAGAGGACATCGAGACATTTGACTCTTTATAAATGGTAAATGCAAACAACGCTTGGAACGAAAGAGCGCTTGTGTTTATTGTATGGATTAAGATTGGGCCAACATGCACAACCTAAAACACGTGGGCGGCTCCATGAAGTGGCTTCTTGATATGAAGAAGGCCTGTTATGGTGCCCAGATTGAGGAAACTTTTGTGTAATAGGTTTATAAGAAAGGTTGTTGGGTAATAAAAGCATCATCCCAATATTTGAGAGGCATAGAAGCATTGGCAAGCAAAGCAAGGCCTATCAACAATGTGGACGTATGTTTAATGTATTCAGTTGAACCATTTGCTGCGAGTATGAGACATGATAGCGCATGAACAATGCCTCTACTTCAAGCGGAAAAGAAACCATTTGTTCCTTTTCTACATTCACTCCACCCCAATCAGTGGTACAGGAGAATCTTTCTACCAAATTGACGCTCAATACATTGTCAGAAAAGTCAAGAAAGACTTGATATACACTTAACGCTTTCTACAAATAGATCCAAGTATACTTGCTAAAGTCATCAATGGCTTACATAGTATAATGTTTGCTAACGTAAAGAGATTGGTCCCCATACATCGAAAATATCTCGCTCCAAAGGAATCAGAGTTACCAGTGGAAAGTTTATGTGTCAAGGACTTAGTCACGGGCATGGATCACATATGTAAGAATTTATTTCAGAGCAAAAGATGTCTTATTTTTCCAAGAACTGCTGAACAATAAAAGGACGAAGGATGCCCTAGGACGACGATGCCACGGATATGAAGGCTCATCGACAAGAGCATGCTTAGATGATGTCCTATGAGTATGGTGTGGAAGAGTAGAATGACAAGGGGACCTCAAACATGATTTGCTGCGTGGCCTGGATCCTTAATCAAGAAAAAAATGGGTGAATTTCAATAAAGGCATTATGCCCAAAAGTAACGGTGGAGCAGAAAGTGTCTATGGGATGATGAAGGAACATTATGATGTTGTTGTTTAAGGCACATGGTGTAAAACCGAATACTAATATTAGCACTCTACCTTGTCCACTACATTATGAACTTGATCACGCTTTCGATATGTCCTTTATGAACTTGAAGCTGCTGGGAGATGTCCTACGTGGTTGTGGCTCCAAGGTCCATGGATCCAATTACTTGCCAACTCCAAAGCACCCTTTGGAGTCGGTGTGCGGTCATCCTCCCCATCATTACTTTACAATGTCACCAGCAATCACTAGCTGGGTGTCCTTCCTTCTTGCATATTCGATGATCACACCTTCCCACGTAGGTACCACCATTTCAAGTCAAGGATCTTCCCACGCCTCTTTGGGACTAGCACACGATCAAATATAGGCCACGGTTTGAGGGGAGGTGGGCGCTGGGGAGGGGTGGGAGGGCGATTGCATGGAGGCATGGTAGAAGGGAAACATGTGATAAGCTGGAAATTGGGGCAAAGACAGGGCCGGATACGCCTGGATATAGGTGTTGTGGAGGTGAAGGATAAGTGAGGTGGAGGAGGCATGCAGGCTGTTGATAGCTAGTGGAGGTGGTGGGCTTAGGGGTTTAAAAGCAGCGGAGGAGCACCCCATAATTGGGAGCAGGGTGGCAGGTAGCATTGATAGAGGAGGTAAAGCCAGCAGGAGCTTGACCTGTCGAGAGAAGCATAGCATCGCGATTCTCATAGGAGAGCAACTGAGAACACATGTCACAGGGTAGTAGTAGGGAACGGGCGCGCACGGCGCAATGTTTGTGCTGTCGTGCCGCATCTGCATCGCTTCAGAATATAGCCCCGATCACGCTCGACCATCTTCTCCCGCAGCAGCCAGCTCGAGGCAAAACCTTCTACCTTCGTGATGTATTGTTGAGCAGTCATCTCGAGCCAGCAGGAGAGTTCATGGCGGGGTGACTGGACGGATTTTTGAGTACATGGCAATAGCGACGCCACATCGCCGACAGTTGATGAAGGCCGAAACATGGGGGCAAAGCACATCCCTGAGAGGGAATTGACGAGGAAACTGACCACCCTTGTTGGTCCCTGGTCGTCTGTAGACGTCGTAGATGCCTAAGTTAGAGACCGACACTTTTTTCTGATTTTCATCTTCAGCCTCAAGCTTTTCTGGGTGTGAAAAGATCGTACCTCGAGGGAAAGACCCATTACACCAAGGCACATGCGAGAGCAGTGGCGTACAAGAGCCTCGCCAAAGACAGTGAAATTTTCATGAAATACTACTACATGGGCGCACACCGAGGGTGACCGGCGCCGAGGAGTAGACGGCGAAGTTGCTAATCGAGCAGCATGGTAGGGATGGGAAGGTGGAACAAAAAATTGTAGGAGATTTGTTTGAAGGTAATCTGTAGGTTGTTGGTGTGGAAGAATAAGATCGGGTTCCGTGAGGAACAGCCCTCTGATCTGGATCCTTGGACTTGGGAAAAGAAAATACGGGTTGTAGTTGTTGAAGAAAGTAATTGGAGGCAGGGAATTGGATCACCAGCACATCTTGCAGTCCTGGTCCTTCCGATCGATTCCGATCGTATTTCTTTTGGCAGCACGGCAGGGAGAGACACCATGGCGGCGCAGCTAGAGAGAAGAGGAAGGGCTCGATACCATGTCGATTTTCCTGGGAGGAACGTAGATACACCTCCTCAGTGGTTCTCGGTTACGCAGTTATAGATTTAGGAATTCTCGTGTGGCGGCATTACAGAAAGTTCGGCACGATAACGAGTGGTGTACTACACCATCTCGTATACATACTCATAATACATGTTCAATAATCCAATCGGGTTAACAACTAACGCCGGAGGGCAGCAGGGGAAACCAGCCAGGCGGCGGAGTTGGCGAAGTTGGCGGCCGAGGGTAGCTGGGGACGTGATCTGGTCACCTCTAAATTAGAAAGAGTTTTTCTTTCTGATTGCAATCATTAGCAATTCAGTCCAAGTAATTAATATACATTGCTAAAATCTGTATATGAATATTACAGTCACATGTCACCGGCCGCACATGTTGTGTGTTTGTTTGCGTCATATGGGCGGATTGATGTTGACTTTGAGGATGCCCGCTGCGGTTCCTTTTAAGCTGCCATGATCGATTTGGCCATCGCGTGAGGAGGTCTTTTTAACTTTGTTGCCTACCCTTTTGTTCGTAGAATAAGTGCATTTAGCCTTGTTCTAAATCAAAGTTAGTAAAATTTATCTATTAGAGCAGTGCACTTACTCTGGCTCAGCTGGGCAAGTTGGGTGTCTCTGGATTATCTTGAATGCAACACCGCCCAAATGGCGAAAGTATCGTCATTGTTGCAAACGATGTAACCATACAACGATGGGGACAGCGGGTTGCAAGACGACCTTCGCTTCCCTTTGAGGGCAAATTTAAGGGGATCCGTAAGGTTTTTAATGTGGCGCCCACTTGTCAATTTAATATACCGTGATTGGTACGTTAAAAAAGTTAGTAAAGTTTGATTAACTTTATACAGGAAAACGTAGGGGCAATATTTATGGAATCCAAGTTGGTAACAATATATATATAAGCTTTCAAATTTAGTTTCATAATATGTTAATTTGATGTAATATATGTTATTATATTTATCTACAGTTGGGAAAATTTTGAAAGATTTAATAGTATTGATATTGCAAGAGATGATTACAACGTGAGCCCTTAGGCTGTTTATAAGGGTACCAGAAGACTTGGGGAGACAAAAAGATCGCCACTAGAGATAGCATTGGATTACAATATGAAACTATCTAATATAACGTAATCCACATATATCAACCCCCTCCCCATCTTTCTCCTGCGTTCCCCAATTTTCTGACCAGACTTTACTCGACGCAGCATTTGTCCTGATCCGAGCATAAGCTAAATGTGAGGTGGTAGCCCCTTTGTTGCCGGCGTTTATGTAGCCGGAGGGACGTTGTAGTCGTGATCGATGAAAAGCGGTTGGTGAAGTTGTCGCAGCTTGATGAAGTAGATAAAATTGATGATGTTGTTGCAAGTTATGGATCGGATGTCGCTGTTGAGCTTGTAGAAAATTCACCGAATGGCCAATCGTGAATTTGCAAGTGAGAGCTCCTATCTTGAGAGCTGTGATTTTACTACACCCTTAGGGAGGGCCCCAAGACCATCTATGTTGTTCATTTGTTGGAGATCCATGCAAGGCCTCAACCAGCCATCGCCGTCACACATTTACATTTAAGCCTCTTGCTTTTTTTGGTATTTCACCCATAGTCCAGTGGGAGAGGATGACCACCCCACCGCCCACTCTCCAACCTTTAGGGGAGCCCACTGCTGCCACGCCCCTGCCCACCTAATCCTAACAAGCTTCCTCCTGGCTGCTGCCATGGATCTAGGGCCCCTACTTTTTCCTTTTTTTTTGGTTTTTCTTCATGTTTGGATCCAGCCAGGTTGAATATTTTGTTTGATTAAATTCATGGTTGAATCTTGATTGAATCTTGTATGATTTTGTTTAAATTGGGTGGATCTGGGGCCCATACATTTTCCTTTATTGAATGTTGATTAAATCATGTGGTATGTTTATAGATAAATTTTGAAGGTTAGTTTATTTAAGGTCGATCTTTTGTAATGAAAACATCCTTCAAATTTTTTTTTATGGATCATGGTATGAATATTCTATGGATCTATGTAAAACATAAAAAGAGGAAAACCTAAAATGATTTCTGGTCAAGAATCTGAGGAAATGTTTTTTTTATGAAAAAATATATGAATGAGATTAGAAATTCAGAGTAATCTCAAAGAATCTAGTGTGTATCTTGTATGAAACGCTCTTGTTATTAATCTTATTCCTGAACATATACATAACAAAATTGTTGATTATTCTTAAAATTTTGCAAAGAATAAATGAGGTAAAAGAAACAAACATTTATGCAAGTATTCTGTGGAAAAATTATATGAATATCTCTTGACGTAAACAAGTTTGTAAAACGCAGAATCTTGTATGAAACTTGAATCTAGGATGAAACAAAGTAAGAGTGATTTAAATATTGTTAAATAAAAAGCACAAAAATAAAATGATTAAATGAGATTGTTGAAAAATAAATTATGCATGTTTCATTTTCAGAATTAAAATGTACATAAAAATTGTTGAATATTGCTACCTAAAAATATTGGTACTTAAATTATTTTGTATGAATCAGTCAAGATCAAACATAGTTTTAGTTCTCTCTCATTAAATAACCTTGGACTGATTCCATTTTAACCAAATTGCTTTCCCAAATCTTGAAGCACGTAATATTCTGGGAGATAGTGTTAAAAAAATTGTTAATGGAGATAGTGGTTGCAAATAAAAATCAAGGTAGAGATCTCATAATGAGAGGAGTGACAGTGAGATAGTGTTAAAAAATTGTTGGTGAAATCAGATTAGATAGTGTGTGAAATCTCGTGGAATCTTGTGTGAATTGTATAAAACATTCTGGTACTAATCTTGGTTGATGCAGATTACAGAAAAATCAATTTCTAAATTGTTGAAGAATATTGTATGGAACCATGTTGAACTTCTATAGATTTGATGGATTTTGCATTAATGTTTCATGTTTCTTGCAATAGAATTTAGGAAATATGTGATAAGAGCGATTGAAACGCCCATGAATTTTATAGTTGCAAAAACTTAATAAAATTTACCTTTGAAAAATAATATGAATGTTCAGATGGCTATTTGAAAAAATCAGAAAATATTTGCAAAGATTCATACATGTTAACAAATAAATTTTGAATAAATATCTCGTGAATTTCTTTTTGATGAAACTATAATGTAACTAAAAACGGATAATTAATAAATTAAAATATATTGTAACTTCAAAAATCTTTTCAAGAATCCTGCACTGTTGTCAAGAATCAACGCATTTCTACAGTTTTAGGTTCATCCTGCAAAGACCTGTAGTTGTAGTTCTCTATTAATCGTCAAACTATTGCCGCACTATTACCCTCGGATAGTGGTAAATTAAAAAATAATATTTTCTCTATGTAACAAGTTGGGGAGACAAACAACTATTTAAATAATATTTTCTCTATGTACATAAAAAATATTGATTATCCCCTGAAATTTTATGAAAAATAAGGTGAAAGAAAGAAACGTATATCTCCGGTGGAAAAAATTATATGACTTGGCAGAACAAGTTTAAACGTGTGAATCTTGAAGGAAACTTCTGAATCCAAAATGAAACAAAATAAGAATGTTCAATATTAAATAAAAAGTAGAAAAATAAAAATCATCAAAAGAGATTGTTGAAAAAAATAAATTATACATGTTTCATTTTTAGAATAAAAATGTACATAAAAAATGTTAAATATTCCTGAAATTGTACTAGAAAAAAATAAGGTGAAAAAGAAACAGGAACGTGTAAAGAAGACTATCGATTGTAGGAGACAAAGTTGTTTACAAAAAATTTAGAATATCAAAAGAAGGTTAGATAGAAAACTACAGCACAATTCTAAACGATGAGGTGTGGAATATTTTGTAAACGTAATCTTTAATAAATGAAGAGTAGAGATGGTGTTGGCTCCTCCTACGAGTGGGATTGCATTGTCCTCCTATCTTGCTCTCGTTCTTGATTTTTCATCTACTAGTCACCATCTCTCCGTTTGTACGCCAGCAGCTCTGTTTATCGCTGCGGCTCGCGTCGGCGCGGAACGGCTATTGGCTGACCCGGCAAACCCGTGCAAGTGCAGGTATGCTCTCCAGTTCGTGGCAGCAGGCCGGGCCGGCGTCCGGGCGCAGGCACGGCGAGTCAAGGCTGTCCAGCCTCAGCTCGGCTCCGCGCCGCCCGCGTATCGCGTACCCTCGGCGACCGCCGTCGGCCTCGCGAGCCCAGTGGACGCGCGTCACCACGTCCCCGGCGTTCCTCACCCTGTGCTCGCGCTGCAGCCTGTCCGCGAACAACGCGCGGTCGCCGCTCTTGGGCCCACCTGAAGGACACCACGGCGACGGGCGGCTGGCGATGCCCATCCGGCGCAGCACGATGACGACGTCGCGGCGGCCCACATGCGCCGCACCTCGCGCGCTCGTTCTCGCAGACCGCGACGTAGCCGACGAAGCTGGTGCGCTGCAAGTCAGCCACCTGGGCGCCGATCGACTGCCGCTGCGCCCACGGAGTGGGATAGATAGGACGACGTGGCGTTTGCCGGTACGACCGTTCCGGAAGCACGAGCGTTATGGCTTCGCAGCGACGACGACGCCGACATGGAGTGGAATGCGGCGTACGCGGCCTGCACGAAGTCGCCATACCGGAGCACCTTCGCGTCAGAGGTTCTGGTCGAGCGGTCAGGACGGAGGGCCTCCCACTCGTCCTCGCCGTGGTACCGGCCGACGAGCCCCTGGGGCAACGGCCGCAGCGAGAGCGTGAGGAGCCGCTGACATGTGCGCCAGGCTCCAAGTGTGGGGACATCTCCTCTGCAGCCGGCTTCCGGCATTAACGACAGAGCGTGGACACGCCTCATCGCGTTGAGGGGGAGCCCACCCTACGGCCGCTGCGGTCATCGTCGTCGGGGTGACTCCCAGTTCGTCCCGCGGCCTGTCGAACTGCGTGCACTTTGGGCTGGAGCAGCGGCGGTGCATCCTCGTGTTGACAGAGTTGGGCCTGGGCTGTCGTAGCGGCCGTTGCTGCGTTTGGTTGATGGGGACAGACGGCTGTGGCGGAGCGGCACGGTGAAAGCCGCCATGGCGGATATGGCCGGAGAACCCGTTAACCCAACTCCTCTTGTACATGGAGTAGATGTGATGAAGGGGTAGTGCAGAGTACAGAGCATGGCAGACCAACGGTTTGCTGGGCCTGACGACCGGCACAATCCCCTGGAGGAGGGGCCCTGGCACCATCTCTGTTCTCCATTCGCCGGAGATTCATATGCCTAATGCTGCTTTTATAAATAAATTCCTCTCACCCATCTCTTAGGTCTGTTGTAGTTTTTAATTCAATTTCTAACTTTTAGATATTCTAAAATTTTTGTCGCTTGTTGTCTCCTCACAATCGATGCCTTCTACATCGCTTCGTTTATTTTCACCTCATTTTTCTCGTAGAAAATTTCAGAAATATTCAACAACTTTTTTATGTATATTTTTAATTTGAAAATTGAAATTATTGCATAATTTATTTTTTCAACAATCTTTTTGATAAATCGTTTTTCTACTTTTTATTTGAATAAATATTTAGACACCCTCTTTACTTTGTTTCATCCGAGATTCAGAATTTACTTACACAAGATTCACACGCTTACAAACTTGTTTCTCATGCAAGAGATATTCATATATTTTTTACAGAATACATGCATAATGCATGTTTCTTTTTCACCTCATTTTTTCTCGCAAAATTTCAAAAATAATCAACAATTTTTATATACATTTTTTATTCTGAAAACGAAACATGCCAAATGCATGTTGAATATTCTTGGATTATTTCTACGAAAGTATGGATATTTGCCAAATATTTGAAAACCTTCCAACATAGATTCATTCAAGATTCATAGGCAATAATATTCATAGGATATATACTAGATATTTCAGAATAATATTCTTAGATATATTCAGAAATAATATTCATTCAAGATTTATAGGAATAATATTCTAGGATATTTCAAGAATAATATTCATTCAAGATTCATAGGAATAATATTTTAGGATATTTCAGGAATAATATCCATTCAAGATTCATAGGAATAATATTTATATTCATATAGGATATTTTAGGAATAATATTCTTGGATTATTTCTACGAAAGTATGGACGTTTTATTCGGGATTGAAGCAATTTTCATACAAATTTAAAAGAATTTTTATCATACTATTTATTTAACAATATAGATTTTAACAGTACATTTTAATATCACATGTTTCATGCATGCTTCATACACGATTCATAAGTTTTCATGCAAGATTCACAATTGAATATATTCACAAGTAGAAACCGACGCACTGGTTTTTATACGTAAAGAATGCATGCTTCATACAAGATTCATACACGGTTCGCTCAACGAAAATCCATAGAATGAAAATTAACCTGTAAGATTTTCTTCATATATGGTCTTTATATGCTGCAGAGAATACATGCTTCATACACTATCATGAGCTTGCTTTTCTACAGCTCAAAACATATCTGTTTCATACATGGTTCACAAAAACATGTAAAAATTTCTACTAGAATTTGAAAGAACCATAGAAGATATAAATCTTTACACATACAAGATTCAGATAGATCCAACAATGTTTCATTACAGATTCTTAGCATTTTTCAAGTGAATCAAGATTCACATAAGAACCATACATGTAAAAAAAATCGTACTCTAATCGAATACAGCCAGATTCGTACACAAAAACATGATAATGCATACAAGGTTCGTAGTGGTGTCACACAAGATTCACAATGGTAAAAATAATAGAGGAACTTAGATCCGTCCAAAAGCATGAAGAAAAAAGATCCATCATAGATCCATCAAAGATTCATACAAAATCACATGAACTAGAACTGGATCCAAACAAAAATACAAAAGCATGAAGAAAAAAAGAAAGGAAAAGGAGCAAAAATAAAAGAACAAATAAAGGAAAAGGAAAGGCCTCCAATCCTCTAGATCTGGCTGGAGCCGGCAATCATCCAATCCTCCACGCTTGTAGGCAACATTGCTGCTCCATGGGCGCCTCTATCCTGGGCATGTACGAGGAGGAGGTGGTAAGGCAAGTGTGCTATCGTGGGGAGGAGGAGGAGGTGGCATGGCGACGCTGATGGGAGGGGGAGCGGTTTGGGGTAGGTGGAGGATAAGAGCGATCGGGTGGTCTACGTATTCGATCGGGAGCCTAAGAGTTTATTCTTCTGCATGGATTATGTTTTAAGTCCAACATTTTTCAAGGGGTTAAAATGCAAAAAGTACACGTTTAGACTTTGACTACACGGACTATTACTAACTTAATCTCCAACAAATCTTCGGGTTACATTTATGGTGCCGGGGCTCAAATCCTAGGAGGAGTAAATCTCACCCTCGATTTTCCAATCGGATTGGTGTAGTCTAAGCTTGGGTCTGGGACCAATTACATGAGTGCAAAAAAGTTCAGACTGATTGAAAGCCACTCATGCGCTGACCAAGGCCGATAATGTACTACATTTTTAAATTGTAAAATCCGTGTAATACTTCTAAAAACAATTAAAAAGTATATTATTTTAAAATCGCTATAGATTGTTTGCTTTGGAAATAATGGAAGAGAGAGCCTGTGGGCAGAGAAAAAATATAGTCAACAAGGTCTCACCAGAGAAATCTAAGCTGCCTAACGCGATTTAGTGGACTCGCTAAAAAATCTCGCCAACACATTTCAGAAATATTCAAAACATCCAAATGATGATCTTGTACAATCAACGATGAATAAATGTTTAACGGTCATGAAAACCTCTGCTATTCTTCAAAAATATGACATTCGACACTCTTTGATTTCCGCCCGTGATGCTTTAAGTTCATGAATGGAACTAAGATTGGCCTCATCAAAGGTCACTTCCAACACTTCACGCAGGCCGATTAAAGTGAGAAAGGAGTCGACCATCTACCATGGCATGCAACCTTCATCGGCGAGGTGTCAGATTTGCTACAGACTTTAGGAGTAACCGTTAAACGATCATACTCCACAAGAAAGGATTTTAAAGACGACTTCATATCGGGAAAGTCAATAATCATTTCGCCTTTCTATGCATCGCCTTAGACAGAAAATCCTCATCTCTCATGGACGCCTGCCTTCCGCCATGGCGTAACGACACGCTGCCTAGACGGAGTACCCTCCAACTCAGCCACAGTTAGGGGTGCATGGCGGTGAAAACCCCCCTCACACTAGCAGCCTCAATGCTCGACGCAGCTGCCGCATGGCCCTATTAAAGTGCACCGTCACTGGCATCCTAGACCCCACGATCGCCAGGAGGTGAGACACGTTATTGTCGCACGATAGATAGACCAGCCCATCCTGCAGGCTGACATGCCCTCTTGGGTGGCATCCAACGTAGCTCGCTGCCAGTAAGCACGTGAAGAAGGGCCTCCAAATGCGGCACCATTCGTCGCAAGACATTGGGCCTAGTGTGTAACTTTCAAAGATTAGAGCTTAGGAAATAAGTTGAACCCAGGTATGTGCATTGCATTCATGCATAGAAAATTTGAATAATTTTACGCTTTGAACAAAAACTTGTCAAAGTGGTTGAAGCTTCTCTCAACTGATGGAGTTGAAGTAAATCATCAAGTTGATCGTGATAAGTTTCAATATGACCTTTGCTAAAACTTTATTTCGAGAAAGATGATTTGATCTAAGTGTAGATCAAATGTAATAAAATTAAACCACTACATTGTTTAATGATTAATATCATACCCTTAAGATATCATTCATAGTATTCATTACAACAACCCATAAAATACCAAGTTAAGGATACAGCTCAAGTAACAAGAATTTAATAACTAAATCTTGACCTATTTTATCCTTATCTATTTCTACCATGAGGATCATGGTAATACTTCACCCTAACTCTTTAGTTATATGGAGTAGGAAGGAAACCAAGTCAAGACCATTCACCACATATCTTTCTTTCCATATCAATCCTTATCATCTCTACTAAATCTTATTCTAATATCTATTGTTAATCAATGTTGAGTGATCAACTATTGATCTATCAATCTTTAACCTATCAATTCTTGGTCTAACAACTCTTGTATTTATCATAGCATTCATTTTAAAGCCTTTAGAGAAAGAAGTAAGAAGAGGTAGATGGTAATGCTAGTTTTAGATATCATCTATAGGATGGGAGTGTTGGAAGAGAATAAGATCAATATGATAATTGATGGAGTTAACTCCCTGAATAGATAGAAGAGTTATCTCAAATAAAGGTATATGTGGTAAAAAAGAAGATTATAAGGATGAATATTGAAGATAGTTACCAAGGAGTAATCCTATTGGATCAAGTAGGCATAGTCATTGAATAATAACTCTAGTCAAATAGAAATACTAAGAAGATAATTATAATACAACTCGTAGTGTTGTATCGAGGAAAGCCTTGATTAGCCAATCGAAACCTAAGCCATAAATGATCAAAAGATTATAATGATCATGCTCAAGTCACTAAGAGTGAATGATTATATCATGTACAAAGTGAAATTGGTGGATAGAATATGATTAAACCCTAGTATAGATATGAGAAGATTATGAAAAGCTTTAGTGACAAGCTTCGTGATTTATAAGTGTGATTACAAAGTAAATTGTGAAGTAAGAGGGTAATCATTAACATGTAATTAGATTCATAAGAAGTATTCTAGAGATGAGAATTACCTCTATGAAGAGATCAGATAGAGCTTTAGTGTCAAGCTCATTGGATTTACAAATGGATTTGGGAGGAGAAATTATTGGTAAGAATATTCTTGTGAGTAAAGCTCATCATGTTAACACATGGATGATGGTTGTGAATAAGTAATATATCTAGGAAAGGAATTCCTCAAGTAAGAAACAATAATTATGAAGTATGGAAGATAGGAATTATTGGTAAACACTAAACCTTAAATCTATAATCAATCTTAATATCTATCTCATCTGTTTGATCCAGCATCCTATTCCATTAGTTTATAGGAATATTTTCCTCCATAACAAAATCATAACACATCTTTGTCATTTCCAACTATCATAGTCATATGTGCTTAGGAACTATCTTAATCAATTCTTCCTCATAAGTCGTTCTAGAGAATAACCTTACTATTTTAAAAGGTGATATCATTCATGATCACAAACATGAGGGCAATATGTCTTCAACCCCTAATGTCCATCCCCATTTATAAAATGATACAAGAGTATGAGATATCCTAAAACTCATGGTAAATAGTTATAATTCTAAACCCTAGCTTCTATTTCAATAATAATTATCAATGTATAATTAAAGTCATAACCAAGATGATTAAAACATAATTCACCTATTAGTGGAATTGGAATAATAAAATTTACCATTTTAAGAACTTTAATAATTAAATCATGATTGTTATATAATAATAAATATGGATATATTCTATGCATATCCTTAGCTATCTTAAACCATTACCATTACATTCATCAACAGGAAATAAAAATCATTTTATAAGATCTTATTATAAAAAGTAAATCTCTAAAACCCTAAGAGATAAATTGTTGCAATCAATAAAAATGCTTTCCAAAAAGTTTAAATCTTTGAAAATAATAAATAAACATTGGAACAATTAGTTTCATAAGTTCCTGCAGTAATTTTGTTATTTCATAAAGTTTTGGAATATTTAAACCTTGTAGGAATTCAAACTGAAAAAGAAAAAAGAAAACAGAATTAGAAAAGAAAGAGTAAAAGAAATAACCCAGCCTAGTTTTGGCCAGAGGCCCATTCCTCCTCATTGCTATATGACGCTACAACGAGCCTTGCCTCATAATGGCTTGCTACGGCCCACATTACCTTGGTCCCAAGTCTGGCCCATCCTGGGGTTCATCCCCTATCACTCCTTTCATTCTTACCTTGAGGAAGTGGCTAAATTCGCTGGCGCCGCCGTCGTTGATCTCCGCCGCGTCGTGATGCCCAAGTCACCGAGAGCAAGGATAATGCTTTCCCGAGCACATCTCCCTCGTACTCATCTCTTCATTCCCCCTCTCACTCGCTTCAGCACCCCCTCTTCCCCATTTTCTCCTCTGTCCGAAAACCTAGCCGCCGGAGTCGTTCGCCGTGACCGCTAGAGACCGCCCTAGGACCAAGCGTCGCGTCTTTATGAGCTTCACCATGGTGTTCTCATCTCAAGGTGAAGTAATCGAGCGGAAGCCCGTAATCCGCACGAGCATGTCTCCAAAGTCCGGCCATCGTGGTCCTCGTCGATTTGACCACCGGTCCGCCAAGCACTCCAAGGCAATCCTGGTGAGCTTCCGAGTCTTATAGGCCTCTCCGATTCATCGCCAATTCACCGTAGCATCTTGCCCACGAGTGACCCGACCACACCACCGCGGAGGCTCGTCGCCGACGAGGCTCCGGTATCCAAAACTAAGCATGATTAGTAGGTGTAGACTCGCCATCGTCTCCCAGTTCCAACGCAACCAACCATACTTGCTAGGGCGCTGTAGATCGCCACCGGCGACCATTTCTCGGCGGTGGAGGCCGTGCTGCCGTCATCGTGACGTCACACATGTGTCATCCTTGACCTAGTCCACCCATTTGACTAGTCCATGCCTATGTGGCAGCTGATGTGGTCCTAACCCCACGGGTCAGTGACCTAGGGTAGGTCTGGGTTCGGTATAGAAAGGTATTCCCTGTTTAGTAAATAGATAAAACAATATAAATTCAAATATACATATTTTCCATAAATTAAATAAAATGATAAAACCTTGTAAATTTAATAACTTTTGTTTTATAATTCAAAAAATATGTTAATATATGAAAATTTTCTGAAAAATAAAATCTCCAACTTAAAAATATTATCAAACAATATTATGTTAACTATATAAATAAATATTATTTAATAACGATTTTACAAGTAATAATACTTTGAAAATTCATATTTTAATATTGGTAAATAAGAAAAATATAAAGAATATACCAAAATTCTTAGAAAAATAAGAACTATAATTTAATACTATAATCATGTATTATTATTTCACTTAAATAAATATCTATTATTTATTAAGTGTTTATAAAATAAATCTTATAAAAATCATATCTTATTATTTTTTAAATCACAAAAATAAATGTAATATACCAAAATTGATCACAAAAATAATATCTACATGTTAAAAATATAACATTCCACTTTTGAAGTAAGTAAAAAGTAAACACTCTAATAACTTGAATTTAAACCTATTTCCTTAATTGATAATTAATATAAGGATAAATAAAAATTGCTAATATTACTAAAATTATTCCTTTAAAGGTCTAAAAATGATATTGAGTACTAAATTTTGATAATATGATCAAAATAATTTCAATACATTTTAAGTACAATTTTGAAGAATTATCATTCATCTATAAGTAGTAAATAATATTGTTTACTTATTCATAAACCATAAACACACCTTTATAAGGAGATAAATGATTCTATTCATTATAATATTAAACCACTACTCAAATAGAAGTAATACCACTCTTAAGTAACTTTAAGGAAACATTATGAAGTGAACAAATTACAAATATCATAAGCATTGCACCTTAGGTCCATATATGTCCTTAAAGTTAAACTATACAAGATTATAAACACCATGTTAAAGGCTTCACTATGTATTTTATAGTTTACTAGCAAAAAGACCCGTGCGTTGCACCGGGTCGTTAATCAATATATATAAAAAATCCATCATACATTTTTAGTTTATTAGAAAAGCACTTTTGCCGGGTTTTACCCTGTTTCTTTCTTAAAGAGAAGGTAAACTAGCAATACGTGCAATGTCGTTGTATATTTCAAGTTTCTTGAACCAAAAATCGAATTATTTCTGTAGCATCAATTTTGTAGAATAGTAGAAACATCCCATGACATATAGGTGCTTTCTCCAGGAAGTCTTTCTTTCATGCCACTCTGATACTGCAAAGCAACACCTCATGTGGAGCAAACCATAGCCTTGTCTCTCTCTCTCTCTCCATCCTTTGGCAAATATATGCCAGCCCATCAGCACAAAGGGAAGTTAATTTCTTCTTGACCATTAGGTCTTTGTCAGTTATGTCCAAGTTGATATTACATAAAACATGACGTATATAAATTGGCTGGACTTGGTATGAGGAAAGCGGTGTAACAGTTGAATAAAATATCCTCGTATCCTTTTCTTCGGCTGTATGCCCCAATTTAGCTTAATTCCAAGAGGGAGCAAAGGGAAGGAACGACGTGAGCATTGACGGCGAAAGAAGCCTGACACGCAAAAGACCAAAATGCCCTTAATTTCGTCTCCCAGCTCGAAACGCACAGCAGCCCCTATTTTTGCTTATCATTGCCGTACTCGTTACATGGCTAAAAGGGAGAGAAAAGAGCATGACCTTCTGCACCTGTTCGCGAGCGTGAGGGGAGAGCAGCAGCGTGGCACCAGGCCAGCAGCCGCACGCATGACCGGAGAGGTGGAAACCAGAAGGCATCATCGTTTGGGGACACGGGAGGCGGAAGTTTTGTGCACCTCAGACCGAAAGAGGGACTGACTGCATGCCGGGATTGTTTACAGCAGCGGTGGCGGCGGCGGACTACGACGAAGCTAGGCGTCATTAGGGAACCGAAGTGCAGAGCAGCGTCCTCAGGAACAGTGCAGAGCACAGCCATAGCCTGCGTGGCGGTCAATAAAGGAACAGGACGAGATGAAGCGATGGACCATGTACAGGTTGTACTCGTCAGAAGGCGGCCAGCGCTCAGGACGAGCTTCCGCTGCAACACGCCTGGACGACTTTACGGCTGGCGGCGGCGGACTAAGGAAGGAGACCCCACACGTCTTCCCTCGCCGGGCGGCAGGGGCCAATGAAGGGAGAAAGCCTGCACAGATTCCCCTCAGTAGCGGCGGGTGAGGAGAGGAGGAGGACGGGAGTTTCCGACGACGGCGGTGAATAAGAGGAGAGAGACCACTTGCACGTCCATACACAGGAAGCAGGTTGATTTGCACACGTTTTGTCGCTTACCGGTGGCAGTGGAATAATTACTATCGTGATAAAGGGTAAAACCGTTCAAAAAGTGTAGGTACTATAAAGAAACACTTCTTCCTTTATTATTATATATATAATATATAGACTTTAATCTGTTTTAATTAATACCTAGTGCATCTCAAGATCAAACTAACAGGAAGTAAACACCAAAAAGACATTGACCACATTCTATTAACCATAAGATTGTTTAAACCTTAGGAAAGTAACCTTTTTCTTGAGGAAGGTGATCCTTTTGCCACTTCAAACAAAAAACTTTGTAATAATATCTCCAACTCTTAACAACTAAACTCAAGATCTTTTATCATAGTCAACAGATGCCAATTAATCATAATCACATTATTTTATACTTTACTTGTATAATATTGACTCTTAAGTTCCTTATAAATGTAATTACTTGTAAAGTAAACTTTGAAGATAAAACAATTCTTATATAAGCAGTCTTTGAGTAGTATTCCCACATTTGTGTATCTTATTGTTGTATGATATTATAATTTACGTATTGTTTCACACACACTCACAAGCCTTAATAAAGCACACAGTGTGAAACTTATCTAAAAAGTAATACATTACAAAACCATTTCTAGTATCAAACCCTAGAACAACGTTTATTTGAGGATTAAGGTTTATCAAATTGCATCACATTAGCATGAATATAATAGCATCTTGGTTCTTCAACATTTATTTATTCCTTACGGGACCAATGATGCTGATTTCGAATATTGGATCTTTATATTGTTTGAAGAAGGCCAGGTAGGTGCATAATCTTGCAATCAAAAAAGGCAAGTTCATACCTGTTCATCCCTTTGATTATTTTTCTATAAAGTATTTTGCAAATCAAGTGTTGTCATCACCTGCATTTCAAAAGGTCAGAAAACACTATTTTCATAATAATATGATTATAGGTTATTACCATGAGGTATTAACCTACTATGAAAGTTTCGGTGGTAAAGGAACATATTATCTAGGAGTTAACAACCAATAATACGCTTGAAGTGATTCACTTGTGCAGTATATTCACTGGCGTTAACCATGAGATTTGGAATGGGACGGAGAAGTCAGGCCGGATCCTCTTTCTTTCATGAGCAGGATGACCATCTCAGTAGCTCTACGTGTGTTTGTTGTTGTACCTTCTGAGGCTCGGCATGGGTGGGAACCCCTTAGTTTCCCTTAATATTAGGTGTCTAGACTATCCTTGACCCGAGACCACGTCATTGTGGTATGTTCCCATATTGATGGGAAGCGACCGGAGTTCTGATGCGCTCACTAGAGTCTTTAAGGAGTCAACCATAGTTATATCACTATCACAGGAATATGCGGAATAACGGAGGTCGTTACGAGAGGTGGATTACACTTTGGGGGTTGTGTTCTATGTGGGGTTGGGAGAAGAGGCGTTGATTGGCTTGGATCATTTACTGGCCCCACATCACGAAATTGTGGATGGTAATAAGTTGTCTGGTTGTGCAACAAGGATTTGATCTCTCATGGGTAAAGCAACGCACCTCTGCAGAGTGTAAGAACTATAACTTGTTACTCCCTATTCCAGAAAAAGGGAGAGTGCGACAGCGGTAGGAAAGGAACTCCATAAAAGTTCTGATATTGGCCTACACTGTGAAGGAAGCGGACATAACTTTGAATAAAAGCAACCTTTGAAGAAAAATGTTCACGAAAACCTACATTGCCTCACGACCTATAGTGCGTAGGTTGTAGATATAGTACATCAAACAACCTTTTAGTAAACTTCTGCTGATGCGCTTCAAGTACTCAGCATTATCTTCTTAACCCTTGCTAGATTCTAGAAACCAATAAAAATAGCAGCGTCTACATCAACTGTACTCAAAGGGAATCATCATCAACAGCTCAAGTTCCTCAATAAAGTCAAGGAAATCCATATATACAACAACTAAAGTGAAGATGAAGTTGTTGATTGCTTATAAATATAATCTATATGAACATAGAACCTACTTACGTAGAGTATTGCAATAGCAACAATGCAAGTCAAAATAGTAAGATGCTAATCTTATTAGCATGAAAGACTATAAGATTGATTATTTCTGATTCTTCTTTGTAAGAAGTTTATTTCTCTCTTTTTAACCTAGAGTGTTCTCTGGATCTTGTGTAAAGAAGTCAAGTTGTAACCTATAGTCATGTCTTGGACCTCTTTGTGTTTCTGTTGTACCACTCCGAGGATGTAAATACTAGTGAGCGGTGTTTTTATTGGTGTTGTATCAGCGACTATAGTGTGCTACATCATGCGGTAATTATCTTGGGTCACCCATGATCTTGGGTCACCTTGATGTTAAGTGTTTTCTTGGAGCGACCTCCTCTGAAGGATACCCTATGGGCAAATAATAAATGGGTTATTATCATATCTCAATTAGTTCATAATAGTTTTCATGTTATTACTTTAAGTAGCCTTATCAAGCAACGTTGATACATGTGTAATAGCTAAATAAAACCAAGTCTAGTGGCCTCTATATATACTAAGCTTACATTACGTGACAGCAGATGATCAAGGTTTCTGATCATGGAGCATTTATACCGATGATGACAATGAGATCATACGATATTGGAGAATGGTATGATGAACATTAACATATAAGTATTGCAATGTGATTAAGTCTTAAAGATTTATCATTGCAATAGTTAGAAACAAGAAGAACTTCTCCTCGATTCCATGAGATCATAGCAATACCGTTCGAGGCTGCTTAGACTATATCAGCATCCACACACCATAGTAACATGGTGATTATAATGAGTGTATGTTTTGTTATTCGAGGAGGGACATGTTGAGGGCGTATGCATCAAAGATCGATATTTGTTTTTTCGGTAGTGGCCGGGAATACATTAGGTTTACTCGCTGACACTACATCCGATAAGCTCTGAGGATAATGACTAGGTCATGAGGATGTGATATCATAGTATTAGCGAGCTAAGTAAACTTGTTGATAACTTGAAATTGGTATGTTGATACAAATAGTGAAATCTTGTACAAGTTATGTATCAAAAAACAAAAGGATTTGAACTCGAAGGTTTGCGGTTGAAACGACAGAACTTCGTGAAATGCATGGGGGACATTATGGGCATCCCGGTCCCACTGATGATCATTAATATGATTGTGTCTATGACATTCTCGAACCCATTAGGAGTAACACACTTAAGGGTCTTACATTGGATCATAGTCGGAAAGAAGAGTGAAGAAACCCAGCGGAAGTGTTACGGGTAGAAGTCGAGAAGATGTTAGTAGTGATAAAAAAGAGTATTTGATCATGAGAAAATGTTTAAATATGTTTAATATTAATTACTAAAATTAATAATGAAATAATATTTGAAAATTAATTTTATAGGAAACTTTCACTAATGGGCCACAAATCCCCAAAAGGAAAAAATGCCCAAAGGGAAAGCTGCCACCAGCCAGAGCCTAGAACCACCCAGCATAATGGCCGAATTGGGGTAGGTGGGGCCCACCCGGCCAACTGCCCACTTTCTGGAGCAGTTTCTTCACATCCACGTTCAATTTTGGTTCATATAGCACCATGCAGCTAGCTTTACGAGAGAACGAGAAAAAAGTGTGGGGAAAGAACGAATAGTTGTGTGGGAAAAGAGAACTAGAAATCACGAACACACGATCTATGGTATCCAATATACAAATGGAAGAACAAAAGACATAGTCTAAAGAGAACACGTCCATCGAATCTAAGATATAAAGGAGAACACACGATCCATGAAATCAAGATATAAAGGAAACACACGTCCAGCGGATGGACAGGGAGGCAAAGGATGCCGTTAGTAGGGGGAACAACATTAGTAGTTGAGGATGTATGGATATTGCAAGATCAAAGAGGTAGCAATATCGTATGATCCAAACCCATGCACAACTTCATACGCGGTGTGTGTAGCTCCTAACCCCCCACCCTCACTGCCACAGGACACCGACTGCGACCTACGAGAAAAAACCAATGACGAAGAAGGAGCACTAGGGGCATGGTGGTTGACGGACTTTGTCCATAATGAAGCATCTGCTCCTCGAGCTGTGTACACGAGAAGGGGCGGAAGCGTGAACACATGGCGGAGCGTGAAGGCCCATCATTGTGGTGGGGCGCATGAAGGAAGGAGAAGGAGGGTGGCTATGCGCATCAAAGCGAGACAGCGCTGACGCCCAGTCCCTACCAAGCGCTTTCCTATTCCATCACGCCGTCGCCATCGTCCCTGCAGACTCGATTAGAAGGTTTCAAAAGGCGGAATTTTGTAAATATTGGAGTTAGAGATTTAGCCCAGGAAGAAAGTCTGCAGTTTCATCTTTAGTAAAAATGATCCAATGTATGATAATATTTTTTCATGTCTAAATTTGCCTTGAAAGGCAACTTTGTAAAATTTTAAAAAATTGGTTCAAAATTAATTTATGTAGTGTCCAACGCCATGCTGAATAACACTAATTGAGTTCCCTTTATACCCACGTTTTTTAAGGGCCCACTTTACAATATCTATTAGAGATGTCTTAGTGGTATCTCACAGGTGGGTCGAATAACAGATGACCTAAAACTGAAACTAAGAAGACCAAGAATGAAACTGAAAAGACCAATCCACAAATTTGAGTAGAACATTTTAGAGAAGGAATCTAGTTCAATTAATTTGGTTATTAGTTCCTGCTAACCCAGAATTCCCATAAACAAAAAAGACCTAATGGACGAATTAATTGAACTTTATGTAAAGAGCTGCCAATACTCTCACGATCTAGCTGGCTTACTGTATTAATATGAACTTGACAATGAATAACCCTGTAGCCAATTATAAGAAACAATCTAGAAGTGAGGATTAACCTCTACTTCTTAAGCAACTAAAACTCACATATGTTATTGTTAAAACAAATTAGTGGATAGCATGATCTAACTATACTTCTAATTGGTAAACATAGAAATGAAAAAAATAGCATAATAGTAGCAACTTAACATATGTAATTCCTTTATGGTGGATCTTGATTTCATGAGATGATTATATGAGATTGCAAAATTCATTATATGCATGAATTGTGTTGATAGGATGCATATGTTTATCCCGTCTTGTATACATATTCTGATCAAACTAGTAGTATGGTGAACATGTGGCCCAGGAGATATTTGAATTAGATAGAGCAATAGGAAGTAGTAACTGAACTATTTTGGCTTAGCAGCACTACATCTTATCTAAGAGATCTCTCTTTAGAATTCAATCTAAGAGGTTGGCCTACAAAGAACCGTCCTTGCGAATTGCATATTTTACTGCTGTTGAACTCTATTGCAAGGATCTTTTCCATAGTGAATTCTATCCTTGCAATCTCTTCAAGTTTGAAAATTTGCAAGGGATCTTTTCCATAGTGAATTCTATCCTTGCAATCTCTTCAAGATTTGAAAATATATTCATTTTCTCAACAATTTTCCACCCGAAGAAACTCTATGTATGAAGATCTACTTCTTTGCATTCTTGCCATTCTCCCCGTCATAAAAGTCATTTTAAGTGAAGATCGGTCCACCCGTGGTTAGAAACCCGCATCAAGATGATTCTTCCAAGGGATTTGTGTAGGCGCGACGGGGTGAAGAGTGATCCCGGTACTCACATGGAGGCAGGTGCGAGGGCTCGAGGTGGCCCGGTTGTGGAGAATGGTTTAGGGGCAGCGATGGGCCCAGGGGCTCTGGGATGCTGCTTCACGAATAATTAACCAGTAACAAGGTATTTGCACTATCATATTGGAGGTATTATTTTCAAATTTGCCCAAACCTATCGGTACCATGCTTGTGAGGCGTACGCAACCAGATAGGGGTATTGATGCTCAAAAAGGAAAAAAGATGGAACATGTTAAAGAGAAGTAAAATCCTCCCACATCCACCTCATCTTTGTGAGGTGCAACCCGATGGGGATATGGTACTTCCCGGACATCCAAAAAGACTTGTTTTGTTGCATAATACCAGGCGTGAATTGACCGTGCCAAGAAAGACATATATATTCCACTGTGGTGAGATACAAGTAATACGAACCCTCGTGGAAAATTAGAGTAAAGTTTTTTGCTTACACGGAACAACAAAGGTTTCGTGGTGTAGTTGGTTATCGTCAGTCTAACACACTGAAGGTCTCCAGTTCAAACCCGGGCGAAGCCAAACTATTGACTATTTTTTTGTTTTTGCATCAAGGTTCAAGAATTAAAAAAAAAAAGATTGGCCCATACACAGGTCTCGAACCTGTGACCTTCGCGTTAATGGCACGACGCTCTAACCAGCTGAGCTAATAGGCCATCTGTGAAATTTCATTTTTTTGGCTATTCAACTAGATATTATATTTTGAACGCAAAAGCATGACAAACTTGAACTTACCCTCAACAAGATGATCACCAGAGCTAGCAGCTTTGCGGCTACCAATGACGTGACGCTAGTAGTGTTCTAATGTTGTAGCTGTGCTCCCCAACCAGGCCATGAAGAATAACAATAACACCAAGTGGAAGAAACCATCTGATGAGAAGCATAAGCTCCGATATGGTCACCTTCATGGCAGGGAATTGGAAGCCCGTTGAACATCATGTTACCGTGGCTAGGGAGGTAGCCGAGGGGCTCCACCGCAATGACAAGGTTACACCTGCAGTGCCTTGCTTTCCTTAGTCATATGATGGTAGCGGGATATGCCTTGTCTTGCACACTTAGATCTTGATGCAAATCCCGAAAATATGCTCACGAAACACAATTTCAATTTTATCAGCGATCTAAAATTTGGACCAAGCTGGCATACAAGCGTAGCGAAGGAAGTAGTGAGCCACGTGGAAAAGGAAATGCGGACAAAAGCCAAAAGAAATCCAGCAACATGGATGAAGACCAGGAGCTAACATGCCGACAAGACCGAAAGCGGTGGCAAATGGAAGAATAAGCTCGAGAAGATAAAGCGGTGTCTTCCACCTTTCTTGGCACTCCTTCAATGAAAGCATGGAAATCCGCCATAGTAAAGCATTGAACCTACTGATCCCCAGTTCCCTAATACGTGAAGGTATCTAAAACTCCCATCACATCGAGAACCCGGTTAGATCATCTTGAGACTTCATCTCGACTAACAACTACTATGTCATGGTTGTCAATCCTTTGATAAGCGGCGACTATGAGTTTACCAAGTGCCTCATGGACAGGATGGAAAGTAAACATCAATATTATGTATCTTGAAACTCTCCACCAATTGGGGGCCTAAAGCAGGAGACCACTAGCTTAGGCACCTCAACATTGTTTTTCAGCACCAAACAAGATGCAGCCTCGGTACATTACAGAAGGCGACAATATTTTTAAGTGTGGTGTAATGGCAGAGTTGTGGCCCATTAAAATAGTGTAAGTGTTTGGTACCCATTTCAATGACACAAGAAATTTAATAAGAGTTAAGGATAAAAATCCTTTTCGAATATAATCAGAATTACAATTTATATTTGTTACAAGATATATATAATCCATTTTATTACAATAGCTAAAACTCATTTACATTACACTATGATCATTATTGCTTGCGCTTTTAATGGTCAATTTTAAAACCGGGACGATTAGAAAAAGTCATAAGGTAGAAAATGGGTTTGAGCCCACATTTCGTTCTGTAACCCTAACCATCTAACCTAGTTACACTAATTTTGTTTTTAGCGGTGCTCGGCCAAGTGGTAAAACCTTTGAGCATCTCTTAGATTACGCACCTCTCAATTGGGCGTGGCGATGATCTTTGTTATGCATGATGTATCTGCCGCACTTGCAGTGCGACCATATTAAGTAGCGATGGATCTACACAATCTTCCATGGTGGACCTACATGATGCTAGCGAGCTTGCTTTCACGGATCTAAAATAGACATAGCATGATTAAATAAGATAAGAAGAGCGAAGAATGACAATAAAGGCTAGCTGTGTAGGTTGGCGAAGCCACTCTTCGGTGTGGTGGAGATCTATGGTTCGGTGGAGTTCAAGCCATATCAATTGGTGGAGAAATTTTGGATCGAGGCGTATGGTCTGCGGTAGAGAGTTAGGTGTCACGCTTGGGTAGTCTTGGAGTAAGTGCTTTCTATCACCGTTACTCTGGACTTGTGGTTTTTTACATGAAAAACTATACCATTGGTTTTATGAAACCCTAGGCACAATTGAGGATGGTGGCGCTTCATTGATTACGTGCTAGTGTTGACAGACATTTAGCTAGCTAGTTTTCATAAAATCAACTAACATGAGCTGTTGATGGGCTTTCATAGTAAATATGTGCTGTGTTAGTTGGACACTACAGTTAGCACTTATATATACTACACTATCATCTTCCGGTGCTTAGTATAATATACTGTTTTGGACTCACAAATATTCTATGCTTGACATACGGGACCGCAAAAAGATTTAATGGGGACGTGCTTTGCAAAAATGGGATAATGAGAATAATTTAAACACCAAGGCGACTGGTTGGACAATCAGTTCTTGTGTTGACGCACACTTTAAACACTGAAAATGTAGCACATATTCCCTCAAAAATGTAGCACATATAGGGCACGCAGAGCCTCTAGGAGCTATGAGCTGATATTTTGGTGCTGTTCTTCCATAGCCTTCCGTTCGAGCTTGATGTACTGCTCCCTGCACTAAGGGCTGCAGAATGCCACCTCGCCCCTGAAGGATATAGAGAGACGACACAGAAATTTTCCTTATGATTCACTCATAATCAAATTGATAAAAGGGTTATTGTATATGTTCTGGGACATCAAACATCTGGATACGTATATATACTGCATGATTACGGTGTAGTTAACAAGAGGGAAATTGTAATGCTACCTACTACATACCAATGTATTTGCCCAGATCAAGAAAAGCTAGACGTAGGAGAGTATATACGTATGATTCTTGGTATGAACTAGTAATCAATCAATTCTGTAAGAAAGAAAATGGATTCGATCTGGAAAACGAAATAAGCAATTACTTGTATATGTAGGTGTCCTTGCCGGGGCCGAGGCCTTTGCCGCACAATGCGCAGGCCGACAGGAACGTCATCTCTCGTCCTCCGGTCAAAGTCGGCTGCTTGCCATCCGCGGTGTCCTGGCGCGCCTGCTTCGCCGGCGCCGCCGCCGGCGACTCCGCGCTGCTCTGCCGTTTCCCGAGCATCTGTGATTCAGATTTGCGCACACACAAATTAGGGTAGGGTTTTTGCGAGGAGCGTATGTTATATAACAGGACGCGCTGAGGATTTATGGCATATAATTAGCAGCGGATTTCATGCTGGCCGGGGCTGGGGAAAAAATGGAAGCATGCACCGGCAGCAGTCATAGGATGGGATCCCTACTTTCCCGATTCGAGATCTCACGCGGTAAAAAATTGAATAATAATTTTTCGCTTGACAAATTCAGCACAAAATCAAATCAACTTATTTTGTCGCAAAAATAGGTTGTATTGTTACTAGCATGTATTCTACTCCGTAGTATTTTGTTTGCAACATATAGAATTTCAGCTTGGCAGGAGAGATCGCAAGGGTACGAAGTGTGATTTAAGGGAAGATAATTGTGTTGAAATTCAGGGCTTTACCGTCATGAGGGTATAGGCCAATGGATGAGCTGCTGAACTTGGTACCTAACAGGGTGACTTCCGAGATGAATTCAGAACTGGATAAAATATATTCAGCTACTGAGAGTAAATACGGCTTTATTCCGGATGGCACCGCGTCCAAGGCACCAGGAGTGGATGATTTCACAGCAGGTTTTCAACGGCATTGGTCCTTGTTGGGAGAGGATATTGGTCCTGCTATCTTGGATTTTTTGAATGGTGGAGAGCTTCCCAAGGAATGAACGACACTTCAATTACCTCTCATTCAAAAGGTAAACCATCCACAACGTGTTACCCAGTATTGGCCTATTCTCTCTGTCGGTCTTGTATAAGGTGGTTGATGGGGATGTGCCTACGGGGTATACCCATGAGGCGTTCCGACTGGCCCAAGAACGGCGAATGGGCCTGCAAAAGGCGACTGGATCAAAACCAGCGTGGATCAGCGACTGGAAGCTGAAGGACCGGAAGTAGATAGATAGCCCAGTCGGATTAGGTTAAACAAGGACCCGAAGCCTTAACTGGTCGGTTGAGATATATAAACCCTAGGGAGGTGAGCCTATATAAACCTCCTGCTTGGCGTGTGAAACACGTCCCATCATACACTGGCGACTTCGCCGCCCTAGCCGCCGAGCTTCGCCCATTGTACCACCTCCATAATACAATCAGCGAGTAGGTTTTTACCCTCCGAAGCGAACCTGGTAAAACCATGTCTCCGCCTCATATCACACCTTGAGATGGCAGGCCGCCCTTGCCTCGTTCTAATACCGCTGCGATTGCGGCATCTCGCCGTGACCATTCCCACGATAGTGGCGCCCACCGTGTTATCTGGCGGTCTGGCGGTATTCTGCGGCGAGATCAATCTACCCATCAGCAAGTGAGCCGCCATCGGCCGCCATGATAGCGATTGGCGAGATGCTCCAGATCTTGCAGCAATTCGTCGTGGCGCGACCGTCACGCCTGACGCGCATGATCACGCCAATAAACGCGATCAGCCTCTTCGTCGGCCTCACCGACATCATCGTCTCGGAGACTCGGCTCGCATCCATGAGCGCCGCCCGCGATCGGCTCTCACGAGAGCCAGGTTACGCCATACATCGCCGCCTCGAGTATAACTACGGCCTGATGGCGTGGCGAAAACTCAGCTTGACCGTGGAAGGCGGCCCCTCAGCAACGGCGCCGACTCGGCGACCCGTCATCACTCGCCGGATCCATCACTGCGGCTTCACCCGCGAGCTCCATCACCCAGGTCTCCAACGTGGGAGACTTTGAGGATCCCTCCATTCTTGGGATCTTCGACTTCGACTCCGGGTCAGAAAACTCCGCCGATCTCCGCGACGGGACCGGTCATCACGCCGCAACCTATATGGCGGCCCGCGCGATCCGCCCGGAGGGCCGTTCTCACCCGATCCTCCCAGCGCCATGGGAGCGGTCGAGAACTCGGCTTTGGCGGAGGCCGTCCGCAAGGAGCAAGCCGGCGCGAAAAATTTCGCCTCGGCGGGTAATGGCGCAGAGCTTTCACGTTACCACGCGCCTTGAATCAGGGCGCGCTGAACCCTACCATTCAGGCGTGCCTGAACTTGGCAACGCAACGACCCGGCCAGCAGCGGCCGATCTGCTAGAAACGCGCCACCGGGAGGAAGCGCCGTCCCCTCCGGTCGGCGGCGATGGTAGCCCACCTCCGCAACGCACACCCCGAGGACCAGCGCGGATAGTAGTCTCCTCACGGGGCGAGGCGCCAGCAGCCTCCCACTGTTCTCCACCCGATGGACAACCTGCGTGGCCGGGGCGAGCAGCAACCGACAACATCACGGCCACCGCGGCGGCGCCTACAGATCCGATCGTCGAGCTTGCTACGCAAAGGCCGTCGAGCAGCAAAAGCGCGGCGCCCGACTCGCGAAGTCGAGTGTACTCGCGTTCTTGAGAAGCGAGCGGCCTCCTGGCCACCCAATGGCGCCTGAACACCCTCAGCCCGCCACGAGCCATTGCAGCTCCAACATCGACCAGCGAGCAGCACTCTCCCTTGACCCCCGGCCCGGCGACCAACCGTCGCCGTAGCGGTCAACCCATCGGCGCACTTCCCATCATCAACAACCAAAGCTGGCGCGCCGCCAACCCGGCGACTGCGACACACCTAATCAATCGCGGCGGCCAGCCCGAACCAATGGGGTCGCTCGATCGACTCGCCCCAAGTCGCCGGACCAATGATCCGGCGAAAGTACCCGCCAAACTTCAAAGCGCTGAAGGAGATGAAAAATGCGATCCCTCGTCGACCCGCCCGTCTGGCTCGATACATAACTCATGGCGATGGGGATCGCGAGCCACACCGACCGCTCGCCGCCGTTACCTCCCCGATGATGGAGGGGCGTGCGATGGATCAACACCCTCCCGGATAGTATCGACTCCAGGAGGAGATCTGTGACGCCGCCGTCGAGCATTTCGAGTGCTCCTACACCGTGCCACCACCATCGAGGACACAGGCGGTCGTCCAGGGACCTCGTAATCGACCCCCATCAGGTGCGGCGGTGGCAAGAACTGCTGGTACAACGGTCGGCATCCACCCGGACACCGCGATCCATTGCTTCAAGACCTCATGCCGCTCACGAGCCTGCGGTGCGCTAAGCTCAGCGACACTCTCGTACACTTTCGACAACATCCCGGACCTCCTCGAGATCGCCAAAGCGGTACACGGAGGAAGACCCAAACCAGGAAACCGGCGGCAGTCGGTGGTCAACGCCCGCCTGGCGGCAACGGCAGCTGACAGTCCGACCTACGCTGGCAACACTCGCCTCAAGCAAGCGCCCCGCGATGGGCGAAGTCGACTTCGTCGCCAATGCGAGCACGCTACGCGAGCCCAAGCTTCCGCCGCGACGGAGGACAATGCCGCGACGGCGGCAACTACAAGGCCAAGCCAAGGTTCGATCATGCGGCCCTTCTTAACCAACCTTGCGCGTTTCATAGCATTGAAGGGAAGCCCGCAACGCACACAACCGCCGAATGCCACACCCTCAGGGAGATCGAGAAGGCACGACGAGCAAGGGAGGACCCCGACAACAACCCGTAAGCGGCGGAAGGTGGCAATGTGGCGGTTCTCTCCATACCTTCACCGGCTTCAACCACGAAGCGAGAAGAAAGGTCATCACCGCACCGTTGCCGTCAGCGCGGTGGCGGTGGGCGTTCCCGGTTCCTCAAGCGGTCGGGCAGCCCATCACTGAGCCGCGGGACCCTCACCACGCGTCGAGTATCCGAGCGATTCGCCTTGGTGGTCAGAAAGCCAAGGTGGCGACTACTAGCTCCCCAAGACATTGATGGGCGGCGGCAGCTCCATCAACATCACATACTGGACACCTTGATGATTGCGGCTCCGCGGTCGATAATCGAGACAACCCACACCCGTTCCACGGCATCGTCCCGGTCGGAAGGCATACCCAATCGGCAAGGTCCGCTGCGGTCACTTCGGCACCGGCAAACTTCCGCACGGTGCATCGTCTTGAGCTGGTGCCCTTGACCCTACCGCTGCGTCACGGGCGCGAGTATTCGCCAAGTTCATGGCGGCGCCACACTACAGCGATAGCGCAATGAAGCTCCACAGGCCGTGCGGCGTCATCACCATCAGCGGCGACCCGACATGGCCGCCCAGCGAAACCAAAGGCGAACTTCGCCGATGCTATCATCGGCGAGAGGCTAACCACGCGACAGGCTTCGCCAAATCACCAGCGGGGTGAACAATAACGACCTACCATACTCAAGAAGCCCAACTCGGGCGCAAACACCTCGACCTTGAGGCAGCAGCGCTTTTCGCCTGCGTCGAGCTGGTCCCAGCGACTCGGCTAAACGGTGGCAATCGAGAATAGGGATGAGCCTAGCCTGGGAAGGCGCGCTCGCCGAGTTCCTCCGTGAGAACAGGGGATATCTTTGCATGGAAGCCTCGGCATGCACAGCGTCCTAGGGGCTCGCTGAGCACAAACTAACGCCGACCCCAAAGTGCGACCGTCAAGCGATCGTCGGCCCTTCAATGAAAAGCGCCGCCAAGCAATACGCCGAGGAGGTGCAACGTCTACTCGCTGAGCTTCATCCGGCCAATCAAGTACTCAAGTGGCTGGCAAACCCGGTCTGGTCTAGAAGAAGAACGGACACGGAGGATGTGTATTGACTACACAAACTTGAACAAGCGCCTACCCAAAGGAGCAGTTCGTCCTCCGCGGATCGACCAAATAATCGATTCCACAGCGGGCTCGGAGGCGCTCTGTTTCCTCGGCGCCTACTCGGATACAACGAATCAAAATGGCCGTCGAGGGCGAGGAGAAAGGCGGCGTTCATCCGCCATTGAATATACGCTACACATGATGACCTTGACCTCAATAGCGCCGGGCGACCTATCAGCGGTGCATGCGGGAGTGCCTCGCGAAACCAAATTGGCGCAACATCCGCGTCTATATCGTGACGTGGTCGTAAAGTCCGATCGCGGGGTGATCTACTACTTTGGCGGAAAGCGTTCACCAACGAAAATACAAGATAAAACTTAGCGAGCAAATGCACCTTGATTGTACCCATAGAACAACTTCTTTGGGTTACGTCGTCTCAAGCAGCGGGATCGGTGAACCCCACCAAAATCGACATGATCCCGACTCGGCAAAACCCGAGTGCACGCATGGCGTCCGAAGCTGGCCGGGCGTGGCGGCTCGTTCGCTTCATCCCACTTTGGCGAAAGGAGATGCCCTATACGCTTTGATGCACAAGAACCCCACATTCCGGTGGTACAAGGAGGCGTGTAATGGCGGCCAGCGACCTCAAGAAGGTGCTACTTTCGCCCTTGCGCTTCTCGCGCCCACCGACAAAGAACCCATCTTTGGTTTCGTCGCGGCTTCCGAAGCGCGTTATCGGCGCCATCATGGTCGTCGGCGACGGAGGAAGGAAAGGCGCCCGATTACATCGGTGTACTACATCAGCGAGTCCTCAAAGTCGCGCCAGTGATACCGCAGATACCGAAGGCTGGTATCGCGGTTTTGAGCTTCAATGGCGCTGCCACTACTTCGGGAGCACCCAATCACGGTCGTCTCCTCGGCACCATTGCGGGACATCTCATCGCGAAACGCGAGGCAGCAGGCGGGTCGCCAAGTGGTAGTCGAGATCGGCATCCACAACATCAAATCTGAGCCACAGCGATCAAGTCGCGGGCCCTAGCGGACTTCATCGCCCAGGAAGAGGCCCAGCAGGAAGCTGCCATACCTCCGTGCTTTGGAGCACCGCATGACGGCTCCAGAGCAACGCCAGACACGTAGCGAGGATCGTGCTAACTTCGCCGGCGACAAAGCGCTTCGTCCTCTGCCTCGACTTCACCATGCACCAACAACATGGCGAGTCGAGGCCTTACTCCTGACATCACGAGCTGCCGGAGATGAATGTCAACCGCCCTACGGCTGCTCGGAGACTCCGACCTGCGTCTGGGCAAATCGCCGGGACTGCGGCGCCGTCTCCCCACCATGGCGGCGTACCGCCAAGCAATGAACAAGCGGGTGGACGCCGCGAGCTACTCCGTCGAGTGGATCGACGGCGGAAGAACGAGGAGGCAGCGCACTCTTCGCATTGGGTCGGCTCGACTACGCACCACCAGCGTCTTCACGACACAATCACCAAGCCATCGTCTCTCCCGAGGGAGATCGACATGAGTCCGTTACAACCGGAGGCAGCCCAGTAGCACTCGTCACCGAGGCGAACATTGGACCAAGCCCTCGTCGCCTACAGAGACCCGGCACCTTGCGGCGGAGGAGCGGACGCTTCCGGATGATCGCCGCGATGCAAATCCTACACCATCGCCGACGGCGAGCTCCACTGGCGCAGCGTCACCGGCGTGTTCAGCAGCTGCGTCCAATCCGTAGAAACGGCGCAAGATCCTCCGCGACATCCACTCGGTGGCTGCGGCCACCACGCCGTGGCGCCCGTTCTCTGGTCGCCAAGGCTGTGCGGCATAGCTTTCTTGGCCCACCGCTTTGCGCGCCGATGCCGACATCGTCAGCAGTGCGGCTGGGTGCCGGCATGTCGGACACTGCGTCGAGCTCAGCGCTAAGACAATCCCCATCACAGCCATTACGCCGTATGGGGCATGGACATAGTGGGCCCCTTCAAGAAGGCTCCCTCGGCTACACCCACCTCCTGGTCATGATCGACAAATTCACAAAGTGGGTGGAGGCCAAGCGATCGAAATGCGATGGAAGGCCGCCACTAAATTCCTCTGTGAGCTCATATATCGCTACGGGTTCCCAAACGGCATCATCACGGACAACGGCACCAACCGCCAAAAGACCATGGCGAATGCTAAGAACACCATCGGCTCTACCGCATCGATCGCCACCCGGAATCAACAACGGCCCGGTGAGCGGGCCAATCAAAGCATCCTCCACGGCTGGCCGCGACTCCAAAGTACCACTCGGCGCCATTGGGTCTTGGTCGAGGAGCTACCTTCCATCATCTGGGCATCCACACCTCGGTCAGCCAATTGACGGGATTCACCCCTTCTTCATGGTGTCTGGCCTTGGCAGTCATGCCCACCGACCTTGACACGACTGGTAGGGTCATCCACTACACGGAGGCTGTGAGCGAACTTCATGCGTCGGGATGGAGTCGATCAACTCGACGAGGCAGCGACCTATTTCGCTCGCATAGCGCCATCTACCAACAAGGACTCCGCTACCACAGCGTGGTGGCTTCGCACCTTCCAAGAAAGCGACACGGTGCTCCGCCTCATCCGGGACAAGAAGGGCATGCAGCTTTCCCCTCCATGGAGGGACCATTATCATCGAGCGTGTACTAAACAACGGCGCCTACTACCTCATCGACATCCATGGGGCGGCAAACTGGCGTCAGCGACCATGGAATGTAAACCTCCTCGGAAGTTCTATTCCTAGAACGCCACATATGTACTCTCGATTAAGCTATGAAATAAAAAAGAATTGGTTACGCAAATTGCGCTTACTCCGTGTCTTGTGCCACTACTTTTCGTAATAACGGTGTCAAGCTAACCTCGAAGTCAACCTTTGGTAGCGATCGGCATGGCCAAGTAGTGCGATGCAAAAGCAACTGAGTCACCTCGGAGTTTTTATCAAAACGCCTACCGGAGCCCCATTGGAGTCGCCTATTGCCCGGCTCTCTGAGCCAAGACAAGCGCCTTAAGCTTCTCGGCGACCATGATCCTCCGCATCCTCGACATAGCGACTTCGACGGCCACGTACCACGCGGGGGGCCGACGACCAGTTCAGCGCGGCGGCTTCGGGAAAACGCCAAGAGATGAGATCATGCGGGACCGCCATGCGGCCCGACCGCGGGCGAGGCGGAGTGATCTTGCGCTCGAACCAACGCCAAGTCCTCACCCACCTCGAGTCGCCTAGAACAACCAAGTACCACGCTCGGGGACTCGACCACCCAACCTCGTTCGCGCAAAGAAAGCAGTGAAATCTGAGCGCTCAAAGTGTCGCCTAGCGGTAGCTCTTGAGTCGGGCGAGTCGACCACAATAACAAAACATTCAAAACCAAAGCAGAACACACACGAGGTAAACCCACAAAAGGCGGATCTGCTGGGGACTCGTTCAAACCTCAATCGGAAAACACCGACAAGTCACAAAACAAACATGATATCACATTACTAGCATGTTGCAATTGTCTCGAATACAAAATATGCCCAAATGGCAGATACGCTACTAACACCCAGGCGACCTGCGCCCTATTAGCTGACGGCTATGACCGGCACCCTTGCGATTGCGGATGAGCGGCATGTCTGGGTTTGATGGGTACGTCGTCAGCTCACCGCCATGTCGCGCCGCGGAAGAACTGCTCGACCTTGAAGTCCCAGTGCTGCGGCTCGGGTCGTTAGTGACGGCCGTTTCTGGTAAAGAAGGAAGTCGCCCATCGCGAGCAGCGTTGAATACACCACGCGACCTGTCAACAGAGCACCTCGGAGATCTCCACCTGCGCATGGTCGGCGGGTAGCCACTCGTCACATCGTCCGGTCGAAATCTTACGAAAATGAGCAAGCCCAAGGCTAAGCGCGTCGCCTCTCCAGCCCGGCACCGATCGCGTCATGAACTCAACGACCGACGGCGCCTTCTCCAAATACTTCCACACCCGGCGAGGTCGTGGGAATTACTTCCGTGGGCGACATCTCTCAGGTAGGCTCGGATGCATGTCGCCGACAACGTCGCCGAGTCAACGAGCATGGCCACACATTGCCAGCGTCGAGCAGGCTCGCCTCTTAGCGCTATCAATGATGCGACCTGCGGATAGAAGATAACAATGAGTGCATGGATATTACGAAAAGAACCGTGCAATATGCAAGGCGGAACAAACTCACCAATCAAAGGGCGGAGAGATCCGTGATGAAAATGTGAAGAGAAGTATAGTAGATCACGAAGCCCAGCAGCGAGGCGTCGAAACTTTATGCTCTTCATGGCGCGGTAGTAATAAGCGACCTTGGCTCGACCATTCGCTGAACCGCCTCCTCTTCGCCTCCTTGTTCAGCTGGCTCGAGCTCGGCAATCCGCTTCTCAGCTGAGCTCAACACCGATTGAGCCGTCGCCAACTCACCCGCGGGGACAAGTCCCTGGCGAGCCTCTTCTGCCTTCGCGACAACTGCCTGAAGCCCTTTATTCGCCTCTTGGACGGCGACCAGTTCCTTCTTCGCGTGGTGTTTCGCTGCCAATCGGTCAGCTGACTCGAGTTGCAGACCCTGCACACAATTCAAACAGTTAACCAAAGCGAAATCCTAAGTGCCCACCCGCTGAAATTCAGCGAGTGCGCACTCGAGGGCCCAGCAATCAAGAAGTCCTAAGTGCCCACCGCTGAAATTCAGCGAGTCGCGCTCTCGGGCCCAGCAATCAAGAAATCTAAGTGTCCATCGCTGAAATTCAGCGAATCGCTTTCGAGGACAGCAATCAAGAAATCCTAAGTGCCCACCCGCTGAAATTCAGCGAATGCGCACTCGGGGACTGGACGCGAAAAATAACAACAAGACTCTAAAAGAATCAGACCGCTGCAACTCACCGGCCTGATCCTCGGGGACTAGACATACCTGGATGGCTGCGCCAAGCATGCCGTGAAGTTGTATCGCATCCACGGACGCAAGAAGATCCGGCGTGTGCCCCCGACGTTGCTCGCCCTCATTGTCGGCCGACCCGGGCCTGCACCGCTCGAGGTGAGGTCCACTACGTGCAACCGTCTTGGTCATGGCCAGCGAAGGCGTGGCGATGGAAACATCGACACCAAAGGAGATCGGCTCGGTCACCCCGGTGAGGTAGCACCTCGCCGTGGATACAACCGCCTCCATGGTGGGTTCATTAGCGACCATTGTGTCGTCGGAGATCGTGGCGACATAAGCCCCTTGGCCTTCTTGGCGCCATCCGCGGGAACGGCGACTTCGTCCGCCTTCCTCTTGCGGAAGGATCCTCCTCGGCGGCGACGGCGGCACCTTGGGCACGGTCGGTGGCCTATCTTCTTCGCCCAGTTACGTAAATCGATCGTGTGGTGAAATAATCCAAGCTGCTATGAAAGACAAAAAGTAGGTGGCGAACTCACTTGGCGTAGGAATGAAGCGTAGCCTCGTCACGGATCTTGGCGGCTTCTCAGTTCGGGGCGGTCGGTGGTGAGCCCCATCTCGGGCGTCGTGTGCCCAAGACGGGCGGCTTCTTCTTGTCGAGGGCAGCCAGGAGCCTCTGGGACATCTTTGAGAGCTTCCTGCGGCGGCTTCGCCGCGGGGGCGTCCCAGGCCCAGAGGGCGAATGGCGGAGGCATCGAGGCCGGTGGCACCTCGGCAATGGCGTGTCCGGTGTGCCGTCGGTGGCGCCTCGTCCTTGGCCCGGGCTGGGCCGGTCAGGCTTCAGCCAGTGCGGTGGCGAGGCCGGCCTCATCGGCTTCGTCTTCTTCTTCGGAGGGGCCTTCGCCTCCTTCTCCTTCTTCTTCTTCTTCTTCTTCTTCTTTGACGGAGTAGCCTAGCGGCGCGAGGTGGTCTCCGGAAGTTCGTCATCATCATCATGATGCTCGAGGCTTTTACTCGCCTCAAGATCATGCTAACGCTGCCCGCGGGTCTTGCGAACCAGCGGGGTGGCCTCCTCCTCGGATTAAAAGTGCCGTTGCTCGTCCACTCGGAGTCACCCTTGGCGGGAGGCGACTCGCCCATGTCCTGGACGGACGAGCTCGAGTTCTCGTCATCTGAAGGCGGGAGCCATCCTTCCACCACTTGGAATAGCTGCAATGAACACGAAATGAAGTTATAGCGACCGCGATTGCAAAAACTGCGACTGCGAATGATGCGAGGTGACTTACCGTTGGGGCTGGATGCTTCGCGGTGTAGGGGGCGACCCCAGCCTTTGCGTCCAGGTACACCGCTTGGGTGATCTTCTTCAGTCCTGCGGTGTAGTCCTCGAGCTTCCACTCGGCGAGGCAGGACTTCGTCGAGTCCTCCCGGCCCATGTACTGGTACATGTAGTGGTCGCCGAGCCAGGGACGAGCCGCCGCCCGAGCCAGCAGTTGTATAGGTTGATCGTGGAGGCCCATACGCTGACCACGGATGGTTTGGAGCATTTGATCCATGACCATCCGCTGATCATTGAGGCTTTCACCGACCTGAAATCAGCCAGTTCGGACGGTTGGCGAATGTATCGTGAAATCGCCGTCTAAGCCTCCGGGTCGCCTCGGCAACATAGAACCAAGATTTCTTCCAATCGCTCACCGCTTTGGCGGGCAGCATCAACTCAAAGAATGAAGCCTTCGACTTCAGCTGGAAAGTTAGGCCGCCCGCGGCAAGCATTGGGCCGCCCGCTTCCTCGCGGTTGATCCGTACGTGGAACAGATCTTGCCATAGAGAAATGGGGCCGGCAGCCAAGTAGCACTCGCAGAATGCCACAAAGATGGCGAGATGCTCGATCTGTGGACCCAGGTCAAGCGGTTGGATCCGTAGTAAGCGCGAAGCGCCCGAAAAACGGACATGGGAATCCTAGCCCCGCTCTAGGTGGCTGGTGAAGCAGATGAACTCCCCTTCTGCGGGTTAGGGTCACCTCTCCGGCGCGAGGATCGCCAGCAACGGCCGGGGATCCTCCTCAAAGGAAGCGATTCGCCCCTGACACATAGATCTCCCCAAGGTTAGGTGGAGAGGGCCATGGCCGGAAAAGGGTTTCTTGAAGTCGGAGGATCTCGGTCGTCTGGATCGCGATCTGAAGGAAGAGCAATAGTCGCGGCGCAATCGGAGGAAATGGCGAGAAGATGGTTCTCTGATACTTTGCCATTCTATATATAGCGGTTGTTACCCGCCAAATCAGGAAGTCGTTACTATGCAGTGATTACGCCGAAAGTTACCGTTGGATTACCCCAACGGCTAGTTTGACCACGCTTAACGGTCCAACTTCAGCCACTCGGCTCGCCAACCCGATCACTACGACAGTGTTTTGCCGATTCGACTCACCGAAGCTGCGATCAGAATGACCAGTTTCCTCCTTTATACAGGAGCCCGCCGATGATTCGAATGGATGTCTACTCTGAAGCCGTATACTCCGACTGCCAGCAGCCACCTACGCCTAATCGACGACGGCCTCGGGGACTACTGATGGGGATGTGCCTGCAGGTATACCCAGCGGGCGTTCCGCTGGCCCAGGAATTGAATGGGCTGCAAAGGCGGTGGCTGGATCAAAGCCGGCGTGGATCCAGCGTGGAAGCTGAAGGCCCGAGTAGATGAAACCCGGTCGGATTAGGTTAAACAGGACGAAGCCTTAACTGATTAGGTTGAGATATGTAAACCCTAGGGAGGTGAGCCTATATAAACCTCACAGGCGTGTAGAGGCATGTCCCATCATACACCCAGCGACGCCGCCTGGCAGCAGAGCTGCCCGTACCACCTCCATAATATAATCTAGCAGTAGTAGGTCTTTACCCTCCGGGGGGCGGAACCTGGGTAAAACCCTGTGTCTCCACCCTCATCTACCCTTGAATGGCGAGCCGCCCTTGCCCCTCGTTCTACTACTCGCTGCCGATTGCAGCATCTGTCGTGACCATTCCCACGACAGTGGCGGCGAAATGCATTGCCAACAGAATGAGAAGGGTTTTAGGGGATATTATTGGGGAGGATCAGAGCGCCTTTGTCCCTGGTCGCCTTATTACGGATAATGTTTTAATTGCACATGAGAGTGTGCATGCGATGAGGAGGAGAAAGAAGGGGAGGAATTGTGTTTGTGCGGTAAAGTTGGACATGATGAAAGCTTATGACCGGGTTGAGTGGCACTATTTACAAGCCATTATGTTGAAATTGGGGTTCAGTTCTAGCTATGTTAGATTGATTCTGAAGTGTGTGGCCTCTGTCAGGTTTACAGTGAAGGTTAACGGTGAATTGTTGCCTTTCTTTACACCATCCAGAGGGCTACGTCAGGGGGATCCGATGTCACCGTATCTATTCCTGCTATGTGGAGAAGGTTTTACTTCCTTGCTGAACCATTTCGGCGGGGCATCTGTTGATAGGGGCATCAGGGTAAGCATCAGATCACCGTGGATAAACCATTTGCTTTTTGCTGATGACAGTTTAATTTTCTTGAAAGAAAATGGACAGAGCGCGCAGAGAATTAATGAGATTCTTAATATTTATGAAGACTGCTCGGGGCAACGAGTGAACAGGGAGAAGAGCTCTATTTTCTTTAGCCCAAATACTCAGCTCTCTTCCACGCAGTCGTTGAAAGCCCTTTTGGGAATTGATGTGGAAGCTTTCAGTGAGAGATATCTAGGGCTGCCTACAGCTGTGGGTCGCATCACAAGTGGCACTTTCGATCATATCGGAGAAAGAATTCGTAGTAAGCTGCATGGGGGATCAGAAAGGATGGTGCCGTGTGCAGGCAGAGAAGTGTTTCTGAAGGCGGTAATTCAAGAAATTCCGACTTATAGTATGTCTTGTTTCAAGCTTACAAGAAGGTTTGCAAGCTGATTGCATCGTATGAAGCCTGTTCTGGTGGAGCAGCTCACTAGACAAACGGGCGCTGCACTGGTTAGCCTGGGATTCTCTGGTTAAACCCAAGTGCCAAGGAGGTATGGCCTTTAGAGACCTGGAGAATTTCAATTTGGCTCTCCTCGGGAAGCATGGGTGGAGGTTGGTGACTCCTTGAGTCTGTGTTGCAGAGTGCTCAAATCCAAGTACTTTCCGGAGGTTGATTTTATGCAAGCCACTGTGCCTCGGAGTTCTTCCTCGACTTGGCGGGCTATCGTTGCAGGTCGAGAAGCATTGGCAGAGGGTTTGCTGAAACGTATTGGGGATGGCCTATTAGTGTCCATCTGGAACGATAAGTGGATCCCCGGGACAAGATCGATGATGCCATCTGCGCAAACTGGAGATGACGATCTAAACTTAGTGGCAGATCTTATTGACAAGGAAAATTGGTCATGGAAATCTGACACCGTGAGGAGGAATTTTACTGCACCCGAGGCGGATGTTATATTAAATATCCGGACTGGACTGCCGACTTCCGACTTCCCCCGGTACACCATCCTTTGGACCGTCCAGGTTCACCACATTTTCTGCAGCCGTAGAATCAGCGGAAAGTACCTCAATACCTTCTCCGGTATCTATTCCTCCCATTCGTATTTTTTGACCTAGAGGCATCGCATTTTGGGCACTTGTTATGCTTGGCATACTGCTTCCAAAACAAGACATAGTTATTCGGAAAGACATGGATTCAATCATAACCAAGCCCCACTCCGCAAATTATACTCAATGCCTCATCATAACATTTGTAATTTTTTTGCGAATCATAACATTTGGGAATTGAGGTGTTAACATATTGCAAGGTTAGGATACAGAGTATTGCGTTGAATGCAACATTGCTTTTCCCCGTAGAAAGACTCGGCATGGAGTAAATTCACTATCAAGGAAAATCATGAGAGTACCACCGTAACAAATTCATATGAAAAAATCATCTATCCCTAATTAAACTAATAAACATAGAAACGAGAGTAGGGGGTGCTGACCGACAGAGTCATCGACGACTCAATGGCGACAAGGATAGGGTGATGGCGACCGAGGAATGGGGGGTGGCAGCTCGATCGCACACGGGCATGTCGATAGCGACACAAACAGAAATGGACTGGGTGGTGGCTCAGATGGGGCAACGCCGGTAGAGAGGAGAGAAATGGGGTGCGGAGATGGCGGGCACAGACAAGAGGAGGGGAGGCATTGGACGTTGCCGGAGATGAGAGAAATTATGTTTTGCATACGTGATTTGATCTCATCCATCCCTTTTGAAAAGGTCCTCTCTTGACGGGATATACCATCTAATTTAGCCTCTTTACAAAAAAATAGACGAAATTTGTATTTCCCACGGATAATGGAAAGTATAGTGTATATACAATTAAACATCTAATTTAGCGTATATTATAGGAAAATACATACAATGTATTATGCATATGGACCGATCACGACAGCGAGGGGAGAAAAGGGGGGAGGGGAGGCCCAGCTCGATCGACATCGGCGCGCAACACTCTGGATATGGCGGCGGAAGGATGTCGGGCGGTAGACAGACCATCATGAGTGACGCGATAAACGGCAATTATTGTTTTGGACGAGGGGGTCGATTGACATAGTGGCGGATGGACCGGCAGCGTGGCAGACATATCGTCACGGGTGGGCAAGCGGGCGACAACGTGGTAGGTGGGCAACACGACAGACGAAAGCGGCGGTGGCGGTTTTGGAGGTAGAGATCGATTAGGAGAGAGTGGATGTTGATTGGGGGAGGGGATTGATTGGGAAGTCCAGGAGCATTATAAGTCCCAAGTTACCGCCGGCGCACATGCATAGCGGTGCGCCAGCTGTACGAGAATACAGCCGGAGCACCACTATGCGTGTGGGCCAATAGTATGGGTGGGTGTGGGTCTAGGGTCAGGTCTGGGTGGGCCCTACTTTACCTCCTACACACGGAGGTACGGTGCGCTATCGGTACCTTCCTCAGCACCGGCGCATCAGGCAGTCGCTGCACCAACGGTAAGTAGCACCGGCGCACTACTTTTTTATTTTCAAGGGGTTAATCCCCACCTGAATATTTCATATATGGCGGAGCCCCAAAGTGGGCACATGCGTTTACAAAGAGGGGGCGGGGTGGAGTTTTGGCACCGTGGGAGCATGACACAGAGATTACCAGGGGAGGAGGGAGGGGACCAGCGGCCACTTAGTAAGCCGAGCCAAACATCAGCATCATCCCTCGTGGCGGCCGAGAGACGGACACGCCAGAGAGCAGCATCGGTGCGCCACTTGCTGCGCAGCCCCTGTAGCAACGGCGTTTCTCCATTGAACACCACGCTGTTGCAATGTTTCCAAAGGTGCCAGCAACAGAGCAGCAGGAATGTCAAGGAGCTGCGCGAGGGAACTCCAGGACATCAATCAGGGTCGAGCAGCTCTTCAACGGTGGACAACGCGGAGAAGGTCGCACCAACACACGCCCAGAACCGCTGAGCGAAAGGGCATGCAAAAATCAGGTGGGTCGCAGTCTTGAGCACGGCGGGACAGAGCGGACAGCACACTCCCCATCATCCAGGATGTTTTTGTGGAGAAGCATATCCATGGTCTGAATCCTCCTGAGAGACAGCAGCCACCCGAAAAACTTGGTGCGCAACGGGACGTAGCTATCCAAGACGAACAGGGCCAAAAGGGCCCTGGTGTCGCCAAGCACACTAGCTTAGACAGGTCCGAAGATCGCAGCTTCCCGTCACTATAGCGGAAATGCTTACTAGTGATAGGCCCTTTTTGTTTAGGCAAGCCCGTCACTATTGCAGAAATGCTTACTAGTGACAGACCCTTTTTGTTTAGGCAAGCCGTCTGTCACTAGTATGCCGTCACTGGAAGGCTGTCACTGGTATATGTATAGTAGTGACAGGCGGCAGAACGTGCATGTCACTAGTATTGGTCAAAGGCCCAACAAGGTGCAGTTTTCTAGTGACATGCATGCTTAGTATCCTGCCTGTCACTAGTATGTAGTTCGGTAATAAAAAAATAAATGCATTTTCTAGTTGTATTCAAGATAACAAAATAAGATCTTGTATCAATGAAACGTTCACATAATCTAATATGACATAATATTTACAAAGATAACACCATGACATAAGAACTTGCAAATTGTTTGATCCAAATTACAACGTGGCATTAACATTACACATTGGACAATCCAAAAGGCACAATACAATCCAAAAAAAATCCCCTAATGGTGCCAGCCGCATCGATATGCCCAGGCGTTCACTTCATAGTCCTCCGTATCATTACTGGCACAGTAGCAAGAGAATTGATATTAGAGAAGTAATAGGATGGACTTGTTTACGACCCAACTTTTAAGCAAAATTTAGACACTACAGGAGGCGGCTAGGGCCGACGGCAAAGCATCTCGGCGTAGCCAGTATAGCCGTCGGTATGCTACGCCGAGGGCAGCCGTCGGCGTAGCCTCCTCGGTGGACCTCTCCTCGGCGGGCCAGCGACCGTCGGCGTGCGGATGGCCGGCGTGGGACCACGCCGATGGCGTGGCGTGCCCGTCGGTAGCGACCATCGTGAGCGGCGCTGCCGTTACCGGCCGCTAACGGCGCCGGATCGCCGACCGTGCCCCTCGGCGTGGGGTGCCCGTGGACCCCGCTGGGTCTCCCGAAATGCTCGCCGACGGCCTCGCCCTCGCGTAAGTGGACGATGGCCTCCCCAGGAAGAGATCGCCGACGGCCTGCCCTCGGCGTAGGGCAAGTGCTCGCGCCCACCTCGGCGTATCCCTGACCATATGGCACATGGCATAGGGCTCGCGAGGCATTAAAAATCGGCGTAACACCTTCACAGTTTTTTATTTTTCCACAGCAGCGGCCTTCTGACACATGCGGCACTCACAGCAACTCAGTCGCATACAAGATCACATATACTCATATTAAACATTGTTCATATCACACATGGTCATATCACACATTGTTCATACATCATCCATACATCGTTCATACATTATCACACATCCCTACAACTCTGGAGGAGACGGGGTGTGCAAGATCTCCCTGGTGAAAAGTGGCGACCTCTGCCGAGGTTCGTCCGAGAAAGCAGAAGAGCCACTGGCGAGGTAGGAGAAGTGTGAAGCTCGGAGAACCACCTGCGAATGGCCAGAAATGGACCATTGTCATGAAGCGGTGTGATCGGCGCCCATCCGGCGTGGCCAAAGTGCGGTTCGAAGCTCCGTTCCCTACATGTTACCTACATGTTAGCAACTTCGAGGCAAAAGTAAGCGATAACCTGGGTTGCAAAGAACTTACGGTGTCGATCGTAGTAGGTCCTAGCGACTTTCCTTGATTGCAAAAATGGCGCGGACCTGGCATGGGAGGCACGGGCCCTAAATCTCTATTCTGGCCAGGTTGAATATTCACCATCATGTCCTGAAGATAGTTTAGAAGTCAGGCCGTAGTACAACAAACGGGGGGACGTGGGACTTGTATCTTTTACAAAAATAAAGGTTCGGACTTACATTTCGTGTGCATGTAGATCGCAAGCGCCTCCTAATGCTGCCGAAATGCCACCTGATATTCCTCATAAACGGTATCGTAGGCCGCGTCTAACTCAGGCTACAATTTAAAATAGAAGGAATCTCGTCAGTGGTTAGACATGCAGGAACAAAAGTCATAAAGATGATGAGAACGAGACAAACTTACATCCTCGGCGGAGGCGGCGAGGCTAGCCTGGCGGGATAGGGGCCGTCGGCGAGGTAGGTAACCTTGAGGCGGCTGAAGCTCGTCTTTGAGGTAAACGACCTTCTTATTCAGAATCTTGAGGCGTCCATGCTGCAATCCGTGCCCGGCGGGACCAACGACTCCTCGTCGATCTCGGCGTGAATGGGGTCATCCACATGGGGTGTGAGCCTTCACCATCGTCTTTGTAGTTCCCCAAGTCGTTACAGGCGGTGCTTAGAAGTACACGAACAGCGAGGTTGAGGCTCCGGTAATTGGGCTTCTTCGCGCATCATCTCATAGGCGGCGTCATGAATCACCTCCCGGGTTGTGCCTCGGCCACATGTCGCGAAAAGAAATATTATGCATATGAAGTACAAACATGGCGAGAAATACAGCGAGGTCGTTCCATGTATATCGTACCACCTTCCCTTGAAGCGGTCAAAGTTGCGGTTTCCGGCGGTCACGTTCCACCATCGCCTCGGTTATCCGGCGTTCGCCTCGACAAGGCTGCAAACTCCTCGTCTTCTCGAGCCACCTCGTCTAACCAGCTCCTCCCATGCGGTCGATGCGGCTCGGCCCAATCGAGATAACCTGAAAATGCAATACTCAACTCGGACAATGCAATGGCAACTTAGCGCAATGTAGAATCTTATTGAAATTTTACTCACCGACATGTACTCTTACGGTGTCATCGCCAGTACTCAGGATTAGGGTTCCTACTGACAATGTCTTCCTTCTGACCCTCACGCCCTGTCATTGAGAAGTGGCTAGCCGTGACCTTCTGGTTGTACCACACACAGGGGTCAACTTCACACAAACCAAGCAAAGTCCTCTGCGCCTTCTCCTGGTCCTCCTCGGCCACACGGTAAAAGCACTTCAATCATGCATAAGAGTCATGAGTTAGCATGGTGGGGTCATCAAGTATGAACATAACTAGAAATATGCCTTACCCAAAACTTGGTGATGACATCAGCAGGTTGTTGGAAAGCAGGACAGGTAGTGCAGTAGTCGCCCAAGTAGTAGCTATCTTCCTGTCACCCTCGGGGTAATGTGATAGCCGGCGAACTTCTAATCGGAGCTCCAGCGAGGCTGTTAGGAAGGCGAGCCTTAGTCCCCGGAGAAATGTCCAATTGCTGCACAATAATAAACATTAGTACACAATAATTATTTATGACCAACATGAAATAAAATGTTTTAAATTGCCAAATTAGTACACTTACTCAAGGCCATACGGAATAATAAGGCTTTACGCCTCCGAGTCCTAGGCTCAAACTTCTCGTCGAGGACTCGATTCCCCACGATTCCGCAATTTCTTCGGCCCCACCAACTCGCGGCTAGTGTCCGCCTCCGTATCGGTCCCCGCCTCCCTCTCGGTCCTCGCCTCCCTCTCAGACTCTGCCTCCCTCTCGGACTCTGCCTCCCTCTCGCCCTTGAAAGGCTGCTCTGTCAGGAACAACTCAGGAGCCATGTCGCCAGAAGCAGAGGGTGGTGGGTCAAAGTCCACGCCTCCTCCCGTGGCACCTCGTCCTCGTCCTCCTCGAACTCGGCCTCGACCCCGTCCTCCGCCAGCAGGAGCAAGATCGAATGTAGCGGATTGGGATTTGCTGTCTCCCTCCGTGTAGCTCTTTTCTTGCTGCTTCAAGCGCATTAAGCAAGGACGAACTGGTTGCCTTGCCGCTGCTCATATTGTTCAATCACCTGCATTAAGTAAGAGAAAATAGTTAAGCACAAAGACATAATAAAATGTATACACAAAGAATAAAGGCATAATGCAATTAATAAAACAGTTAAGCACAAAGACAAAATAAAATGCATTAAAAAAATAAATACTCACTATCATTTTCATTCTCATTCTCATTCTCACTATCACTATCTTTTGAGTAGAAATTTGGATTCTCATCAAAGGGTGTAGGCTCATCATCGTTGTCATTCTCGGTATGGAGCTTCTCGAGCATACTTATGTCATGTAGATTCTGCTTGACTCACCCGGTTTCTACATCATTCCCAAGGTCCTCAAGATCAGCGGTTCTAAATCAAAGTGTCAAAGTCCTCTTGCTCTTGATAGAAAATTCCTAAATGCGTTCTGGGGTTAATGTTGTTGTAATCGTCCTCGGAGGAATCGGTAGGTTACCATGTGGCGATACGGAACACGACTTCCCGCCACAGGTTCCGCTTTACGGCATGGGTAGGGCAAATAATAAACTTGGTTGGCTTGGTGAGCAACAACAAAGGCGTCGGCTCCGCTATAGGTGGTTGAAGGCCTAACTTCAACTAACCCAATGGAAGGGTACTTCTCGGTCCACCTTGGGTCAAACCAGTGGCACTTGAACACAACAAGATTGAGTTGACATTAAATGCGATTGAAGGTCATTTCGTATACATTCTCTAACCTTCCGTAGTAATCAAGGGAATCGACTCCTTTGGTGAACACCCGGTGTTACCGTTTTGCATTGATTAGCCCTTTACAGTGCGTCTCTGTATGGAAGCGAAACCCATTCATCATACTTCTCATACTTAATGGCGACAACTTTGCTACAACCTTGGGAAACACATTTCAGCTCATCGACATCTCAGCGTTGGGATCAGCTCCCTCTGGTACAAGAGGAATTTGTTGCGTTCGATAATTCGTGGAATAAGGCGACAAGTCATATATTGCAAGGTAAGAGGGACATGTTAGAAATTACTTTTCCATAAACCAGGACACAAATTTTTTTATTTAGGAGCACCCTCTTTCGGTGAGTGTCCAACTCCATGGGAGAGGGATCCGTCGGTCCGACCCTTTGTTCATCCATGAAATCGCTAAGAAGGAGAAAATAAGCATTAGGCGGAGACCGAGTTACTAGCTGCATAGAAATAGGGTGTTCACCATTTTACCTAATGAAATCGACCACTTCCTTCATGTTCATAAGCACATAGATCATTATGCAATCCTTCTCTTCCTTGACAACCTATATTTTAGTCCTTTACGGCCTTGCCACGGAAAGTGGAATAGTTCGAGATTGGGGTCATTCTTGGGCAGGTCGACATTGTAACGAGAGGCCGGGTTATGCATAGTGGGAACATCATCGGGCGATGGGTTGTGGCGTCGCCATCTCCGAAGGCATGTTGCTTCAGCTATGCATGCTTCAATCTTAGCTTTGTTTCCGATTATCTTTCGAATATGCTTAAACTCTCTCAATACAAAATTGCCAGCAATTACACGGCCCCCAAAATTGCCTCGTTCGAGGTGCACAATGAGATGTGCCATCGGAGTAAAAAGCTGGCGGAAAGATCATCTCAAATTGCATAGCAACTCCGGCACCTGAACTTGCGACTTCTCAATCACCGGAGGACATATCGCTTAGCACGGAGGTGCGGAAGAAATGGCTCAACTCCATAGCTTTTCGCCATACTTTTTGAGGAGATACCCTCGAACCATCACGGCATCGGCCGCTCAATCCATATATGATAGTCGTGACTCTTGAGCCCGTTGACTTGTCCGTCAAAGATTGACTCCCTTACTTATATTGAACAATAGCAGTCGGGGAACATCACGGCGTATTTGAGCCACCTAAATGACTCCTTCTTTGGACATTATCAAAGGCGGTAGTAGGCATCGGCTTGAACCAATTCTTTCGACAGACGGTAGGAGGCTGCATGTAATCTCTTCCTATCACAAAGCTTCTCAACATCGACTCTAGCCTTGACATTATCCTTTGACTTCCAGGAATGTTCAGGAATGTGTGAAAAGGACTCCCGACATTCTTTTGGTGTGCATCACATCGATGTTATGGGGAAGTTCGAGGTCCTTGTAATACGAGATTCGTTAAGGCACGTGAGTCAATTATCGTTACACCATATCCGCAAATTGATGGCCGGTTCGGTCTGCGAGCACGAAACGCGTATCTCGGCATCAACGGTGCACCCTCGAACTTTGGTTCTTCTTTACTTCATGCACAACTTTGCCCTTCTTGAAGTTCTTTCTATCTTCTCTGAATGAATGATTTCTTTTGAGAATGCATCGATTAGTGTCAAGCGCAACATATTTGCGACCCGACTTTAGCCAAAGGAACTCAAGTCGGTGCCTCCACACTAGGCATGGCCACTTACCAGTATGCACCATCCACGTTAGGCGTGCAGACATGTCATGCATAGTATATTGTAACCAAACTTTCATCAAAAGTTTCTCTTTGATGCTTTCGATGCGTATGTCAGCGTCCGTGTATCCAAGAGTGGTTCAAATCATCCACAATCGGCTGCATGTAGACACTCAAGTTCTTCCCGGATACTCGAGGTCACTGGAATTATCGGCGACAAAACATGGTCTTCCGTTGCATTAATACTCGGGAGGAGATTGGCGGAATAACATACACCGACCAGCGGTATGCGAGGCCGTCGACATACCATATGGGTTGAAGCCATCTGTTGCTATCGTAATTCTAACATTCAGAGCCTCTTACGCCCAGAGTATTTTTCATCGAAGTTCTTCCATGCCTTACCATCAGATGGATGTCCCATCTTATTTCGTCCGTGCTCGTCCTCGTATCTTTTCCCCTTCTTGTGCCACGTCATCTGTTTGGCAGTCTCCTCGCTCAAGTAAAGCCGCTGGATTCTTTTTATGAATGGGAGATACCGAAGTATCTTCTTAGCGACCTTCGACTGCCTCACCTGACCATCCTTCCCCTTTATCTCTTCATATCTAGAGGCCTTACAAATGGAGCAGTACTTGTCACCCTCAAACTGTTTCCAAAACAAAAGGCAGCCTTTTGGACAACAATCTATCTTTTCATAATCCATGTTGAGCTCCTTCATGAGTTTCTTCGTTTCGTGAAAGGTTTTAGGCAGACAATACCCTTCAGGAAACAAGTTACCACATGTTCTCAGATTAGCTTCAAAGTGAGAGCGGGTGGCGAATCTTGGCACTTGTCGGCTGAACCTTTGAGAGATGGCATCGAGCTGAGAAATCTTTTCACCCTCGTATAGAGGCCTCTTAGCCGCGACCATCATATCAAGGAAGGCCTTCGCGGTTGGCTCCGGTTCCTCCGGTTCTAGCGGTTCCTCCGGTTCTGGTGATTCCTCCCGTGGAGGTGGCGAATTCGGCTGGTCGGCATCGATAAGATCATCTAGCATGTTTCTAATCCCATCGTGCTCATTGCCATTGAGCCGCTGACGCATCACCTCACCTCTGTCACGTTAAATGCCGAGCAAAAGTCGACTTGCGTGACATAGTTAGACATGTACCCATATTGCGAAGGTGTTTGTACATGTCATCCTTTCCTGACGATGGCGCTTAGTGCAATGGCCTTGAGGACAAAGTGCCCGAACCATTGCCTTCGAACCACGCACTAACTCATTCACTAACAAATGAGTGTTCCGTACCCAATCATCTGTTTTATTAGTCGCACTAATACAACCACTATACATCCACCCATTATCAGCCATCCTCTTCTGCTTTGTTGGGAGACAAACAACAAATATAACATTTTATATCAAACAGGAGATTAAATGCTTCATATTTTTACGCATTCATCAACCTACATGTCCAATAGGAAAAGAGGGTCCTAACCAGCCGCCGGATCCGTAGATTGGGTAACTTCTCCTGGTTCTACCCGATCCAAGCGAAATTTGGCGGCACCTCCTGCTGCTCTCCCGATGCGTCTCGACAAAAGCCAAGAGGATGTGCATCAGGAGAACAATGAGGCGCCACGAAATCCTGTCTCGAATCGAGGTAGAGCCGAGGAGAACCAAACAACTCTGAATCCGCCATTGCCGATAAAAGCCATAAGCGTTACGGTCCAAAATATGCGAGACCACTAATGCATATTAAGTCGTAGCAGCTTACGGTCGAGATAGCGCCTAGGTGTGCGACATACTTGGTGATCTGAACACGAAAATAAACCTAGGTACAAGAGGCGAATTCTCACCCTCGGCGGTAGAGGAAGTAGTCGATCAGCGAGTGTCGAGGTCGGTGGCCGGAACTTCGGAGGCAGGATCGAGGTGTCACCTACACCATCTCCCATAGCGACGGTCGATCGCCAAGGATGGTCACTCGAAACACTACAAAGTCTGTACATTGACATAAAGAGAACACCTTAGTAAACATGCAACACACTCACGGCCCTAGTGTGGCTTCTCTCTTCAACGGCCATATGAAAGCTAGCTTGCCACTAACCAACGGCCTAATCCTAGCAACTCGTGCATGCATATCCTTAACAAATGATATAAACTACTAATAGATGCAACTAATAAATTCTAACAAGATTAACAACAAGATTTAATCTAACAAAATTAACTCTAACAACAATATTTGCTTCTAGAAGTGGAGGAGGTACTGCGGAGGGCCGAGGCTCGGGAGGAGGAGAGCTTGGGAGGAGGGCAAGGTCGGGAGGAGGCTTGGGAGGATGGGGCCGAGGCTCGGGAGGAGGGCCGAGCTCGGGAGGAGGAGGAGGAGGAGGAGGTCGGGAGGAGGAGGCTTGGGAGGAGGGCAAGGTCGGGGAGGAGAGCTTGGGAGGAGGAGGCGGCTCGGGAGGAGGAGGGCAGGCTCGGGGAGGAGGAGGAGGAGGAGGAAGGTTAGGAGGAGGAGGAGGGAGGAGGCTCGGGGAGGAGGAGGAGGGGGGAGGAGGAGGCTGGAGGAGGGAGGAGGAGGGAGGGAGGAGGAGGAGGCGGTGGGGAGGGCGAGGGAGGGGCTGGGGGCGGAGGAGACCCGAGGCTCGGGACCGGTGAGGTGGTGGGGTGGTGGCGTGGTGGAGCAGGGACCCGGCCGGTGGCTGGGTCGAGGCTGGGAGGTTGGGAGGCGGGGAGGTGGGAGGCGGGATGGGGAGGGATTGGCGATGGGAGCAGTGGCCGGGCTGGTCAAAAAAAAAAAGGCCTTCTGCATGACCAGGCATCTGAGGGGCAGCGTCGGCTAGCTGAGGCAATTTTTTATTAAATGCACATATATCTAGAGACTAAAACATATCAAAAAAAATTCATTTAGATACACATGTGTAGGACCTAGTGTATAGATACATGTAAAATCTAGCCAAAAATTTCGATTAGACGGTTTCACCTAAACGGGGAGATTCCCCCTTATACGGGACCGGAACCTTCGCCTCTAGGTTAGAGCGCATGCATGCGGGGGACATGCAAGCACCTATACCAACCTCTCACCACACTCACACACATATGCTAGGGACACATGCAAGTTTCTCTGATTCCGATGTTCTCATGGTCTTCCTCCGTGAAACCACGATCTCTGTGCACACTCGGATCGTCTACCCCTAGGCGTTCCTCTCGACAGAGTAGCCAGGCGTAGCTCTCTCTTGTTTTGTGTTTGTTTAGGTCATAGGGTGATGTAAAACCATGTTGGTTCACAAGTTGGGGCACTATCCTGCAGTTTCACCTAAGCAGGGAGATTCCCCCTTATCTGGTGGAACCTTCGCCTCTAGGTTAGGCGCATGCATGCGAGGGGGACACATGCAAGCACCTATACCAACCTCTCACCACACTCACACACATATGCTGGGACACATGCAAGTTCTCGTCTGATTCCGATGTTCTCGTGGTCTTCCTCTAGCGAAACCCTGATCTCTGTGCACACTCGGATCGTCTACCCCCTAGGCGTTCCTCGGCGAGAGTAGCCAGCGTAGCTCTCTCTTGTTTGTGTTTGTTTAGGTCATGGGGTGATGTAAAACCATGTTGGTTCAAGTTGGGGCACTATCCTGCCGGTTTCACCTAAGCAGGGAATTCCCCCTTATCTGGTCTGGAACCTTAGCCTCTAGGTTAGGCGCATGCATGCGAGGGGGACACATGCAAGCACCTATACCAACCTCTCACCACACTCACACACATATGCTAGGGACACATGCAAGTTCTCATCGATTCCGATGTTCTCGTGGTCTTCCTCGGTGAAACCACGATCTCTGTGCACACTCGGATCGTCTACCCCCTAGGCGTTCCTCTGAGGGAGTAGCGGCGTAGCTCTCTCTTGTTTTGTGTTTGTTTAGGTCATAGGGTGATGTAAAACCATGTTGGTTCTGAAGTTGGGGCACTATCCTGCAGTTTCACCTAAGCAGGAGATTCCCCCTTATCTGGTGGAACCTTCGCCTCTAGGTTAGGCGCATGCATGCGAGGGGGACACATGCAAGCACCTATACCAACCTCTCACCACACTCACACACACATGCTAGGGACACATGCAAGTTCTCGTCTGATTAGGATGTTCTCGTGGTCTTCCTCCGGTGAAACCTTGATCTCTGTGCGCACTCGGATCGTCTACCCCCCTAGACGTTCCTCGGCAGGGGTAGCCAGCGTAGCTCTCTCTTGTTTTGTGTTTGTTTAGGTCATAGGGTGATGTAAAACCATGTTGGTTCACAAGTTGGGGCACTATCCTACCGGTTTCACCTAAGCGGGAGATTCCCCCCTTATCTGGTCTGGAACCTTCGCCTCTAGGTTAGGCGCATGCATGCGAGGGGACACATGCAAGCACCTATACCAACCTCTCACCACACTCACACACATATGCTAGGGACACATGCAAGTTCTCGTCTGATTCCGATGTTCTCGTGGTCTTCCTCGTGAAACCACGATCTCTGTGCACACTCGGATCGTCTGCCCCCTAGGCGTTCCTCTGAGGTAGCCAGTAGCTCTCTTGTTTTGTGTTTGTTTAGGTCATAGGGTGATGTAAAACCATGTTGGTTCACAAGTTGGGGCACTATCCTACCGGTTTCACCTAAGCAGGAGATTCCCCCTTATCTGGTCAGGAACCTTCGCCTCTAGGTTAGGCGCATGCATGCGAGGGGGGACACATGCAACCACCTATACCAACCTCTCACCACACTCACACACATATGCTAGGGACACATGCAAGTTCTCGTCGATTCCGATGTTCTCGTGGTCTTCCTCGTGAAACCACGATCTCTGTGCACACTCGGATCGTCTACCCCTAGGCGTTCCTCGGCAGGGGTAGCCGGCGTAGCTCTCTCTTGTTTTGTGTTTGTTTAGGTCATAGGGTGATGTAAAACCATGTTGGTTCACAAGTTGGGGCACTATCCTACCGGTTTCACCTAAGCAGGAGATTCCCCCTTATCTGGTCAGGAACCTTCGCCTCTAGGTTAGGGCGCATGCATGCGAGGGGGGACACATGCAAGCACCTATACCAACCTCTCACCACACTCACACACATATGCTAGGGACACATGCAAGTTCTCGTCTGATTCCGATGTTCTCGTGGTCTTCCTCAGCGAAACCCTGATCTCTCTGCACACTCGGATCGTCTACCCCCTAGGCGTTCCTCACAGGGGTAGCCCAAAGTAGCTCTCTCTTGTTTTGTGTTTGTTTAGGTCATAGGGTGATGTAAAACCATGTTGGTTCACAAGTTGGGGCACTATCCTACCGGTTTCACCTAAGCGGGAGATTCCCCCTTATCTGGTCTGGAACCTTCGCCTCTAGGTTAGGGCGCATGCATGCGAGGGGGGACACATGCAAGCACCTATACCAACCTCTCACCACACTCACACACATATGCTAGGGACACATGCAAGTTCTCGTCTGATTCCGATGTTCTCGTGGTCTTCCTCAGGCGAAACCCTGATCTCTGTGCACACTCGGATCGTCTACCCCCCTAGACGTTCCTCTGTCAGGGGTAGCCCGGAGTAGCTCTCTCTTGTTTTGTGTTTGTTTAGGTCATAGGGTGATGTAAAACCATGTTGGTTCACAAGTTGGGGCACTATCCTGCGGTTTCACCTAAGCGGAGATTCCCCTTATCTGGTCTGGAACCTTCGCCTCTAGGTTAGGCGCATGCATGCGAGGGGGACACATGCAAGCACCTATACCAACCTCTCACCACACTCACACACATATGCTAGGGACACATGCAAGTTCTCGTCTGATTAGATGTTCTCGTGGTCTTCCTCCGTGAAACCACGATCTCTGTGCACACTCGGATCGTCTACCCCCTAGGCGTTCCTCTCGGCGAGGTAGCAGTAGCTCTCTCTTGTTTTGTGTTTGTTTAGGTCATAGGGTGATGTAAAACCATGTTGGTTCACAAGTTGGGGCACTATCCTACCGGTTTCACCTAAGCAGGAGATTCCCCCTTATCTGGTCTGGAACCTTCGCCTCTAGGATAGCGCGCATGCATACGAGGGGGACACATCCAAGCACCTATCCCAACCTCTCACCACACTCACACACATATGCTAGGGACACATGCAAGTTCTCGTCGATTCCGATGTTCTCGTGGTCTTCCTCCGTGAAACCACGATCTCTGTGCACACTCGGATCGTCTACCCCCTAGGCGTTCCTCGGCGAGGGTAGCCAGTAGCTCTCTCTTGTTTTGTGTTTGTTTAGGTCATAGGGTGATGTAAAACCATGTTGGTTCACAAGTTGGGGCACTATCCTGCGGTTTCACCTAAGCGGGAGATTCCCCCTTATCTGGTCTGGAACCTTCGACTCTAGGTTAGAGAGCATGCATGCAAGGGGGACACATGCAAGCACCTATACCAACCTCTCACCACACTCACACACATATGCTAGGGACACATGCAAGTTCTCGTCTGATTCCGATGTTCTCGTGGTCTTCCTCCGGCGAAACCCTGATCTCTTGCACACTCGGATCGTCTACCCCCCTAGACGTTCCTCTGACAGGGGTAGCCAGCTTAGATCTCTCTTGTTTTGTGTTTGTTTAGGTCATAGGGTGATGTAAAACCATGTTGGTTCACAAGTTGGGGCACTATCCTACCGGTTTCACCTAAGCGGGAGATTCCCCCTTATCTGGTCTGGAACCTTCGCCTCTTGGTTATTGCGCATGCATGCGAGGGGGGACACATGCAAGCACCTATACCAACCTCTCACCACACACACACATATGCTAGGGACACATGCAAGTTCTCGTCTGATTCCGATGTTCTTGTGGTCTTCCTCCGTGAAACCACGATCTCTGTGCACTCGGATCGTCTACCCCCTAGGCGTTCCTCGGCAGGGGTAGCCAGGCGTAGCTCTCTCTTGTTTTGTGTTTGTTTAGGTCATGGGGTGATGTAAAACCATGTTGGTTCTAAGTTGGGGCACTATCCTGCGGTTTCACCTAAGCGGGAGATTCCCCCATCTGGTCTGGAACCTTCGCCTCTAGGTTAGGCGCATGCATGCGAGGGGGACACATGCAAGCACCTATACCAACCTCTCACCACACTCACACACATATGCTAGGGACTTATGCAAGTTTTCATGTGATTAGATGTTCTCGTGGTCTTCCTCGTGAAACCACGATCTCTGTGCACACTCGGATCGTCTACCCCCTAGGCGTTCCTCTCGAGGGGTAGCCAGCGTAGCTCTCTCTTGTTTTGTGTTTGTTTAGGTCATAGGGTGATGTAAAACCATGTTGGTTCACAAGTTGGGGCACTATCCTGCCGGTTTCACCTAAGCGGGGAATTCCCCCCTTATCTGGTCTGGAACCTTCGCCTCTAGGTTAGGCGCATGCATGCGAGGGGGACACATGCAAGCACCTATACCAACCTCTCACCACACTCCCACACATATGCTAGGGACACATGCAAGTTCTCGTCTGATTCCGATGTTCTCGTGGTCTTCCTCCGTGAAACCACGATCTCTGTGCACACTCGGATCGTCTACCCCCTAGGCGTTCCTCTCGGCGAGAGTAGCCAGCGTAGCTCTCTCTTGTTTTGTGTTTGTTTAGGTCATAGGGTGATGTAAAACCATGTTGGTTCACAAGTTGGGGCACTATCCTACCGGTTTCACCTAAGCAGGGAGATTCCCCCCCTTAGTGCAGAACCTTCGCCTCTAGGTTAGGCGCATGCATGCGAGGGGACACATGCAAGCCCCTATACCAACCTCTCACCACACTCACACACATATGCTAGGGACACATGCAAGTTCTCGTATGATTCCGATGTTCTCGTGGTCTTCCTCGTGAAACCACGATCTCTGTGCACACTCGGATCGTCTACCCCCTAGGCGTTCCTCGGCGAGGTAGCCAGGCGTAGCTCTCTCTTGTTTTGTGTTTGTTTAGGTCATAGGGTGATGTAAAACCATGTTGGTTCACAAGTTGGGGCACTATCCTGCAGTTTCACCTAAGCGGAGATTCCCCCTTATCTGTGCAGGAACCTTCGCCTCTAGGTTAGGCGCATGCATGCGAGGGGACACATGCAAGCACCTATACCAACCTCTCACCACACTCACACACATATGCTAGGGACACATGCAAGTTCTCGTCTGATTCCGATGTTCTCGTGGTCTTCCTCGTGAAACCACGATCTCTGTGCACACTCGGATCGTCTACCCCCTAGGCGTTCCTCGGCGGGGTAGCCAGCGTAGCTCTCTCTTGTTTTGTGTTTGTTTAGGTCATAGGGTGATGTAAAACCATGTTGGTTCACAAGTTGGGGCACTATCCTGCGGTTTCACCTAAGCGGGAGATTCCCCCTTATCTGGTCTGCAGAACCTTCGCCTCTAGGTTAGGCGCATGCATGCGAGGGGACACATGCAAGCACCTATACCAACCTCTCACCACACTCACACACATATGCTAGGGACACATGCAAGTTCTCATCTGATTCCGATGTTCGTGGTCTTCCTCGTGAAACCACGATCTCTGTGCACACTCGGATCGTCTACCCCCTAGGCGTTCCTCGGCGAGGTAGCCGGCGTAGCTCTCTCTTGTTTTGTGTTTGTTTAGGTCATAGGGTGATGTAAAACCATGTTGGTTCTGAAGTTGGGGCACTATCCTGCGGTTTCACCTAAGCGGAGATTCCCCCCTTATCAGTGCAGAACCTTCGCCTCTAGGTTAGGCGCATGCATGCGAGGGGACACATGCAAGCACCTATACCAACCTCTCACCACACTCACACACATATGCTAGGGACACATGCAAGTTCTCGTGATTCCGATGTTCTCGTGGTCTTCCTCGTGAAACCACGATCTCTGTGCACACTCGGATCGTCTACCCCCTAGGCGTTCCTCGGCAGGGTAGCCAGTAGCTCTCTCTTGTTTTGTGTTTGTTTAGGTCATAGGGTGATGTAAAACCATGTTGGTTCACAAGTTGGGGCACTATCCTACCGGTTTCACCTAAGCAGGGAGATTCCCCCTTATCTGGTGGAACCTTAGCCTCTAGGTTAGGCGCATGCATGCGAGGGGGACACATGCAAGCACCTATACCAACCTCTCACCACACTCACACACATATGCTAGGGACACATGCAAGTTCTCGTCTGATTAGATGTTCTCGTGGTCTTCCTCCGTGAAACCACGATCTCTGTGCACACTCGGATCGTCTACCCCCCTAGGCGTTCCTCGGCGAGGTAGCCAGGCGTAGCTCTCTCTTGTTTTGTGTTTGTTTAGGTCATAGGGTGATGTAAAACCATGTTGGTTCACAAGTTGGGGCACTATCCTGCGGTTTCACCTAAGCAGGAGATTCCCCCTTATCTGGTCTGGAACCTTCGCCTCTAGGTTAGGCGCATGCATGCGAGGGGGACACATGCAAGCACCTATACCAACCTCTCACCACACTCACACACATATGCTAGGGACACATGCAAGTTCTCGTCTGATTCCGATGTTCTCGTGGTCTTCCTCCGTGAAACCACGATCTCTGCACACTCGGATCGTCTACCCCCTAGGCGTTCCTCGGCGAGGGGTAGCCAGTAGCTCTCTCTTGTTTTGTGTTTGTTTAGGTCATAGGGTGATGTAAAACCATGTTGGTTCACAAGTTGGGGCACTATCCTACCGGTTTCACCTAAGCAGGGAGATTCCCCTTATCTGTGCAGGAACCTTCGCCTCTAGGTTAGGCGCATGCATGCGAGGGGGACACATGCAAGCACCTATACCAACCTCTCACCACACTCACACACATATGCTAGGGACACATGCAAGTTCGCATCTGATTCCGATGTTCTCGTGGTCTTCCTCGTGAAACCACGATCTCTGTGCACACTCGGATCGTCTACCCCTAGGCGTTCCTCGGCAGGGGTAGCCAGTAGCTCTCTCTTGTTTTGTGTTTGTTTAGGTCATAGGGTGATGTAAAACCATGTTGGTTCACAAGTTGGGGCACTATCCTACCGGTTTCACCTAAGCAGGGAGATTCCCCCTTATCTGGTCTGGAACCTTCGCCTCTAGGTTAGGCGCATGCATGCGAGGGGACACATGCAAGCACCTATACCAACCTCTCACCACACTCACACACATATGCTAGGGACACATGCAAGTTCTCGTCGATTCCGATGTTCTCGTGGTCTTCCTCCGTGAAACCACGATCTCTGTGCACACTCGGATCGTCTACCCCCTAGGCGTTCCTCGGCAGGGGTAGCCAGCGTAGCTCTCTCTTGTTTTGTGTTTGTTTAGGTCATAGGGTGATGTAAAACCATGTTGGTTCTGAAGTTGGGGCACTATCCTGCGGTTTCACCTAAGCGGGAGATTCCCCCCTTATCACTGGTGCAGACCTTCGCCTCTAGGTTAGGCGCATGCATGCGAGGGGACACATGCAAGCACCTATAACAACCTCTCACCACACTCACACACATATGCTAGGGACACATGCAAGTTCTCGTCTGATTCCGATGTTCTCGTGGTCTTCCTCCGGTGAAACCCTGATCTCTGTGCACACTCGGATCGTCTACCCCCCTAGACGTTCCTCGGCGAGGTAGCCAGTAGCTCTCTCTTGTTTTGTGTTTGTTTAGGTCATAGGGTGATGTAAAACCATGTTGGTTCACAAGTTGGGGCACTATCCTGCGGTTTCACCTAAGCGGGAGATTCCCCCTTATCAGATGGTCAGAACCTTCGCCTCTAGGTTAGGCGCATGCATGCGAGGGGACACATGGAAGCACGTATACCAACCTCTCACCACACACACACATATGCTAGGGACACATGCAAGTTCTCGTCTGATTCCGATGTTCTCGTGGTCTTCCTCGTGAAACCACGATCTCTGTGCACACTCGGATCGTCTACCCCCTAGGCGTTCCTCGGCGAGGTAGCCAGCGTAGCTCTCTCTTGTTTTGTGTTTGTTTAGGTCATAGGGTGATGTAAAACCATGTTGGTTCACAAGTTGGGGCACTATCCTACCGGTTTCACCTAAGCAGGAGATTCCCCCCCTTATGGTGCAGGAACCTTCGCCTCTAGGTTAGGCGCATGCATGCGAGGGCGACACCTGCAAGCACCTATACCAACCTCTCACCACACTCACACACACATATGCTAGGGACACATGCAAGTTCTCGTCTGATTCCGATGTTCTCGTGGTCTTCCTCCGGCGAAACCCTGATCTCTGTGCACACTCGGATCTTCTATCCCCTAGACGTTCCTCGGCGGGGGTAGCCAGTAGCTCTCTCTTGTTTTGTGTTTGTTTAGGTCATAGGGTGATGTAAAACCATGTTGGTTCACAAGTTGGGGCACTATCCTGCGGTTTCACCTAAGCGGAGATTCCCCCTTATCTGGTCTGGAACCTTCGCCTCTAGGTTAGGCGCATGCATGCGAGGGGACACATGCAAGCACCTATACCAACCTCTCACCACACTCACACACTTATGCTAGGGACACATGCAAGTTCTCGTCTGATTCCGATGTTCTCGTGGTCTTCCTCCGTGAAACCACGATCTCTGTGCACTCGGATCGTCTACCCCCTAGGCGTTCCTCGGCGGGGTAGCCAGTAGATCTCTCTTGTTTTGTGTTTGTTTGGGTCATAGGGTGATGTAAAACCATGTTGGTTCACAAGTTGGGGCACTATCCTACCGGTTTCACCTAAGCAGGAGATTCCCCCTGCTTATCTGGAACCTTCGCCTCTAGGTTAGGCGCATGCATGCGAGGGGGACACATGCAAGCACCTATACCAACCTCTCACCACACTCACACACATATGCTAGGGACACATGCAAGTTCTCGTCTGATTAGATGTTCTCGTGGTCTTCCTCCGTGAAACCACGATCTCTGTGCACACTCGGATCGTCTACCCCCTAGGCGTTCCTCGGCGAGGTAGCCCGGCGTAGCTCTCTCTTGTTTTGTGTTTGTTTAGGTCATATGGTGATGTAAAACCATGTTGGTTCACAAGTTGGGGCACTATCCTACCGGTTTCACCTAAGCAGGAGATTCCCCCCTTATCTGGTCTGGAACCTTCGCCTCTAGGTTAGGCGCATGCATGCGAGGGACACATGCAAGCACCTATACCAACCTCTCACCACACTCACACACATATGCTAGGGACACATGCAAGTTCTCGTCTGATTAGATGTTCTCGTGGTCTTCCTCCGTGAAACCACGATCTCTGTGCACACTCGGATCGTCTACCCCCTAGGCGTTCCTCGGCGGGGTAGCCAGGCGTAGCTCTCTCTTGTTTTGTGTTTGTTTAGGTCATATGGTGATGTAAAACCATGTTGGTTCTAAGTTGGGGCACTATCCTGCAGTTTCACCTAAGCAGGAGATTCCCCCTTATCTGGTCAGAACCTTCGCCTCTAGGTTAGGCGCATGCATGCGAGGGGACACATGCAAGCACCTATACCAACCTCTCACCACACTCACACACATATGCTAGGGACACATGCAAGTTCTCGTCTGTTTCCGATGTTCTCGTGGTCTTCCTCGTGAAACCACGATCTCTGTGCACACTCGGATCGTCTACCCCCTAGGCGTTCCTCGGCAGGGGTAGCCGGCGTAGCTCTCTCTTGTTTTGTGTTTGTTTAGGTCATAGGGTGATGTAAAACCATGTTGGTTCACAAGTTGTGGCACTATCCTACCGGTTTCACCTAAGCAGGGAGATTCCCCCTTATCTGGTCAGGAACCTTCGCCTCTAGGTTAGGCGCATGCATGCGAGGGGGACACATGCAAGCACCTATACCAACCTCTCACCACACTCACACACATATGCTAGGGACACATGCAAGTTCTCGTCTGATTAGATGTTCTCGTGGTCTTCCTCGTGAAACCACGATCTCTGTGCACACTCGGATCGTCTACCCCCTAGGCGTTCCTCTGGCGAGGTAGCCCTGCGTAGCTCTCTCTTGTTTTGTGTTTGTTTAGGTCATAGGGTGATGTAAAACCATGTTGGTTCTCAAGTTGGGGCACTATCCTACCGGTTTCACCTAAGCAGGAGATTCCCCCCTTATCTGGTCTGGAACCTTCGCCTCTAGGTTAGGCGCATGCATGCGAGGGGACACATGCAAGCACCTATACCAACCTCTCACCACACTCACACACATATGCTAGGGACACATGCAAGTTCTCGTCTGATTCCGATGTTCTCGTGGTCTTCCTCCGTGAAACCACGATCTCTGTGCACACTCGGATCGTCTACCCCCTAGGCGTTCCTCGGCGGGGTAGCCAGGCGTAGCTCTCTCTTGTTTTGTGTTTTTTAAGGTCATGGGGTGATGTAAAACCATGTTGGTTCACAAGTTGGGGCACTATCCTACCGGTTTCACCTAAGCGGGAGATTCCCCCTTATCTGGTCTGGAACCTTCGCCTCTAGGTTAGGCGCATGCATGCAAGGGGGACACATGCAAGCACCTATACCAACCTCTCACCACACTCACACACATATGCTAGGGACACATGCAAGTTCTCGTCTGATTCCGATGTTCTCGTGGTCTTCCTCGTGAAACCACGATCTCTGTGCACACTCGGATCGTCTACCCCCTAGGCGTTCCTCGGAGGGGTAGCCAGCGTAGCTCTCTCTTTTTTTGTGTTTGTTTAGGTCATAGGGTGATGTAAAACCATGTTGGTTCACAAGTTGGGGCACTATCCTGCGGTTTCACCTAAGCGGAGATTCCCCCTTATCTCTGGTCTGGAACCTTCGCCTCTAGGTTAGGCGCATGCATGCGAGGGGGGACACATACAAGCACCTATACCAACCTCTCACCACACTCACACACATATGCTAGGGACACATGCAAGTTCTCGTCGATTCCGATGTTCTCGTGGTCTTCCTCGTGAAACCACGATCTCTGTGCACACTCGGATCGTCTACCCCCTAGGCGTTCCTCGGCGAGGTAGCCGGCGTAGCTCTCTCTTGTTTTGTGTTTGTTTAGGTCATAGGGTGATGTAAAACCATGTTGGTTCACAAGTTGGGGCACTATCCTGCGGTTTCACCTAAGCGGGAGATTCCCCCTTATCTGGTCTGGAACCTTCGCCTCTAGGTTAGGCGCATGCATGCGAGGGGGACACATGCAAGAACCTATACCAACCTCTCACCACACTCACACACATATGCTAGGGACACATGCAAGTTCTCGTCTGATTCCGATGTTCTCGTGGTCTTCCTCCGTGAAACCACGATCTCTGTGCACACTCGGATCGTCTACCCCCTAGGCGTTCCTCGGCAGAGGTAGCCAGCGTAGCTCTCTCTTGTTTTGTGTTTGTTTAGGTCATAGGGTGATGTAAAACCATGTTGGTTCACAAGTTGGGGCACTATCCTGCAGTTTCACCTAAGCAGGGAGATTCCCCCTGCTCTGGTCTGGAACCTTCGCCTCTAGGTTAGGCGCATGCATGCGAGGGGGACACATGCAAGCACCTATACCAACCTCTCACCACACTCACACACATATGCTAGGGACACATGCAAGTTCTCGTCTGATTCCGATGTTCTCGTGGTCTTCCTCGTGAAACCACGATCTCTGTGCACACTCGGATCGTCTACCCCCTAGGCGTTCCTCGGCAGAGGTAGCCAGCGTAGCTCTCTCTTGTTTTGTGTTTGTTTAGGTCATAGGGTGATGTAAAACCATGTTGGTTCTGAAGTTGGGGCACTATCCTACCGGTTTCACCTAAGCGGGAGATTCCCCCTTATCTGGTCTGGAACCTTCGCCTCTAGGTTAGGCGCATGCATGCGAGGGGACACATGCAAGCACCTATACCAACCTCTCACCACACTCACACACATATGCTAGGGACACATGCAAGTTCTCGTCTGATTCCGATGTTCTCGTGGTCTTCCTCCGTGAAACCACGATCTCTGTGCACACTCGGATCGTCTACCCCCTAGGCGTTCCTCGGCAGGTAGCCAGCGTAGCTCTCTCTTGTTTTGTGTTTGTTTAGGTCATAGGGTGATGTAAAACCATGTTGGTTCTGAAGTTGGGGCACTATCCTACCGGTTTCACCTAAGCGGGAGATTCCCCCTTATCTGGTGGAACCTTCGCCTCTAGGTTAGGCGCATGCATGCGAGGGGGACACATGCAAGCACCTATACCAACCTCTCACCACACTCACACACATATGCTAGGGACACATGCAAGTTCTCGTCTGATTAGATGTTCTCGTGGTCTTCCTCCGTGAAACCACGATCTCTGTGCACACTCGGATCGTCTACCCCCTAGGCGTTCCTCGGCGAGGGTAGCCAGCGTAGCTCTCTCTTGTTTTGTGTTTGTTTAGGTCATAGGGTGATGTAAAACCATGTTGGTTCACAAGTTGGGGCACTATCCTGCGGTTTCACCTAAGCGGGAGATTCCCCCTTATCTGGTCAGAACCTTCGCCTCTAGGTTAGGCGCATGCATGCGAGGGGACACATGCAAGCACCTATACCAACCTCTCACCACACTCACACACATATGCTAGGGACACATGCAAGTTCTCGTCTGATTCCGATGTTCTCGTGGTCTTCCTCCGTGAAACCACGATCTCTGTGCACACTCGGATCGTCTACCCCCTAGGCGTTCCTCGGCGAGGTAGCCAGCGTAGCTCTCTCTTGTTTTGTGTTTGTTTAGGTCATAGGGTGATGTAAAACCATGTTGGTTCTGAGTTGGGGCACTATCCTGCAGTTTCACCTAAGCAGGAGATTCCCCCTTATCTGGTCTGGAACCTTCGCCTCTAGGTTAGGCGCATGCATGCGAGGGGGACACATGCAAGCACCTATACCAACCTCTCACCACACTCACACACATATGCTAGGGACACATGCAAGTTCTCGTCTGATTCCGATGTTCTCGTGGTCTTCCTCGTGAAACCACGATCTCTGTGCACACTCGGATCGTCTACCCCCTAGGCGTTCCTCGGCAGAGGTAGCCAGCGTAGCTCTCTCTTGTTTTGTGTTTGTTTAGGTCATAGGGTGATGTAAAACCATGTTGGTTCACAAGTTGGGGCACTATCCTACCGGTTTCACCTAAGCGGAGATTCCCCCTTATCTGGTCAGAACCTTCGCCTCTAGGTTAGGCGCATGCATGCGAGGGGGACACATGCAAGCACCTATACCAACCTCTCACCACACTCACACACATATGCTAGGGACACATGCAAGTTCTCGTCTGATTCCGATGTTCTCGTGGTGTTCCTCGTGAAACCACGATCTCTGTGCACTCGGATCGTCTACCCCCTAGGCGTTCCTCACAGAGGGTAGCCAGCGTAGCTCTCTCTTGTTTTGTGTTTGTTTAGGTCATAGGGTGATGTAAAACCATGTTGGTTCTGAAGTTGGGGCACTATCCTACCGGTTTCACCTAAGCGGGAGATTCCCCCTTATCTGGTGCAGAACCTTCGCCTCTAGGTTAGGCGCATGCATGCGAGGGGGACACATGCAAGCACCTATACCAACCTCTCACCACACTCACACACATATGCTAGGGACACATGCAAGTTCTCGTCTGATTCCGATGTTCTCGTGGTCTTCCTCCGTGAAACCACGATCTCTGTGCACACTCGGATCGTCTACCCCCTAGGCGTTCCTCGGCGGGGTAGCCAGCGTAGCTCTCTCTTGTTTTGTGTTTGTTTAGGTCATAGGGTGATGTAAAACCATGTTGGTTCACAAGTTGGGGCACTATCCTGCGGTTTCACCTAAGCGGGAGATTCCCCCTTATCTGGTCTGGAACCTTCGCCTCTAGGTTAGGCGCATGCATGCGAGGGGGACACATGCAAGCACCTATACCAACCTCTCACCACACTCACACACATATGCTAGGGACACATGCAAGTTCTCGTCTGATTAGATGTTCTCGTGGTCTTCCTCCGTGAAACCACGATCTCTGTGCACACTCGGATCGTCTACCCCCTAGGCGTTCCTCGGCGAGGGTAGCCGGCGTAGCTCTCTCTTGTTTTGTGTTTGTTTAGGTCATAGGGTGATGTTAAACAATGTTGGTTCTGAAGTTGGGGCACTATCCTACCGGTTTCACCTAAGCAGGGAGATTCCCCCTTTCTGGTCTGGAACCTTCGCCTCTAGGTTAGGCGCATGCATGCGAGGGGACACATGCAAGCACCTATACCAACCTCTCACCACACTCACACACATATGCTAGGGACACATGCAAGTTCTCGTCTGATTCCGATGTTCTCGTGGTCTTCCTCGTGAAACCACGATCTCTGTGCACACTCGGATCGTCTACCCCCTAGGCGTTCCTCACGGGAGGTAGCCCGGCATAGATCTCTCTTGTTTTGTGTTTGTTCAGGTCATAGGGTGATGTAAAACCATGTTGGTTCACAAGTTGTGGCACTATCCTACCGGTTTCACCTAAGCAGGAGATTCCCCCCTGCTCTGGTCTGGAACCTTCGCCTCTAGGTTAGGCGCATGCATGCGAGGGGGACACATGCAAGCACCTATACCAACCTCTCACCACACTCACACACATATGCTAGGGACACATGCAAGTTCTCGTCTGATTAGATGTTCTCGTGGTCTTCCTCCGTGAAACCACGATCTCTGTGCACACTCGGATCGTCTACCCCCTAGGCGTTCCTCGGCGGGGTAGCCGGCGTAGATCTCTCTTGTTTTGTGTTTGTTCAGGTCATAGGGTGATGTAAAACCATGTTGGTTCACAAGTTGGGGCACTATCCTACCGGTTTCACCTAAGCGGAGATTCCCCCCTTATCTGGTCAGGAACCTTCGCCTCTAGGTTAGGCGCATGCATGCGAGGGACACATGCAAGCACCTATACCAACCTCTCACCACACTCACACACATATGCTAGGGACACATGCAAGTTCTCATCTGATTAGATGTTCTCGTGGTCTTCCTCCGTGAAACCACGATCTCTGTGCACACTCGGATCGTCTACCCCCTAGATGTTCCTCTCACAGGGGTAGCCCGGCGTAGCTCTCTCTTTTTTTGTGTTTGTTTAGGTCATAGGGTGATGTTAAACCGTGTTGGTTCACAAGTTGTGGCACTATCCTACCCGGTTTCACCTAAACGGGGAGATTCCCCCTTATCTGGTCAGAACCTTCGCCTCTAGGTTAGGCGCATGCATGCGAGGGGGACACATGCAAGCACCTATACCAACCTCTCACCACACTCACACACATATGCTAGGGACACATGCAAGTTCTCGTCTGATTCCGATGTTCTCGTGGTCCTCCTCCGGCGAAACCCTGATCTCTGTGCACACTCGGATCGTCTACCCCCCTAGACGTTCCTCGGACAGGGGTAGCCCAGCGTAGCTCTCTCTTGTTTTGTGTTTGTTTAGGTCATAGGGTGATGTAAAACCATGTTGGTTCACAAGTTGGGGCACTATCCTATCCGGTTTCACCTAAGCAGAGATTCCCCCTTATCTGGTCTGGAACCTTCGCCTCTAGGTTAGGCGCATGCATGCGAGGGGACACATGCAAGCACCTATACCAACCTCTCACCACACTCACACACATATGCTAGGGACACATGCAAGTTCTCTCGTCTGATTCCGATGTTCTCGTGGTCTTCCTCCGTGAAACCACGATCTCTGTGCACACTCGGATCGTCTACCCCTAGGCGTTCCTCGGCGAGGTAGCCCAGCGTAGCTCTCTCTAGTTTTGTGTTTGTTTAGGTCATAGGGTGATGTAAAACCATGTTGGTTCACAAGTTGGGGCACTATCCTACCCGGTTTCACCTAAGCAGGAGATTCCCCCTTATCTGGTCTGGAACCTTCGCCTCTAGGTTAGGCGCATGCATGCGAGGGGGACACATGCAAGCACCTATACCAACCTATCACCACACTCACACACATATGCTAGGGACACATGCAAGTTCTCGTCTGATTCCGATGTTCTCGTGGTCTTCCTCCGTGAAACCACGATCTCTGTGCACACTCGGATCGTCTACCCCTAGGCGTTCCTCGGCGAGGGTAGCCAGGCGTAGCTCTCTCTTGTTTTGTGTTTGTTTAGGTCATAGGGTGATGTAAAACCATGTTGGTTCTGAAGTTGGGGCACTATCCTGCGGTTTCACCTAAGCGGGAGATTCCCCCTTATCTGGTCAGAACCTTCGCCTCTAGGTTAGGCGCATGCATGCGAGGGGACACATGCAAGCACCTATACCAACCTCTCACCACACTCACACACATATGCTAGGGACACATGCAAGTTCATCTGATTCCGATGTTCTCGTGGTCTTCCTCCGTGAAACCACGATCTCTGTGCACACTCGGATCGTCTACCCCCTAGGCGTTCCTCGGCAGGGGTAGCCAGCGTAGCTCTCTCTTGTTTTGTGTTTGTTTAGGTCATAGGGTGATGTAAAACCATGTTGGTTCTGAAGTTGGGGCACTATCCTGCGGTTTCACCTAAGCAGGAGATTCCCCTTATCTGGTCTGGAACCTTCGCCTCTAGGTTAGGCGCATGCATGCGAGGGGGACACATGCAAGCACCTATACCAACCTCTCACCACACTCACACACATATGCTAGGGACACATGCAAGTTCTCATCGATTCCGATGTTCTCGTGGTCTTCCTCGTGAAACCACGATCTCTGTGCACACTCGGATCGTCTACCCCCTAGGCGTTCCTCTCGAGGGTAGCCAGCGTAGCTCTCTCTTGTTTTGTGTTTGTTTAGGTCATAGGGTGATGTAAAACCATGTTGGTTCACAAGTTGGGGCACTATCCTACCGGTTTCACCTAAGCAGGAGATTCCCCCTGCTCTGGTGCAGAACCTTCGCCTCTAGGTTAGGCGCATGCATGCGAGGGGACACATGCAAGCACCTATACCAACCTCTCACCACACTCACACACATATGCTAGGGACACATGCAAGTTCTCGTCTGATTCCGATGTTCTCGTGGTCTTCCTCCGTGAAACCACGATCTCTGTGCACACTCGGATCGTCTACCCCCTAGGCGTTCCTCGGCGGGGTAGCCAGCGTAGCTCTCTCTTGTTTTGTGTTTGTTTAGGTCATAGGGTGATGTAAAACCATGTTGGTTCACAAGTTGGGGCACTATCCTGCGGTTTCACCTAAGCGGGAGATTCCCCTTATCTGGTCAGGAACCTTCGCCTCTAGGTTAGGCGCATGCATGCGAGGGGGACACATGCAAGAACCTATACCAACCTCTCACCACACTCACACACATATGCTAGGGACACATGCAAGTTCTCATCTGATTCCGATGTTCTCGTGGTCTTCCTCCGTGAAACCACGATCTCTGTGCACACTCGGATCGTCTACCCCCTAGGCGTTCCTCCTCACAGGGTAGCCAGCGTAGCTCTCTCTTGTTTTGTGTTTGTTTAGGTCATAGGGTGATGTAAAACCATGTTGGTTCACAAGTTGGGGCACTATCCTACCGGTTTCACCTAAGCAGGAGATTCCCCCTTATCTGGTCTGGAACCTTCGCCTCTAGGTTAGGCGCATGCATGCGAGGGGACACATGCAAGCACCTATACCAACCTCTCACCACACTCACACACATATGCTAGGGACACATGCAAGTTCTCATCTGATTCCGATGTTCTCGTGGTCTTCCTCGTGAAACCACGATCTCTGTGCACACTCGGATCGTCTACCCCCTAGGCGTTCCTCGGCAGAGGTAGCCAGCGTAGCTCTCTCTTGTTTTGTGTTTGTTTAGGTCATAGGGTGATGTAAAACCATGTTGGTTCACAAGTTGGGGCACTATCCTGCAGTTTCACCTAAGCGGAGATTCCCCCTTATCTGGTCTGGAACCTTCGCCTCTAGGTTAGGCGCATGCATGCGAGGGGACACATGCAAGCACCTATACCAACCTCTCACCACACTCACACACATATGCTAGGGACACATGCAAGTTCTCATCTGATTAGATGTTCTCGTGGTCTTCCTCCGTGAAACCACGATCTCTGTGCACACTCGGATCGTCTACCCCCTAGGCGTTCCTCGGCGGGGGTAGCCAGCGTAGCTCTCTCTTGTTTTGTGTTTGTTTAGGTCATAGGGTGATGTAAAACCATGTTGGTTCACAAGTTGGGGCACTATCCTACCGGTTTCACCTAAGCAGGGAGATTCCCCCCTGCTCTGGTCTGGAACCTTCGCCTCTAGGTTAGGCGCATGCATGCGAGGGGACACATGCAAGCACCTATACCAACCTCTCACCACACTCACACACATATGCTAGGGACACTTGCAAGTTCTCATCTGATTCCGATGTTCTCGTGGTCTTCCTCGTGAAACCACGATCTCTGTGCACACTCGGATCGTCTACCCCCTAGGCGTTCCTCGGCAGAGTAGCCAGCGTAGCTCTCTCTTGTTTTGTGTTTGTTTAGGTCATAGGGTGATGTAAAACCATGTTGGTTCACAAGTTGGGGCACTATCCTACCGGTTTCACCTAAGCGGAGATTCCCCCTTATCTGGTCAGGAACCTTCGCCTCTAGGTTAGGCGCATGCATGCGAGGAGGAGCACATGCAAGCACCTATACCAACCTCTCACCACACTCACACACATATGCTAGGGACACATGCAGGTTCTCATCTGATTCCGATGTTCTCGTGGTCTTCCTCCGTGAAACCACGATCTCTGTGCACACTCGGATCGTCTACCCCCTAGGCGTTCCTCGGAGGTAGCCAGCGTAGCTCTCTCTTGTTTTGTGTTTGTTTAGGTCATAGGGTGATGTAAAACCATGTTGGTTCTCACAAGTTGGGGCACTATCCTACCGGTTTCACCTAAGCGGGAGATTCCCCCCTTATCTGGTCTGGAACCTTCGCCTCTAGGTTAGAGAGCATGCATGCTAGGGGGTTCACATGCAAGCACCTATACCAACCTCTCACCACACTCACACACATATGCTAGGGACACATGCAAGTTCTCATCTGATTCCGATGTTCTCGTGGTCTTCCTCCGGCGAAACCCTGATCTCTGTGCACTCGGATCGTCTACCCCCTAGGCGTTCCTCGGCGAGGTAGCCAGGCGTAGCTCTCTCTTGTTTTGTGTTTGTTTAGGTCATAGGGTGATGTAAAACCATGTTGGTTCACAAGTTGGGGCACTATCCTACCGGTTTCACCTAAGCGGGGAATTCCCCCTTATCTGGTCAGAACCTTCGCCTCTAGGTTAGGCGCATGCATGCGAGGGGGACACATGCAAGCACCTATACCAACCTCTCACCACACTCACACACATATGCTAGGGACACATGCAAGTTCTCATCTGATTCCGATGTTCTCGTGGTCTTCCTCCGTGAAACCACGATCTCTGTGCACACTCGGATCGTCTACCCCCTAGGCGTTCCTCGGCGAGGTAGCCGGCGTAGCTCTCTCTTGTTTTGTGTTTGTTTAGGTCATAGGGTGATGTAAAACCATGTTGGTTCTGAAGTTGGGGCACTATCCTGCAGTTTCACCTAAGCGGGAGATTCCCCCTTATCTGGTGGAACCTTCGCCTCTAGGTTAGGCGCATGCATGCGAGGGGGACACATGCAAGCACCTATACCAACCTCTCACCACACTCACACACATATGCTAGGGACACATGCAAGTTCTCATCTGATTCCGATGTTCTCGTGGTCTTCCTCGTGAAACCACGATCTCTGTGCACACTCGGATCGTCTACCCCCTAGGCGTTCCTCGGCAGGGTAGCCAGCGTAGCTCTCTCTTGTTTTGTGTTTGTTTTAGGTCATAGGGTGATGTAAAACCATGTTGGTTCACAAGTTGGGGCACTATCCTACCGGTTTCACCTAAGCGGGAGATTCCCCCTTATCTGGTGCAGAACCTTCGCCTCTAGGTTAGGCGCATGCATGCGAGGGGGACACATGCAAGCACCTATACCAACCTCTCACCACACTCACACACATATGCTAGGGACACATGCAAGTTCTCATCTGATTCCGATGTTCTCGTGGTCTTCCTCCGTGAAACCACGATCTCTGTGCACACTCGGATCGTCTACCCCCTAGGCGTTCCTCGGCAGGGGTAGCCAGCGTAGCTCTCTCTTGTTTTGTGTTTGTTTGGGTCATAGGGTGATGTAAAACCATGTTGGTTCACAAGTTGGGGCACTATCCTGCGGTTTCACCTAAGCAGGAGATTCCCCCCCTCTGGTCTGGAACCTTCGCCTCTAGGTTAGGCGCATGCATGCGAGGGGACACATGCAAGCACCTATACCAACCTCTCACCACACTCACACACATATGCTAGGGACACATGCAAGTTCTCATCTGATTCCGATGTTCTCGTGGTCTTCCTCCGTGAAACCACGATCTCTGTGCACTCGGATCGTCTACCCCCTAGGCGTTCCTCACGGCGAGGTAGCCAGCGTAGCTCTCTCTTGTTTTGTGTTTGTTTAGGTCATATGGTGATGTAAAACCATGTTGGTTCACAAGTTGGGGCACTATCCTGCAGTTTCACCTAAGCAGGGAGATTCCCCCCTTATCTGGTCAGGAACCTTCGCCTCTAGGTTAGGCGCATGCATGCGAGGGGGACACATGCAAGCACCTATACCAACCTCTCACCACACTCACACACATATGCTAGGGACACATGCAAGTTCTCATCTGATTCCGATGTTCTCGTGGTCTTCCTCGTGAAACCACGATCTCTGTGCACACTCGGATCGTCTACCCCCTAGGCGTTCCTCGGCGAGGGTAGCCCGTAGCTCTCTCTTGTTTTGTGTTTGTTTAGGTCATAGGGTGATGTAAAACCATGTTGGTTCTGAAGTTGGGGCACTATCCTACCGGTTTCACCTAAGCGGAGATTCCCCTGCTCTGGTCGGAACCTTCGCCTCTAGGTTAGGCGCATGCATGCGAGGGGACACATGCAAGCACCTATACCAACCTCTCACCACACTCACACATATATGCTAGGGACACATGCAAGTTCTCATCTGATTAGATGTTCTCGTGGTCTTCCTCGTGAAACCACGATCTCTGTGCACTCGGATCGTCTACCCCCTAGGCGTTCCTCACGGGGTAGCCAGCGTAGCTCTCTCTTGTTTTGTGTTTGTTTAGGTCATAGGGTGATGTAAAACCATGTTGGTTCACAAGTTGGGGCACTATCCTGCCGGTTTCACCTAAGCAGGAGATTCCCCCTTATCTGGTCTGGAACCTTCGCCTCTAGGTTAGGCGCATGCATGCGAGGGGACACATTCAAGCACCTATACCAACCTCTCACCACACACACACATATGCTAGGGACACATGCAAGTTCTCATCTGATTCCGATGTTCTCGTGGTCTTCCTCGTGAAACCACGATCTCTGTGCACACTCGGATCGTCTACCCCCTAGGCGTTCCTCCGGCGAGGTAGCCAGCGTAGCTCTCTCTTGTTTTGTGTTTGTTTAGGTCATAGGGTGATGTAAAACCATGTTGGTTCACAAGTTGGGGCACTATCCTACCGGTTTCACCTAAGCAGGAGATTCCCCTGCTCTGGTCTGAACCTTCGCCTCTAGGTTAGGCGCATGCATGCGAGGGGACACATGCAAGCACCTATACCAACCTCTCACCACACTCACACACATATGCTAGGGACACATGCAAGTTCATCTGATTAGATGTTCTCGTGGTCTTCCTCGTGAAACCACGATCTCTGTGCACTCGGATCGTCTACCCCCTAGGCGTTCCTCGGCAGGGGTAGCCAGCGTAGCTCTCTCTTGTTTTGTGTTTGTTTAGGTCATAGGGTGATGTAAAACCATGTTGGTTCACAAGTTGGGGCACTATCCTGCGGTTTCACCTAAGCAGGAGATTCCCCCTTATCTGGTCGGAACCTTCGCCTCTAGGTTAGGCGCATGCATGCGAGGGGGACACATGCAAGCACCTATACCAACCTCTCACCACACTCACACACATATGCTAGGGACACATGCAAGTTCTCATCGATTCCGATGTTCTCGTGGTCTTCCTCCGTGAAACCACGATCTCTGTGCACACTCGGATCGTCTACCCCCTAGGCGTTCCTCGGCGGGGTAGCCGGCGTAGCTCTCTCTTGTTTTGTGTTTGTTTAGGTCATAGGGTGATGTAAAACCATGTTGGTTCACAAGTTGGGGCACTATCCTACCGGTTTCACCTAAGCAGGAGATTCCCCTTATCTGGTCTGGAACCTTCGCCTCTAGGTTAGGCGCATGCATGCGAGGGGACACATGCAAGCACCTATACCAACCTCTCACCACACTCACACACATATGCTAGGGACACATACAAGTTCTCATCTGATTCGATGTTCTCGTGGTCTTCCTCGTGAAACCACGATCTCTGTGCACACTCGGATCGTCTACCCCCTAGGCGTTCCTCGGCGGGGTAGCCCGGCGTAGCTCTTTCTTGTTTTGTGTTTGTTTACGTCATAGGGTGATGTAAAACCATGTTGGTTCACAAGTTGGGGCACTATCCTGCGGTTTCACCTAAGCGGAGATTCCCCCTTATCTGGTCGGAACCTTCGCCTCTAGGTTAGGGCGCATGCATGCGAGGGGGGACACATGCAAGCACCTATACCAACCTCTCACCACACTCACACACATATGCTAGGGACACATGCAAGTTCTCATCTGATTCCGATGTTCTCGTGGTCTTCCTCCGGCGAAACCCTGATCTCTGTGCACACTCGGATCGTCTACCCCCAAGACGTTCAACAGACCGGGGTAGCCCGGTGTAGCTCTCTCTTGTTTTGTGTTTGTTTAGGTCATATGGTGATGTAAAACCATGTTGGTTCACAAGTTGGGGCACTATCCTGCGGTTTCACCTAAGCGGAGATTCCCCCTTATACAGTGCAGAACCTTCGCCTCTAGGTTAGAGCGCATGCATGCGAGGGGGACACATGCAAGCACCTATACCAACCTCTCACCACACACACACATATGCTAGGGACACATGCAAGTTCTCATCTGATTCCGATGTTCTCGTGGTCTTCCTCCGGCGAAACCCTGATCTCTGTGCACACTCGGATCGTCTACCCCCCTAGACGTTCCTCTGACAGGGGTAGCCCGGCGTAGCTCTCTCTTGTTTTGTGTTTGTTTAGGTCATAGGTTGATGTAAAACCATGTTGGCTCTGAAGTTGGGGCACTATCCTGCGGTTTCACCTAAACGGGGAGATTCCCCCTTATACGGGTCTAGAACCTTCGCCTCTAGGTTAGAGCGCATGCATGCGAGGGCGGACACATGCAAGCACCTATACCAACCTCTCACCACACTCACACACATATGCTAGGGACACATTAAAGTTCTCATCTGATTCAGATGTTCTCGTGGTCTTCCTCGTGAAACCACGATCTCTGCACACTCGGATCGTCTACCCCCTAGGCGTTCCTCGACAGGGGTAGCCAGCGTAGCTCTCTCTTGTTTTGTTTTTGTTTAGGTCTTATGGTGATGTCTATCCATGTTGTTTCAGTAGTTGTGGCACTATCCTGCGGTTTCACCTAAGCAGGAGATTCCCCCCTTATCTGGTCTGAACCTTCGCCTCTAGGTTAGGCGCATGCATGCGAGGGGACACATGCAAGCACCTATACCAACCTCTCACCACACTCACACACATATGCTGGGACACATGCAAGTTCTCATCTGATTAGATGTTCTCGTGGTCTTCCTCGTGAAACCACGATCTCTGTGCACACTCGGATCGTCTACCCCCTAGGCGTTCCTCCAGTGAGGTAGCCAGTAGCTCTCTCTTGTTTTGTGTTTGTTTAGGTCATAGGTGATGTAAAACCATGTTGGCTCACAAGTTGGGGCACTATCCTGCAGTTTCACCTAAGCGGGAGATTCCCCCTTATCTGGTCTGGAACCTTCGCCTCTAGGTTAGGCGCATGCATGCGAGGGGACACATGCAAGCACCTATACCAACCTCTCACCACACTCACACACATATGCTAGGGACACATGCAAGTTCTCATCTGATTCCGATGTTCTCGTGGTCTTCCTCCGTGAAACCCTGATCTCTGTGCACACTCGGATCGTCTACACCCTAGACGTTCCTCTGACAAGGGTAGCCCAGCGTAGCTCTCTCTTGTTTTGTGTTTGTTTAGGTCATAGGGTGATGTAAAACCCTGTTGGTTCCCAAGTTGGGGCACTATCCTGCAGTTTCACCTAAGCGGGAGATTCCCCCCTCTGGTCTGGAACCTTCGCCTCTAGGTTAGGCGCATGCATGCGAGGGGGACACATGCAAGCACCTATACCAACCTCTCACCACACTCACACACATATGCTAGGGACACATGCAAGTTCTCATCTGATTCCGATGTTCTCGTGGTCTTCCTCGTGAAACCACGATCTCTGTGCACACTGGATCGTCTACCCCCTAGGCGTTCCTCGAGGGGTAGCCCGGCGTAGCTCTCTCTTGTTTTGTGTTTGTTTAGGTCATAGGGTGATGTAAAACCATGTTGGTTCACAAGTTGGGGCACTATCCTACCCGGTTTCACCTAAACGGGGAGATTCCCCCCTTATCTGGTGCAGAACCTTCGCCTCTAGGTTAGAGCGCATGCATGCGAGGGGGACACATGCAAGCACCTATACCAACCTCTCACCACACTCACACACATATGCTAGGGACACATGCAAGTTCTCATCTGATTCCGATGTTCTCGTGGTCTTCCTCCGGCGAAACCCTGATCTCTGTGCACACTCCGATCGTCTACCCCCCTAGACGTTCCTCGGCAGGGTAGCCGGCGTAGCTCTCTCTTGTTTTGTGTTTGTTTAGGTCATAGGGTGATGTAAAACCATGTTGGCTCACAAGTTGGGGCACTATCCTACCGGTTTCACCTAAGCGGGAGATTCCCCCTTATCTGGTCTGGAACCTTCGCCTCTAGGTTAGAGCGCATGCATGCGAGGGGGGACACATGCAAGCACCTATACCAACCTCTCACCACACTCACACACATATGCTAGGGACACATGCAAGTTCTCATCTGATTCCGATGTTCTCGTGGTCTTCCTCCGGCGAAACCCTGATCTCTGTGAACTCGGATCGTCTACCCCCCTAGACGTTCCTCTGACAGGGGTAGCCCGGCGTATCTCTCTCTTGTTTTGTGTTTGTTTAGGTCATAGGGTGATGTCAAACCATGTTGGTTCACAAGTTGGGGCACTATCCTGCAGGTTTCACCTAAGCGGGAGATTCCCCCTTATCTGGTCGGAACCTTCGCCTCTAGGTTAGGCGCATGTATGCGAGGGGGGACACTTGCAAGCACCTATACCAACCTCTCACCACACTCACACACATATGCTAGGGACACATGCAAGTTCTCATCTGATTAGATGTTCTCGTGGTCTTCCTCCGTGAAACCACGATCTCTGTGCACACTCGGATCGTCTACCCCTAGGCGTTCCTCGGCGAGGTAGCCGGCGTAGCTCTCTCTTGTTTTGTGTTTGTTTAGGTCATAGGGTGATGTAAAACCATGTTGGCTCACAAGTTGGGGCACTATCCTGCAGTTTCACCTAAGCAGGAGATTCCCCCTTATCTGGTCTGGAACCTTCGCCTCTAGGTTAGGCGCATGCATGCAAGGGGACACATGCAAGCACCTATACCAACCTCTCACCACACTCACACACATATGCTAGGGACACATGGAAGTTCTCATCTGATTCCGATGTTCTCGTGGTCTTCCTCGTGAAACCACGATCTCTGTGCACACTGGATCGTCTACCCCCTAGGCGTTCCTCGACAGGGGTAGCCAGTAGCTCTCTCTTGTTTTGTGTTTGTTTAGGTCATAGGGTGATGTAAAACCATGTTGCCTCCCAAGTTGGGGCACTATCCTGCGGTTTCACCTAAGCGGAGATTCCCCCTTATACTGGTCCGGAACCTTCGCCTCTAGGTTAGAGCGCATGCATGCGAGGGGGACACATGCAAGCACCTATACCAACCTCTCACCACACTCACACACATATGCTAGGGAAACATGCAAGTTCTCATCTGATTCCGATGTTCTCGTGGTCTTCCTCCGTGAAACCACGATCTCTGTGCACACTGGATCGTCTACCCCCTAGGCGTTCCTCTCGACGAGGTAGCCCGGCGTATCTCTCTCTTGTTTTGTGTTTGTTTAGGTCATAGGGTGATGTAAAACCATGTTGGCTCACAAGTTGGGGCACTATCCTACCGGTTTCACCTAAGCGGGAGATTCCCCCTTATCTGGTCTGGAACCTTCGCCTCTAGGTTAGGCGCATGCGAGGGGGGACACATGCAAGCTCCTATACCAACCTCTCACCACACTCACACACATATTCTAGGGATACATGCAAGTTCTCATCTAATTCCGATGTTCTCGTGGTCTTCCTCCGGTGAAACCCTGATCTCTGTGCACACTCCGATCGTCTAACCCCCTAGACGTTCCTCCCAGGGGGTAGCACAGCGTAGCTCTCTCTTGTTTTGTGTTTGTTTAGGTCATAGGGTGATGTAAAACCATGTTGGCTCACAAGTTGGGGCACTATCCTACCGGTTTCACCTAAGCAGGGAATTCCCCCTTATCTGGTCTGGAACCTTCGCCTCTAGGTTAGGCGCATGCATGCGAGGGGGGACACATGCAAGCACCTATACCAACCTCTCACCACACTCACACACATATGCTAGGGACACATGCAAGTTCTCATCTGATTCCGATGTTCTCGTAGTCTTCCTCCGGCGAAACCCTGATCTCTGTGCACTCGGATCGTCTACCCCCTAGGCGTTCCTCTCGAGGTAGCCAGCGTAGCTCTCTCTTGTTTTGTGTTTGTTTAGGTCATAGGGTGATGTAAAACCATGTTGGCTCACAAGTTGGGGCACTATCCTACCGGTTTCACCTAAGCGGAGATTCCCCCTTATCTGGTCAACCTTCGCCTCTAGGTTAGGCGCATGCATGCGAGGGGACACATGCAAGCACCTATACCAACCTCTCACCACACTCACACACATATGCTAGGGACACATGCAAGTTCTCATCTGATTCATGTTCTCGTGGTCTTCCTCGTGAAACCACGATCTCTGTGCACACTCGGATCGTCTACCCCTAGGCGTTCCTCGGCAGGGTAGCCGGCATTGCTCTCTCTTGTTTTGTGTTTGTTTAGGTCATAGGGTGATGTAAAACCATGTTGACTCACAAGTTGGGGCACTATCCTGCCGGTTTCACCTAAGCGGGAGATTCCCCTTATCTGGTGGAACCTTCGCCTCTAGGTTAGAGCGCATGCATGCGAGGGGGGACACATGCAAGCACCTATACCAACCTCTCACCACACTCACACACATATGCTAGGGACACATGCAAGTTCTCATCTGATTCCGATGTTCTCGTGGTCTTCCTCTGGCGAAACCCTGATCTCTGTGCACACTCGGATCGTCTACCCCCCTAGATGTTCCTCGGCGAGGTAGCCAGTAGCTCTCTCTTGTTTTGTGTTTGTTTAGGTCATAGGGAGATGTAAAACCATGTTGGCTCAAAAGTTGGGGCACTATCCTACCGGTTTCACCTAAGCGGGAGATTCCCCCTTATACTGGTGGAACCTTCGCCTCTAGGTTAGGCGCATGCATGCGAGGGGACACATGCAAGCACCTATACCAACCTCTCACCACACTCACACACATATGCTAGGGACACATGCAAGTTCTCATCCGATTCCGATGTTCTCGTGGTCTTCCTCCGTGAAACCACGATCTCTGTGCACTTGGATCGTCTACCCCTAGACGTTCCTCGACAGTGTAGCCATAGCTCTCTCTTGTTTTGTGTTTGTTTAGGTCATAGGGGTGATGTAAAACCATGTTGGCTCACAAGTTGGGGCACTATCCTGCCGGTTTCACCTAAGCGGGAGATTCCCCTTATCTTGCGGAACCTTCGCCTCTAGGTTAGAGCGCATGCATGCGAGGGGGGACACATGCAAGCACCTATACCAACCTCTCACCACACTCACACACATATGCTAGGGACACATGCAAGTTCTCATCTGATTCCGATGTTCTCGTGGTCTTCCTCCGCGAAACCCTGATCTCTGTGCACACTCGGATCGTCTACCCCCCTAGACGTTCCACTCACAGGGTAGGTAGTAGCTCTCTCTTGTTTTGTGTTTGTTTAGGTCATAGGGTGATGTAAAACCATGTTGGTTCACAAGTTGGGGCACTATCCTACCCGATTTCACCTAAACGGGGAGATTCCCCCCTTATACGGGTACGGAACCTTCGCCTCTAGGTTAGAGCGCATGCATGCGAGGGGGGACACATGCAAGCACCTATACCAACCTATCACCACACTCACACACATATGCTAGGGACACATGCAAGTTCTCATCTGATTCCGATGTTCTCGTGGTCTTCCTCCGGCGAAACCCTGATCTCTGTGCACACTCGGATCGTCTACCCCCCCTAGACGTTCCTCTGACAGGGGTAGCACAGCGTAGCTCTCTCTTGTTTTGTGTTTGTTTAGGTCATAGGGTGATGTAAAACCATGTTGGCTCACAAGTTGGGGCACTATCCTACCCGGTTTCACCTAAACGGGGAGATTCCCCCCTTATACGGGTACAGAACCTTCGCCTCTAGGTTAGAGCGCATGCATGCGAGGGGGGACACATGCAAGCACCTATACCAACCTCTCACCACACTCACACACATATGCTAGGGACACATGCAAGTTCTCATCTGATTCCGATGTTCTCGTGGTCTTCCTCCGGCGAAACCCTGATCTCTGTGCACACTCGGATCGTCTACCCCCCTAGACGTTCCTCTGACAGGGGTAGCCCGGCGTAGCTCTCTCTTGTTTTGTGTTTGTTTAGGTCATAGGGTGATGTAAAACCATGTTGGCTCACAAGTTGGGGCACTATCCTACCCGGTTTCACCTAAACGGGGAGATTCCCCCCTTATACGGGTCCGGAACCTTCGCCTCTAGGTTAGAGCGCATGCATGCGAGGGGGGACACATGAAAGAACCTATACCAACCTCTCACCACACTCACACACATATGCTAGGGACACATGCAAGTTCTCATCTGATTCCGATGTTCTCGTGGTCTTCCTCCGGCAAAACCCTTATCTCTGTGCACTCGGATCGTCTACCCCCCTAGACGTTCCTCTGACAGGGGTAGCCCTGCGTAGCTCTCTCTTGTTTTGTGTTTGTTTAGGTCATAGGGTGATGTAAAACCATGTTGGTTCACAAGTTGGGGCACTATCCTACCCTGTTTCACCTAAACGGGGAGATTCCCCCCTTATACGGGTACGGAACCTTCGCCTCTAGGTTAGAGCGCATGCATGCGAGGGGGGACACATGCAAGCACCTATACCAACCTCTCACCACACTCACACACATATGCTAGGGACACATGCAAGTTCTCATCTGATTTCGATGTTCTCGTGGTCTTCCTCCGGCGAAACCCTGATCTCTGTGCACACTCGGATCGTCTACCCCCCTAGACGTTCCTTTGACAGGGGTAGCCCAGCGTAGCTCTCTCTTGTTTTGTGTTTGTTTAGGTCATAGGGTCATGTCAAACCATGTTGGTTCACAAGTTGGGGCACTATCCTACCCGGTTTCACCTAAACGGGGAGATTCCTCCCTTATACGGGTCCTAACCTTCATTTAGGTTAGAGCGCATGCATGCGAGGGGGGACACATGCAAGCACCTATACCAACCTCTCACCACACTCACACACATATGCTATGGACACATGCAAGTTCTCATCTGATTCCGATGTTCTCGTGGTCTTCCTCTCGCGAAACCACGATCTCTCAGGCACACTGGATCGCCTACCCCTAGACGCTCCTCCGAAGGGGTAGCCCGTAGCTCTCTCTTGTTTTGTGTTTGTTTAGGTCATAGGGTGATGTAAAACCATGTTGGTTCACAAGTTGGGGCACTATCCTTCCCGATTTCACCTAAACAGGGAGATTCCCCCTTATACTGCACGAACCTTCGCCTCTAGGTTAGAGCGCATGCATGTAGGGGGACACATGCAAGCACCTATACCAACCTATCACCTCACACACACACACATATGCTAGGGACACATGCAAGTTCTCATCTGATTCCGATGTTCTAGTGGTCTTCCTCCCAAACCCCGATCTCTCGTGGCACACTGATCGCTCACCCCCTAGACGCTCTCCTGACAGGCTAGCCATGTAGCTCTCTCTTGTTTTGTGTTTGTTTAGGTCATAGGGTGATGTAAAACCATGTTGGCTCACAAGTTGGGGCACTATCTTACCCGGTTTCACCTAAACGGGGAGATTCCCCCCTTATACGGGTCCGGAACCTTTGCCTCTAGGTTAGAGCACATGCATGCGAGGGGGGACACATGCAAGCACCTATACCAACCTCTCACCTCACTCACACACATATGCTAGGGACACATGCAAGTTCTCATCTGATTCCGATGTTCTCGTGGTCTTCCTCCGGCGAAACCCTGATCTCTGCACACTGGATCGCCTACCCCCTAGACGCCTCCCAGGGTAGCCCATGTAGCTCTCTCTTGTTTTGTGTTTGTTTAGGTCATAGGGTGATGTAAAACCTTGTTGGCTCACAAGTTGGGGCACTATCCTACCCGGTTTCACCTAAACGGGGAGATTCCCCCCTTATACGGGTACTAACCTTCATCTAGGTTAGAGCGCATGCATGCGGGGGGGACACATGCAAGCACCTATACCAACCTCTCACCACACTCACACACATATGCTAGGGACACATGCAAGTCCTCATCTGATTCTGATGTTCTCGTGGTCTTCCTCCGGCGAAACCCTGATCTCTGTGCACACTCGGATCGCACTCCCCTAGACGCTCCTCCCGAGAGGGCTAGCCCGGCGTAGCTCTCTCTTGTTTTGTGTTTGTTTAGGTCATAGGGTGATTTAAAACCATGTTGGCTCACAAGTTGGGGAACTATCTTACCTGGTTTCACCTAAACGGGGAGATCCCCCTTATACGGGTATGGAACCTTCGCCTCTAGGTTAGAGTGCATGCATGCGAGGGGGGACACATGCAAGCACCTATACCAACCTCTCACCACACTCACACACATATGCTAGGGACACATGCAAGTTCTCATATGATTCCGATGTTCTCGTGGTCTTCCTCCGGCGAAACCCTGATCTCTGTGCACACTCGGATCGTCTACCCCCCTAGACGTTCCTCTGACAGGGGTAGCCTGGCATAGCACTCTCTTGTTTTGTGTTTGTTTAGGTCATAGGGTGATGTAAAACCATGTTGGCTCACAAGTTGGGGCACTATCCTACCCGGTTTCACCTAAACGGGGAGATTCCCCCCTTATACGGGTACGGAACCTTCGCCTCTAGGTTAGAGCGCATGCATGCGAGGGGGGACACATGCAAGCACCTATACCAACCTCTCACCTCACTCACACACATATGCTAGGGACACATGCAAGTTCTCATCTGATTCCGATGTTCTCGTGGTCTTCCTCCCATGAAACCTCGATCTCTCTGTGCACACTCGGATCGTCTACCCCCCTAGACGTTCCTCTGACAGGGCTAGCCCGGCGTAGCTCTCTCTTGTTTTGTGTTTGTTTAGGTCATAGGGTGATGTAAAACCATGTTGGCTCACAAGTTGGGGCACTATCTTACCCGGTTTCACCTAAACGGGGAGATTCCCCCCTTATACGGGTCCAGAACCTTCGCCTCTAGGTTAGAGCGCATGCATGCGAGGGGGGACACATGCAAGCACCTATACCAACCTCTCACCTCACTCACACACATATGCTAGGGACACATGCAAGTTCTCATCTGATTCCGATGTTCTCGTGGTCTTCCTCCGGCGAAACCCTGATCTCTGTGCACACTCGGATCGTCTACCCCCCTAGACGTTCCTCTAACAGGGGTAGCCCGGCGTAGCTCTCTCTTGTTTTGTGTTTGTTTAGGTCATAGGGTGATGTAAAACCATGTTGGCTCACAAGTTGGGGCACTATCCTACCCGGTTTCACCTAAACGGGGAGATTCCCCCCTTATACGGGTACGGAACCTTCGCCTCTAGGTTAGAGCGCATGCATGCGAGGGGGGACACATGCAAGCACCTATACCAACCTCTCACCACACTCACACACATATGCTAGGGACACATGCAAGTTCTCATCTGATTCCGATGTTCTTGTGGTCTTCCTCTGGCGAAACCCTGATCTCTGTGCACACTCGGATCGTCTACCCCCCTAGACGTTCCTCTAACAGGGGTAGCCCGGCGTAGCTCTCTCTTGTTTTGTGTTTGTTTAGGTCATAGGGTGATTTAAAACCATGTTGGCTCACAAGTTGGGGAACTATCTTACCTGGTTTCACCTAAACGGGGAGATCCCCCTTATACGGGTATGGAACCTTCGCCTCTAGGTTAGAGTGCATGCATGCGAGGGGGGACACATGCAAGAACCTATACCAACCTCTCACCACACTCACACACATATGCTAGGGACACATGCAAGTTCTCATCTGATTCCGATGTTCTCGTGGTCTTCCTCCGACGAAACCTCGATCTCTGGCACACTCGGATCGTCTACCCCCCTAGACGTTCCTCTGACAGGGGTAGCCTGGCATAGCACTCTCTTGTTTTGTGTTTGTTTAGGTCATAGGGTGATGTAAAACCATGTTGGCTCACAAGTTGGGGCACTATCCTACCCGGTTTCACCTAAACGGGGAGATTCCCCCCTTATACTGCACTAACCTTCGCCTCTAGGTTAGAGCGCATGCATGCGAGGGGGGACACATGCAAGCACCTATACCAACCTATCACCACACTCACACACATATGCTAGGGACACATGCAAGTTCTCATCTGATTCCGATGTTCTCGCGGTCTTCTTCCGGCAAAACCCTGATCTCTGTGCACTGGATCGCCTACCCCTAGACGCCTTCCTCACAGGTAGCGTGTAGCTCTCTCTTGTTTTGTGTTTGTTTAGGTCATAGGGTGATGTAAAACCATGTTGGTTCACAAGTTGGGGCACTATCCTACCCGGTTCACCTAAACGGGGAGATTCCCCCTTATACGGGTCCGGAACCTTCGCTTCTAGGTTAGAGCGCATGCATGCGAGGAGGGACACATGCAAGCACCTATACCAACCTCTCACCACACTCACACACATATGCTAGGGACACATGCAAGTTCTCATCTGTCCTCCGGCGAAACCCTGATCTCTGTGCACACTCGGATCGTCTACCCCCCTAGACGTTCCTCTGACAGGGGTAGCCCGGCGTAGCTCTCTCTTGTTTTTGTTTGTTTAGGTCATAGGGTGATGTCAAACCATGTTGGTTCACAAGTTGGGGCACTATCCTACCCAGTTTCACCTAAACGGGGAGATTCCCCCCTTATACGGGTACGGAACCTTCGCCTCTAGGTTAGAGCGCATGAATGCGAGGGGGACACATGCAAGCACCTATACCAACCTCTCACCACACTCACACACATATTCTAGGGACACATGCAAGTTCTCATCTGATTCTGATGTTCTCGTGGTCTTCCTCCGGCGAAACCCTGATCTCTGTGCACACTGGATCGCCTACCCCCTAGACGCTCCTCCGACAGGTAGCCCATGTAGCTCTCTTGTTTTGTGTTTGTTTAGGTCATAGGGTGATGTAAAACCATGTTGGCTCACAAGTTGGGGCACTATCCTACCCGGTTTCACCTAAACGGGGAGATCCCCCTTATACGGGTACGGAATCTTCCCCTTTAGGTTAGAGCGCATGCATGCGAGGGGGGACACATGCAAGCACCTATACCAACCTCTCACCACACTCACACGCATATGCTAGGGACACATGCAAGTTCTCGTCTGATTCCGATGTTCTCGTGGTCTTCCTCCCAAAACCCACGATCTCTGTGCACACTCGGATCGCCTACCCCTAGATGTTCCTCCCGACAGGTAGCCCGGCATAGCTCTCTCTTGTTTTGTGTTTGTTTAGGTCATAGGGTGATGTAAAACCATGTTGGCTCACTAGTTGGGGCACTATCCTACCCGGTTTCACCTAAACGGGGAGATTCCCCCCTTATACGGGTACGGAACCTTCGCCTCTAGGTTAGAGCGCATGCATGCGAGGGGGGACACATGCAAGCACCTATACCAACCTCTCACCACACTCACACACATATGCTAGGGACACATGCAAGTTCTCATCTGATTCCGATGTTCTCGCGGTCTTCTTCCGGCAAAACCATGATCTCTATGCACACTCGGATCGTCTACACCCTAGACGTTCCTCCCGACAGGTAGCCCGCGTAGCTCTCTTGTTTTGTGTTTGTTTAGATCATAGGGTGATGTAAAACCATGTTGGCTCACAAGTTGGGGCACTATCCTGCGGTTTCACCTAAACGGGAGATTCCCCTTATACTGCACTGGAACCTTCCTCTAGGTTAGAGCGCATGAATGTGAGGGGGACACATGCAAGCACCTATACCAACCTCTCACCACACTCACACACATATGCTAGGGACACATGCAAGTTCTCATCCGATTCGATATTCTCGTGGTCTTCCTCTCGCGAAACCCTGATCTCTGTGCACACTCGGATCGTCTACCCCCCTAGACGTTCCTCTGACAGGGGTAGCCCGGCGTAGCTCTCTCTTGTTTTGTGTTTGTTTAGGTCATAGGGTGATTTAAAACCATGTTGGCTCACAAGTTGGGGCACTATCCTACCCGGTTTCACCTAAACGGGGAGATCCCCCCTTATACGGGTACGGAACCTTCGCCTTTAGGTTAGAGCGCATGCATGCGAGGGGGGACACATGCAAGCACCTATACCAACCTCTCACCACACTCACACACATATGCTAGGGACACATGCAAGTTCTCGTCTGATTCCGATGTTCTCGTGGTCTTCCTCCCAAACCCACGATCTCAGGCACACTCGGATCGTCTACCCCCTAGACGTTCCTCTGACAGGGGTAGCCCGGCATAGCTCTCTCTTGTTTTGTGTTTGTTTAGGTCATAGGGTGATGTAAAACCATGTTGGCTCACTAGTTGGGGCACTATCCTACCCGGTTTCACCTAAACGGGGAGATTCCCCCCTTATACGGGTACGGAATCTTCGCCTCTAGGTTAGAGCGCATGCATGCGAGGGGGGACACATGCAAGCACCTATACCAACCTCTCACCACACTCACACACATATGCTAGGGACACATGCAAGTTCTCATCTGATTCCGATGTTCTCGCGGTCTTCTTCCGGCAAAACCCTGATCTCTGTGCACACTCGGATCGTCTACCCCCCTAGACGTTCCTCTGACAGGGGTAGCCCGGCGTAGCTCTCTTGTTTTGTGTTTGTTTAGGTCATAGGGTGATGTAAAACCATGTTGGCTCACAAGTTGGGGCACTATCCTACCCGGTTTCACCTAAACGGGGAGATTCCCCCCTTATACGGGTACGGAACCTTCGCCTCTAGGTTAGAGCGCATGCATGCGAGGGGGGACACATGCAAGCACCTATACCAACCTCTCACCACACTCACACACATATGCTAGGGACACATGCAAGTTCTCATCTGATTCCGATGTTCTCGTGGTCTTCCTCCGGCGAAACCCTGATCTCTGAGCACACTCGGATCGTCTACCCCCCTAGACGTTCCTCCGGCGGGTAGCAAGGTAGCTCTCTCTTGTTTTGTGTTTGTTTAGGTCATAGGGTGATGTAAAACCATGTTGGCTCACAAGTTGGGGAACTATCTTACCCGGTTTCACCTAAACGGGGAGATTCCCCCCTTATACGGGTCCGGAACCTTCGCCTCTAGGTTCGCGCGCATCTATGCGCGGGGGACACATGCAAGCACCTATACCAACCTCTCACCACACTCACACACATATGCTATGGACACATGCAAGTTCTCATCTGATTCGATGTTCTCGTGGTCTTACTCAGGAGAAACCCTGATCTATGCACACTCGGATCGTCTACCCCCCTAGACGTTCCTCTGACAGGGGTAGCCCGGCGTATCTCTCTCTTGTTTTGTGTTTGTTTAGGTCATAGGGTGATGTAAAACCATGTTGGCTCACAAGTTGGGGCACTATCCTACCCGGTTTCACCTAAACGGGGAGATTCCCCCCTTATACGGGTACGGAACCTTCGCCATAGGTTAGAGCGCATGCATGCGAGGGGGGACACATGCAAGCACCTATACCAACCTCTCACCTCACTCACACACATATGCTAGGGACACATGCATGTTCTCATCTGATTCCGATGTTCTCGTGGTCTTCCTCCGGCGAAACCCTGATCTCTGTGCACACTCGGATCGTCTACCCCCCTAGACGTTCCTCTGACAGGGGTAGCCCAGCGTAGCTCTCTCTTGTTTTGTGTCTGTTTAGGTCATAGGGTGATGTAAAACCATGTTGGCTCACAAGTTGGGGCATTATCCTACCCGGTTTCACCTAAACGGGGAGATTCCCCTGACACGGGTAATAACCTTCGCCTCTAGGTTAGAGCGCATGCATGCGAGGGGTGACACATGCAAGCACCTATCCCAACCTCTCACCACACGCACACACATATGCTAGGGACACAAGCAAGTTCTCATCTGATTCCGATGTTCTCGTGGTCTTCCTCCCAGAAACCCCGATCTCAGTGCACACTTGATCGCCTACCCCCTAGACGCTCCTCTGACAGGGGTAGCCCGGCGTAGCTCTCTCTTGTTTTGTGTTTGTTTAGGTCATAGGGTGATTTAAAACCATTTTGGCTCACAAGTTGGGGAACTATCTTACCTGGTTTCACCTAAACGGGGAGATCCCCCCTTATACGGGTACGGAACCTTCGCCTCTAGGTTAGAGCGCATGCATGCGAGGGGGGACACATGCAAGCACCTATACCAACCTCTCACCACACTCACACACATATGCTAGGGACACATGCAAGTTCTCATCTGATTCCGATGTTCTCGTGGTCTTCCTCCGGCGAAATCCTGATCTCTGTGCACACTCGGATCGTCTACCCCCCTAGACGTTCCTCTGACAGGGGTAGCCTGGCATGGCACTCTCTTGTTTTGTGTTTCTTTAGGTCATAGGGTGATGTAAAACCATGTTGGCTCACAAGTTGGGGCACTATCCTACCCGGTTTCACCTAAACGGGGAGATTCCCCCTTATACGGGTACGAAACCTTCGCCTCTAGGTTAGAGCGCATGCATGCGAGGGGGGACACATGCAAGCACCTATACCAACCTCTCACCACACTCACACACATATGCTAGGGACACATGCAAGTTCTCATCTGATTCCGATGTTCTCGCGGTCTTCTTCCGGCAAAACCCTGATCTCTGTGCACACTCGGATCGTCTACCCCCCTAGACGTTCCTCTGACAGGGGTAGCCCGGCGTAGCTCTCTCTTGTTTTGTGTTTGTTTAGGTCATAGGGTGATGTAAAACCATGTTGGCTCACAAGTTGGGGCACTATCCTACCCGGTTTCACCTAAACGGGGAGATTCCCCCCTTATACGGGTACGGAACCTTCGCCTCTAGGTTAGAGCGCATGAATGCGAGGGGGGACACATGCAAGCACCTATACCAACCTCTCACCACACTCACACACATATGCTAGGGACACATGCAAGTTCTCATCTGATTCCGATGTTCTCGTGGTCTTCCTCTCGCGAAACCCTGATCTCTGTGCACACTCGGATCGTCTACCCCCCTAGACGTTCCTCTGACAGGGGTAGCCCGGCGTAGCTCTCTTGTTTTGTGTTTGTTTAGGTCATAGGGTGATTTAAAACCATGTTGGCTCACAAGTTGGGGCACTATCCTACCCGGTTTCACCTAAACGGGGAGATTCCCCCTTATACGGGTACGGAACCTTCGCCTTTAGGTTAGAGCGCATGCATGCGAGGGGGGACACATGCAAGCACCTATACCAACCTCTCACCACACTCACACACATATGCTAGGGACACATGCAAGTTCTCGTCTGATTCCGATGTTCTCGTGGTCTTCCTCCGGCGAAACCCTGATCTCTGTGCACACTCGGATCGTCTACCCCCTAGACGTTCCTCCCGACAGGTAGCCCGCATAGCTCTCTTGTTTTGTGTTTGTTTAGGTCATAGGGTGATGTAAAACCATGTTGGCTCACTAGTTGGGGCACTATCCTACCCGGTTTCACCTAAACGGGGAGATTCCCCCCTTATACTGCACGAACCTTCATTTAGGTTAGAGCGCATGCATGCGAGGGGGGACACATGCAAGCACCTATACCAACCTCTCACCACACTCACACACATATGCTAGGGACACATGCAAGTTCTCATCTGATTCCGATGTTCTCGCGGTCTTCTTCCGGCAAAACCCTGATCTCTGTGCACACTCGGATCGTCTACCCCCCTAGACGTTCCTCTGACAGGGGTAGCCCGGCGTAGCTCTCTCTTGTTTTGTGTTTGTTTAGGTCATAGGGTGATGTAAAACCATGTTGGCTCACAAGTTGGGGCACTATCCTACCCGGTTTCACCTAAACGGGGAGATTCCCCCCTTATACGGGTACGGAACCTTCGCCTCTAGGTTAGAGCGCATGCATGCGAGGGGGGACACATGCAAGCACCTATACCAACCTCTCACCACACTCACACACATATGCTAGGGACACATGCAAGTTCTCATCTGATTCCGATGTTCTCGTGGTCTTCCTCTGGCGAAACCCTGATCTCTGTGCACACTCGGATCGTCTACCCCCTAGACGGTCCACACCCAGGGGTAGCCCGGCGTAGCTCTCTCTTGTTTTGTGTTTGTTTAGGTCATAGGGTGATGTAAAACCATGTTGGCTCACAAGTTGGGGAACTATCTTACCCGGTTTCACCTAAACGGGGAGATTCCCCCCTTATACGGGTCCGGAACCTTCGCCTCTAGGTTAGAGCGCATGCATGCGAGGGGGGACACATGCAAGCACCTATACCAACCTCTCACCACACTCACACACATATGCTATGGACACATGCAAGTTCTCATCTGATTCCGATGTTCTCGTGGTCTTCCTCTCGCGAAACCCTGATCTCTGTGCACACTCGGATCGTCTACCCCCCCTAGACGCTCTCCGATGGGTAGCCAGTATCTCTCTCTTGTTTTGTGTTTGTTTAGGTCATAGGGTGATGTAAAACCATGTTGGCTCACAAGTTGGGGCACTATCCTACCCGGTTTCACCTAAACGGGGAGATTTCCCCCTTATACGGGTACGGAACCTTCGCCTCTAGGTTAGAGCGCATGCATGCGAGGGGGGACACATGCAAGCACCTATACCAACCTCTCACCTCACTCACACACATATGCTAGGGACACATGCATGTTCTCATCTGATTCCGATGTTCTCGTGGTCTTCCTCCGGCGAAACCCTGATCTCTGTGCACACTCGGATCGTCTACCCCCCTAGACGTTCCTCTGACAGGGGTAGCCCGGCGTAGCTCTCTCTTGTTTTGTGTTTGTTTAGGTCATAGGGTGATGTAAAACCATGTTGGCTCACAAGTTGGGGCACTATCCTACCCGGTTTCACCTAAACGGGGAGATTCCCCACACGGTACTAACCTTCGCCTCTAGGTTAGAGCGCATGCATGCGAGGGGGGACACATGCAAGCACCTATACCAACCTCTCACCACACTCACACACATATGCTAGGGACACAAGCAAGTTCTCATCTGATTCCGATGTTCTCGTGGTCTTCCTCCGGAGAAACCCTGATCTCTGTGCACACTCGGATCGTCTACCCCCCTAGACGTTCCTCTGACAGGGGTAGCCCGGCGTAGCTCTCTCTTGTTTTGTGTTTGTTTAGGTCATAGGGTGATTTAAAACCATGTTGGCTCACAAGTTGGGGAACTATCTTACCTGGTTTCACCTAAACGGGGAGATCCCCCCTTATACGGGTACGGAACCTTTGCCTCTAGGTTAGAGCGCATGCATGCGAGGGGGGACACATGCAAGCACCTATACCAACCTCTCACCACACTCACACACATATGCTAGGGACACATGCAAGTTCTCATCTGATTCCGATGTTCTCGTGGTCTTCCTCCGGCGAAACCCTGATCTCTGTGCACACTCGGATCGTCTACCCCCCTAGACGTTCCTCTGACAGGGGTAGCCTGGCATGGCACTCTCTTGTTTTGTGTTTTTTTAGGTCATAGGGTGATGGAAAACCATGTTGGCTCATAAGTTGGGGCACTATCCTACCCGGTTTCACCTAAACGGGGAGATTCCCCCCTTATACGGGTACGGAACCTTCGCCTCTAGGTTAGAGCGCATGCATGCGAGGGGGGACACATGCAAGCACCTATACCAACCTATCACCACACTCACACACATATGCTAGGGACACATGCAAGTTCTCATCTGATTCCGATGTTCTCGTGGTCTTCCTCCGGCGAAACCCTGATCTCTGTGCACACTCGGATCGCTCACCCCTAGACGTTCCTCCATGGGTAGCCAGTATCTCTCTCTCTTGTTTTGTGTTTGTTTAGGTCATAGGGTGATGTAAAACCATGTTGGCTCACAAGTTGGGGCACTATCCTACCCGGTTTCACCTAAACGGGGAGATTCCCCCCTTATACGGGTACGGAACCTTCGCCTCTAGGTTAGAGCGCATGCATGCGAGGGGGGACACATGCAAGCACCTATACCAACCTCTCACCACACTCACACACATATGCTAGGGACACATGCAAGTTCTCATCTGATTCCGATGTTCTCGTGGTCTTCCTCCGGCGAAACCCTGATCTCTGTGCACACTCGGATCGTTGACCCCCCTAGACGTTCCTCTGACAGGGGTAGCCCGGCGTAGCTCTCTCTTGTTTTGTGTTTGTTTAGGTCATAGGGTGATGTAAAACCATGTTGGTTCACAAGTTGGGGCACTATCCTACCCGGTTTCACCTAAACGGGAGATCCCCTTATACTGGGTCTGTAACCTTTGCCTCTAGGTTTGAGCGCATGCATGGGCGGGGGACACATGCAAGCACCTATACCAACCTCTCACCACACTCACACACATATGCTAGGGACACATGCAAGTTCTCATCTGATTCCGATGTTCTCGTGGTCTTCCTCCGCGAAACCCTGATCTCTGTGCACACTCGGATCGTCTACCTCCCTAGACGTTCCTCACAGGTAGCCATGAGCTCTCTCTTGTTTTGTGTTTGTTTAGGTCATAGGGTGATGTAAAACCATGTTGGTTCACAAGTTGGGGCACTATCCTACCCGGTTTCACCTAAACGGGGAGATTCCCCCCTTATACGGGTCCGGAACCTTCGCCTCTAGGTTAGAGCGCATGCATGCGAGGGGGGACACATGCAAGCACTTCATGTGGTCGTGGGGAGTGCTATTGAGAACCACATGCGATAATAACACTTACAAACATATAGAAATTTCTCGGGGTGTGAGAAGATTCGCAACGACATTTCATGTGGACATGTAGACTGCTATTCAGAGGGTACGAAATTATCCAATTAATAAAAAAATATATAAATAATTGATACAAATACAAAATAAATGAAAAATACAGAAGGCTACGCCGAGGGTGACCGTCGGCGTACTATGATGGTACGCCGAGGGTGGCCGTCGGCGTATACTATGCCGAGGGTCGCCGTCGGCCTAACCGACGGCACCGTTAGCACGTCGTCCGTGCTGGCCGGCATGTGCCACGCGTCCGCTTGCTACGCCGAGGGCCGCAACTACGCCGAGGGTGACCGTCGGTGTAGTGTATACTACGTCGACGGCTTGGCTACGCCGAGGGCTGGCCAGTTGGGCTGGCCTGGTGCGGTGCTACACCGATGGCCCCGACGTTTGGCCGTCGGCGTAGCGAACGGCCATCGGCGCATCTGGCCATTCCTGTAGTGATTGTACAAGTGGTTGGGCGAGCTCTTGACTTGCACCAGCAGGTGTCCCCTCTGATCGACAGGACTCCACGCTCGATCTCCCAGACCTTCTCGTCCAGCTGTCCGAGCGACACGATATTAGTCCGAAGACGAGGGATGTAGAATATATACCTCAGAGGGTACAAATTGATGGCCAGTGAGGGATTTGAACAAAATGGTACTCTTTCCAAAGATGGCAACGACTAATCTGTCCCCAAAACGGACAGTGCCACACGCTGTCACTACAGGAATGGAAAGCTACGCCGACGGCTGGTCGCTACGCCGACGGCCAAACGTCAGGGCCGTCGGCGTAGCCATCGTCTAGGCCAGCCCCGCCAAGCAGCCGCCGGCGTAGAATTTCCCTCGGCAATATCCTATGCTACGTCGACGGCTTCCCTCGGCGTAGCATACGCCGACGGCTGCCCTCGGCGTAGCTATTTATTATTTTATCTCATTAAACTTTGAAAAATCATAACTAAATCATTCTAATTCGGAAAAATACAAATAATATATCAAAACTTGCAGAAAAATAAGACCTACTATCTACACTCAAATATTACACATTTGTAAATAAAAATTAAGTAAATCATAAAACATTATATATAGTTTAAAACATGCATAAAAAATTCAAAAATGATCGAAACAATGCGAAACCTTCGCATGGTGTTATATTATGTGACATAGTTAGAAGAAAAAATATCAAACTTGGTATATTGATTATGTCTCAAAGAAACCTTCACAAAATGACCTATCTCATTCGAGGTTTCTTGGCTTTCGGGTCAAATGACCAATGTTATGGTTAGAATCAAGGCATAGTTTGTGATAATGTGCCCATATTATGCATACATGTGAATCATAGGATGGCGAACAATATTGCAGGAAGCTTTCCTTTTTGTCGCACCAAAAAGGCATTTTCCATTTTCCGAGCATAAAAAATCGGACGGTTTTGTGAAGCAACCACCAAATGGCTAATTCAAAATACTACCACCACATTTTACAAAAATAATAGACCACCTTATATGGAAAATGTCCCAACAGGGGGATCCAAAACCTTTCCGTCCACCTTTGATGAAAAAGACAAATTTCTGCCGAACCGGTAGGAAATGGGTCAGATATGAACTACAGGTACATGATCCGATGCTCATGTTTTTTTACAAAAATCATTTTTAGGTTCACAATATGCTATTTTATCAAAGATCCAATGCAAGTTTAGCGAGGCTCGGCCCCGAGCTAAGAATCTTCATGCCCGTCGTTTGACAAAGTTTGACGCTAGTTTAAAACGGGCATAAAAAATTCAAAAACGATCGAAACAATGCGAAACCTTCGTGTGGTATCATATTATGTGACATAGTTATAAGTAAAAATATTAAACTTGATATATTGATTATGTCTCAAAAAAACCTTCACAAAATGATCTATCTCATTGGAGGTTTCTTGGCTTTCGGGTCAAATGACCAATGTTATGGCTAGAATCAAGGCATAGTTTGTGATAATGTGTCCATATTGTGCATACACATGCATCATGTGATGGCGAACAATGTTGTAGGAGGAATTTTTCCTTTTCGTCGCACCAAAAGCCATTTCCCATTTTCCGAGCACAAAAAATGGACGGTTTTGTGAAGCAACCACCAAATGGCTAATTCAAAATGCTACCACCACATTTAAAAAAATACTATACCACCTTATATGGACAATGTCCCAACAGGGGGATCCGAAACCTTTCCGTCCACCTCTGGTGAAAAAGACAAATTCCTGCTGAATCGGTAGGAAGTGGGTCAGATATGAACTTCAGGTACATGATCCGATGCTCATGTTTTTTTACAAAAATCATTTTTAGGTTCACAATATGCTATGTTATCAAAGATCCAATGCAAGTTTAGCGTGGCTCGGCTCCGAGCTAAGAATCTGCATGCCCGTCGTTCGACAAAGTTTGACGATAGTCTAAAACGGGCATAAAAAAATCAAAAACGATCGAAACAATGCGAAACCTTCGCGTGGTGTCATATTATGTGACAAAGTTATAAGTAAAAATATCAAACTTGATATATTGATTATGTCTCAAAAAAACCTTCACAAAATGACCTATCTCATTCGAGGTTTTTTGGCTTTCGGGTCAAATGACCAATGTTATGGCTAGAATCAAGGCATAGTTAGTGATAATGTGCCCATATTGTGCATACACATGCATCATGGGATGGTGAACAATGTTGTAGGAGGAAGTTTTCCTTTTCGTCGTACCAAAAAGCCATTTCCCATTTTTCGAGCATAAAACCGGACGGTTTTATGAAGCAACCACCAAATGGCTAATTCAAAATGCTACCACCACATTTTACAAAAATACTATACCACCTTATATGGACAATGTCGCAACATGGGGATCCGAAACCTTTCTGTCCACCTCTGGTGAAAAAGACAAATTCATGCCGAATCGGAAGGAAGTGGGTCAGATATGAACTACAGGTACATGATCCGATGCTCATGTTTTTTTACAAAAATCATTTTTAGATTCACAATATGCTATTTTATCAAATATCCAATGCAAGGTTTCCTTTTCGTCGCACCAAAAAGCCTTTTTTTCATTATCCGAGCGCAAAAAGGGAATTTTCTAAAGCAACCACCAAATAGATAATTCAAAAACGGAGAGTTTGTGATTAGTTGATATGGATATCATATTTGGATTCACCTCATTTTTCTGATCAATTTAGACATATTATTTGTTAAATTCCGTTTTACAGATTTAAAGATATTAATTATTCCATATTAAATAGAAAATTACAAAAAAGTAAAATTATTATATTTTTATTTGAATTCAATAATATTTTTACTTATTCATTAATGTTTATTTAAATAATTGTTTGTAATTTCAAAAAATACAAACATGTGACATGTTGATATAAGGGTTAATAGGATTGATATCATAGTATTGACAACAATGTATGAATTACTTTGCGGAAACAGGTTCTGAAGGAACGAGAAAGTTAAGCGTGCTAGAGCTGGAGTAGTATTAGGATGGGTGATCAGCTGGGAATGTCGACCAAGACTATAGTTTAATTAAATATTAAGTGTAATTAGTGTTAAAAATGTTCAAAGTGAGAGATTAACGAGTCAAACAATTCAAAGATTCAAAAATTGAGAAAAAAATAAAAAAATAATAATTTTTTTAAAAAAAAATTGTTTTTGCAACCTGTCGACAAGCTATACCGACGGCCGCTATTGCCCTCGGCGTAGCATACGCCGACGGCATTTTGATACGCCGACGACCTCTATGTGCTCCGCCAAGGGAGTCCTTTGCCGAGGAGGCTACGCCAAGGGCAGTCGTCGGTGTACCATACGCCGAGGGCATTTTAGCCTACGCCGACGGGTTTTTTCCCTCGGTGTAGCGCGTGCGTCCTGTAGTGCGTCTCGTCCAAGCTCATGAACTATTCCTTGCGCCCAGTCATGTGACTATTGGTGCCCGTGTGGGCATACCATGATCCGTCGTCGGCGTCCCTAGGCACCACCTTCTCTTTGTTGAGTAAGACAACTTGATGACACTATCCTGATGATAGCAGAGCACTGTTAGATAGCCCTCCAAAACCTGAAGTTCTTACTTATTTGTTTCGAGATGCCCTCCGGTTTAAAAATAAATTTTCTCAAGAGTGAGGTGGTGGTTATGGGGGTAGAAGGTGAAGAGCAGGTGTCGTGGGAGTGACCACGACAGACGCTGCAATTCGCAGCGAGTAGTAGAACATGGGGCAAGGGCGGCTAGCCATCTGCGGTGCGAGATGAGGACGGAGACACAAGGGTTTACCCAGGTTCGGCCCCCGGAGGGTAAAGACCTACTCCTGCTAGATTGTATTATGGTGAGAGTACAAAGGGGCGAGCTCGATGACTAGGCGGCGAGTCGTTTGGGTGTATGATGGAACGTATCCCCTATGCGTCCCCTAGGGAGGTTTATATAGGCTCACCTCGCTAGGATTTACAGATTACAACCGAATTAGTTAAGGATTCAGAGGTTCTATGACCTAATCCGACTGGGCCTAGCTACGCTTCTGGGCCTCCAGCTTCCAGTCGCCTGAGTCCACGCCAAGTCTCAATCTAGTCGCCATCCTGCAGGCCCACTCGCTGGCGGCTTGGGCCAATAGGAAACGTCCTGCTGGGTACACCCCGGTAGGCATACCCCCATCAGTAGTCCCCGAGGCCGTCGCTGATTTGTCGCAGGTATTTGCTGGCAGTCGGAGTATGCGGGTCCAATGCGGATGCCTAGTCGAATCGACGGCGGACTCCTGAACAAAGAAAAGAACTAGTCATTTTAGTCGCAATAACGGCGACCAATCGTGTCGCAGCTCGGCGAACAGGTCGGCGAGTAATTTAGTCACTGTTATAGTGATCGGGTCGGCGAATCGTCGAACCGCTAGGAGCATCGAGTCGAATGGACGAAGTTGGACCGTCAGTTGTGGTCAAACTAGCCGTTGGGTAACCCAACGGTAATATTGGCGTAATCACCGCGTAGTAACGGCTCCCGAAAATGGCGGGTAATAACCGCTATATAAGGAGAGTGAAGGGCGAACGGGGAAACGCTTCCCTCACTTTCTCCGATCTCGCGCATCCTTGTTTCCCCATTCCGCGCAGCGACCAGAACAATCTAGAGAGTTCCTACTCCCACGATCCTCCAACCGATGGCTCCCCCTACCAAGCCATGGGGTAGATCCAAGTGCACGAAGGCACTGCTAACATCTTTCGAGGAGGCGGGGATTCTCCGCGTCGGGAGATGGCGCATCCCTGCGGACGGAGAAGTAATTCCGGATCCGCGCGAGGGGGAGTTCATCTGCTTCACCAGTCACCTAGAGCGGGGTTTTGGCTTTCCAACCTCCCTCTTCTTCCGGCGTTTCTGTGCCTACTACGGAATCCAGCCGTCAGATCTGGGTCCGCACAGCATCGAGCAGCTCGCCATTTTCGTGGCGTTCTGCGAATGCTATCTAGGTTGCAGGCCTTACTTCCTCCTGTGGCAAGACCTATTCCACGGGAGAATCAGTCGCGAAGAAACAGGCGGCCCAATGCTTGCCGCGGGCGGCTTGACGTTCCAGCTGAAGTCGAAGGCATCATTCTTTGATTTGATGCTGCCCGCCAAAGCGGCGACGAGTGGAAGAACTACTAGTTCTATGTCACCGAGTCGACTCCAAGCGACGAAGTGGCGCTTCCAAGGTACTCCGCCGACCGGCCCGAGCCGCGTCGGCTCCAAGTCGTCAAACTCCCGCTAGAGCAGCGGATGGTTGTCAACGAGATGTTACAAACCATCCGCAACCTGAAGAAGAAAGGCCTCCAGACCATCAATCTTTACAACTGCTGGCTCGGGCGGCGGCTCGTGCCCCTGCACTACAAATAATGCGTCAACCTATGACCTTTTGACAGTGACCGTGGATAAAATCATCATAAAATTATGACGATTTGGCTTCAGATGGTCATAAGCCGTTTGAGGTAGTCAAAACTCTGAATTATTAAGACGATTTAACTAAAAAACGTCATAGTTTCTATATGTGAAATCGTCATAACCAACTAGTTATAAGAGAGAGCAAAAACGACCGTTAGATATGAACGTGATGAACGGTTGGGATAGTGATGTGTGAGAAGTTTCGTGGATCGATGACTTGGCACCGATTCATCGCGCGCATAGCTGGAAAATATTTCCTTTCCCGCCCACCCTCGCGCCTAGTCACGCAAAGGAACCATGATAGACCAAATTTTTCTTTAAGTCCTGCCGCGAACGGCGAACCCTAGATTTCTATTCTTCTCTTCACCGCCGCCACCCCGTCACCCGCCGCCACCCTGTCACCCACCGCAGCACACCGTCTCCCCTACCATCGGCCGCCACAGGCCTCACCTCTCTACCGGGAGGAGTGGAGAGGAGCGGAAAGCTACCTCCTCCTGCCCCTACTCACTCGATCTTGATCCAGGTAGCGCGGTGCCTTCAATTTCACTCCCCGGGCCCAACCTCGTGGTCTCTGTCGAGCAAGATTTCACTCCCCGGGCCCGCTCCTCCGCCACGATTTGGATGCCACCGTCGCTAACACCAGGTGAGTGAATCCTCTTCCAGTCTCACGAATCCATGGTGGAGTCTGAGGAGCTTCTTCCTACTCGTTGCTACAAGGTTGGCAAACCGATCTGAGCAGTCAAGCCATGGCCGCCGCCCCACCGCGAGATAGGGCAGCGTCCGGCATCGGCAGGCGTCGTCCTCCAGGATTCTCAGGGATGGTGGCGAGCACCACCAGGACGCTCTGGCGGCAGCGTGCGTCGTCCTCCATGCGTTGCTCTTACTTGCTCGCAAGGAGGACCATGGGAGAGCCGGCCAGCAGAGGATATGGCGGTCAGCGCAGCGTCTGGGATCCATCCTGGACGTTTCCTCCAAGGATCTCACCGGGAACAAGGACGACCATGACGCAGGTAATCCTCTCTATCCTCCTGGCTAGGTTTTCAGTGTAGAGGGACTCGGATCTCAACTTTGACCCATTTTCTTCATTTTCTAGTGCAGAGGGACTCGGATATCAGCGAGGATGAGGCCAATTTCCGCCGTGAACCTGGACAACGTCATCAGCCACTCGGAGCTCGACCATGAACCTGGACAACCACACCCACCAGGGTTTTCCGGTGCACAGGGACAAGGATGAGGTCTTCGTATTTCCCTAATCCCCTCTATTTGGATGGTTATTATTTATGTAGTATGGAAATTATGTTCTATTTGAGTTCCTAGTTAGTTAGACATGTAATTGTTCTGCCAGTGAGCCGCTAGTTAATTTTCATTGAGCATGTAATTTCTAGGCATCATAATTGATTATGTAGTTATGAAGCAAGGCACCAGTCACCAGGGCTGTATGCACAAGTTCAGACTTATGGTCCTAAATAAACAAAAATAACTCCACATATATAGAAAAGGCACTAATACACTCTCATATATGTCTCTATTGGTTGGGTCCGTAATGCTTCTGGTCTATGTCAGTTTGTGTAGGGTTGTTCTGCGAGTTCTGATATACATTTTAACGATTTCAGAAAATATGCCCACCTATGACAGTAGTTTGTTTTCAATCAGTATACATTTTAACTCTGTTTTGAAACCCTGAAAATGGCACTAATTTGAAGCAAGCATAGATGGTGAACTATTTTACTAGCCCTCTAACGCGCTACATCTGTTGAAATAGGAACCTTGTGGTAGGAACCCTGGGGTGTGAAGAGGTATGAACCCTGCAGTGTGAAGGGGACTGGTATATTCCACTATCTACTTGACCATGTACCACTATCTAGTTGACCAAAGAGATGGTGTCTCATGTGCTTTTACTTCTGAGTTCACCATCTTGTATTGTGGAAACTTTATACATTTTATTGTTAACTAGTTTGGTCAAATTTAGTTTGCTGCATCGCAAATAATGGGCAACAAATAAATTTTGATCTACTTTCCAACAAGTTTAGTGCATACCTTTTTCAGCTCTACAAGTTTAGTGCAGCCTACTTGGAAACTAAAGTATACAATTAGTGCATTGTAAGACTTAGTTCTTTCCCAGTCCCACCATTCTGCCAAAAATCACCCTGAGCTGGCATTATCTTGTTTCCACCTAGTGAATCCACATATAAAAATCACATATTGGTTTTTGCTATGTAGCTTATTGCCAGAATGAGCTAGATCTGGGGTCAGTAGTTTAATTGCATGGTGATTCATGTTAAACGCACAATGTTTAGCAAACGGATTCTTATAAGACAATTTTTGGGGCTTCATTATTTGACTATTGTACATACATACTCAATTGTCTCCAATAGAAAGAAACAAGCTCCCAGTTTGTCACATTGAATGTATACCTTTATGCTAGTGAGCTATGATCATCACTTACTTTTAATTGTGGACATCTTGATTTTTGTTCACATGAATCTGTTACGCCTCTTATCTTTACTTAGCTTGTCATGCAGGAGCATCACCTTTGATGCTTACTTATCCTAAGTTCCCTTGTATTTTGTTGATAGGCCATGGTGTTCCTTAACTTCCCTTGTATTTTTATTAATAGTCTTTGCTAGATTTTCTTCACGGTTCATATGTGAAATTAATGCAATATTAAGTCCTGCATTTCCTAAACTAGCAGCGCATGATCAGTAATAGTTGTTGCATACCAGGTTCTGCTGCATGCAGCCCAAGTCTACGGAGCGGTTCCTGTGGCCGGTTGGCATGGATAGGGAAGACATCCTATGCGATGTTTTATCTTCACGCTTCAACTAGCGGTCTGGGCCTACTGCAAGGCTCTACAGGTTAGTGCACTTCTGGTCATATGTATAGTCGTCTACTAGTTAATTGGGTTGTGTGAAAATATTACTAGTTTATTGATTCAGTAGACTGCCCTGATAGTTGCAGCAACTAAGTTATTCATTGATTTTGATATTGTTTCTACAAGACATTCTGTTTATTGATGTTGTTAATGAGAAATATATGCTTTTGTTGCCAAGAAAATTTGAAAGTACAAGTGCATTACTTGGTCATATCTGACGTTAACTTCCGTTCTTTGTACTAGTTTGTGCCCTAGTACATTTTTGTTCTATTTGGTACTTGTAGTGTCCAAGTCGTGCATTTTATGAACTACATGTGTGTAATTTAAGTTCCAGTAGCAATTAGTTTGAGATCTTCTATTCCTATGGTACTTAATCTGTTAATTTGGAGTTGTCTTCTTATAGTTCTATTATTTATTGTGTTTCTAGTTGAGATCTTCTATTCCTATGTTATTGTTAGAAGATATGCTTTCATTTTGACTCAGGTGTCCATCATTTTCTCTTTTACATGAGCTCCAAGCTGAAGTTGGAAGAAGGGGAGGATTGGTGTCGCCGCCTTGTTTTCTATTTTCTAGTAGGCGACTGAGCTTCCTCCGCTTGGCGGCTGCATCATTTCAGGTGTCCATCATTTTCTCTAACCCTAGCCTTATCTCTCCCCGCCGCCACACCACGCACATCTCCGCTTGTCAGATCCAGGCGGGTAGCTCTTGCCCCACCTGTTCTCTGGCCAAGCGGCGACCAGTGCACATGTACCTCTTTGATCTCTTTTCCTCTTAGTTAATTACTGATACTAGTTGCTGAGAGCAATGAACTAAACATCAAATGTGAGAGTCACCGGCAGTTAGCACACTATTTCCCTTCGCCATTTAATCTGCTGAAAAACTGACCTGGACATAGCTGTAAGCTTTCCTGGTAGGTGCAGTACATTTTCCCTGATCCAACTAATTGCATCGGTAATGTGTGTCAACACCAATTCAACATTGTTGTAGCATCTCATGGGGTAGGCATAAACCAATCTTTACATCCTTTGAAAGAAATAGCAGATGGACTAATAAATTTAAGGCTTTTTACATCCATTGTTCTAGTGATCCTAGTTCTTACTCTACTCATGATTGATCCAAGCTATAGACTGTACTTGTTCTAGTGCAGATGATTCTGTCAGTACAGTGTGTACAACACTAATGGCACTCTATTAATATGTTGTTATATGTGAATTGTATCAGTCATGTGTCACGTAGATAATTTAGCATGCAGTTTATGCCATATCCACTTGCCTGCTTTAAATATGCCATTGTATATTCATACTAATTTGTATTAATACCTATTCACATGGAGCATCATGGTAAGATTCCCTGTTCCCTCCTTTTGTGGTTGCTTTATTGATCGAAACCAAGAATAATGTTAGGATATGCATCTGAATAATGTTATCATAAATGCTCCTTTTGTGGTTGCTTTATTGAGCTAAAACCAAGATTCCCTATTCCCTCCTTTTGCTCATGCCTGTCGCGCTCATCACCAACGCTACCATCCACGTCTTAATGATTCATATTTGATATTAATCCAAGCCATGCATTTCTCAAATCTGTACATGATCAGTAATACTTGTATCCAAACGTGAAAGCATATAATATCATCTAGTTGCTTGTAGATTTGTGTTTGTTTTGTTTCCTGCTATTTTATGTTATTGTTAAAAGATATTGCTTTAATTCTGACTTGATAGTCATAACCATAATTTCTTTTTTTATAGGAGCATCATTTTGGTAGGAGATAATCCTGGATGTGCACTTGGTGATCATGGAGCTAGTGGTGTCGAGAATGGTAGCACCATTTTGGTAGGAGATAATACTGGAGCTTGGACGTGGTGTATTCCTTGGTTAACTTATTGTTGCCTAGCAGATGCTGCAATTGGTGCTATTTGCTAATAAGTTAATGTAAATACTGAATTGTAATCTTGGATGTGCATTTGTGAGCCTTCTATTTGCTGATAAATTATCTACATGTTGTGTATTTGCTAAAAAATGGTGTATTTTCTTGATGTATTTGGAAACTCTCATGTATTTTCTCGATTTATTGCATGACTGAAGCAATTCCAGAAATGAAAATGCAAATTCTAGTTAAAAATAGCAGAAATCTGGACTGGCTAAAATGTATTTGGGCTCTAAAAAGGCTGTGGCCCAAAATATATTGTAACAAATCTGAAATAAATAAGTGGACCGTAAGAAGGCAAGGCCCAAAGGAGACAAACCTAAAAAGGCCAAGGCCTAGCAAATAAAAAGCTAGAATTATTGTACCAGCCCATTTAGATTACTAAAATGGGCTGGGCTGATTTTGATTTAAAATGATTTCATTTCGTCACAATTTTGCCACGTAGGATCGGCCACATAGGATTTGAGCTGGCCTGGCTAGATGGTCCATGACGATATTGGATCATCATAGACGTTATGACGATTCAATATCGTCATAGACGGTTATGACGATTTTACCAAAAACGCCGTTATAGTTCATTTGCGACGCCCGACTTTCGACGATCTCAAAATCGTCATAGAATCGTCATAAATGGACTACTATGACGATTTTGTGACGAAAATTGAGGGTCATATATAGCCAGATTCCTTGTAGTGCTGGCCAGCCGTGACTACTACATGTACGAGTATACGGGCAAGGATGACCCGACGAAATCCTGCCTCGTCGAGTGGAGGCTCAACGATTATACACTGGCCCTGAAGAAGATTACCCAGGCGGTGTATCTCGACGCGAAGGCCGGGGTCGCCCCTTACACCGGGAGGCGCCCAGCTCCAACGATAAGCTATTATTCCCTTTGCACTCACAGTCGCAGTTTGTGCATTCGCGGTCGTGCTAACGTCATTTGTTCTTGGTGCAGCTGTTTCAAGTGGTGGAAGGGTGGCTTCCACCCGCAGACGACGAGAAATCGAGCTCGTCCGCCCAGGACAGGAGCGAGTCGTCGCCAAAAGCAACAGAGGCGATGACGACGATGATGAAGATGATGACCCCGTGGAAGTTGCTGCCCCCACGGTTCGCAAGACTCGCGGGCAGCACCAGCATGAACTCGAGGCTAGCAAGAGCCTCGAGCCCCACGATGATGACGACGACGAGCTCCCTGAGCACACCTCGCATCGCAAGGCCACGCCGTCGAAGAAGAAGAAAGCTCCGCCAAAGAAGAAGGTGAAGCCGGTGAAGCCGACATCCCCGCCTCGACCTGCGAGCAGCTCCGACGCCACCAGCTCGGCTGAGGACACAACGGCGCACGCGGCCGCGGCAGCTGGCGCCGCCACCACAAGGGACGAGGTTCCACTGGCGTCGTTGCCACCGCCGTTCACCCCGGTCAAAGAAGCCATCAGTGTCTTGGGCACACAACGTGTTCGAGACGGGCCTCACTCGGAAGCTGGGGCCCGAATTGGAAAAACCGGCCAGCGTCCGCACCGACCTACGATTTCTTCCAGTCGCTAAGTGAGTGCTCCGCTGTCCTTTACTCGTCTGGTTGCATTTCAATCGGAAAGTTTTATTGATAGAGTTGTCTCACAGGACTGGTGTTAAGAAGATAGGCCATCCTTCCGTGGCCAAGGTTCCGCCGGTCACCATAGAGGTGCCGGCTGATTCCTCGCAGAAGAGGAAGGGCGACGAGGTCATTGCCCCCGCCGAAGGCATAAAAAGGGCGAAAGGCGACGATGTCGTCACGGTATCTGATGATCCGGCGGCTGCCCCGAGCAAGCCTCCAACCACAGCGGAAGCGGCTTCGAAGCCAAGGAAGGCATGGGGTCGCAGCATATGGTGCTTGCGGACTCAACCGATGTGGCCGAGCCGACCCCGAGTGGCGCAGTGGCCGCTACAGCGACTTTCCCTCGCTTCGTGGTGAAGGCTGTCGCGGCGAGTGACTCGGTGCCGTCAAGCCAGCTTCCTGGGGCCGCCGACACGGAGGTTGAACAACGTCGTGGCCACACTCCGTTCGTGCTCGCGTCGATGGATGCGATGGAACTCCACAGCATGCTAGGCGCTGCTATCCAGGTATGTCCAGTCCCCGAGGATCTGGCCACTGAATTTCAGTGGTCGGATTCTTAATGTTTTTTATGTTATCCAGTCCCCGAGTGCCTAGTCGCTGAATTTCAGCAGATGGGCACTTAGGAGCTTCGTTGTCTAGTCACTGAGTGCCTAGTCGCTAAATTGCAGCGGGTGGACACTTAGGAAGTGTTTGTTGTTGACCATGTGGTTTGTGCGCAGGGCCTGCAGCGCGAGTCAGCCGAGCGGCTTGCTGCGAAGTGTCGCGTGGAGAAGGAGCTCGTTACCATCCAGGATACAAACAAGGAGCTTCAAGCAGCTGAGGCCGAGGTGAAGGAGGCTCGCCAGGCCTTGTCCCGTTAGGTGACTTGACGGCGGCTCAATCCGCTTTGAGCGTGGCCGAACAGCGAGTCGCCGACCTGGAGCGTGAGCTCAAGGAGGCGAAGGCGGAAGCGAGCTCAGCGGAAGGACGAGCCAAGGCTGCCGTTACTTCTGCCGCTGAAGAACGGAAAGTATCTGATGCGCTTGTTGCTAGGTTGCAAAATGATTTTTCTTCTCTTCAAAGTTTCATCACGGACCTCTGCCGCCTGCTAATTGGTAAGCTCTCCTTCAACCGACTTTTGATTGCACGAACTGTGTTGCGGTTTCGATGCTTTGCTTACTTCTTGTTTCTGTGTTGCAGTTGTCTTGGCTCGGGGAGCCAGTCGAGCTAGGAGACTCCAATGGGGCTCCGGGTTAGAGTTTTTTGTGGACGTTACGAGGCCTGAGTTTTCTCAGTGCCCTCGTACCGCACTACTTGGCCGTGCCGGTCGCTTTGCCAAAGGTTGACTTCTGCGAATAGCGTAACGTTGTTATTACGAGTGCGAGTGGCACAAGACACGGAGAGTAGACACAATTTTGCGGTAACCAAAATTTTGTTTTATTTCATAGCGGGTAGGGGTACATGTCTGGAGTTCTAAGAGTAGAACTTCCGTAGGAGGTTTACATTTCATGGTCGCTTGACGTCGAGTTTTCCGTCCCCTCGGACGTCGGTGAGGTAGTAGGCGTCATTGCCCAGGACTCGCCCGATGGCGAATGGTCCCTCCCAAGGGGGGGAGAGCTTGTGCAAGCCTTTCTTGTCCTGGATTAGGCGCAGTACCAGGTCACCTTCCTGGAAAGTGCGAGTCCGCACTCGCCGGCTATGGTAGCGGCGGAGCCCTTGCTGGTAGATGGTGGTGCGGGAGCGAGCTAGATCGCGTGCTTCATCCAGCTGGTCGACTCCGTCTTGGCGTGCGAGCTCGTTTGCGTCCTCCGTGTAGTTGACCACCCTTGGTGAGTCGTGCTCGAGGTCGGTTGGCATGACTGCCTCGGCGCCGTAAACCATGAAGAAGGGGGTGAATCATGTCGACCTGTTGACGGAGGTGCGGATTCCCCAGATGACGGAGGGGAGTTCCTCGACCCAGCATCCGGCAGTGCGCTCGAGTGGGACTTGTAGCCGTGGCTTCAGGCCATGGAGGATGCTCTGATTGGCGCGTTCCGCCTGGCCATTGGACTCTGGGTGGGCGACTGAGGCGAGGTCGAGGCGGATGTGGTGCTCCTCGCAGAACTCAGCCATGGCTCCTTTGGCGAAGTTGATGCCGTTGTCCGTGATGATGATGTTTGGGAACCCGTAGCGATAGATGAGCTCGCGTAGGAACTTGGTGGCGGTCTTCCCGTCGCACTTGCGGACTTGCTTGGCCTCCACTCATTTTGTGAATTTGTCGACTGTGACTAGGAGGTGGGTGAAGCCAAAAGGGGCCTTCTTGAAGGGGCCTACCATGTCCATGCCCCACACGGCTAACGACCAGGTGATGGGGATTGTCTTGAGCGTCGAGCTCGGCACGTGAGTCTGGTTGGCGTATTTATGGCATCCGACGCACTGCTGGACAATGTCGACAGCGTCTGCGTGTGCATTGAGCCAGTAGAAGCCGTGCCGCATGGCCTTTGCGACCAGAGAGCGGGCGCCGGCGTGGTGGTCGTAGTCGCCAGAATTAATGTCTTGGAGGATTTTGCGTCCTTCAGCGGGTTGGACGCAGCTTTGGAACACGCCGGTCACGCTGCGCTTGTGGAGCTCGCCGTTGATGATGACGAAGGACTTGCAGCGGCGTGCTATCATCCGGGCCTCCGTTTCGTCAGCGGGTAGGGTGCCTCCCTCCAGGTAAGCGACGTATGGCGCGGTCCAGTCGCTTGGCTCGGCGATTAGTGTGACTAGGGCTGCTTCTGGTTGCAGCGGGATTCCGATGTCGATCTCCCTTGGGGGAGAGACGGAAGGTTTGGTGATGGTGTCGAGGAACACGCCAGCGGGTGGTGTGAGTCGGGCCTAGCCGATGCGAGAGAGTGCGTCGGCCTCCTCGTTCTTTCGCCCGTCGATCCACTCGACGGAATAACCTGCGAAGTGTCCACCCAACTGGTCCACTGCTTGGCGGTATGCCGCCATGGTAGGGGATACGGCGTCGCAGGTGTCGGCGACTTGCCCGGCGACGAGGTCGGAGTATCCATAGCAGCGCAGGCGATTGATGTTCATCTCCTTGGCTGCTCGCATGTCGTGGAGTAGCGCCTCGTACTCGGCCATGTTGTTGGTGCAGGGGGTGAAGTCGAGGTAGAGGACGTAGTGGAGTTTGTCGCCCTTCGGAGATGTCAGTACGATCCCTGCTCCTACACCGTCTGCATTCTTGGAGCCGTCGAAGTGTAGGCTCCAGTAATGGAGGTATGGCAGCTTCTCTGGCTGTTGGGCCTCCTCCCAATCGGTGAGGAAGTCTGCAAGAGCCTGCGACTTGATCGCCTTGCGCGGCTCGTACTTGATGTTGTGGACGCCGATCTCGACGGCCCACTTGCCGACTCGCCCGGTCGCCTCGCGGTTGCGGATGATGTCCTGCAACGGTGCTGAGGAGACGACCGTTATTGGGTGCTCCTGGAAGTAGTGCGGCAGTCGCCGCTGTGCTCTGAAGACCGCGTATACCAATTTCTGGTACTGCGGGTAGCGCTGGCACGACTCGGTGAAGACTTCGCTGATGTAGTATACGGGTCGCTGCACCGGGTGCTCCTTCCCTTCCTCTAGTCGTTCGACGACCATGACGACGCGCTCGGAAGCCGCGACGTAGACCAGCATGGGTTCCTTGTCGACGGGGGCGGCGAGTAGCGGTGCTAATAGTAGCACCTCCTTGAGAGCGTGGAGTGCGTCATCTGCCTCCTTGTCCCACTGGAAGGTGGGGTTCTTGCGCATTAGGCGATAAAGGGGCATCGACTTTTCGCCTAGCCGGGGATGAAGCGACTGAGAGCCGCGACTCGCCCGGCCAGCTTCTGGACGTCGCGCAGGCACTCGGGTCTGCCGAGTCGAGCGATCGTGTTGATCTTGGCGGGGTTCGCCTCGATTCCGCGCTTGGAGACGACGTATCCCAGTAGCTGTCCAGTTGGTACACCGAAGGTGCACTTTACTGGGTTTAGCTTTATCTTGTACCTTCGTAGGTTGGTGAAGGTTTCCGCCAGGTCGGCGAGTAGATCGCCCTGGCGAGTGGATTTTACCACCACGTCATCGATGTAGACGTGGATATTGCGGCCAATTTGGCTCCCAAGGCACTCCTACATGCACCGCTGATAGGTCGCTCTGGCGTTTTTGAGGCCGAAGGTCATGGCAATGTAGCAGAAGGCTCCGAATGGCGTGATGAATGTCGTCTTCTCTTCGTCCTCGACGGCCATTTTGATCTGGTTGTACCCAGAGTAGGCGTCGAGGAAACATAGTGCCTCCGAGCCTGCGGTGGAGTTGATGATTTGGTCGATCCGCGGGAGGACGAATTGCTCCTTCGGGCAAGCGCTGTTTAAGTTAGTGTAATCGATACACATTCGCCAAGTGCCATTTTTCTTCTCGACCAGGACCGGGTTTGTCAACCACTTGGAGTATTTGATTGGCCGAATGAAGCCTACAGCGAGTAGACGCTGCACCTCCTCGGCGATTGCCCGGCGGTGCTCTTCATTGAAGGGCTGCAGCGACTGCTTGACAGGTCGCACTTTGGGGTCGGCGTTGAGTTTGTGCTCAGCAAGTTCCCTCGGGACACCAGGCATGTCGGATGGCTTCCATGCAAAGATGTCCCTATTCTCACGGAGGAACATGAGTGCGCCTTCCTATGCTGGGATCATGCCCGTCCCGATCGTCACCGTCTGGCTGGAGTCGCCTGGGACCAACTCGACGGTGCGGGTGTGTGTCGTTGCCTCGAAGGCGGTGGAGTTGCCACCCTCCGAATTGGGCTTCTTGAGTATGGTGGGGTCGTCGCTGTTGGCCCCGCTCGCGTACTTGGCGAGCTCCTCGGCGTGGTTGGCCTTCGTCGCGATGACGGCGTCAGCGAATTCGGCCTCTTTGGCCTCGCATTCTGCGGCCATGTCGGGGTCACCATGGACAGTGATGATGCCACACGGCCCAGGTAGCTTCATCGTGTTGTACGCGTAGTGGGGCGCTACCATGAATTTGGCGAACGCCTGGCGCCCCAGGACGCAGTGGTAGGTGCTGTTGAAGGGCACCAGCTCGAAGACGATCTGCTCGGTGCGTAAGTTTGCTGGTGTGCCGAAGGTGACTGGAAGCGTCACCTTGCCGATCGGGTACGCCTTCCGACCGGGGACGATGCCGTGGAAGGTGGTGTAGGTCGTCTCGATCATCGACTGCAGGAGCCGCAGTCGCCTGAAAGTGTCCAGGTACAGGATGTTGATGGAGCTGCCACCGTCCATCAGCGTTTTGGGGAGACAGTAGTCTCCCACCTTGGGCTTGACCACTAGGGCGACTCGGCCCGGATACTCGATCCGTGGCGAGTGGTCCTCGCGGCTCCAGGTGATTGGTTGCTCAGACCAGTTGAGGAACTGGGGGATGTCTATCTGAGACACCGCATTGACGGCGACGGCGCGGGCGATGACCTTCTTCTCGCGCTTCGTGTTGAAGCCTGTGAAGGTGTGGAGCGAGCCGGCGACGCTGCCAAATTTTCTGCCGTTTGGCGGGTTGTTTTCGGGGTCTTCCCGCGCGCGCCGTGCCTTCTCGATCTCCTTGAGAGAGTGGCAGTCGGCAGTCGTGTGCATGGCGGGCTTTCCTTCCCTGCTATGAAACACACAGGGTTGGTTAAGAAGGGCCGTGGGATCGAACCTCGGCTTTGCCTTGTAGTTGCCACCGTCGCGACGCTGTCCTCCGTCGCGGCGGAAGCTCTTGGACTCGCGCGGCGCGTATCCGGCGTTGGCGACGAAGTCGACTCGCCCGTCACCGCGGCGTTTGCCGGTAAGACGAGTGTTGTTGTAGCGTAACTCGGGTCGCCCAAATCCGCCGCTGCTTAGACGACCTTGTGCTTGGAAGACCTGGAAGGAACGAGTCCGGTATATCTTTGGTTTGTCAAACGGCATGAGCCGTGGCTGATTAATCTTCCTATTCACCAACAGCAGCCGCTCTCCGTACTTGTCTCAACATCCAAACACTCGATAACTAATACGTACAGTCTACCCGATCACATTTTCATCTTCCTCTTTGTCTTTCTTGCTACAGTTCTGAGAGCCCTCTTCGTGTTGCTGACCCAAATCGAAGCCTCTCTCGTCGGCGTCAGCGGTGATGGATGGTTGAGGGGAGCGCTATTAGAAATCCCAGATCTCCAAGGGTGAGTACTGACAAACGATGAGCTGTCGGCTAATATTCTATTAACCAACGGCACCACTCATGACCGACGATTATTGGAAACCTCTCATGTATGTCTGCTAATAACCAACAGTGTAGTCCATTGCCCGAAGGGAGGAAGCCAACTCTCGTCTATTTGTTCTATTACCTAACGGTGTGCAATGTTACGCGAGGGTCCTACTTTCATAGTCGGGTATCAAGTTTCATAGCCGACGGAGAAAAACTAATCGTCGGCTATCTAATGGAATACCGTAATAAGGTTTCATCTAATATTCGATGATATTACTTTGATGGTCAATTATTAGTAGTCAGTGGCGGAGCTAGCTCCCGGTGACCCTGGGCAGCTGCCCGGGCTGCTACGGCCACTCTCCACTAAATATTACTATAACATGGTGATTAGCAACCTTAATTGCTGGGGGAAAAACTACCCAGCTCCTTGATCGGGCTGGCTCCGCCACTGTTAGTAGTTATAACAGATGGTCCCTTTGTGCCCTTCGGTTATGCATAGAAATGACCGACAGTCGAGATGTTACCGTCTGTTATAAGGACAAAATAGGCATAATTGCTTTGTTGGAGAAAAACATGGCATATGATCAATGGTGTAAAAGGGAAATATAGTTGATGCGACCGGCAATCGGCACATGGCATTAGAGGTCGCCTACTAGATAATTTTTTTAGGTTATCCATAGCCATGACTTGAATTGCATAATCAAAACAATTCATCAATCAGAAGAAATTGCAAAGTTGTCAAGCGTCATTTGGCGTGACAATAGTTGGCTGAAATATACAAAATATTTTAGCAATAAATGAAAGCGAAAATGATTATGTTGATAGAGTTAAAAAAAAGGCATATATTCAATGAAGAAAAAATTGGACATGTTGCCTCTTTTGGAAAGAAATATGATACATGATCAATGGTGTAAAACGGGTGCAGTCGTCCATTTTTTGATAGAGACACGGCACTTATTAATGGAATAGAACGGGGCGTAGTAGTCGGAAAGTCGATGCAGATGACGGGTTCATTGGAGCCTATTTGCATTTTTCAAAAAACGCAAATATTTTAAAAAATACCTACATGTAGCCAACAATATAAATTACAAGTCTGCGAATTTTCAATGTAAAATATCTTGTATTTCGGACCCAAAGAAAAGGACAAAAATGTGATAAATTTTGGAAAAATGGAGGCCCATTTAAAATCACGTTGTTCATGTCCAGATCTGAAAATTTTCTCATTTTTTCTAAGGCTGGAATAGAAAGTATTTTCATATGAATTTTTGCACGAGCGTTTTATAAATCATTACCTACATCCGTAATTTTTCAGTTTTTTCTAAATTATTAAATTTGAAATTTTAAAAAAAAAGTTTATCACGGTGGACGGGCTCTAAATTGAGCTCTCGCATAGTACTAAACTACTACTATACCACTAAATCTACTTGCTAAGTGCCCGTGCATTGCTACGGAGAGACACGGGAAAATTGGTGATATAATCAATTGGGCCACATTAAAGAATGTATGTTTCTAAAATCAATCCATATAATAATTCACTCTATTTAAAAGTCTATGTTCTCATATGACAATGTGAAACATTTCCTTACATCCTCCAAATATTTGAAACTCTTCAAGCTAGAGTGACATGAATTAATATTGAATCAGAGTTAAAGTTATTTGAATTTATTTACTAAATTTCTACTCAATTAAAATTCTCACAACTTCTTCGCAAAAAAAATCTCTCAACTTGCTACATTTTTGTCACCCACCCGGCAGTGCACCAGCCTCGCGCCCTTATCACTGGTGGTCAGAGATGTTTCCTGTAGCTGTTGCTCTCCCAAGTTATTCCTCCCATTTTTGGATATTGGTTGATCATGGCTCTTAAAAGTGAGCCACCCACTTAGCCAGCAGACTCCACTGCTCAATGTCGCCTTGTTTACCATAGAAGAGTTGTCTTCTCCACTACAGTTGTAGAGGAAAATAAATAAATAAATAGAGATCAAAGAAAAGAAAAAAGAAGTGGTAGTGGTTGAATTACATGATATGCATCCAGTATAAAAAGTTGGGGGTTACCTCAAGTTATCAGAGCTCGTTGAAAGAGAAAACACCTGAGAGAGAATGAAGATATGAAGCTCTATCATGCTCAAAGTGATGTACCATACAATTTCATTCATTGCATGCATTCTAATCCACACAATTCCTTGATGCACTCATCAATTTCCTCCATTGACTTGATAACCATGATGATTACCAAAAACAGACAACCATCTATCAATACAAAATATATTAGCATTTGTTCCACTAGATTTGACACCTCGGTCAGTGGCGGAGGCTGGAAAAACATATGAGGGGGCAATGAATTTTTCCCCACTTGTCAACTGTTGGGGAGGGCCGATGTACTAAAATGCAATAATTTAAGGGGCTTTTAGCATACAAATCAGGCAGTATAAGGAAAATTTATGTGTGTTAGGGGAGCCAGGCTCCTGCTGGTCACCCCGTCTCCACCACTAACCTCAAATGATACATACACCCATCTGGAATTTAAATCATGTACTAAGAAATTCAGAAGTTGAGCTGAACGTCACGTACCTACAATATGTTTGTATGACTATATTATTGTATCCAGAGGAGAAGCACATCGCTATTGTAAGGTGTGTGCCCAACAGAGAGGCAGCGGGAGAGAGGGGCTTGTCCAACTGAGGATGGATGACAGGCATGGGCACGCGTCGGCGCCTGTTTCAAATTCTGACGAATGACGGGCGGTGGCACGCGACGACGGGTCGAGGACGACGACGTGTCTGAGGTCCTCGGCATCATCTTCGATATATGAGAGCTATGCAAGTGAATGGGTAAGCTGCCGACGGTTAGGCGAGGCCGTGGTGGATGGTGGTTTGGGGCGGCCGACGATGGGCGAGGTTGGCGACGATGCGACTCGGATGGCGACACGACCGAGGTGGTTCTGGAAAGCACGTTTGCAGGGATGGCTAGGGCATATGGCTCGTTAGTGTCTGGGCGTCTTGGACGTGAGTCTTGTTCAGCATATGGGCGCCTGGGGCATGGTTGTGTGAGTGTCTTTTGGCGGCGGCGGGGGGGGTTATTTCAAGTGAGATCAGCTGATGGCGTCCAAGCAGAATCAGGGGCGGTTAGGATTTTTTTTCCTAATTAGTATTGATTCCGGATGTGATATCATAGAGTCAAGCATCAATGATTATGGCAATTGAGATTTGATATTGTAGCATAGTTAGTCCCTGGGAAGATTTTTGACAAGTAATGATTAGTGGTATCAGATTTGATACGGTAGCATACTTGATTCAGGGGTTGATTTTTGGAAAGTAATTAGTGGTGTCGGGAGAATTTTTGGCAAGTAATGAATAATACTATTGGGATTTGGAAAGTAAAACTTGAATTGTCAAGACATAATGGTTACTCTAACGAGGAAAACAGATGAGGGGAACCAAAAAGGATCCAATGGTATAGGTTGTTCTGATATTTTGTGGTGTAACTTTAATGGTCAAGATTGTTCTAATGTTTGATGCTCAAAGTGAATGTTTGAAGTCAAATTAAAACGTATCAACACCAACTCCTTTTCATCTTTACTATTAAAACTGAGTTGGTGGCTCACTTTAGGTCAAACATTGGGACAATCACCATCCTTAAACACAACCATCAAAACCATCAAACACTAGGAGAGTCATAGCCCTCAGATCGCCCACTACCATGCATGTACCTTTAATTGGTAACAAAAAATTAGGAAAATGTATAAATGTCCAACAATTAAGGGATCACCACAATCATAGAAATGAAAAGAAAATGACGGAATAATTAAAGGAGTATTATGTTGTTTTTGGAAAGCAATCACGCATGCTCGCAGCTTGCCTTTGCCCACGCTGTGCGCCCATCCTTTTTGTGAATAAGTCGTGCACCCATCTATACTATCAGTACACATGGAATTCATCCGACGCTTTCCAAAATTAAGGCTTACTTTTGGTATTCAGTTGGAAAACAATTCCGAATACTCCATGTAACACTCACATCTAAATATGAACGCCAAAATAATTCTCGTGTTACAACAGCCTTGTCAACGCCTTGAGTACCGGTGTACTCCGGCGAAACGGCCACGCCATCCGCCACCACATCTTTAGTATTATCTTTACTATTAAAACCGAGTTGGTGGCTCACTTTAGGTCAAACATTGGGACAATCACCACCATTAAACACACCCATCAAACACTAGGAGAATCATATCCCTCGGATTGCCCACTGCCATGCATGTGGCTTTAATTGGTAACAAAAAATTAGGAAAACTTATAAATTTCCAACAATTAAGGGATCACCACAATCACAAAAACTAAAAGAAAATGAAGGAATAATTAAAGGAGTATTATGTTGTTTTTGGAAAGCAATCACGCATGCTCGCAGCTTGCCTTTGCCCACGCTGTGCGCCCATCCATTTTTTGTGAATGAGTCGTGCACCCATCTATATTATAAGTACACATAGAATTCATCCGACGCTTCCCCAAATTAAGGCTTACTTTTGGTATTTAGTTGGAAAACAATTCCGAATACTCCATATAACACTCACATCTAAATATGAACGCCAAAATAGTTATCGTGCTACAACAGTCTTGTCAACGCCTTGAGTACTGGTGTACTCCGGCGAAGCGGCCATGCCATCCGCCACCACACTCTACAGCTTGGGTCTCAAGGCCATGAACACCAAAGGAAAACGAATAACGCCGCCGAGATGAGCAGTGTCATCACGCCAACTATAGACGACATTTTATTGGCCTATTTCTTTACTATCGTCCCTTTGTTGAAAGACAACAATACAGAAGAGGCCTATCGATGAGGAGGGTGATAAGCATGTCGAGTCCCTGTTGAGAATCTTATCATGGAAGGAAGGGGATAAATGTCATGAATTACTATCTTGGCAAGAATAATGCCAGAGATAACTTATGCAGCCAGATGCCATTGTGACATGTTCTTCCATGGAAAGGCAGCAACAACACCTCTAGGTAGATAAATTTGCTTTCCTCACCGAACTATGGTTTCCGCCAATGGTGACTCAGGTAGTGAGCTAGATCACCGGTCATGTCTTCTGTGACAGCCGTCAAAGCATGTAAAATCCATGGCTATGGGCATGAGGTGGTGGTTGTTGTGGAGGATGATTCGGTTGGAGTCGCGCCAGTCGGAAAGCACACATTTTTTGGCCACGTCCTTGACACGAACAACGGAGAAGATGTTGAGCATGTACGGAAAGGAACCCAACATTTTCTCGGGCTCTGTATTTACCAGTAATTCTTTTTTATACAACATAAAAGTACGAGCGCAAACAAAAGAAGGCTGGGATGCTCCAGATGTACGCCACGTGCACTGATCACACATATGGCGGTCTGGCACATTCAAGCCGCGTCTCCACACTCTCTCGCCCCGCACTTTAAAAATAACCTTGATTTGATTGGATTAGAGAGATATAGAAATTATATAAGTCGGATGGCTCGATCGGTAGCGTGCACATACACAAATCAATGTGGCTCGAGATTTCCTGATTCGTGACATATTCAAACTTAGGATCCCACTATGTCTTCACTACTGAGTAGTACTTCTTGCGTGAAAATAACAGAAATAAAATGTTAATTCTGCATCTTTTATTCTATCGAATGCGGATGACAAACATTCTGATATGCTCCTCTCATACATCATGTTTAGAATAGCATGTACATCTTCCCATCTCATGATGTACTCAATGTGATGCCATGGACAAGGCGTCTTTAGTTGCATGTCATCCAACATGTTTGTAACATTGGCTCATTTTGTTTTTGCATACAATGGAACATACATACTTTGACATGTATACTTATTGGAGTCTTTATCATGTTGTGATATGTGTTTTTTACTTTTTCTTCATGGCAACATGTATCATGTATAGTATATTAAAAGTGGCATCCGTAACATAACTACTTGGTGTTTAGCCATATCAAGTTTGCATGTCATATATTTAGTATTATCTATTGAACTTTCACATGAATTCGTTATGGTCACAACATGTATCCTTCGTGCTCAAGCACCATCCACTTGTCTATCTATCGATTTATATGCATCATGCGACCACTATTAGATTGAGCTAAGCGAAAACAACCGTCAAATGAGAGTTGATACATTTGCAAAATATACTGACCATAGTTGTATTTATACATCTGTAGCAACTTATGGGCATTTAGCTAGTTAATAGTGGATCTATATAGAGTTTTAGTCCCACATCTTGCGGCGTGGGAGCGTTTTAGTCTCACATCTTGTAAAGTGAGCAACACTAATCCCGCAACTTGCATCCTGAGAGAATTTTAGTCCAATTTGATCAAACTTTATTGAGTTTAAAAGATTTTAACCAAATTAGTCAACCTATGGCATCATAATTTTTTCAAATAAATCCCTATGTATTTTTCTATGGCACTTGTGTCCTTTGACCAACATGTTGGCCCATGTACAAAATAGATAAAATATTTTAGTCCAATTTGATCAAACTTTATTGAGTTTAACAGATTTTAACCAAATTAGTCAACCTATGGCGTCATAATTTTTTCAAATAAATCCCTATGTATTTTTCTATGGCACTTGTGTCCTTTGACCAACATGTTGGCCCACGTACAAAATAGATAAAATATTAGCAAGGAAGGGAATCGAACTCAAGCCACATTGAGCGATCATGATTATATATTACAATGAAGGACGGAACTCTATTTAGACAATATAAGCGAGTACATGCATAAAAATGCTCACATCCACTGATTGTCAATGCAAAGGGGGCAACTACTGACCTTTATTGATTAAGTGTATATACCCGGGCAACATGTAAACCTTTATTTTAGACATTTAAAAAAAGTACATGTTTTAACGTTGGAAATTTTATAAAAGAAATACAAATTTTCAATGTGAAATAATTTGTGTTTTGGGCTCCATAGAAAAAGCAAAATTAGAGATCCGGATTTATAAACGGTGCACCTTCAAATCTTATTAGAATTTTCTTTTTTCTTGTGTACCCCAATACAAATCAATCCGAACTAAAATTTTGCACACTAAAATATTATATCATTGTCTACATGTACGTAATTTTAAATGTGTTTTTCATGCTTTGAATTGCATTTTTTAAATGTTCAAATAAATGCCTCCACATAGTCCGAGTTTCAAAATAAAGGCCTTGACGGATGACGCACAAGATTATGCTAATAGCAGATGTGAGCACTTTTACATGTGCGTGCGCTTAAATTGTATAAAAGCAGTTCCGCCCTTTGTACTGACATATAAGTGTTGTTCAATGTAGTGGTTGGAAGGGGTGATTGGCAGTGAAAAGATTCCAAGTTCGATTCTCTTTTCTTGCTACTGTTTTATCTGTTTTGTAACAGATGGGCTTACGTGTTGGTCAGCACCAAGGACTCAAGTGTCATAAAAAAAATACACAGGGATCATTTTAAAATATTGTGGTTGACGAATTTGGTCAAAATCGATCAAACTCTATAAAGTTTGATCAAAATGGACTAAAATGCTCGTGGAATGCAAGTTGCGGGACTAGTGTTGGTCACTTTGTAAGATGTGAGACTAAAACGCTCTCGCGCTGCAAGATGTGGGACTAAAAGTGTATATAGGTCTTAATAGTAAAGATAGTACTACTCCCTCTATCTCAAAATTAATGTCGAAGATTTTTCTAAATTTATATATATACAATAAAACCCATCTAGATAAATGTGAATCTAAATCTCCGACACGGAGGGAGTACTAATTTTTTCGGATGTGGCAAATGAAAGCAGGAAACCTGATGCGATGAGTTGCCAGTGGTCTGCTGCACGGTCAAAATTCAACTATTTTCAGATTGTTCAATATCACGACTTGTAAAACAAATTGTAATTTCGGTCGGGGACAAAAGCATCATTTGGCATGACAATATTTGGCCATGGAGATTAAAAATAATTTGGTTGTTTAAATGAAAAAAATCAAGTTGGTGGAGTTTAAAAGGCATATTTTAAATGGAAAACTAAACTAGACATATTTCCAACCGGATGTAGCCCCTTTCCATTCATAGTTTAACGCACAAAAAGGTATAGGGAAAGAACGGTGATAGTAGGAAACTAAGCCTTGGAAACTCATGCTGCGGTATAATTGAGCTAGTGGACTTGATACAATCCGAGATATTTTAGATGATTTGAAAGTTAAAAGTAAGGAGAGTATTGTTCTGATCGACTTCTATTTCGCCAGAGCGTCATGTTCATTGACGACGCAATGCTTTTATTGGCAGTACTCCCGCTTTTTTACCTTCGGATATGGTGTCCTCCGCTTGTTCCGTAAAACGATATAAATTTTTATCAAGTTTTAAGAAAAATAGCAATAACTTGGGCAGTCCAAAGCTGCAAAATCCACCATGATATTGCTGTGTTGAACCAGCCGTCTGCTCATCTTGGAGGTATGCAGCATGCCAGGCTGCTAGGTAGCCAGCGGTTAGTTTCTACCGTTACACAAAACGGATGTTTCAACTAAACAAATTCTCGTTTACAAAAATGTTTCAACTAAATAATACAGGTTTGATCTGTTGGAGAGCCATAACGCATGCACTTGGTGTGGCACAACCAGACGAGCCGTGGTGGCAACTCAGCTGGCGGCGGAGGTCCATGAGCTTTCACTTCCGACATGCCAATTCGCAAAATTCAAGAGACAAAAATGGATACAAATCGACTAGATACACACCACACACCTCCGTCGATGCTTCCACGCGATGGCAAGAACCTCAATGGTGTTCCCCAGACCCGCGAATACCACGGGGCTAAAGCCACGTGGAAAGCGAGAACAGGAACCGCCAAGCCGCGCGGGACGGGAACAAACGGTTAATATAGACATGTCACGATTGCACGAGTCGAGGGGTCAACTCATTGGCAACACAGATCCTAGAGCTTTAACTTTCCACGTGCATTGTTTCAATTTAGCAAACATAGAATTCGACCGCAAAACAAGGAAAAACCCTAGATACCAACCAAATCCTAACTATCTCGTCCAAGGCCTCCTACACGATGGAAGCCCCTCGATGGCTGTGGAGGGCGTCGTGGGGCGAGAGCAAAACATGGAACAAGCCCCGTGGCTATGCTCGGGGTGAAATACATGGTGCAGCGTGGGAATGATATTATGGTAGTTCTCAAGACAAACATTGCGATGACACAAGAAGGATTGCCATCATGGCACTTGTCGAGGCACAAGATGATGAGCGGAGGTAGCATGGCGACGGATCTCCACAAGCTTTCGACTTTCAACATACCAATTCGCAAATTCAAGAGACAAAAAAGGACTACATAAATACCCACCTCCTTCAATGCCTCCACATGATGGCAAGCACCTCTATAGTGTGCCTCGGACTCGCAAATGCCGCGGGGCTAAAGCCAGGTGAAAAGCGAAAGAGGAACCACCAAGCTGCATGGGCTAGGAACAATAGTTACTCTGCTTCCCACTTGCAAGGTTTATATTTAGCACACATGGAAGTCTACTGCAAGACAAGGAAAACCCCTAAATACAAACCTGGCCCTAACTGTCTCGTCCAAGGCCTCCTACACGATGGCAAGCCCCTCGATGGTTGTGGCGGGCACCGTGAGGCGAGAGCCACGCAATGAGCATGACTAGGAACCACGACGGTGCTTGTGGAATGCACGATAGCATTAGCGGTGACAACCATGGGGATCAACGTGGCACGATAGCGTCATTTGGTGCGGAAATAGTCAGGCATACTAATTCAAAATTATTTGTTATAGAAAGGGCAAATAGTCACGTGAGAGAGTTAAAAGGGCATATATGGGAGGCAAGCTAGACACAAGGTCATTTTTTTGGAGAGAAACAGGGATCAATTATATGAACTTGCATATGGTCAATTATGTAAAACAGAAATAGTACTATGGTTGATGCGACTCGCAACGAACACGTGGTATGATCCAGATTTTAGCACATTGGAGATCGCTTACAAGATATAAACTTCAGGTTTATCCTTGACCACAACTTGTATTGCAAAATCGAAAGATGGGGGGTCAAACTGTAAAATTGTTCTTTGAGCAACATTATTTGGCCTTAGACCATGTAGAATGAGTCAAAAATATTCAATAATTAATGCAAAAATGGAGATATATGGCCATTTATTTGGAGGGAAACATGACACATGATCGATGCTCTAGTAAAACAAGCAGAAATACAGTACCACCCGTAGGTTGGCCCCCCGGCACTGTCTCCACCCTCCATTGTTTTGAGATTCGTGCTATAGACTTTATAAATTTCACCTCCCACCTCTGTACTGTCTATTTTTTAAGGTCCCTCGAATCTTACACCTCCTCTATTTTTAGATATTTTTACATAAGACGATTCTGTTCCATTTGATTATGGATGAAGCCAAACTTATTCAAAGATTTATCAAAATTAATCAACAATTTCTTACATAATTATTTTTTCAATAATATTAAATAATATTTCATATAATATATTTTGTTCAAGAATATTTCTACAAATATCCATACAAGTTTCATATATTTTTTCCAAGATAATTTTTTAAGATAATACAGGTTTCATACATTATCAGATCGCTATTTTTTGAAGATAATTTATTTTGGATGAAACTAGAACTCACTGAAACGAGCACCATCCCGAACACACCGAAACTGAAATGAATCTTCACTTGATCTTTTTTTAAACGACTAACAACAAACAAATTTGATTAGTATTTTTTTGGAACAAACTCCAATCTACATTCGCAAGCTAACCTTCGAATTCATAGTTTTTTATGGAATATTAAATAGGAATATTTCAGTTTCCCAAAGAAATTAATACAGAAAGATAGAACTTTCACACAAGATCTAGAGAAAGTTTTCGTATATGCTTCATAGGATTTATACATCACATACATTGATACAAATTCATAGAAGATTAATAAAGATTCATACAAGAATCACTCCTCATTCAGAACAAAATCATATGAACTGGATATGGATTTTCTCCATGCATGTTTCCAGCATCAAATTTTCGAAAATCCATCAAAGATTCATCCAAAAAAAAGAGAAAACATTAACTGATTCAAGATCCACTCACACTCCCATCTCGGATTCAATCAAGATCCAGCCAAAACACATGAACATGAACTTGATCTGGATCTTGCCAAAAAAAATCGAAAAGGAAGAACGGAGAAGGGGAGATGGATCCGGGCACTCCACGCCTAGATCGGTGCACTCACCGCCGACCCCGACTTGATCTAGGCAGACACTCGAGAGTGGGGTGCAGGGGCGCGGCTGCGCGTGGTCGATGGGGAGGCGAGCTCCTGGAGGCCAAGGGGGCGCAAGGAGATGTGGTGCGCAGTGGCTGGGGGTGCTGGTGGATAAAGATGGCTTAAGGATATGGGTCGATTTTAACATTTAGAAAGGGTCAAATTACAAAATACATTAAGGCTTTGACTGAAAGACTTTTACATGAATCTCTAACTAATCTGTGATAGAGATGGCCCTCCTACATGTGGTAAATCCTTGTTGTAAAACGAGGCGCTGGTCTCAATAGATACACGACACATAATCAATGGTGTAAAACAGGGGTTACTACTAGTACAAAAAAAAAATTATTGCGAATTATTACTACTACTAGTTGAATGCCCGTACGTTGCTACGGTCCGACAAATAATACCAATTAAAATATATTGATTAAAACATTTATACTTCATGAGATATACATCACATACAAACTTATGAATACACTGTGACAATTATAGCATTTCATGTGTTTCCTTTGAGTGAAGATCACCTAACACGGTGCCATAGGTTCTGCAGGGTGAACATGGGCCGCCACAGCCTCGGCCTTTAAAAAACTGCTCGATATCGGTGAAATTTTCTAAAAGAAAACTTACACGACAAAAACATTTATGTAAGAACATTTCATCGGTGATACTTTAGCATTGTCCACTTCAGAATTTTAGTACTCTCTCCGACCCAAATTAATTGACTTAGATTTGTCTAGATTCGATTGTATCTAGACATGATTTAATATTACATGTATCTGTATTTTGACAAATTTAAGTCAACTAATTTGGACCGGAGGGAGTAAAAAGATTGACAAAACAGGAAATGTCTCAACTACATTTATTTTGCAATCATATTTTCGTTGATTTTATTATTTCCCACCCAGGTTTTATAGATGCTTGATTGGGTGCTCGGAAGAATTCCAGCAAAGGAAACAGGGGAAAAAGAATCAATGTGTACTTGACTATTGTACTGGTTGCTAACAAAACTGTTGCTATCATCAAAGTTTGAGAAACTCTGGGATCTAGACACCCTTCTAATAGGACAGTGACACAGGAGTACACATCCCATTTTATTGAGTAGTAAAAGTAAAGCGTTGATGAGATCCTTTCACTAATCTAAAATCTTTTTATTTACAAAAAGAAAAGAAGTATGAGAATGCTTACGAAACATGATATCTTTTTGAGGGCAATGCCAAGAGTGATATCTCAAAAGTAGTACTGTACAATTTTTTGCATTCATAAGATATAAACAATACATCTGAAGGAGATAAGTGTCAGCTATACATATCATCATTCAGCTGATCCTCATCTCAATCTTCCAAACCAAAGCATGTGCGCTTGGTTGCGGGAACATTGCCCTCCATTTCTTTCCAAACGGTACCAGGTCAGATTAGATTGTTAAACCATGAACCCAATCAAGAAAAGTGGCATCTAGAAGCAGTGACCGCACACACTTGTTGACAACGTAGACAGTGGCTTCATCTCAGTTTGGCGCTCCTCGAGTTTCTTCACTGACAAATCTTCATTTACAATTTTACAGTGACAATTTATTCTTCGGTTCTCATTTGCATTTCCTGCAAGGCTGGTGTATTGGAATTCAACATCTCCTTTAGATGGTTGTTCATTTTCTCCGGCTGCATAAAGAAAATTCAAGTTTCTTTTTAAACGTTTCCCTTCAAAATGTGATTTAATGATAACGTCTTCAAGTTAAGAATTATACTTGGCCTAGAAATGATCTTTGTGAAAGGCAAAGAAGTAAATTAGTGAATTCTACTTCAGAACCAGCTAGTGCTTGATGCAGTTGAATCCGAGCATATTAGCACTATGAAGATGAAGATTTGTCATGTAAACTTCCAGAGACTATTAGCATATTAGTATTCTTTCCCTCTCATGTTCTTCTTGTCCAGGCTTATCACATATCATTTGGCAGAAAGTTTAGAAGCATATGAACATCATCTCTTGTGAATCAAAACCACGTAATTAGGGAGTAGAGATTTATGCACCTTCAGGTTTTGAAGCAGGTACGTACATGAGGTTCGATTCCTGCAGTGCCAGATTTGGAATTTTACAGCCGTCCGAGTGACCCCATCTTGAAGTTTTACCGCCTCGCGTCCGTCTCAGATCTCTCCCTGACCTGCATCGCTAAAGCCCCATGCTCTACCGCCCCAGCAGAATGGAATCGAGATCTGGGGACTGCGCGGATCATGGAGAAGCAGCGGAGCGGGCCCATCGCATATGGCGGGGAAGGAGGGACTTCGCAGCTACGGCAGAGATGATGTATTTGCAGAGATTTCGCCTGCAGCGCCGCACTGGAGGTCCGAAACTACCCGGACCGGCGGCAATCGCGAAAGCCCCATGCTCCACCGCCCCAGCTGAATGGAATCGAGATCTGGGGACTGCGCGGATCATGGAGAAGAAGCGGAGCGGGCCCATCGCATCTGGCGGGGAAGGAGGGACTTCGCGGCTGCGGCAGAGGTGATGTATTGCAGAGATTTCGCCTGCAACGCCGCACTGGAGGTCCGAAACTCCCCGGACCGGCGGCAAGGAACGATGGGAAGCGGCGCTCCACGACCAGGGGCAGCAGCGGCGAGGTGGTGGAACGCTCCGGCGACGGGGAGGAGGTCGCGAGGGAAGGAGCGATGGTGGCGCTGGAGTTGGGATCAACTAGATTTAGCGTGCGCCTTGGTCCCGGTATACTCATCTAAACTAATATTAAAAGACCCAGAGGGTCTAATCCAACAAAGCTGGTCCGTATGATGCGATTATCCAACGTTTGGCATTCAATCCGTCTTTATCGGGACTCATCATACGAGCGGACAATCCTGGATGAAAAGCCCCAGACGACCGCCCCACGACTCACGTTCTTCCTCAAAGCAAACCTACAATTCCAAAACAATGACACCATCCAGCCCATGCCACCGCCACAAGCGCAAGCCCGCCACGACGCCCAGCCTCGCCTCAAGGCTGCCCAGCCTCAGCGGCGCAAGCCCCGACACCGCCTGCATTGGCCCAGCTGCCGCCCAAGCCCCACCACGCAAGCCACCGTTGCAGGCGCAGCCGAATCCGCCGCCGCCCCAGCCGCACACGACGCGTAGGCCACCGCCGGCACACGCTGCATCCCTGGATAAGAGGTCGCCTTCACGCCGGTGCGCCGACAATTTCTTCAGGTTCTAATTCATCATCCGCGTATTATTGTCCTGCAACACGAATTAGATTTTAGGATGTTGCTTATGTGCTCCCCAATTCAGGATAATCTTCCTGAATTTGTTAACCATGTGCTTATTAATGACCTGCTAGAAGCATTATATTTGAGGATGTTACTTTAAACTTCTAGGTATCCCTTCTAATGGCAAAAAAAAAAACATCAACAAACCTCACATCTCTGTCAAATGGAACAGTACTAATTCTACCTCAGTGTTTATAAAATACTGAACTTCCATAGCCAGTTTTGACAACTCATTTCCTTCAAGCAAGTTGCCGTCTTAGGATGTTCTCCCACATGAACCATCGCTAGAGGTTGCCGAATGCTTCAGGAAATTAAATACCTTTTTTTACGGAACTGATGCATCACCATAATCTGTTTCCTAGCAGTAAAATTCATAACTCAATCAGTTCAGCAGGAGAACAAAGTCCTCAAACAGTCAGCTAAATCAGGCGAGGCTTGGTTACTTCGATTTTCAAACTTGTTGGATCTTCAAGATGCAGGCGAGGCTTGTAGTTATTCAGATAATCAGGCGAGCACCTCTTCCAGAGTTACTACTTTCTGATTTATATATTTATATCACGAGTAAAATCACGTAAAGTTACACCAAAGATCCTACCATCCCATCGTCATAATTTACACACACATTAACTAATGAACCTTGATTCTACTGTAAGTAGAATGATAAGAAGCTGAAAATTGAAGATACCCTTAATGCAACCATGCTATCACTATTGAGTCAACAATCATATTGTTTGAGGTTCTATAAACTACACTCTTCCAATTTCCTAACCACATTTTGGATATCTCAGGCAGCTATTGAAGGTGTTGTAGTTCATGGCGTGTGTAGCATATTTATATTAACCTAGAAGATTAGCATAATTGAGGAATCATTGCATAATTTGGAGAAAGAACCTGAGATTCACATGCCCGAAGGTTGCATCTGTAGGTGAGTTTTCAGTTCTTTCTTTCTTATTTTTTTGTCAGTCTAGCTACATAGGAATATACCACCAACTCATTCTTATCATGGTTATTTTGATTTGAAGTGGTAACACAGAAGGTACCCCGATGAACTGCTTTATTAGTAGTTGGTTGTTTCCGTAAAGCATATTTAATTGTTCTAAACTTTCTCTCTCTTACATGATTTATACTTACATATGTCCTTGTTGTGGGAATGCAACCAATGAGTAAAGCTTGTATCTATTTTTATTTGATTTCGAAGAAAACACGGTACGAATTGGTACATTGTCCTTTAGACCTTTTTGAGTTGTTGTTAGGTTAATTCTTCTCTGAGCAGACTTCTATACTTAAGTTCATTTGTCACATTTTCGTACCTGCTATAATTCTGATATGATCATTTGTTGTACGGAACTACCTCACGTACAACTAAACCAGGTACGATTTGTATACGATTTGTAAATGAATGGTGATTATGAGTGACATAAGGTTTGATCAACGGCTGTTGTGCTAGGTCGTACCAAAATCGTATACAAATTGCCGTACGTGTAGCAGTGCTCTTTGTTGTATCCTGTATGATTGTGAACATAATGACTACTTAAGTTTGTGATTTTGGCAACATGGACAACCGAACCAAAAAAAAATATTTTCTAATTTTCTCTTTCCATGTCGATTAGTACATATTGAAAACATAGATTATTATATAATTCATTTTTAATTTAACTTTTGTGTTTGAAATATAGACGTGCATGTGCACGTGCACCTTTACTAGTAGTTGTAATGCGCTAAAATATACAACGTGAAATATCAACATGTATATCTTTTTTAATATAATAAATTTTGTTTTACTAAGCTTGTATAATCATTATGATTTGTCCACTGTTCAGAAATTCTGGTTTACATAGATAAGCCAAGTCTCTTAAATTCTGGTTTACATAGATAAGCCAAGTCTCTTAACCAATTCCACCACTATGCCAATGTGGACACCAATCTAAGAACAATAATACTATTAATTATCTTTATTCACAGGTACACGTGAAATTGGATAGTCAATAGCTAGAAAAATTCGAGACGTGGAAATATATATTACTGTACAAAGCGATAATCAGGTTCGAAGAAACAACAAATAAACTTCTAAAAGAGTAGCTTCCTAGGTCACAACAGTTGCGTTTGTGATTTATTACACATAAGGTAAGACAAAAGAGGAGACATAATATTTGCCAATGATGGTCGAGATCGGTGACTCAGACGGAGCAGTAGAGGAAGATCACTTTAATTAGAGTTGTAATCATCCAAATCATAAAGACTTCCATTGAAGCTGAAATTGCAGACGTAAGAGTTAAGATGTTGGCTGATACCAGAATCATAATATTATTGTTCGTAGATTGGCCAATACCAGGATTCGTATCGGTATTGACCATGACCGATACTTTGCTCTTGTATTCAGGAGATGGGAGACACTGCTTTTTCATCATAGTTTCAATAGTGGCATCAGCTGTTATCTGGACGTGCTTCATGATGTCACTGCATGGAAAGGAAACAGCTCATTCCAATGTATTTCGATGATAACACGGTATTTACCTACATGTGTTTTCAACGGTTAGATAAACATTTACTAAACCACGGTGTATAATAGAATGTACATTTGTCTAAATGCAAAGGAAAAGTGGCAGTATTGTGTAATACAACAGCAGCGCTATATAAATAAATTGTAATTGACCTATTGAAGCACAATTTGCGAGACAACATAAAAGCATAATCATATTTTTATGCCAAAATCATTAAGCTGCACTGACAAAGAAATTGGTATAACCAACACGCTAACAATTTACTTGTTGCTAAGAGAGCAAATCATACGGAAGTAAGCTTGTTTGATAACACAATGAACAAATCTGATCATTCAAATGATTGTTCTCTGACCATTTTACGTTTCCATCGAACCGAAACTTTTGTAAAAGAAAGTTGTCAAATATAAATGGTAAATTGGTAATTATTAGAAATATAGCTGTACATTTAGGAACTTTGAGCATGCGAATTTTATTACGACGTGTACAAAATGAACTGGAGGCATTCACTGCAGCGGCTCCACAACTCTAGTAGAACATAAATGTAATTTTAGATGGTAAAAACTTAATAATTGCAGCATGCACCTAATCTAAATGTATGTCCTATCCAACTCCACAACAAAACCATGTCTTATATTCCAGGATTGTGGTGAAGGAAAAATAAGATAGCTAGAAATTAATTTATACATTTTCTACCTGCTTAAATATCCATAGATGTAGCTGAAGGAACAAATAATTTTAATAGTAAGGCGCATCAAACTGATGTGTCTTTTTACTGGCCAGGGTCTAGAAACAACCAAGGCTAGTAAAAATCTATAACAACATACTGCATCGGCCAAGAAAATATGGGAGATTAGTAAACGTGCGGGTGAACCCAGTATTAACTGGAGATCCATAGTTCGAGGAGTGGTAAGATAAATATACTCGAATTAGAAGAAAGATCATGCCAACTTCTTCAGGTGGCAAGTGCTGAGCCTATATCTGCCACGAATTGCAAAGTAAATATTGCATATATTGCCTAGAAATGCAAAGTGATATTGGTTACACTGGAAGATATTGGTTCACGCACACATAAATTTGAACGATCAGTATGCAACTTTCTAGAGCATGGACATCTTCACTAAATACTGAATGAATGAAATCGGAGATACAAAAATCTTGCACATCATGTACACAACTTCAGGAAAACCATGGCAGTGTTAAATATTAGTTCCTCCATTTTAGAAAGCATTTCTTTAGATTAACGGTAAGACCAACATAATTTTTGACTGGAAAAATGAATTGGATAAAACTTGGATGCATTAAGAAAAAATACAATTGCATAATCAAGTCACTTTCTGTTATTTATTGCAGATCTCTAAATATGGCTCATAAGCAACTATTAGAAGCCAATGTGTATGTAACACTGAAGATATAAGATCAACATTCATGTGGTAATAGTAGATCTGGGCAATACTGATGCATGCCTGAGATGATACCCGGAAAGGTTAACACAAGTTAAAAAAAGATAGCGTAATATACAGACCACCATGATGCCACACGCAGCTCCCATATGTATGAGTATACTATAGCCTCAACATACTGACCACACATTTACAGGATCAAGATAAAAGGAAAAAACATTCCATAGCTGGGGCACACCCAGGTTATAACAGTAGCATTTCAGGAGAATCGAAGCAACCAAAATAATATCTTTCTGGAATAATGTATCTTTCTGGAATAATGTACGCATAGTTGGGCAAGTACCCAATCTTATCGCAACAACATGACAGTTCAAGAAAGATATATACCTAATATTGCCACTACACCAGAGGCACAACCTAGTGTTGGTGTGTTGCTAGTATGTGACAGTATGGAGGCTGAACATTACCTGCCCAACATACAGACTCCTGGATGTGCTCAGCACAAATATCCACTTGGCCTCCCTCAGCCCGCCAGATATGTCAAGAATTTGCCATTGTCCATCCTCAGTCACCACCTCATAGTCCTCTCTATTATTCTGGAGGCACAAAACATATACAATTAGGTTCATTAGTCCTCCTAACTCTCATGGACTGCACTTCACTACATACAAAGAAGGAAATTGATTTATATGTATACACGAACTACAAAAGGCGGATGGCAATCTTTACATGCCACAACAAGCAGACATTAGAAAATGAACACTTGTTTACAACCTATAGCACAAGAAGTAAGCATTCCTGCATAAATTAGTAGAAGTTAAGCAAGACCCTCGATATGCACATCTTTTATAAAAAGTGCAGAAATATACTCCACCCTCACAATCTGTTGTTGTTAGTTATGCTGGTGTTATCCATATCCCAGAATTTAACAACAAAACCATCTCCAGCAGCCAAAAAATGGTTTCTCGTAGTGTCAAACTGGAAGACACATAGTGACCGTAATAGAGGAGTCTCAAAGGAAAAATTTAAAAAACAAATATATGAGTATGAATGAATAAATAAGCATAAATATTGAAATTTTGTCACATGAGAAACATGCCACAAAATGTAGATTTTTCATCCATCAACACGCTGACTGAATTTTTCACATTCTCACCTTGTACCATTAGCACTGCAAGACATGGTCATACACCAATGTCGAGCATCTAGTCGACCCGTGAGCACATGCAGCCATATAGCCATGCCTTGATTTTTCCATTGATGGTAGTAGAAAAGATAAATTGCAGAGAAGCTAAAGTTTTAGAAACCGATAGGACAGATGATAAAAATGAAATAGTTTTAATTCAAACACTGGGATATCAAAATTAAACTAAGATAGCTCAAAACAACAAACAACCTGAGTGAAACCAAATCAAGTGAGAGAAAATACAGAATCACCATCTTCACTATGGCACTACCTGATTACAAAAGCTAACAGAAAATAAAAAGAGCGACGTTTAATCAAGTCACCGTGGATTGAAGAAAAACAAACTAAACGAGACTTCAAAATCATATATCACGGAAATTTCCAGAGAGAAGAGAAGAACTCACACACTTCATCGGTTCAGAAATCGAGACCACCGACACAGGCATGAGTATATTTTACATGTTACATACGTATGGTGTCAAACAAATGAATATATAGTTACATACGCTAATTTTACATGTTGTCAAACAACATGGCTATTTCTAAGCTCTACGACTCTGTTTTCAGGGGACTGTGAAACTGTATTTTTGACTACATTATACTTTGTGTTCTTAAAAACCCATAAGACAATGAGGGAAAACAATTTATTCTTGCAGAAAAGAATCTTACTCTTAGAACTACTATTATCAAAACTGCAAGAGGAATACAATTGATGCTTAATTGACTAATACAAGTAGGCGGGAACCAATGATCAGTATACATACATCTTGCTCAGGTTGTTTGTTGGGGTCCTGCAATATGAGCATGCATTCGCCGCCAGATGCAACCTGGAGCAGGAAGTATAGACGTCACTACACGAAGATTGGACTTCATTAAGCCTGGTTTAAACATAATCCATATGCAATGTTTTAACAGTAAAATAACTATGGTATATCTACATATCAGAATACATAATCTGAAATAATGATGCACTTGCCTTATAAAGGTCTACCCATGAATATGAATATGAACAGATATAGAATTAGCCGTGCAATGAGTAGATGGATTCACAAATTAGGGATTACGGATGACAAGCTTTTACATATAGGCATATCTGACCTAGTCTGGCGGTAGTGGAACTTATTGCTCCATCCATATGCAAGTCTGCAATTCTCACTTTCAAATCTGCAGTTTGCATCGAGATATTCAGAAAACTATAGGATGAAAAAAAATCATCAAATGCCTGCCAATTTGAATCTGCAGACCCGCTGAGGGAAACACTGAGCAAAATAAACATGATAACCTATCAAATAAGCCTGGGTCTGCACGTTAACATCAAGTTTAGGTGATATTTTAGGTGAACGAACCTGGATGTTTCTGCTGAGCTCGGCGAGAGATCATCCCCATAGGTCGTGCTAATTCGAGCATGATTAATTTTCTAGAGTTATATGATTATGCATATACACACGGAGGAGAACCTAAAGTGCAATTTATCCTGATATGCGTATCAGAGGATTTCTTTTGCTAACTAATCTTACTCTCAGTGCCTTGGTACTCAGTTGTCAGCACACGTACTAATAAACACAGATGGCATATTATTTAAACTGATGCATAATCATAATTAGTGGAATCTATTTAAGGTTGCATGCTAGAGAATCAAATATAGCACCGGAGACGTACCAGTGAAATCTCAAACCTAGTGGGCATAGTTCTTGCTTGACTTGGACGTCGATCTAATTGCAGTTTAAGCAATCTCGACAACCCGCACGGCCGCACCATCACAGTTGTCGCCAGATTTCGTCCCATGCGAAGCTGCACCATTAATTAAGTCAGGATTCGACCCAGTTATGAACACACCTCCATATGGAAAGGTCCAGGCAGGGCAAGGCACATCACACAAGTAGTAAAGTCACGTCTTCCTAAAAAAGCAGACCGAGATAATTCTGCGTATTGTTAGTTCCTAGTGGAGGAAGTGCTGCTGTTAGTCAAGGACAAAATCATATACCGGTAAGAGAGAGAGAGCAGGGGGATCGGGACTCATCAAAATTGGAGGGATTGCTCCTGCTAGTCAAGGACGCGCCGACGAAGATCGAGCTCCCTCCGTGGTTGGGCCTCCACCTTGGCTCTCCTCTCCCACGTCCCCCTTCTCGTACTACCAAATGACGCCATCCCTTGCTAGAAGTTACAGGGCCTCCTTCCCTTGTGACTGACGAGGAGGGGAGGAGGAGAACGGGAGGCGAGGTGCGAGGGTTGCAGACTGCCAAGGATGTGGGCGTTGCTCCTCTCCTCTACCGCCACAGCTTGCCGCGCCACCCGCCAGCCCGCTGCCGTCTCCAATTCTCCCTGCTGTCGGCTTGCCTATTTCAGGAGAGAGGGGGCGATGAAGATGGGAAAGGCATGCTGCTGCTCCCTCTCAGGGAGGAGGAGACGAAGAGAGAGGAGAGAGAGAGAGATAGGAAGAGAGCAGCGGGGGGTTGGGGAAGCCGGGAGAGAGAGAGAGAGAGAGAGAGAGACGCAGGGAGAAGCGCAGGTGGCGGCAGGGTAGAACTCAGTGGGGCGGCGGCGGCGGCTCATTGAGAGTAGGGATTGGGGGAGGAGGATGGCGGGGATTAGCCTAGGGTTTCACACGGGCGTGGATTTTTGTTTGGTATCTTTCATCTTGCGTGTAGAAGATTGATGCCCCTCTCCACAGCATTCGCACCCGGTACATGCCCATTAAAAACATTACATGGAAGACCGATACATGGGCCCAGACCATTTTCCACAGGAAAGGGGATGCAGTTGGGAAGAGAGACGTCCCTGTGGATACAAGAGCAGTGCACCTATCAATTTGCCAATTTACTGTTACCATGGGTAAAATAGTCTTACCAGAAATCAACAGATGGGATTTTGTTTTAACACTCGATCTAAGGGTTTAGGATGCTCAATCTCTCTAGTTGCTCTATGGAGGAGCATCAATAACACCTTTAGATGGGGGTAGCGACAGGAGGAGGTCGGGAGGGGATGGGATTCACTCAGCAGTGGCAACGTGGGTAAATAGCTAGAAAAGCCAGGGGCAAAAGCGTATTTTTAGGCAGACGGAAATTTAGCCAGACGACGAACGGTCTCAATCTTTTTATAGTATAGATTCCTCCGGTCTGGTACACACACGTAATTTAAGAACTACTTTGATCAATAATTTTGGTTAATAGAATTTTCATAATATATCACAAAAATTATACCATTGGATTCATCTTGAAAAATAGTTTTCAATGGTATATTTTTTAAACATATATTGCATATTTTATTAGTTAAAATTGATAGTCAAATATTTTTTTAAACTACATGTCTTTCTAATAAACAGGACTGGAGGGAGTAGTGAATCTCCGTCTCCGAGTCTTATACGAATCTCACAAAACATATTATCTCATTGAGCCATTGTACAAGTACTCCCTCTGTTTCAAAATATAAGATGTTTTAGGTTTGTAAATAAAATGAATCTAGACTTGTTTTAGTATGTAGGTTCATTCTACTTTAGGATGAATCTATATTTTTTCACAAACCTAAAATATATTTTGAAACGGAGGGAGCAGTACACTAGTCGTGCCAGATGTCGCTAATAACCGGTTAAATCTGTTCGGGGGGGGGGGGGGCGTGCGTTTGGGTTTGAATTAGGTCGCGAGGCGGCGCCGGCATGGCTGGCCAGGACAAGCGGCTGCCGTCGCCGACGCCGGCGGTCAACGGCGAGCACGGCGCCAAGAAGGCGAGGACGCAGGCCCTGGTGCCCATGGTGAAGCAGGAGCCTCGACAGGAGGCCCATGGTGAAGCAGGAGCCTCGACAGGAGGAGCGCGAGGAAGGGGAGGTGGCCCGTAGCAACGCCCCGGTAGCGGCGGCCGTGGCCGTGGCGGCGTCAGCGGAAGCTCTGGTGGCGTTGGCGCCTGGGCCGCCGCCGCAGATCGACATGAGGTTTGAATTGACGCTGTTCCACTGCCAGGCCTGCCTCCTCCCCCTCAAGCCGCCCGTCTTCAAGGTAATCGTCATGAGATCCGCTCGCGATTCTATAGAGCGAAAATCCTGGCCTTTTTTCCGATCTTGAATATATTTGGTTTGCGTTTGTGGTATGGCAGTGCGATTCCGGGCACGTGATCTGCTGCTTCTGCCGACCCGGCCACGGCGAGGTATGCGGCCCGGCCGACATCCACTGCGGCGAGCTGGGCGCCGTCGTCAGCGCCGCCAGGGTGCCCTGCGCCTATAAGGGTTTCGGCTGCGAGCAGTACGTCGTCTACCACGAGGCGGATCAACACAAGCGGGCGTGCCAGCACGCGCCCTGCTGGTGCCCGGAGCCCGGCTGCGGCTTCAAGGGAACCCTGCCGGCGCTCCTCGACCACTTCGCCGCCGTCCACGCCCGGCCCATCATCGCCGTCCGCTACGGCCAGCCCTGGAACCTCAGCCTACCGCTGGCGCAGAGCTGGCACGTTGTCGTCGGGCAGGAGGACCAGACTGTGTTCCTGATCGCGCTGGGCGAGCTCGGCGCCGCTGCCACCGCCTTGTCGCTGGTGTGCGTCAGGGCGGACGGCGCGGCCGCCGCCAACGGAGCGCCCCAGTTCTGGTGCAAGCTCTCGGTGGAGCACCCCGGCGGGGACAAGGACAAAGTGGTCCTCATGGCCTCGTCGGTGGGCAGCAGCGCGCTCTCCAACGGCGCGCCCGCGCCGGGGCAGGGGATGTTCCTGGGCGTGCCGAAGGAGCTCATGTCCGGCGAAGCGCTCGCCATCAGCGTCCGCATTGATCAGGTCCACCCGGTCGCTGATGCCGCTACTGCCGTGGCCAAGACGATTCCGCCACCACCAGCCAGGACTGCCAGGAGATTCCATTGAAATTTTTTGGTCGTCTTGATACTTTTGCATGTTGTGGCGGCGTATGGCCGGACATCAGGCTGTGTTTTGTTGGCTTCTTACAGTAGCTAATTCGTTGTGTTGTCAGGCTGGACCTTCATACTTTGATAGTGACTAGCACAAATACCCGTGCATTACAACGGAAAAAATTATCAACGTTTGGATGAAAAAATCTATATGATCTAAACTTTGCACAAAGTTGAGCAAGCCACCTTTTCCTATAACATCAGTTTGCCTTTTAATTTCTTAATATAATTGTTTATTTGATCTACTCTTTTGAACTACATAAGAAAAAATGTAGTATGGAATATTCAGCAAACTTCTTTCGGTTAATATGACCATCAATTATTTAAATAATGTTGCTAACAAAATCACAATACGAATTCCATATGTATATACTTTTGACTGTTCTACAACATCAATAATAATCTAAATTTCTCAACAAATAATAATACATACTCGAGGCCCTGGATAGTCTGCCTTTTCAAATGCTAGGGTCAGTGTTACATTTCTTGACCCTCGCTGCGTAGGTCAGGTTGGCTGCTCAAATTCTTTCCTGCAGATATAATTCATGTTAATTAGAGTTAGATATCAAAATGAAGTAATTATCAATGAAGCTCATGTTTTAGAGAAATCATTGTTGCTTGTAAGCTGGAAGCGAGGCAGCACAGAATCCGTATCTGTCTCTTCTGCTACATGCTGACCAAATTATGATACCACCATACCAAAACAAAAGAATAAAGGACCTGGAAGATCTAAGCAATTACTACTAATACCTAGCAAACTCGTGGCTTGGTAAGTGACCGGAGCTGCACTCTATAGTTTTCTCCTGAAAGTACCTTCTCTATATTAGCATGTACCATAACCTCATGTTGTATATCACACTAACAGAAGTGCTAAAGCTAGCTGCAGACGAAATCAGAAAAAAAATTGTGGTACACATTCAATGGACAATTAGAGAAACACTTAATAATAAGAAACACCAAGGCCTAGTTTGGCAACAAAGTTTTTCTAAAACTGAAGTATATCAATACCATAGTATTTTAGTGCCAAGCAAAGCAATATTTCAGTTTTTTCCTTTCTCATTTTTAGAAAAAAAAGGGTCTAACATCTTTCTCAAATACTTTAAAAAAACTATATTTTTAGAGAATACTTCGGTTTTAAAACCATACTATTGTTGGATCCAAACACCTCAAAGTATTTAATATTTCAGTTTTTTTAGAAACCAAAATATTTACTCAATACTTTAAAAATACCTTGGGTGCCAAACAGGGCCTAAGAAGAACGTGTTTGGTTTGCAGTTTTCTCGACCTAATAATGTTAAACACGTTTGTTTCGGTTGGCCCGTAAACAAATATGAGCCCAACACAAAGCAAATTTCGCCCACAACCCACCGGTAACGGTTATGTTACCGCTTTGTCGTCTCCTTCCTTCGGTCCTCCCCTGTACGTGATCCCCTTTGCCAAGATCTTCTCTGATGTGTAGCAGCACATGGTTGCCGCCTTCAATCCCGCCCGCTGTGTCAGGGGAAGCGACGCGGGCGAGGAGCAGCTTCTGTCCTCAATCTCTGTCACCACTTATTATGGTGGCAAGCGGCACCCGCGTAATGATCCGTAAAAGAAAATATAGACAAAAAAAGGTTCTAAAATCTAGCAAAATTAATGAAGGTTTAGTTAAAAAGTTGTGTCGTAACCCGTCCCGCTTGACACCCTACCACTTATGCAGAATCGAAGCTTTTCCAGATCTTCACTCCGGCGCTCTCCTCTGCCCAGTTGATTCCAATGGCCTCCTTCAATTATCGTTCAGCTTGTAGATTCTAATAGCTTCTTCATTAGGTTTGCAGGTGGATCTTGGATTTCTGGCTCTTGCAATTACAGTATCAAATCCCGTTTGGGTGCTGAACCAAACAAAATCGCTAATTACGGTATCAAAGCCCTTTTGGTTGCGGAAGACGCGCCTTCTACAACGACCGACGGGCCTAGTCGTTGTGGAAAGAAACATTTCTTGTAGTGAGTGTATTCCTATTTGAACTAGGGCTGCTTAACTCAAATTTTGCTCATTAGCTTGCTTGCCCACCCTTTATAAGCATGATAATTTTAACTACTCGGTAGTCCTAAAAGTGAGAGGCCTTGACCATGTTAAATTAACTTGGCCTAAACCAACAATATTTGGAAGTAAAGGAGTGCTCTAGGGCTTCGATGAATTCATGCCAAAACAGAGCTTTTGTGCAGGTTTGTTACACATTACATCCGAACAACAATGTGCAGCTGCTGAACTTATTGGGGTGTGGTAAAACCAGGGCTCTGACTTTTTTTACTCAGTTATCCGTTATGTGATTTGTGTACACTACCTCACACCTGATGCATGATGCTTCACGGAAGCTATTGTATCTTCTTTGCTTATCCGCTTTATTGTATGTTTCCACAAATTTATCTTGCATTTTTTGTGTACTGAGACAATTAGTTCGTATTTTTGCCTAGCTGCCTGCTACTTTGTGCGTTTAGGAAATCAGGCAATTATTTCTCTTTGCCTTGCAGCATGCCATCATGCTGAACCTGGCAGATACATTATATGCTAGGTTGAATTATTGACTAAAAATATATGCGTTAAGAATAGTTGTTGATATTGAGCACCTACATGTGTCAAAGTCTTGCATTGATGTGTTCTCTGCTACATTGCTTCCTGTGGAAAAAAAACCATGTTACATGGTGAAAACCGGCTTAATTGTCAGGTTGATCTATGTCATATGACAATTAGGTGATATTTCTCATGTAGCTGTTACTGATATACATTGCTAATATATGCTAATTGATTTGTGATGCTTAAAATGACCGATAATGGTATGTTGATTAATGATTTATTAGTGTCAGGTATGAGTTTATCACTGAATCACACTAATTATACTGCATGCATATCTGTTTGGATCATTTGGGCATCCAATGATAGAGATTTTTTGTCAACACCTGTTTTAAAATACTTGTAGGGTATGAGGGTAAATGTTATTTTCCTGCTTGCATTGCATACAGTAGTCCACCTAAAGGTTCCTGTGTGTTACCGATCTTCATGTCCAGCTAACCATTTTCTTTTAAGCCTAACCTTTTTAGCTTATAAGTAATATTTTCATAACTAAGATAAGATTTTGGAGTAATTACTTAGCACGTTGCATGCAACTAAGAATTAATTATATCTTTGCATCAGATAACATTTTCATGTTAGAATATCCTCTAACCTGTTCTTGCAGAGGAAAGATAAGGTAAAGATATTTTTCAGAATACATATGGGGAGTTTCTTCCATGGCTGCAAGGCAATTATTAGCCAACGATATGCATTATTAGACCAATATGCTCTAGATATTGCTATTTTTTCTTCCTTCAATATGTTCTAATGACCTTTTCAGAGCTCTTTAAGGATTGGGAACTATAGAAGTATCCATGTAAATGACATTACTCTGCTGCACAATCAGTTTAGATGAAAGTTTGATTGTCTTGCGATGTTTTTTGTTTTCAGGAAACATCATCATGGATGGCTTGCATTGTAGTGAAGCTATCCTTCTTCTCTCCCAACAAAATTGAAAAACATTGACCTCCTCAGAACTCATGGCATCTGGGCATGATTTTAAATTCAGGGGACACTCTACCTTGTTACCATGATTCAGGTTCAGTAGTGCACAATATTGTTGGGTTCTCATGAATTTTGTTGCAGAGTTTCACTATGGAAAAAAGATATTTTTTACTATTATTTTCCTTTGAAATTTGTTGTTATAATGTTGAGTCTACATGCCTTCTGTAACAGGGACAAAGATGAAGCCAGTTAATCGCCAATCACAAGTACAATATTGCCACTCCTAGGTCATCTCCTATGTATTTTGTACACCATATGTTGTTATCCTTCACTATAGTCCCCTTACATATGTATGACATGTGTGTGATGTGTTTGCTATTTGAATCCTTATTATCAGTATTTAACCAACTAGCTTTTGGATGTTGAACATTCAAAGTATCTGAAACCATAGGCAATGATATAATGTTCATTTGGCCCATACTATATATAAATACTATTAACTTTTCTTGAACATAGTATTATATCCTCATCTTTATGAGGTATTATATAAATCTTTGTGGATGAGGGAAATTGCCAGCAATGAATAAATGCCATTTTTAGGAGATATTGGGAGAATAGGAGCCAAATATCAAGGGTGCGCCGTCAGCACCGGACACCCACCGTTCTAGAGACCCATTCTCTCCATATCTCACAATAGTTAGGAATTTTAGTTTACGAGCATACTTAGAAAAAATGTGTTACAACTGATAGCAATGTGGTGGAACACATGTGCAAAACTACCACATTTACCACAATAAACTCAAATTCTATGTAGGTGGCGCAGCGAAGCACTTTTTTTGTCTAGTATGGTAGTACGTTCACTCATCATCAACGTGATAGAAGTATTCATGCTTTCATAGCCGGATCCATAAAATTCCTGAAGTGTATCTAAGATAAAAAAACACATATAGTCACAGTGGCAGAGTTATGCACAAATCAGGAGGAGGGGTGGGGGAGGCAGGTTCACCCTGAAGGGATTTTTTACTCATATTGTCCCAAAGGAAGTGACACACTCATTTTCTATGATTTTTCTTTGACCAAATAATTGACTCATAATACATGAGATATTTGTTGTAAAATTATACCATTAAATTTTTTTTTGACTCAATGGTAAAATTATTACTATAAAACAAATTTTTGATGGTTAAATTAATGGTGAAAGTTGGACGTTGGAATGCGTGAACCCTACTTCAGTGGGGATGGAGGGAGTACAAGGTTTAGAAGAAAATAATTAGAGCATTTGGCGCCCCCAAGATAATACTATTTTGTGTCCCCCCCCCTCCCCATAGAATGTTGGAAAGCTCCGCCACTAATAGTCACATTAGCATCTTCGACAATCAACATGACCTAGTTGGCCATATGATGTTGCTACATAAGTAGTACTCATAAGTTTAGTTAAGAAGGTAGGAAGCCTCGTATTTTTAAAAACATTGAAGCTCCAATTACAATCCTTATCCTCATGAAAATTCACATTACTTTTAAGGTGTCGTGTCCTCTAAAATGGAATCACGAAATCACATTGCATCGTAGAGTTATCGTGCATGCATGATTCTAAAAATATAGAACGATGATGCTATCAATATTATGATAAAAAAGGCATGTTAATTTGCACAAAGTTTCTCTTTTACATGCTTCACCTAAATTTTAAGACATAGAAGTCAAATGCAAGAGACAAGAAATTTTGTTCCATGAGGTCAAAGGTGATGTTAGGATTCACCCACATTCCCCATCGAGATACATACAGTAAGCATTTATATGATATGTGCATCCTCTTTCATTTGTTCCAAAATATTCCATGATTCTTTCGTTTAAACTCCTTCAATCCAAATTGTTCACGAATATGTTAATGGACAAACTAAATGCTTGAATGATGCTACTCCAAGATGAGGTGTAGATTATGCATTTGATGCTAGCTATTGTTGAAGCTAGAACACGGAAGACATATTTACCATAAAAGAACAATAAACATACATTGCAACATTTTTAGAAAAAACCCCTCGCTCATGATATTTTGCATATTATATACTTTTCTATTTAATAAAGTAGTATCAATATCTTCTATTTACTTACACATAAAATTGACAAACTATGCACTCTAAAAACATTTGTGGGTTCTAGGAATATAGCGGGTGTTGGGAGGGAGGGATTCACTATGTCGCAAGGGAGTAGGCTAGGGTAGTTCTTTGGTGTGGGTGTGTGTTATGGGTGACTGCTACTTGCAGACGAACTTTTCTATCCTTCTATAAAATATGATATCATTGCATAATCCAAAAAAAGTCCTAGAGATCTCTATGGCATGATATTAAAGGAAATAAAACATACGAGGCACATACAAATATATTGAAGTTCATCTAATTAGCACAACTAACATATTAAAACATATGATTTTTTCGTTTCGTTTTTCTCTCATGTCAAAGAATTTGTATTAAATAATGCTTTTTAGTGATAGTGACAACTAAAGCCGTTATCCTTGCAATATATGCTTCGTAACTATAGCATTTTCATGATTGGCATTAAAGTTGTACAATGAAAATATTAAATCTTAGTGTTTATACCGTAATTAATTTTACCGAGCATAATATAAACTGCTATCTCGAGAGAATGAGTTAGCATCTAATAAATAAAAAAGCTCAGTATAAATACACGTAGGTCGGAGTCTCACCGTTGGTCTTCAGTTCTTCCAGATAATGCTGCACAATAAGATGGACGCCCGGAGAATGCCAAGAATAAAACAATTGCATTTAAGGCATATATTTACTCTACTAATGGGATTAGATAGTTGGTACTCTTTAAGTGCGGTTACTTGTTGTAACATACAAACTTAAAGCATTATTCATGGCTTTGATATCAAGACAAAAGTGGGTAGCATGAGGAACCAAACCCTATAAAAATTCATTTCCCCTTTTATTGTTCCTTTCAAGTATTTTTTTATTAATATACTAGATCTATTTTTGGTTGTTGTAGCTCCTTTTCGTCATGATCTCTCCTTCCTTGCTAGTGTCTAGTATCTGAAGACAAGGTATGATCCTGAAAATTTGGTACATAGATCCTTGCCGTGTCACTGGATTGTTTTGCCAAAAGTTGCTTCGATTGACCCGATTCGACTCTCAAAATTCCCTCCTCGTTTTTGATATCGCTACTTATCTAAATCCTGAGCTCCCTACTTTCGTCCTCTCCTACCAAAGTAGCATCCTTATGTCATGGAACCTATCCACAAAGGATTGCAAAAATCACTGACCTAGGTGGCCGAGGAGATGACCTTGCTAGAGGTAACACTAGCCTAAGTAGAGGCTGAGAAGGCGATCAAGGGAGATGTACCCAGTGAGGTCCTCAACATCAACATTCAGATGGAGTTACAACAATAATCCGATGGCAACCGTCATGGTAATATTTCTAAGATCAGAAATGGTACAACGAACTAGGTTCCGTGTAAACCAGTCGATAACAACAAGGAATAGTTGACCATCTTCAATTGAAAGTATCTCCATAGATTTCAGAACCCCACCATGCTATCACTCAACTTTGTGTCCAATCATTAATTGAAGGAGTCACTCCATCTAGTAATCCATCTTGGTCATTTGTAGTAGTTAAACAAAGGCCATCAATGTCACATAATCCAATTCACCTGGGGAATTTGAAACCCATTACAACTTCCCACCATCTAGTCATCCACATCAGCAAAAATGATGAGTCCATGTTCTACTCATCTTTTATTTGAGTTGTTACCATTATTTGGTTCACTTTGTTTTTGTCTTGTATAAGGCTTCTGGTGGAAATTATCCTCTAGGTGCACTTACGCTCCGTCACCACCGCTTTTGGAGTTAAAATGGAGATGAAAAAATTACTACATTTGGGAGATTACAATGCAAGAAAGCCTTTCGTCAAGGAAATCAAATTTGCTTTTCATCATCTCAATCAGAGTTCCACCACGACACAACCAAAATTTCGAGTGAGTAATCCGGATAGTGGTAGCGGTGGGCATGCTTGTTACCTCACCACTGAACCTAAGTGCCACTGAATAATCAGACCAAATTGAGTCACGCCGTGCTAGCGATCCACACACATTCCAAATCGCCACAGGAACAACCCTGCCTGGGTTCTCACTCGTTTTCCAGACTATGGATGCTCTAACCTTTTCCAGACCATACATCAGGAACAGGGTTATCACTCGTTCCAGATCCACATAGAACTGTCGGCGTGGTGCTTTTCCTAAACGGATTTTTCTCATCCAATTTTTTGCAGATCATCCACCATGCCAGATTGCATCGTGACTATCATGTTTTCTGTTTTAGAGCTACACGTGTTGAACATGCTTCCTGGTCCGGCCGCCATGTTCTTGGCGCTTTTGCTCGGCTATCCTTGCTGGTATTGATGACCCACAAGTATAGGGGGTGTATCGTAGTACTTTCGATAAATAGGAGTGTCGATCCCAACGAGAGGTCTTTGAAGTGGTATGGAGCAGGAAATCTCTGTAAATACTTAGCAAACGAATTTTTAATGGTTTTCTGATAAGGCAACAAAACAAAGAGCAATTAACAAAGAACAAACGCAGCAAGTGGCCCAATCCTTTCTTAGCAAAGGACAAGCCGATGGAAATACTTATAAAGACCAAACGTTCTCGAGGAACATGGGAATTCTGTCAAGTGCTTTCGCTTCAAATAGCTGAGTACTCTTCTTTGGTGTTGTAAGTGTTGTGTGGGTGAACCTATGCTAATGTACCGACCTTACTTGGACTAATACATATGTGTGATTAAACCCCCTGCAAACATCTGTAACTACAGGAAAGTAATTAAGATATAAATCTAACCACAACCTTAAACTCTAAGATCCTACGCTCTCTTATGCAATGGTGTCCTAACGGGGGTTCAGGTTTCTGTCACTCCGGCAATCCCACAATTAGTAGGCAAATACACAATGCATTCCCCTAGGCCCATAAATGGTGCAGTGTCATGTAGTCGACGTTCACATGACACCACTAGAAGAATAGCACCACAACATAAATACTAAACCATTGAATAATCACTCAACACAGAGCCACTAATAACAACATGACTTCTCCCATGTCCTCAAGAACTAGACGAACTACTCACAAGACATCATATGGATCAAGATCAAAGATTATATGGTAATGGATAACAATCTGAACATAAACAATAATCCAATGGTTCCACTCACAAGCATCAACTACAATAGTAATTAACACCGGGAAAGTTTCTCCTAAGAACTAAAGCAATATCCAACACAATTGTTACAACGAGATGGAGTGGTGATGATGGTGCTGGTGGAGATGATGGTGATGATGATACCGATGAAGCCTAGCTTGATGACAGTGTTGATGGCGACGATATCCTCTCTCCGGGAAGGAATTCCCCCTGCAGAAATCTGTCTGCCAGAGAGATCTTTCTCTCTCGGTGTTTTCCGCCCCCAGAGGCGGCAGAAATCTATCTGTGGTCGCCCCCCGAGGCTTAGGGTTCTGTAGGGAAGATATGGGCGAAGGGGCGGAGTCGGGAGTCGGGCTGGTGGGCCACACATGCCCTAGGCGTGGGGTCAGGTGGGCCCGCGCCTAGGGGATGTGGGCCCCCCTTCATCCCTCCTTCTGGCTTCCTCAATCTTCTGGAAAAATAATATTTTCCCATATTTTTCTGGTATTTTTCTGATCTTTGCGAAATTGCATCGAAACGCCCTCTTTTCCATCAGAATCTAGACTCCGGCAGTCCATCCTCCAAGAATCATCGAACATGCATAAACAGTGGAAAAGACATAAGTAATATACCTCATAATAAGACAAATATCAATGAATAGAGGTAAATTATGATATAGAATGGTGATGCAAATTGGGCGTATCAACTCCCCTAAGCTTAGACCTTCGCTTTTCCCCAAGCGAAAACTGAGCTCAGTAAACATGTCCACAGGTTTATGGAGTGAAGTGTCGATAAAAGAATACGAACAAGAAGCATCACACTTACCATTACACAACTCATAGAAGAAAGCAACTCACCATTATATAACTTAGCTTGCAACCAAGTACAATAGTCACAATAGAGATGCATAAAGATAAATCATAATTGGAATTGGCAAACTCTTGTTTCTGGTCAGAGAACAGCTGGCAAACAGTTTCACAAAAAGCTTTTTGTAGAAGATTTATAACAGGAGCACTCTTTGCTCAAAAAGGTTTTTCACAAGTGAAGGCTTTCAAAGTAATACTCAATAGATAAGAGTCTTGTGCAAACAAGGAAGATAGAGAACATGATTGAATAAATCGCCATATGAATGCTTGAAACACAACAACTCAAATGCTTGCTGGAGATAGAGAGGAAGTAGGTTTACTGACTCAAACTCGTAAATAGGAGAAAGGTCCCTTTATAGAGGGTAGCAGTGATAACAAGTCATAAAGAGCTTCCAAAAGATTATGATACTTACTAGCTTTGAGCCCTCATTGCCCCTATCATAGGCATCTTGAGATGATTAAGGTTAAAGTGCACAAAGATGGAGTATATGCTTGACGAAATATAAGTTGGCAATCTCATGTACCTTGCATATGAGGGCCACTCCTCATGCTACTCAACTTTGATCACCGGTAAGTTCTTGTCATTGTAAGTACATGTGTATCATAGAGAACCGTCAACGGGGTACCCCTTGCACATGGTACAGGAGCTTTCCCATAACCAAAATGACAAGGCAAGCAGACAATGAGCATCTCAACGATCTTTTTATTTACTATGTGCATAGGTTTTTATTGAGGATGCTTCATAGATAGCTCACTATGGTGATGCTGCAAGTTTCCACCATGATTAGGCATGGCTTAGGCTAGCGGCCCAGACGTTTCTCTAACACAGAATACAAACTCCATGGACTTACAAGTTCCCTCTTTATTTCACACCGTTGACATCCATAGACAAAAGAGCACGATATCAACTGAGTACAAAAGTACATGTGCAATGTTGAAAACATTCCCCGTGACAGCACGGTTCTGCTAATTCCAACGTATATATGCAAGCATATACAACTTCGATGGCACAATGGTTCAAGTCTATTAGGGCAATAAAATAAGGTGTGCCATCAAGTTCGTGAGAGCTTTACTAACTAGTTTTCACATTACAGAATACCTTTTTAATTCGAAAGGTAGATGAAGCTTGAGAATTTGCTTGGAATAGCAAAAGCTACTAGGTAGATATGGTGGACACAAATGGCAAAGGTTTTGGTTCAAAGGGATTGGAAACATGAGAAGTAAGCCTTCTCAAAACATGTTATGAGCCAAACATGCAATCTTCCTTGAAGACACAAAAGATCTTAAATAAAGAATACTAAGCTTATGAGCCAACAAGAAAATAAATGATACAAAATACCTGTAAGCTTTTCTCTTTTTCTTTCAAACCTAAAAAAGTATTGCTACTGACCAGAACTCGGTTTGCCAAAACCAATTTAGATCCACTTGATGCTCCCAAAGTGATGCCAATACTGATCAACAAGATCCATCATATAATAGAGATTGCAAACTAAAATAAGAAGTGCAAAAAGTAAAAGATGAAACTTCTCATTAATATTCCAATAAAGGCACTCACACCAAGGGATACATAGATAACCAACTAAAGGAGAGATACTTACACATGCAAACCAAACTATAAGATAACCTCTCTACCAAAGATACGAATCCACTAAAAAGGTAAAAGATAAAAGATAATGGTTATGATACCGCGACACTCCCCCAAGCTTGGAACAAGCCAAGGGGATGCCAAACCTGATGACGAATTACTCCTTTGGTGGTGGTGGTGTTCTCTTGATAAGCTCCTCAATCAGTTTCCTTAACTCCTCAATCTCAAAGGTTAGGGTACGAATCAACTCTGAGTTTTGCTCAATGCGGTTCATTATCATATCGGACTGAGAGTTCCAGTCCTTATTATTCTTTCCCCACTCTTCCTTCTTAGTGTGTTCCTCCCCTGCATGGTTAGAACGAGGCATGTCCCACATAGAGGTCAAGTTCCCTTTGGGCACATATTGATATTGATGCTCATGTATAAGAGTGTGGAAGGGTTTCTTGGTACTTGGAGGAGGTGACTTTGGAGAGAGGGCATGACGTCGAGATTTCCCTCCTGTGGACATCCGTGCTGTCCTCTTGAGCTTGATAGGTTTTTCCACCACTCCAATGCTCGTGACGGTAGTGTGGGTGTCCGGTTGCTTGTCCTCCTCCATGTCTCCTTCATAACCTACTGAAATCTCTTCCTCCTTGGGTTTGCGAGGATCGTCTTCCTCGGGCTTCTTGCCTTTATCGTTGGCGGAGACCATGGTGCTCTAAACTTGAGAAGATTTCCTGACAGAAACAGATCGAAACAAAAACACGACGAGAACACGATGCACGAACCTCGGGGGATCCGGGGGGGTTATATATTATGAAGTTTCAGAGCGTAAGGAAGGTTTTGACACAAAAACAAGGCGGAGTCGGAGTTCGGGGGAGTCAAACCCCCTCCAGGCGCGCAGTGGGCCAGCCTGGGTGGGTTTGTCGCCTGACTCGCTCCTCTGTCCCGTCTCGTAGTCTTCCTTATGTATTAAAAACATCAAAAATATAAAAAGATTGGGGTTTCACGAACCTTCTGTTTTCACCACTTTTACCTAGTCAAAGACGAACTCTGCAGACTCCTTTTCTCCTTCTCCTAAAGATTTCCTTCTTACAAAACCCTTGCACAAACTCAATGGCAACATTAGTATAAGCAAAACAACAAACCTTTAGGTTCACAACTCAACTGAAATCCATCAAAACAAAGGCTTCTATAAGAGGCAAATGCAAATGATAACAGAAATCTGTCAAAACAGATCAGCAGGTAAAGATTGATTTTTTCGAAAACCTTCTCTTGCTCAAATCAAAAAGTGCAGAATTAATTAAAGTTGGTTAACAACTTGTAGAACAAGCTCAGAAAAATACAACTCCATCCGACGTACTGAGATCCCTCACGATTTGTTACGGCGCAGCACAAAAATCTGTCCCAGGACAGCCATTTTCACAACTCCTCTACTTAACAAAAGCAGTTGAACTTGACACAAAAACCAAAACAAAGAGGATAAGGAGCGGTTATTACAGAGGTAATAACTTCCAAGACTCAACCAAACTCTTGGGTTATCTCCCAACAAGTACTTTTCTTTTATGCCTTTAAGTTAGGCCTGAGAGTTTCAGAGATGCTCACAAAGGAGATATAAATCTGGAGTGAAAAAGAGCATCAAGAAGCAAATAACCAACACACTTGAGTCTAACTCACTTCCTATGCATGGGAGTAGTATGAGAAAACGATTTGTTGAAACAAAAAGCCACTATCATAGGAAGACAAAACAAATGCAACTTCAAAGCTTTCAACATAAAACGGCGAAACTTAACATTATTGAAATGCATAAAATCATGTTTCCCTCTCTCATAATAACTTTCAGTAGCACTTTGAATAAAGTTGACAATATAACTGTCAATGGCAACAACTTTATCATCTGAGTAAGCATACTTACAGTCACCAAAAAGAGGTCCAAGGTCATAAACCAGATCAATAGAAGCAAGTGGTTCCATCCTGAAATCTTTATTAGGCAAGCTGTTTTCACAAGGAGCTTTAGCAAATTTGGAAAAGTTAAAATCATAAGAATCTCTATCAAACTTAGTTAAAACTTTTTCCTTCTTACAGTCAATAATAGCACCACAAGTGTTCAAGAAAGGTCTACCAAAAATGATAGGACAAGTTTTGCTAGCTGCTGAATTAAGCACTAGAAAATCAGCATGATATTTAATCTTACCACAAAGAACCTCCACATCTCTTACAAAACCAATAGGGAAAATGGTTTCCTTGTTTGCAAGGTGAATAACCACATCAATGTCCTCAAGCTCACAAGGACCAATTTCATGCATAATTTCCCTGTAAAGCTCATAAGGAATAGCATTAGAACTAGCACCAATATCACATAAACCATAGTAGCAATGATCACCTATTTTAACAGAAAGCACAAGAACACTAGCTTTTCTAGCTTTACTAGTATGAGAAATAATATTAGTAGCGTCTTCACAGAAGACAATATGCTCATCCTCTATATTTCTAGCGTCAAGATCTTTCACAATAGCTACCACAAGTTCAATATTCAATTGCTCAACAGGCTCCACGGTTTTATTTGTGCCTTTATTATTTGCACTAATAATCATAGAATACTCCTTTACCTTAGATGGTAAGGGTATTTTCTCAACATAAGGTTCAGGCACAATATGATTAGTAGTACAAACTTGAGTACTTCTAATAGGAACATGACTAACAACATCTTTATAAGGTACATGATACTTGTTCCACTTCTTCTTGGGAATTTCTATGTAAGAGGCAAAGGCCTTAAAACAGTTGGCAATACTTTAGAAATCAAGACCAAACTCATTACTAATATCATGGAAGTCATCAGTTCCCATAAAAGATTTAATGCATTCATAATCATAGTTTATACCTGACTTTCTTCCTTTTTCATTCTCCCAAGATTCAGTGTTCTCTTGAATACGGCCTAGTAGATCCCATTTAGCTTCTTCCTTCATACGTGTGAATGATCCAGCACAAGAAGCATCTAGTACATCTTTATCATGAAGAGAAAGCCTAGCATAAAAGTTATTGATAATAATATTGTTAGTGAGTTCATGAATAGGACATTTAAGCATTAGTAACTTCAATCTCCCCCAAGATTGAGCTGTACTATCTCCATCACGAGGCCAAAAGTTATATATCAGATTTCTATCCTTATAAATCTCACTGGAAGGATAAAATTTAGAATAAAAGAGAGAAGCCATTTCCTCCCATTCCATGGATTGTCCATTCTTCAGCAGCTTATACCATTCTTCAGCTCTCCCTTTCAAGGATATGAAGAGTAACCTCTTCTTCACCTGTTCAGTTGTGATACCTGCACACTTAAACAACCCGCATAATTCATGGATAAAAAGCAAGTGATCACCAGGATGGACAGTTCCATCCCTAAGATAATAATTATCCATAACACGATCAACAATACTTGTAGGTATCTTAAAAGGATCTATCTCAACAGGTGGTGGTTCATCTACTACCCTAGCAGCGGTAGTAGTTTTCCCAAACAGAAAACCAAGTGGATTATCCATATTGGGAACAAAGTAACAAACAGTAACAAGAACAATACTCATAGTAGAAGTTTCCTTTACCAGTTCCACTCTTCAATAGCGCTTAACTCCCTGGAAACGGCGCCAGAAAATAGTCTTGATGACCCACAAGTATAGGGGGTGTATCGTAGTACTTTCGATAAATAGGAGTTTCGATCCCAACGAGGAGCGTAAAGGTCGAATAAGTGGTATGGAGCAGGAAATCTCTGTAAATACTTAGCAAACAGATTTTTAGTGGTTTTCTGATAAGGCAACAAAACAAAGAGCAAGTAACAAAGAACAAATGCAGCAAGTGGCCCAATCCTTTCTTAGCAAAGGGAAAGCCGGTGGAAATACTTATAAAGACCAAACGTTCTCGAGGACACATGGGAATTCTGTCAAGTGCTTTCGCTTCAAATAGCTGAGTACTCTTCTTTGGTGTTGTAAGTGTTGTGTGGGTGAACCTGTGCTAATGTACCGACCTTACTTGGACTAATACATACTTGTGATTAAATGCCCTGCAAACATTTGTAACTACAGGAAAGTAATTAGGATATAAATCTAACCACAGCCTTAAACTCTGAGATCCTATGCTCCCTTATGCAATGGTGTCCTAACGGGGATTTAGGTTTCTGTCACTCCGGCAACCCCACAATTAGTAGCCAAATATACAATGCATTCCCCTAGGCCCATAAATGGTGAAGTGTCATGTAGTCTACGTTCACATGACATCACTAGAAGAATAGCACCACAACTTAATAAATACTAAACCATTGAATAATCACTCAACACAGATCCACTAATAATAACATGACTTCTCCCATGTACTCAAGAACTAGACGAACTACTCACGAGACATCATATGGATCAATATCAAATATGATATGGTAATGGATAGCAATCTGAACATAAAAAATAATCTAATGGTTCCACTCACAAGTATCAACGACAATAGTAATTAACACCGGGAAAGTTTTCCCCTAAGAACTAAAGCAATATCCAACACAATTGTTACAGCGGGATGGAGTGATGATGATGGTGCTGGTGGAGATGATGGTGTGGATGATGATGATGATCCCGATGAAGCCTATCTTGATAACGGTGTTGATGGCGATGATCTCCCCTCTCCGGGAAGGAATTCCCCCGGCAGAAATCTGTCTGCCGGAGAGATCTTTCTCTCTCGGTGTTTTCCGCCCCCCAGAGGCGGCGGAAATCTATTTATGGTCGCCCCCTGAGGCTTAGGGTTCCGTAGGGAAGATATAGGCGAAGGGGCGGAGTCGGGAGTCGGGCTGGTGGGCCACACCTGCCTAGGCGCGGGGTCAGGTGGGCCCGCGCCTAGGGGGTGTGGGCCCCCTGTGGCCCCTCTTCGTCCCTCCTTCTGGCTTTCTCAATCTTCTGGAAAAATAATATTTTCCCATATTATTCTGGTATTTTTCTGATCTTCGCGAAATTGCATCGAAACGCCCTCTTTTTCCATCAGAATCCAGACTCCGGCAGTCCATCCTCCAAGAATCATCCAACATGCATAAACAGTGGAAAATACATAAGCAATACCTCATAATAAGACAAATATCAATGAATAGAGGTAAATTATGATATAGAATGGTGATACAAATTGGGCGTATCAGGTATCCACAGGTGAACGAGTGAAGAATGACGACACCCGGGAGGTGGGAGGCTATTCATACACGGCCATCGAGCGCGAAGGGCCAAAATTTGGGGTGGGAAAAATCTCGCGGGAAATCAATAAACACATTCCCGTATAATCGGATGGAATGGGCGTGGATGAAACAGACCACCTAAAGTGGTAACCCAACATGGTGAAGTGGTTGGCACGACGGCGTGAGGTGGTGCTAAGCTAAGATGGCAAAAAAAATGGCATCTCACGCGGGCAACGTGAGATGGTAAGCCAATGTCGTAACCCAACATGGTGAAGAAGATGGCATCTAACATGGCGTTCCACATAGACTGCCTGAAGAGAAACTAGCCCGTGCTAACGGCACGCGGCGGAATGACATGGACCGTCAGGGCATTGGGAAATGCCATAGTTGCATCGCGATCAGGATCCATTGTGCTCTCCATATCCAACCATCCAGACGGTGTGCGAAGGTAGCCACCATGGTAGCAAATCTGCATCCTTATATGATGTGTGTATCCTCGTTCATTTGTTCTAAAATATTACATGATTCTTTCGTTTAAATTCCTTCGATCTAAATTGTTCACGAATATGTTAATGTACAAACTAAACGCTCGACTGATCTCCAAGAACAAGTGTATATTATGCATGTGATGCTAGCTATTGTTGAAGCTAGAAGGTGGAAGACATATTTTACCATAAAATAACAATGAACATACATTGCAACATTTTGAGAATAAACTCATGATAATATTTTTCATATTATATACTTTGCTATTTAATAGAGTAGTATCGACCTATTATGTTTACTTATACATAAAATTGACGACTATAAACTCTAGAAACATCCATGGGTTCTAGGAATATAGCAGGTGTTGGGAGGGAGGGAGCTACTATGTCGCTATCTCTGTGAGTGCGTGCGCGCATCCTTCTATAAATAGATGATATGTCATTGGATACCCCAAAAAAGTTCTAGAGACCTCCGTGGCATGATATTAAAAGAAATAAAATATATGAGGCACATACAAATATGTTGTAATTCATCTAATTGGCACAAATAAAATATGAAAACATGTAGTTTTGTTCTGTTTCGATTTTCTCCCGTGTCAAAGAATTTGTGTTAAATAATGCTTTTTAGTTATAGTGACAACTAAGCCATTGTCCTTGCAATATATGCTTCAAAACTACAACAACTGTATTTTCATGGTTGACATTAAAGTCGTGTAACAAAAATACTTAATATTAGTGTTTATAATGTGATTAATTACTAGTACAACTATATTTTTAGATCGTCTAATAAAATTAAAAAAGTTTAGTATAAATAATCAATTCACGTACACCGGAATCTTGATGTTAGTCTTTAATTATGTCAGATAACGGTGCACGGTAAGATGGTCATCCGAAGCATGCTCAGAGTTAGACAACCGCGTTTGAGACACACATTTCAACATTTTATAAGTTTACCTAGTAATGAGATTAGATAACTGGTACTCTTTAAGTGCAATAACTTGTTGTAACATACGGACTTAAAGCATTATTCATGGCTTTGATATCAAGCCATAGTGGGTAGCATGAAGGAAGCAAACGCTATAAAACATCCATGTCCCCTTTTATTGTTCCTTTCAATTCTTTTTTATTACTCCACTAGATCTAATTTTCATTGCTATTGCTTGTCATGATCTCGTCCTTCCTTGCCCTGTATCTCAGGACAAGGTACGATCCTAAATTTTTTGGTAGATAGGTCCTCATTGTGTATGTTTCTACCAAATGTTTCTTCAATCAACCCGATTCGAATCTAAAATTACTCCCGGTCTGGATCTTGCTACTTATCTAAATCTCGAGCTCCATGCTTTCATACTCTCCCACCAAAGTAGCATGATTTTATTGACATGGAACTTATCCGCAGAGGATTGCAAGATTCAGTAACCTAGGTGGTTGAGGAGGCGACCTTCCTGGAAGCAGCACTGGCCCAAGTAGAGGCAGCGAAGACGATCAAGGGACATGTACCTAGTGAGATCCTCAACATCAATAGTCAGATGGAGGTACAACAATAATCCATTGACAACTGTCATGGTAATATTTGTAAGCTCATAAAATGGTAAAACAAACTAGGTTGTGTGTAAACCAGTCGATAGTGATAAGGAATAGTGGACCATCTTCAAGTGAAAGTAGCACCATAGATTTTAGAACTCCACCATGCAATCGCTCAACTTTGTGACCAATCATGGAAGGAGGCACTCCATCTAGTAATCCATCTTGGTCATTTATAGTTCAACCAAGGATATTCATGACACATAATACAATCCAGTCGAGGAATATGAAACCATTAGGCTAGCCCTAGTGGGAGTATCATAATTAGTATCATGCATGCCATGTTGACAAAAAATATGACGTGACATGTCAATTAATAAAGAAAGAGATGGTGGTGGTATCATATTATGATACGGTATCATATAGAACATAAAAATAGATATTTTAGTACCAAATAAATCATGTATACATATTTGTATTGGGATTCTACAAACAATTAAATACTACACCCTCCATTCCAAGGCTTAAGGCATATAACTTTTTTTTAAAGTCAAGCCATGTAAAGTTTGACCAAACCTTTAGAAAAAACTATAAAAAACTATTATATTATATAGATACCATGTGAACATATGTTTCATGATGTATGAAAAGGTATGGTTTATATATTATAAATATTACTCCCTCCGATCCATAATAAGTGTCATAGTTTTGAACCGCAGTTGGTTCAAAACAACGACACTTTTTATGGATCGGAGGTAGTAATATTTTTCTCTAAAAATTTGATCAAACTTTAGATAGTTTGACTTTTGAAAAAAGTTATATGCCTTAAGCCTTCGAACGGAGGTAGTATGCAACTATGATACTACTACTATATGATACTATATATGTATTAGAGGAACAGTATCATATGCATGATACCAATATATGTTACTCCCACTAGGACTAGACTTACAACTTCCCCACCCAAACTTCCCACCATCTAGCCATCCACATGAGCAGCAAATGACCAGTCCAATTTCTACCCATCTTTTATTTGAGTTGCTACCATTATTTGGTTCGCCTTGTTTTGTGTCTTGTAAGGCTTCCGGTGGAACTTACCTCTAGGTGCACTTAGAGCATCTCTAACAGCTGATGCAAAATGCGGCACTAGTTTTGAGCGATGCGGCAGCTGATTTGCGGTTTTATGGCAGCAAAATGGTCACCACTTTACCGGATGCCTCATTTTGCAGCATGACTTAGGAAAAAAGAACTTTTTGGTTGGCAGTTGGACTGCGCACGCCGATGCAAAAAGAAATGCGGAACCGCCCACGGTGCTGCAAATATGCAGCACGAGGCTGCTCTGCCGCATATTTTTTGCACCACCAAAACAGCGATGCGGCAGCTGTTCGAGGCGATTTTTTGTCCCATACTGCCTTATTTGGTAGTTATTTGGGTTGCCGCCGCATTTTGCAGCAGCTGTTAGAGATGCTCTTACGCGTCATTGTCACCACTTTTGGAGTTAAAATGGAGATGAAAGAATTACTCTGTTTGGGAGATTACAAAGCAAGAAAGCCTTTCATAAAGGCGATCAAATGTGAGTTACATGTCTGTATTACTGCACCATGACACAACCAAAAATTCGAGTGAGTAATCCGGATAGTACAAACGGGTATGCGCATACAATATGTTGGCAGGCTCGTGAGACTAAACCTCCTCCGTTTCATCACCAATATTACCGCATCCTATTTTCTTTGAAAACATATGAGTTAAGGAATGTTTTGATGGCAAACGAGAGATTGTTGGAGGGATTTATATCTATCCATATCAACGAAAAAATCAGTGCTATGTGTTTCCTTTGAAAGCATGGATGCTTGGAACAAAGAAAAACAAGCGCATGTACTTGAGTCCTTTTCCATTGGATAAGATGGATAACTCAATTATGTTTCAGAAGACCGATAAAATTAATGACTCAGATTTGTGTAGATTCGAATGTATCTAGACATGTTTTGTCTAAGATACATTTGAATCTAGATAAAACTGATTTTATTAATTTGGATCGGAGGGAGTAGTAACTTCCGTCTCCACTATTTTTTAATAATTCTCCGATGAGTCTAAAATTGTATAAAACCCCGTCTTTTAGCTAGTTTTTGCAAAAGAAATTCTGCCATTTTGTTACCATAGTGGGCTTTCGGTCTTGAAGTTTATTTTTGGATCTTAATTTCTTTTTGGATAACCTACTTACACACGTCTCTAGAACCCCAAATAATAATTATTTTGATAAATTTTTAAGTAGCAAAAGTTTTTTTTGCGGGTAAGTGGAAAAATAATTCTTGCATTGTGTGCTAACGACTCTATTTTGAAAAACAAAAGTAGAGAGTTCAATTGTGAAGCTTTATCTAGGATAAATGAAGAGGAAAAAAATGAGGTGTAAGATGAAAGAAGGGTAAAACATTAAGCTTGGGATCTCCTCTGCATCCCACTCTTCGTCAACCACCAATGGTTTGCAAGTAAATTGGTCTAGGCTGAGGAAATGGAAAAAATGTTTTTGCAAACATTTTACACCAGTTTTTGGAGCACCATAATTGTTTACATTAAGTTTGCAGAGTCTCTACTTCTTAGTTTTGTTTGTTGAACCAACAGCCTTGCCTTGTTGCGGATTTTAATGCTTTGTATTAAATAATGGTTAAATGTTGCTTGAAACTATTTGTCTTAAGTTGCATGTAAAAAATGAGGGATAAATAACATAAATTCAATTCGGCTCACGAGTGCAAAAGAACCTATTGTGTGAAAAACATATTTCAAAATATCCAAAAATTCTAAAAATATATTTGCATGTGTATCCGAACATTATATGTTTATACACAAGTTTTCAGGTGAAAAGAACATTTTAGGTGTCCCATATAAAAAGATAAATTTCAGTTCTCCAACGTGGTTATTCACGAACATGTTTTTTGTCTTCTTATACAAGCCACATAAAATATTCATTTTTTAAAAAAAGTTATGTACGGGCATAGAATGTCCGGATGTATATGTGAAATTTTTGTTAATTTTTTAATGTATTTTTCATAATGGATTCATTTGCACCTAGGAGCCAAAACACCACCTCCGGATAAATAACTACTAGCTTGAATTATGACCACGTCAGATGGAGGTTAAATAGCTAGTAAGTGTCGATTTGATGTTTGATCATGTGTCCTCAAGTTTAATTTGGATCATTTCATGCATTTTTTTTGCATATTCTGTTTAAATTCAAAATTATGGATTTCAAATAGTATGGAACTGTGCCTAAAAACATGGAAGTTAGAATTATTATGACCTGCCAATGAAGTGAAGTGGAGTTATGTGCGCACAAAGAGAAGAGAAATATAAGAAAACTAAATATGAAGAATTTTATTGTGATACGTACAAGGAATCGACAAGATGTGTCTTTCCAACACCCCCGAAAATTATTGTTCGACGAGTAAAAAATTCCGAATTTACCCAAAGAGGAAACCGCACGAGCGGTCCTAATTCTTTCCATGTTGCGTCAGTTTGGTCCCTAAACTTTAAAATAGAATATCTAGGTCCCAAATCTATGTTATGTGCTGCACGGCAGGTCCTAAATCGCTCTGACCCGCTTTGACCGTTGCCACGTCGGCTGTGGTCGTTAGGCGGGAGATTTCCCGCGGGCTGTCTGATAGGAAATATGCAAATGAACCCCTATAAGTATTCAGCTTCTCAGCTACCAGCCCTTAGTTCTTCTCCCTCTCTCTGTTTCTTCTCCAGCCGCCGCCCGCCACCATGAGCACATCCGGGAGCTCGTCTGCTTGGAATCGATCGCGGAGGAAGGAAGCTTCTCCATCCCCATGGCAAGGAGGTGTAGTAGCTTCTCTCCCGCCACCTCTTCCGCCGGGAACACTGCCGCTTGTGCCATGCCCGTGTTGTCGGATTCGGCGAACCATTCACTTGGTCTCTCAATCAACCGCCAATCCAGGGCGTGTGTTCTACAAATGCCCTAACCACCAAGTAAGTTGTAGCTTTGATTCGATTCACAGGATTTTCAGATTCGATTTTATCCATTGTCTCATTTCGTTTCTTGATTTCTTCACAGGTTACTCCCAAACCTTGCAACCACTACTACTGGGAGAATGGATAAGACAATTATGTTGATTTTCTTATTCGAAATGGCTACAACTTGGAAGAAAAAGAGGAGGGAGAAGTAGATGGTGGACAGAACAACATGCTTGATGTGGTGAAGAAGATGGATGAGCTAATAGTTATTTGCAAGCATGTGTTTGTTGCAATTGTCTGTCTGATTGCTGTGATGTTGTATGTAGCAATCTGGAAGTAGATCTATGTACTCAAAATTGTAGTACCAATGCTTGCTGTGATGTTGTAGTACCAATGAAACAAGCTAATAAGTTTTAGTCATACATCATAAGTTTCAGTCATACATCATAGTACCAATGAAACTAGCTCTAGATCGACTCCAGATCTTTACAAGCTATGAAGTTTCAGCCAAAAGAAACAACCCAGCTCTAACAAGTGCACTGTAAACAAGTTTGCACTTACACAGTTTGATTGAAACCAGAGCTACATATGAGCATTAGGTTTCTGTCAAACCTAGCCAAAATATGAACTAAAATGTTCCAAAATATGCACACATTGCCATTCCATCATCTAAACATTGGGTACTTTGTTCTCCTTCTTTGACACTACCTTCTTCTTCTTTGTCTTCTTCAAACCAAGTGTTTTCATAGGTGGTCTTGGGGGTGGTAGCTCATCCCTGCAGCTTGCTATGAATTGACTCTAAGGAATAGGACCTGGTGGTGCAGTTTGAGATTGCTGAGTTGCTAATGCCTGCAAAACAAGTGTACATGAGTGATACAGTCATATCCTAGTGATGCAGTATGAATGAACCAGATTATGTACATTGCTGACTCACTTGTTCCTGTAGAACCTGAATCACACTAGAAGATGTAACACTATAATTCATAGCAGAATCCACAATACTACATGTTGCACTTCTGGCCATCTGTGGTAGTTTCTTTTTCTGAACAAGTAATGATTGAACAAATGAAAGTAATGATTGAACAAATGACAGTAATGATTGAACAAATCACAGTCATGACAGACAATAATCATAGGAATGTACCTTGTCAGTAATCTTTCTCCTCACTAACATTTTTGTTGGAATTTTAGTGCCATGTTCTTCATGTTCATCCCTCAGGTAGCACAACCTGAATTGGTTGTGGTTCTCACAGCATCAGTCCTTGTCTGCTTTGCATCGCTTGCATCAGTGCTTGTCTCAGCATCGATTTGCTTCTTCTTCACTGCATCGTGCTTGTCTGCTTGCATCGGTGCTTGTCCTGCAGCTCTACCAAGTGATGGGCACTTCCTTTTGTTGTGACCAGGTTGATTGCAAACACTACAATGCCCAACTATGCCATGCCTGCTGAGCCTTGTGCCACCTTCCTCCTCTAGTGGACTTTTCCTTCTCTTCTTACTAGGCCTACCAACTTGCTTGTCAAATTTAGGTGGCCTGATTGAAGGACCATTCATTTTCTTCCACATTCTAGGATCACTGCATGGCATTATGATCCCACCATAAGCTGCTTTGAATGCATCTATGCTGTAGCACTTATGAACAACTGATTCAGGCTTGATCCTTTCATGCCTAAAAGCAGCACAAGCATGTCTACAGGGGATTCCTGATAACTGCCAGGCCCTACATGAGCACTCCATTTTATCTATGTGTACCTCATATTCACCATGCAAACCATTAACTTTGAACAGATGTTTAGCAGCAGGCACTGCTTCATAATTGTTTGCAAAGTCAATGCTTTTATATTGCTTTTTCCTAATTTTTGGAAAAATGCTTCCACACATTTCTTCTACTTCTTTGTTCTTGTTGAAATACCTAAGCATAATCTGATCTTTGATTTTCTTCAAACTGGTAACTCTTGGTAGTTCTCTAGCATCAAGTATGTACCTACAATTGCAACTATATTTATGAACAACTCATAGAAACAAGCTAAACTGGTCTGTTGCTAAGCAGTTGCAACTATATTTTTGAACAACTCATAAATCACAAGCTAAACAAAGTTGATAGGAACTAACCTATTGAATACTTCACATATGTTATTCAGCAAAAGATCACACTTGGGCAATTCTTCAAATAATGCTTTGCACCACTGCCTTGGATCAATTGCATCCAAGTACTCATATGCAGCCACATCTAATACTTTCATCTCATCCATGTGTCTCTGCCATACACTCCACAGTTGTCATTGCAATCTGCCATAGTTTGTTCTTGAATATGTCACCTCTCCACCCATTTCTTGCAAAGTTTTGGTGCAAGTGTCTTACACAGAACCTGTGTTGTGCATCAGGCCATATAGCATTGACATCATTGATCAATCCCTACAAACAAATGAGAAAATGCACAAATAAATGAGAACATGCAGAAACAAATGATAAAATGCACAAACAAGTGACATGTAACAGTTTACCTTCTGCCTATCACTCATGAATGTCCATGGCCTTGTGTTCTCTATGCCCAGATCATCCTTCAGTGTGCTAAGAAACCATTTCCATGAGTCTGTATCTTCCACCTCAACTATGGCAATTGAAATAGGATAAATACAACCGTTGGGATGAACACCAACTGCTGCTAGCATCACTCCACCAAATCTATTCTTGATATGGCACCCATCAATGCCTATAATGGGCCTACAACCTGCCATAAAACCTCTCTTACATGCATCCAGTGACATGTAGATGTTTTGAAACACTCCAGCATTTGCATTGACAAACATCATATTTCCTGGATTTGATCTTCTAATCTCAGCTGCAAAATCCCACAGCAAATTGTATTGTGCCAGTTCATCACCATGGATCTGCTTCAATGCACATCTTCTAGCCCTTTATAGTTTGCTTCTACTAGCAGTCATGTTGAAATCTTGTTCAATCATCCTAGCAAAGTTCTTCAGTGACATCTTGTCATCACATCTGATTTTTTCCAAGTAATGTCTTGCTAAATATCTGGCTGTGAACTGCTTTATCTTGGAATATCTTTCACACTTGTGAACACCCTCATATTTCTTCACTGTCCAAGCTTTTGTCCTGGTATCTGGTGCAGCATACAAGTACCAGGGACAATTTGGCTCACAACAAGCCCTAACCCTTTGCAGATCATTCTTCTTATAGTGCACACCCACTCTTTGTTGCACAATATATTCGTGTATTGCTGTTCTGAGCTCAATCACTGATAAAAACACCATGCCAATTTTAAATTCTACTTGTCTCATGTTCTCTAGACTCCACCTTCTCAGCTTCACTTTCTTCTTCATCTTCTTTCTACCTTGTTTGTCCACAACCATCACTTCTTCTGCTGAATCTGCTGCTTCAATGTCAGAATCTTGTAGCTCTTCTAAATCTAAATCTGTATCATAATCACTGTTCTGCTCCCATTGGGATTTCATCTTCTTTTTTGACTCAAATTTCTCATCTACCCATTCCTCAAATAGATCATCATCATCTACTGCTAATTCATTGTTAGAGTCAACCCAGTCTTCATCCCATTCACTATCACTGTCATCATCTAAGCAATTTTCTGCTTCTTCTTCCACATCAAGCCTCCTCCTACTTCTTCTCACGCCCATGGCTATGTCTTGCTGCCCACTGGAATCTGCATCGGTTGCAAACACTGGCTTATGCTTACCACATTTTGGGCTCAACACAGGAGGCAGAGTAGGAGAGCCAGTGATCACAACATCATCAATTACAACATCATTGCCTAAATTCATGTCTTTGTGGTCCACATACATTTGAAAATATTGAAATTTAGGAACAACTGCAATCATGTGCAGTGTGTCAGTATCTCTATCGACAATGCGTAGTCCTGATCCCATATCCTGTCCAGGGAGAAGCCAATAGATGGAGTACTTGTCAGTTCAAGATAACCTATTCGCTCCATAAAACACCGCCCACAGAGGTGACCAAGTGTCTGCCTCACAACCATCAAACCTAGCTTGTTTGCCATCGACATAGCTCTTCGAAGGACCGAAACCATAAAAAAATCCACCATAATTGATTTCTACCGTGAATTCCTCCTCAAGTGGTCCTAAATATGACGCAATTCGTCAAATTCAATCATGATTTGACCTACAAAGCTACCGCCTACCTATCGCTGCAAGAACTGGGGATCTAGGGTTAGGGTTACTCACCGTATCGCGTAGGAGGATCGTTGGGTCGCCGCAGCTTGGGCCCCTTGCTCGTGGGCTCCTTCCTCGCTGCAGGCGCATCGATGCCGTTGATTTCCTCCGGTCATCACCGGAGTAGCACCTCCGCCGCCAGTATCGCCTCCGTTGTCGCGAGACTGAAGAGAAGAGGAGCGGGAGCGTCGAAGGAACGGGAATGTACCTGGAGGGCCTCTTTGCAAGTTTACACCCCAGCAGTTAAGCAGCGTGGACCCAGCAGCCGACGTGGCAACAGTCAAAGCGGGTCAAAGCAATTTAGAACCTGCCGTACAACACATAACATAGATTTGGGATCTAGATATTCTATTTTAAAGTTTAGGAACCAAACTAACCTAACATGAAAAGAATTAGTACCGGTCGTGCGGTTTCCTCTTACCCAAACTCAGAACTTTTAGAAGAAAAAAAATGTTGGTGCAAACCAATCGGAAGCTGCTCTCCTGCGAGTCAGCAAGATCCGATTACAAGGCAAGGCAGAGATACAGAGCTCATCGATATCCCAGATCCGTCGCACCCAAGCGAACATGGCCACGACGGCGGTGGGCGGCGACGCGGCGAGCATGGTGGCAGTGGGCCTGGTGTGGGGCGCCACCAATGCGCTGATGCGCCGGGGCGCGCTCGTCTGGGACCGCCGCTCCCGCTCCCGCCCAGCCGGCTCCGGCGCGGTCCGGCGGTGGGCGGACCTCCTCCTGACGTGGCAGTACTCGGCGCCGTTCCTCGTCAACCTCTCCGCCTCCGCCGCCTTCTTCCGCCTCCTCGGCGACGCCCCCATCTCCGTCGCCGTGCCCGTCACCAACGCCACCACCTTCGCCGCCACCGCCGTCGCCGCCGCGCTCCTCGGGGAGGCCACGCGCGCCGTGCCCGCCGCGCTCGGCACCGCGCTCATCGTCCTTGGAGTCTGGGTCTGCATCTCCTAGCTCAAGCTTAGCCCCATCTGTTAATTCGAGAACTGAAATTTTCTGTACGCAGCGCAGTACTGTAACTATCCAGGAATTCAGCATTATGGCATCATCTAGCTCACAGTTATCATCCTTCTTCAAGGTTGTCTGTAGATTTTGGTCAACTTGTGTAATTGTTTCGAATTGTTCTACTACCTGTATAAATCTCTCTGTTGATCGCATGTACCTTACAATGCTAAAATGTATGTTGTTTTGTCATCTTTTCCTTTAGCAATCTTGCTTTGTATTCTTACAGCCAGATAGGAAACTTGGTAATTGTATCACATCAAAGTCGAATAAAATGCTGATTTGGAGCACATCGATGCTGAACAAACTATACTACACACATACAGATAGATTGCTGCTTCTCAATTCACATTTTCCTTGATCCTCATCACTGCATTGCGGCCCCAGTCCTGACCTTGAGCCGAGACCTTTGAGTGCCACTTGCTTGAGTACAATTTCTCGCTCTCGGTTCTGATTCCTGTACTGTCTGCATCAAAGCTCAGAGGAAAGAACCGGAGCATTGTAACTTCTGTACCACTCAACACAGCATTCCCAATCATTAACTTGTCTAAATCTAGTGGTATTCTGAACATACATGTTTCTGAATCAGTTCTGCCTGCGCTTTCTGTCACTTGTGTTGTCTCCAGCTAGCAATAAGAATTTATGAAATATTAGTATTTGAATTTGTTATTAGTAGCTCCCATGTTCCTCTTGCAGCCAACGCGATGTCAGAAAGCATAGTATTTTATGCCATGTATCATGTAAGTGCAGATTGGATGATGCCTTCAAGCAATAATTCATTTGAGGTCCAACCTGGATTACAGCCCTTTCATTTCCCGCCTGATTATGGCTACGTGAGCATGCAGAACCTGCTTTGTTGGAGTTCCTAACAAGAATGCTGTTCGTACTTCTGCAGGTCCATACTTGAATGGTCTGTTTGGGAGCAATGGTTTGCTACCTGGTTACTCCTACTCCACGGCACACAAGATCATAGCTATGTTCTGGGAGGGATAGCACTCTTTATTACTATGACTGCAAGCATATTCCGAAGGAGGTATATTTCTTTTCTGAAAAAACTTTGTGTTCTGATTTATTGATAGAAAAGAGTGTATTTACAAGCCTGATCTGAGCCCGGGCGACACACCAACACACGTGTCCCAGAGGAATTGAAACTTGTTGGCTTTCACCTCAGGGTCAAGCTATGCATACACAAGAAACACATAAAATTTGGGGCAATTTTATCTACTCCTTATTCATCTTCAAGATACATTACAGGGCTTGGGTTTATATTTTGTAGTACCCATAGTATCCCCTGGTTGGTGATGTGCTTTCTAAATACAATAGGTTACAAACTGAACTTTCTAAATACAATGGTATTGGACTCTGATTTAACCAGCAACTCAAACATCTTGTACATTCCTTGCCTCAACATCTTGAGCTGCTAGAGCATCCCCTGGTTGGTGATGTGCTACCCCTCTGCCTCCTCGACGACGGTGTGGATTCTCAGGAGAACTCTCTCTAGCCTCTGGAGAATCTTGTCGATGCCAGGCTTCTGCTGGAAGTACTTTCTGATCTTGAACGATGCCGTCCTGCCGACGAGGTCCCCTACGATTGCCGAGATGAGGATATTCATGATTGTGAGCCAACTTGCAGAAGCGGGATAAACAGCAAGGAGCAGTACTAGTTGGGCACCAAGTTTTGGTGGTGTTGTTGGTTTTGGATGGAAGATTTGAAGGTGGTGTTGTGCTGGATCAACATCTCATATGGTTTGGGGTCCTGCCACTTTTTGAGTGAGTCTTCATCGAACGTCTGGAATTGTGCTTTCTCTAGTCTGACCGCCTCGTTGCCAATCGTTGTGAAGACAGCACAACTTAGTATGCTTCTTTTCTTCATCAATATTTTATTCGATATCTCTCCATTTAGTCATGGCAAATCTTGGCCTGAATGCTTTTGTGTGATCATCTAAAATTGTGCAGTCTATACCCTAAAATTATATTATTTGAAGCTGTGCTTGTTAATTAGCAGTATTCGTATTACAAAAAAGCACCAACTCTTCTTGGTTGAATCCTGATCGCGAAACAATGAAAACATTCGTTGATTGCTTTTTGTTGTTGAGTAAAACAGTATCTCTACTGTATAAATTCTGGATTGCAGAGACTGGTATGAAAAGGGGAAAATGATATCAGGCAATAAATTACTGGCAAGTTCGACATTTGGCCATACTGAACTTGACTCTAATTTGTTTCACAGGAATTTTTGAAGTGCAAACAAACGGACACCACTTAGGTAGAGCAATAATTTCCTTCCAGATAACAGAACAAATATTTATCTTTGCCAACATGTGCATTAGTTGTTGGAGTTCTACTGCACAATCGTATGGAATCTTCTTAAACCCGTCGCCCCTGAGATCCAGATGATGCAGTGCCCCCCATTGAAGCAACAACGTGGTCAAGTTTTAGATCCCGTGCTTCTCCAGGGGGGATATGGCGTAGAACCCTTGTTCTTTCACTAACGGATGACTTATATTTAGAAGCGTTCTGCAGCAGTCACGATCAACATATGTTGTCTTGGTTCCCGAGCAGTCATGAACAAGATAACATGTACATGTATCTGATATGAAAAAACAGGTGCAGTGTTAACGAAACTGTCATATCCTCTTCATATTTAAATTCAAGTGAAGAGGATATGCCGGTTTGGAAGTTTCATCCATCTGGTATTTACGGTGTTAGTTAGTTCGTTGTATGCCATTGTCAATGATTGCGGGATTATTCCTGTACATACACGTACATGGAAGATTGATGTACCACCCTGGTTGCATATTCTCCTTACGTGACAATTTGGCCAGATCGTAGGCATGTTGAAGATAAAACCTGCATTTTCTGTTCTAAATTCGAGTCTATTCATCACCTCTCTTTTTTGATTGCTCTGTAGCGGTTTGGCTGGTGATTTCTAATCTTATTGCTGCTGTAGCTGATTTCGAGTCAAGTTGCTCGTTGGTGGATTAGCAGCAATAAAAAACGCAGTGGTCGGTATAGTTTACACTGATGCACTATATATGGGCTATTTGGAAATTGTGTAACTATTTTTGCTTACAGGGAAAAACATGGCCCGGGGTTCAGGATCTCCGGAGAAAAATAACAACGGATCTGGATCAATGGAAGGCTCTCCCCAAAGATGCTCAATCGACGGCTATTTTTTTTTAAATAATATTTTTTTTATTTAATTCCAAAAATAATACTCCTTCCGTCTTAAAATAGATGTCTTAGATTTGTTAAAATTTGAATGAATCTATATACTAAATAGTGTCTATATTCATCCAAATTTTAACAAATCTGAGACATTTATTTTGGACGGAGGGAGTACACGAAATGGGGAATTTGCAAATCTAAAGGTCGCTCGTCCGTTCAAAACACGATGGACCACGTTCGTCCGTTCAAAAGACTTGTCCATCGTCTTTTGAACGGACGAACGTGTCCGTCGTCTTTTGAACGGACGAACATGGTCCATCGTTTTTTGAACAGACGAGCGACCTTTAGATTTGCAAATTCCTCATTTCGTGTATTATTTATAAAATTGAATAAAAAATATATTATTTTAAAAAAATAGCTCAATCGACGCTCCTAGCAAAGAAGGCGATGCTGCTCAACAAGAGGGGAGAAACTCTGAGGACCGCCTGGACATGAAGATGACAATTCTCTCAGCTGTGAAGACTCGCCTACCTCCGTTTCGTGCCAGGAGGTGGCTGGAAGCTTTGCAAACTACTGATCCAGTGATCCTGAGTTCTCTCTGGATAGGTGGCCTGTCTTTCAGAATCACTCTTAGTAGTAGTTCCCGGTAGTTAGACATGTTCGTTATATTTTCACATTGTATTATGGCTCGGTAAAAAACTTTAAAAAATGACCATCTTTAGCAATTGCAAATCGGGAGAGATCATGCCAGAGAGGTCACCGATGGTAGAATAAGATATGACCTTGGGCATAGAAACTACTACTAGTAGTAGTTAAATCTTGATTCAAGCCGTAAATTATATTTTACCTTGTTTCAAATAATGACCCTATTTGGCAATTGCGTACATTTCCGAGCCTTTTCATCTTGTATTGCAACACTATGGATCATTTGGTTGATTTTCAGAGTTCATGTAAACTGCACTTGCAGCATCGACAAAATTTCGTAGGAACTCCGTCATCCACTTTAGCCTTCTTTGGCCACTCACTCGAGCAGTATAAGACAAACTTCTGTGTCCATCTTGCGTGTATATAAACATCATCTTTTCCTGTGTTTTATAGTAATTCTTTTGCTTGCATTGTAGCAAAACAAATTGTACTATTTTTTTTCTTATCTTTATTTTTTTCGAGAATACACCCTGGAAAATGTATTTTTTTGTTTATCTGTATAGTCAAGGTATAATTTTGGTAGAACACCTTCTTTTGTTCTTGTCCTTTGATTCACATATCTTTTTCTTAAGAGCAACCACGTGTTTTATTAATAAAAAAAATCAAGTTACAAGAAATAAACGCACGTGAAAACTAAAAAAACAGAATAAAATGATTACGTCTAAAAACTTTATAGATAAAATCTAAAAAAAATCGAGAAATACAAAGCTTAACGGGGACGGTCAAGCCAAAAGTGTACACTGCAGTATTTTTTGCCAAATCTGCCCAAATCTGAAAAGTTCAACCAAGTCTGACCCTTCTCCGAAACTAATTTGGAATCTGACCCCTGGAGTCGGCTCCATTTTAAATGGCGCCGAAGTTGTACAGGTCGGCGCCAAGATGAAGCAGCTGGGCAGCAAACTAGGGAGATCGGCGCCGTTTTAAACGGAGCCGACGTCGGCGCCATTTTAAACGGAGCCGACCTCCTTCAGGTCGGTTTTCTATTTTGTGTGCGCCGAACTGTACAACGACCCCAGGGGTCAGATTCCGAATTAGTTTCGAGAAAGGGTCAAACTTGGTTGAACTTTTCAAACTTGGGCAGATTTGACAAAAAATACTACACTACGCATCTACCTTGACTGCCTCTGTCTGCAAAGTTCCAAGCATGCAAGATCAAAAATATCCATGCCTTGTCCCGTCGCACTGCTACCTCTGATTAGCCTCGGACAGCACAATGAACACATGGCACAAATTTTCTTTCTTTCTTGTTTTAACCAAGACGCATGCCACATTTTTGTCCCCGTCAAATTTCCCCAAGACGGCGTCAATCAATCAACCCAACATTAATTCAGCCCATCATTTCCAGCATTAATTTGCCCAAGGCGCTCATATGCCTTGTCCCGTCGCACTGCTACCTCTGATTAGCCTCGGACGGCACAATAAACTAATTACAGAGATTAAATGAACTAATCATCTCTGAAAAAAAGAAAACAACACCGGTTCTTCACTCGGGTGTAATTAGTGTCCCCGTCAAATTTGCAAACCATGCAATCCCAAAATATTTAGACACAAAAGCATTTAATCTCTGTAATTAGTTCCGTGTGAAAAGAACAAAATGCTTGCATGCTATGTGAACGCTTTTTTAACTCTTTTTCTCTTCCTGCATGTTCTACTCCATACTATTAAATGAGCCAATTAGATGACACCTAGAAAATTGCAAATTATGTCCTTTAAACCGGGACGGAGGAAGTATTATCTCGTCATACTGTTGCTATTCTTCCCCAGATCCAAAAGACTACCGGCAGGATGGAGAAGGCCAACAAGAAACCGAGGGTGGAGCCGCCACAGAACACCCGAGTGAAGAACCGGTGTTGTTTTCGTTTTTTTCTTTTGAATTTAGATTGTGCTGTTTGTACCAAAAGTGGTCTCCGTCTTAGCGAGCAACTGGGCGCTCGATGGTAATCCCTAACGCATCCTCTATATTAGGGAAGATATGATTAACTCCGTCGTTGAGCGCACCGTTAGGAAATTTTCCCCGTTGACCAAAAGGAAATGAAGAGAAATCCAACCCAACAACCCATGTGGTTTATTAATTACCGACTCTTACAGATTCATGCAAATAAGATGTCGCCATGCAATTAAATCTTTTTTGAGAAATTTTAAACACGATTACTTTTGAACCTAGCGTCGAAATTATGATCCGTTTTCATTGTTGATATCCTCGCGACTAGATCCCGTTTACCTATGTTTCGACAAACTTTTTTAATAAGCAACTTGTGTGCACGATAAAACAACTTTTATGCACGAGACAACTTCGAGATAACTTTGGTGTCCAGCGAAGCAATTTTGATGTCCGACATAGCAAGTTTGTTGTCGACTGGACAACTTTGATGCACGGGGAAGCAACTTTAGTACCGACTGGGCAACTTTTGTGTGCGGCGAAACAACTTTGGTTTCAGGACAACTTTGGTGTCGACGAAGTAATTAGTGTCGGACATAGCAACTTTGATGTCGACCAAACAACTTTGGTCTGCGGCAAAGCAAGTTTAGTGCGCAAAAAATTATGCCTTCTTCAGGTGTCCTACTGAGCAACTTTGGTGCCTGACGAGGCAATTTCAAAACCCGACAAGGCAACTTGTTCTCTACGGAGCAACTTTGGTGTTCGACAAGGCAACTTGTTCCCTACCGAGCAACTTTGGTGTCCAACGTGGCAACTTCTGTGCCAAATAAGACAACTTCGATAGTCCATTAGAACGACAGTGTGGCAGTGGGTGGGGACGTCCCTTCTTCGGATAAGCCGTAATCTGACGAGACAACATCGGAGCCCCACAAGGCAACTTGGGTGCCTGAGAAGTTTCTTAGTCGGGTATCGAAGTTTCCTAGTCGTGTATCGAAGCTGCCTACTCGGCTATCAAAGTTGCCTAACAAGGCAAAAAAGTTGCCTCGTCGGGCTCCGAAGTTGCCTCGTCGGGCACATAAGTTGCCTCGTCAGGCTTCAAAGTTGCCTCGCCGGGCTCCGAAGTTGTCTCGTTAGGCATAAAAGTTGCCTCTTCGGGTCCGAAGTTGTCTCGTTAGGCATAAAAGTTGCCTCGTCGGGCTCTGAAGTTGGGCACAAGTTGCCTCGCCGGGCTCCGAGGTTGCCTCGCCAGGCATCAAAGTTGCCTCGTTGGGCACCGAAGTTGCCTTGCTGGACTCTGAAGTTTTAACATAGAAGTTGCCTCGTCGGTCTCTAAAGTTGTCTCGCCGGGCTCCGAAGTTGCCTCGTCGGCCTCCAAAGTTGCCTCGTTAGGCCCATAAATTACCTCGTCGGGCTCTAAAATTGCCTCTTGTCTCGTTGGGCATAGAAGTTGCCTCGTCGGGCTCTAAAATTGTCTCGTCGTTGACTCACCAGGCACTAAAGTTGCCGCATCGGGCTCCAAAGTTGTCTGGTCAACACAGAAGTTGCTCCGGGGGCATCGATGTTGTCTCGTCAGTCACAGAAGTTGCCTCGTCGGTACCAACGTTGTCTCGTCAGCCTACAAAGTTGAACACAAGTTGTCTCATCGACCTCCGAAGTTGGACACAAGACTGATTTGTTGCTAATTTTAGGTTGTTATATCAACTTTAAAACAGCCGTAGGCAACTGTATTCTAAAAAAAGGAAATCAAGTCCTCATGGTTCGGGTCTTGGCTCCCCATGTCCATGGCCACTCTCGTGCTTTGTCGGGCCGTCCTCGACGGAGTGACCAAAGAGTGGCCGCGGGCAGAGCGCGACTGAGGGAGGCATCTCTATCCTTGAGCCATTAGGACGCCGACGACGGAGTTTTTGTCAGCATGAGGAAGGGGAGCTAACGCAGCAGCCCAGACGCCGAGGATGAAGGTGGTCAGGTAGCAGGAGAGCTCCATTCAACTCACTTGGGAGACTCCCCGATCGGCGGCGGCGGCGTGCAGTTCATCGGATACTCCTTGGGCCATCGCCCAACCCCATCGATGTTTTCGCCGCAGACGCGCGCCGCCTCACGCAACCGGTCCCGCAGCTTCCCTCCCGCCGCCGACGAGATCGCCTGCATCGAACTCAGCCGGTGCGTCTGCGCGAGGTGGAGCTTTGGAGATCGAAAATAAAGAGAGAGGGTCACCAATTTGGGTCTGATCTCTATCGAGACGGGGCTAGGGTGTGGGCGTTGACCGAATAGTAACGTGCGCCTGGATTAGCAGGTTTGTGGGGCCTACACAATAGATCGTGCGGGTTGCAAGCCTGGATTAGCACGTTTTCGGCGCAGGGACGAAAACCTATTTTAAGAAAGTCATGGCACATGAAGGAACCGAGGACGGCGCGGTCATTGCCGCGGCGGCGGAAAGGGGTTCGGGGATGGAGGGCGCTATCAAGGTGGACTTGACGCTGCTTCACTGCCCACTCTGCTTCCGCCCCCTCAAGCCGCCCGTCTTCCAGGTAGCCTTCTTTCTTCCTTTCTATCTTCATCACCAAGAGCTATTCTTCCATTCGTTCCATCCATGTGTGCTGCATGCAAATCTCCACGGTCTGATTCGTGCAGTGCCAGGGCGCGGGCACCTGGCCTGCGGCGGCTGCACCGCCGGCGCCGAGGAGTGCCGAAAGTGCGACCCGAGTGCGACCCGAGCCAAGCCTTCGAGGTCCGCAACAAGGTTGAAATTGCGTTTACATGAAGCAAAGCAAACAACGGTAGTGGAAGAGATTTAGCGAAGATATCAACTAGTTGGTCTTTGGAAGGGATAAACTGTATTTAAAGCAATTTCTAAGTAACCTTTTCACGTATGAAGTGAAAATCAACTACTATGAGCATGAAACCTGGATTGGCAGAGAGATAGATTGCTCCAATATTGTCACACCACAAAATAGGTGGACGGCCCTAAGATATTTCAAGTTTATCAAGAAAAGCTTGTACCCAAATCAATTCAGCAGTAGCATTAGCAAGTGCCTTGTATTCTGATTTTGTACTGAAGCCAGAAACTGTAGCTTGTTTTCGGGCGCTCCAAGAAATAATATTACCACCATAAAAGATGGCATAACCCCCCTGGATCGCCGGTCATCAGAATCACCAGTCCAATCAGCATCTTAGAAAGCGGACAAAAGATCTGGAGTTGTAATGGATGGCCAAAGTAATAGATCATAGACCACGAGTCAAATGTAGCTTTGACATAATGTAATATACGCTTGACCGCCAACCAATAAGTACACCATAGAGCATGAAGATACTGACACACCTTATTCACTGTAAAAGATAAATCTGATCGTGTCATAGTAAGATACTGAAGACCTCAAACAATGCTGCTACGATAGCGAGTAGACTCATCAGCTATCAACAGGATACCATCTGTGTCCGAGAGTTTTTCTATAGACGCCATATGTGTGCAAACATGAGTACTTTTAAGCAAACCAGCAGCTGTAACAGCTCAAACGCATACTTACGTTGGCTCATAAGAAGATCACCACGACCAAGTGTACATACCTCAACACCAAGAATAGTGTAACTAACCATATTTCAAATAAATCACGATCAATGCGCATATTTCAAGTGACAAATGCGTCTTATAAATACCCTAGCAACCGCCATCTGCCTTCTCATTGATGGGTCCCCGTCTCCGCTGCTTGTCATCCCCATGGTGGGAGGGGATGCGGACCTTGGACCTAGCTCGGCGCTATAAAAGGGTGCCTAAAAGCATCTCCACTCGCCTACCCAGGAGACCGATCCGGACGCCGAATTTTGGTCCGGAAGCCAAAAATTGGCCCAGTCGCGTACCCAGGGACCTCTTTTCGGCCGGATTTGGGCCAACTTTGGTCCGGACTACCCAGGCCGAACCCAGGATCCCGGGTACGCCCTGGGGACGCCGGACGAAGCGAATACGGCGAGTGGACCAGCTTGTCAGCGACAGAAGCCGACCCGCCGCCATCCTTCCCGCTGTTTTCCTTTTTCCGCCCTCGCCGCTACACCCCTCCCGCCATTCTTCCGCCATATAAGAGCCATACATCTCGCCGCCTCTCTTCACAGTTCCTCACACCACCACAACTCCGGCGAACTTCGGACGTCCACACCTTTCTTCCTCCTCAGCTCCGGCGAACTATGGCCGCGGGCCGACGCACGCTGTCGCCTTGGGAAGCCCGGCTGCTCCGGGAGGCGAGCTATATGGCCCCGCCGCACACTCGTCTCCCCCTAGGCTGGAAACTCAGCGCCGGCGGGATCCCCGTTCCGCCGGTGCCAGACGGAGAGGACCTCGCCGGAGAGATCCAGGCGGCTATTGCCGCCATGCAAGACCCAGAACTCGCCGGAGAGATCTAGGCCGCTATCGCCGCCATGCAAGGCCTAGATCTCGCCGATGATCAAGACAACCTGGTCTTCTGGAGGTAGTTTTTCGTCGACAGATGCCTCGAGGAACTCGTCCGACACGACGGACCGTCTGGCTCGCCGCCGCCGCCGCGTAACAACATGGCTTACCGCCGCCGCTGGTGGAGCGTTCCAGGGCGGACTCTGGCCGGAGTCATGGCGCACATCGAGGCCGGCAACAACTCCCGCCTCGGCCTGTAGTTGCGGCGTCCGGCGTCGACCACGGCGGCGGCCTTTTCTAGTTATAAATTCCGATGTACTATGTGCCCCTTGCCTACTTTAATGAAATTTCGCCTATATTCGCCCATATTTCGCCGAGTTTAAGTGAATTTAGCTGAACTTGGGAACTCGGCCTGGGTACGCGAGTGGGAAACTGGGCGTACCCAGGCCGAAAACTTGCGTCGTCCGGCCGAAGTTTGGTCCGGATTTCGGCCTGGGTACGCCCAACGAGTGGAGATGCTCTAAAATTAGAGTTTGGTCAACCGGCGTCGACGTTATGGTGACTATGACAGTGTTGTGTAGAATAAAAATAAGGTATACCCGCCTCCTCTTCCACCTTGTCGACGACGATCTTGTGCCACTAGCGTTGAGGAGGGTATGGATTCGTCTAATCACCTCTTTCATGGAGTGGTTGATCTCGTCCTACATGTGTTATAGGTTTGGTGTAAGCTGGTCAATTGAAGGGTTCAAGGGGACGGCTTCGGCAGTGGGGATGATGGTCCTTAGACGCACATGCATGAAGACTTCCTGAGTGTCATCAACAACGTCGGACCGACTCTGGTAAGGGAGCGGCGCGTCGACGGATCGCTCTGGTGGCGGTAGTGATCGTTTGGTGGTCTAAAGATCTCGATTTAATTTTTATTATGTTTATGGTTCTTTGTCTTCTTATAAACTCGGAATAGATTTGGATCTTTTTCACAAAAAATACGGCTTATAATTTGTATGGTTTCCTACACATCGCAACGAACGATGATCTTACATACAACACCAGGCAGATGAAGAGGAGGTTTTGTTCCGTTCCTCATGATATTGAACAATTTGCTTGATCCTTCAGAAGTTCATACGTGAAGTAGGCGGCAGAGCACGGCGTCGCTTGTTGAACTTCTCTCCAATCAGACTTTCATCCAGTTTTATAAATAAAGCAACCATCTACAATAAGTTACAGGGAGACACACACATAACCAGAATCCTGCTGGGGCCATAGCACAACGCGACCCAAGGGAGAAAGAAAGAACACACATCCCAAACTAGAGAACGCCAAAAAAAGCACCGCTAAGCTGGACTACGAGGGGAGCCGCCGTGCTGCCTCCAGAAGAAGTCGAACAAGCTCGTCCAGCCGCGCCTTGTCCCGCTGTCTACAGAATGGGTATCAGAGCTGCAAACATACCAATAGTTTGAACACCGAGTCAGAAGCACGCCGAGGGAGAACTTTCTCAATCACCATTTTATTATAAATGGTCCAAAGGGACCAAGACAATGCGGCAAACACTAGCCAAAGTAGGCGGCGGACCTTTCCGGCACGGTTTTCCTGGGTCTCTAGGAATTCACCAAGGTCATGGGCTCGCCAGTCTAGGCCCAATGCATCCCTGGTAAAGTTCCATAGAAACCGGGTTGCTGGGCATGTGAACATTATGTGGGTTTCCGTCTCTGGGATTCCACAAAGTGGACACAACCCGTTGCCCCGCCCATGTCTTTTGGCCACTTCTACCCCCGAGGGTAGGCGATCTCGAAGCAATTGTCAAACAAAAATATTCATCTTAAGGGAGTGGGGCCTTCTAGATTCTAGAGTGGTTTCATCCAAGGAAGGCCAGGGCGTCTAAAAAGAACATGGTAGGCGGAGCTGACCGTGAAGGATCCTGAAGGGGTTAGCCTCCATGACATATTGTCAGGGGCTTCTGACAACGAGGTCGGCAGGGCCGACCTCAGCTTCCTCCATGCTTCGGTTTCAACCGGGCCAAAGGTCCGACGGAACGAGATGCTCCATGTTCCCTCCTGAGCCGCGGTTGCCACCCGAATCGATGGCTCGGTGCATATGGCAAACATGCATGGGTACACCTCCCTAAGGGGGCGTTCCCAAAGGCATGAGTCTAGCCAAAATAGAGTGTCTTCCCCATTTTCTACGGAGACGGTTAGACCCAAACGAATCTCATGTTTGATCTCCTGAATCGAATGCCATAACTGTGAGCCATCCCGACGTTCACAGTCCAGGAGGGGGCGACCTCGAAGGTATTTGTCCTTGATCAACTTGAGTCAGAGGCTTGTTGAACTTGACCTGCGAAGTTATAAGAAGTACGATCCTTCCTACTAAGGATATCGGAAATTTTTATAAATTCAAATTTATCTATGTAGTAAATGATGTTTAAATACATTTAAATTTAGATAAATCTACAATATCCTTTTCAGCACAGAGTAGTTTGATTCGGGCTCCGCCTGAATGCACATATCGTGGTAAGACACTGTAAACGCGCTGTGTACTGAAACCGTCACATTTTTCTTGAAGAACCTTTAGGCGGTACTACTTTAGATTCACTAGTTGCCAAAAAGATCTTGCATCCAATCCAACAAACACAAAACACATCTGGAAATTTCATTACAACCTCATCTCTGTTGTCGGAGTACTCGCAACCAAAACTCATCACCTACTAGTGAATTTACAACCAAAATTTACAAAAGGGGACATCTTTCACCATCTAAACTTAGCCCTACACCAGCGCCGACAGGGCGGCCTTGAAGGCACAGTCGGGCTCCGTTCACAAACACGGCGCGTGCGGGCACGCGTCCTGGTGGTCGCTGGCTTCGAAGTAGGCGACGCAGCTGCCGCACCCATCGTGGAGACACTCCATCCTGGCCGCCAAGACGACGTTATCCATCGTCGTGTTTGCGATGGCGAAGGCGGCGGCGTTCCCGCACTTGTCGCATCCACCGGTGCGGCAGCCGGGGGCAGGCCAAGTGCCCGCCCTTACACTGTGCGTATCGAAGGAAAATCAAGACCTCAGAGACCTGTAATAGCGGAAGGGAATCGAGCCGGACAACGAAACAAAAGGAAAGAAAAGGAACCTGGAACACGGGAGGCCTGAGAGGATGGAGACAGATGGGGCAGTGGAGGACCGCGACGTCCATCTTCAGGCCGAGCTCCATCCTCGGGACGATGGCGCCGGCTCCTTGGTGCACGACGATCTCCTGCTTCACCGGGACGCTGCTAGGAGGCGCCTCCACCCGTGGCTTCTTGGCGCTCTGGTCCCTGCCCTTGTCCATCGCCGGTCGCGGGGCCCTGCACTAGTACGCGGTATGCTTTCAGTGGCACTTCTTAAAATGCCTCTAAATGTAGCAATCTGGGTCATTTTTGCCAAATTCCCCTAAAGGTACAATATTTAGAGGCATTTTCATCAAAGTGCCCCTAAAGATACTACCTTTAGAGGCATTTTGCTAAGTGCTCCTAAAGATACCATCTTTAGAGGCATTTTCATCAAAGTGTCCCTAAAGATACTATCTTTAGAAGCATTTTCATCAAAGCGCCCCTAAAGATACTATCTTTAGAGGCATTTTGTCAAGTGCTCCTATAGATACGGAGGCATTTTTCCAAGTGTCCCTAAAGATACTACCTTTAGAGGCATTTATAACGAAGTGCCCCTAAAAATACTATCTTTAGAAGCATTTTACCAAGTAACCCTAAAGATATTACCTTTATAGGCATTTCCATCGAAGTGCCCCTAAAGGTAGAGGCATTTTTCCAAGTGTCCCTAAAATATACCCCCTCCTATTCATATTACTTGTCAATGAAATAGATGTATCTAGCACTAAAACATGTCTAGATACATCCATTTTTATGACAAGTAATATGGATCGGAGGGAGTAGTACCTTTGGAGGAACTTCCATCAAACATAAACTATCACATCAATACTTGATAGCAAACATTGTAGGAAGTTTACAAATAACATAAACTTAATAACAATTGCCATTGAACACTCAGTACTTAATGCATCCACATCCATAATACTTAGCAGTTCATAATAACACTTAGCATTTATAATACTTACCAGTCCTACACTTACTTAGTGCATCCACATCCATAATACTTACGTCCACATCCAAAAGAACTTAGTAGTCTAGCTCCATTTGCACTCATAATTTGTTCCAAGGTTCCTTGTTTTCTGCCCCAGTATTGTAATATTTTGTTTTGTGTGTAGATTTGATTTTATTCCTCGTGATATAACTTTTGCTTTAGATAATGTATGATTAACAATACATGCAGGACATGATCGCCCATGGCTCGGTGCCTGCCGTCAACCCCTCCTTCTTCACTCATGAACAGTCCTGGGCCGATGCCGAACACGGCATCGAGTCTTAGGATTTCGCCGACGGCCAGGCCCAAGCGACGACAGAGGATGCCGAGGTCGAGGCCATGGTTCTGGCGAAAGGCAAGAAGGGCAAGAGAAAGCCAGGCCCATCGGTGCCAGAGCCACGGATCAAATGGACGGTGCCCGAGGACCTTTGTCTCGCCGAAGCCTAGAAATCGGTGAGTATGGATCCCATCAATGGTGCCAACCAAAACTCCGACAACTACTGGAGGCGCGTGAAGCCAGCGTTCGACGGGCGTAGCCTTTACAACCCGAAGTATAACAAAATTCATATGGAGCGAGGGGAGAAGGCAATGACCAACCATTGGGGGCTCATCCAGCATGCGTGTAGCAAGTGGCACAACTGTGTGGAGGAAGTCGAACGCACAACTTGGTAAAATATTTTTGTTTCGGCAGATTTGTTCCTCATGTTTCTAAAGTATTTTCTTCTTTTGTCTAAATTTGTATTTCTCCTGTACTCGTAATTTTGTTCCACATGTAATATGTTCCGCTATAGTTTTGTTCCGACTTGTTAAGATATTGTATTGCCATAGTAATTGTGATTTGTTCCTCGTGTTTTTATTTTTTCACTTGGCTTACAAGTGGAACACAAATGTTGGACTTGTTAAAATTATGTTTGTTTTCCCGTTAGTATTTTTGTTTTTTTGTTTTTCTTTTCTCCTTTTCTTTTTTTCTTTTCTTTGTTCTTTCTTTTTTTCTTCCTTGTATTTATTTCTTTAGTCTAAACTTTTGTTCTGTTTTTAGTCGGTCATTTGTGTTCCACTTGTAGCCGTTGATTAGTGCCATGGAACACTTTTTTTTTATTTCACTTGTTTTTATTATACTTCTGCAAATAATTCTTTTAATACCATCAGAATACACAAAGTAGGCTAAAAAACACCGTGCAAAGCTGTCCACTTAAATGAAAAAGAACGCAGCAGCTCCTTGCGATTAATCCACATAGCATGCTGACATAGGATCTCACTAGCAACAACTCGTACCACACATTTTAGTACCACCCACTAGTGCAGAGCCCCCCCTTTAACTCCGGTTGGGAGGGCCCTCTAACAGCGGTTTCTCAACCGCTGTTGAGGGTTCGATGTTAGAGGAGGGGCCCCTTTAACACCGGTTCTTATACGAACCGGTGTTAAAGGGTGGCGCACGTGGGGCTGCCGCAGGCCTCAGCCCCCCCCTTTAACACCGGTTCGGGGCTGGAACCGGTGTTAAAGGTTCTTCTGCCGCGGCAGAGATTTATGCCGTTTTTCTGCCGCGGCAGGAAAACGGCCTAAATCTCTGCCACGGTAGACTTCTGCCTCTGCCCCGTTCTGGGCGTATTTCTGCGGGAGGGGGGAATCGATCGGGAGCGGTATACACATAAATCGTCATCGGTATATACGAGTACATGAATAATTAAGCAACTATTATTATACACAAACATCGTCATCGGCACATACATCGTCATCGACACATACATCATCATCGGCACATACATCGTCATCGTTCATTTTGGTGGATATCTAAAGAGTTCTCCGCCAGGCGTGACGACCTCATCAAGTATGAACCCCACCAATTCCTCTTGAATGGCTCGTATGCGTTTAAATGGTAGGAGTTGGTCCCGCATCCTTTCGATCTGAATATATATGAAGAATGGACCGTCAATATATATATAAGAATAAAACTCAACATAATTGATGGTAATAAAATAATGTTGTGGACTTTGTTTACTTACTCTAAGTTGTTCTAGTGCGGCTTGGCCCGTCGCACATATCGTGTTGCGAATGAACTCGCAAACATAGTACCCACATAAGTTATTGCCGTGTCCCTGATGCGCGCACTTTACAAGAATAGAGAGTTCAATCAAAATAATAATCAATAAAGCATGATATAATGGAATTGGAAGCTAGCTAGTATTACTTACATTTTGGTCTACAAATTTTAGTTCTTCTGACCATTCACCCACGGCCCTGCCCGTGAACCTTTTCCAAACCCTGTCCGGCAAAGAAAATGGATAAAGGAGTAATTAATTACTTGTTGTCACGAAAGTTGCCGATCTAGTGCGATAATATGATTGAAATTACCTCTAGATCATATCTCTAAAGTCTGCCCATATCTCTTTTTCTTTTCGTAACGAGTCCATGACAAGAACTTTTCCTGAGTCGGGTTGAATGACTAGCAGAATAAAGTGGAACCTACGCACGCATAACTCATCATCAGTTACACTTAACATCGAGTAAGCTAAAATAGAATGTGTACAAGAGAGAGGGTAACAGTACTCACGAGAAGTTGTAAGGCAATAGTATTTCCCTTTTGGTTTGTTGTCTCAGTAAAGACGTTAGCAAGTAATCTTCTGTTTGCCCGGGTTTGGTTTCTACCACTTCTTTATGAACTCTATTTGGGTCAACGAACCCAATGTCAAAAGGGTCTCCTTTCCTGCATTCCATAACCTTTTTCCTGCATAATAGTATATACATATATGGTGAGCATATATATATACATGCAATTAATAAAGTGAATGAGATGAGATATAAATTACAGAAATAGTACTTACACACAATAAAGGCTGATGGCAGCTTTGTCGAGTTCCTTCTGATTGAATAGAAAATGCAAGTCTTGAATGTTGAAGTCGATCGCGTCGTCTCCGCAGAAGAAAATCTCATCTCTTATATGCGCCGTGATCCATTCTACCTTTCTCGTCTTGCAGAAATGAAGGTACCACTTGTGCAATTTTCGCATCTTTATTGGTAGATTCTTGAGCTCCTCTTTCTTGACGAGATTCTTCCCATACTTCCATGGCTGTATGGGGTTGGCATCGCATTTGGGCAAGTTGTCTCCCATGACGTTCAAGTATGCAATGTAAGTCATCCCATCTCATTGGCCTTTCTTTGTAGCTCTGCCTCGTAATCATTTACGGGAGGAGCGTCCCATGTGTCGAACATTTGGAGCGGGGCGCATGATTGGTTTTCCTGCTCTCCGAGCATGGGAACTGTTTTACAGGGTGCCTCACGACTGCTACTTTCAGTCTCCCTACGGCGCCTTGCATCCGCCTTCAAAATCTGGCGCTCGTAGTCCGGCACAAGTGGGGTTTCAGGTTTCAAAAGATTTTTGTAAAACTTCACCACCGCTGGATCTATTTTCTCCTTTGGCTCGGCCCGTCTAGGTGCAAAGAATTTCTTGACCTGTTCTTCCGAGATCCTATTGGTCTCCTCGTCGCTGCGATTCCACGGTAAAACCGGCAATGGCTTGGCGGAAGGCTGCGGGACGTAGTTTTTTGAACTCTTTGGCGTACGGTTTCCTGCGGATTTCTTTGTGGCAGTGCTACTGATGCTCTTCGTGGCAAGCTCTTTCCGCTTACGCCGAGGAGATGGATGAAGCACGTAGATGGCTGACGGGCGGAGATGGCTGCCTTACAGAGATGGCTGAAGCGCCGGAGATGGCTGCCAGAGATAGCTGAGCGGCTCAGGCTGCTTGGCAATGGGGTGCCGATGACCTCAATTTGGAAGCACAATGTGTTCCTTCTTCCAAAGAATGGTTATTTTCACTGCAAATTTGAGTTGAGTTTCCCTTCACCGTAGCATGGTCAAGCTGTGCTTCCTCATATTCCTTCACAACCTCATCCACCCCGACAATAGCATAGCCATCTGGAATCGGTCGGCAGTGGTAAGTTCCACCAGCTACAGGAGGTAAGGCATAGCCGACAACCACCTTAATGGATAAGCCCATTAATCTCACATGCAGCTCAGCGTGTTCGCTCTCCGTGATCTCATCCACGGGGTATCGAGGACCCGCCATTTCAAGTGTGGGTGCGTTCTCCGTGGAAGCCCTGCTTGCTTTTCAAGCAGATGCAGGCGTCGGCAGCTTCCAATGCAGGCTCTTCGTGCCGCTGAGATGGGCCGGTAGCTTGATGGCTCTATTGTGCATTCACTTGCGCCTGCAGCACCGCAAGTGCATGTTCTATCTGTGTCATCCGCTCTGTACGCTCTTTTTCTTTTCTGTCGCGCCATCTGTAAGAGTCGCTCCAGTCGGCAAACCCATCCTTCCACGTCATACCCCCTGTGCCTCGTGCATGTCCAGGGTGTTCTTTTTACCGATGGCGCGTGTGAGCTGGTCATTCTCTCTGTCGGGATGGAAGATCTGGCGGATGTTTCCTCGTATGCCGTGATGAGTTCGGTGTGGGTTTGGCAAGGAGGGTTGGGAAGATACACAATCCATTTACGGGTCCAACCTTGCCCCGATTCCGTAGAACCAAGTCTTTGCACGTAGGTCCCACCCATCTGTCTGGGGTGTGATCCCTCTCTCGCGCAGGGCCTTCTCAGCTTCCTCCCACTTAGGCCTCTGAGATATGTAGCCACCTGACCCCGTCCTCTGGTGATATTCCTTCTTCAGGGCATTAAGCGTATTGGTTTCTGACCTCTTTTTAGCTATAGCACTTTTTTTTATATGTCTCAAATTCGGGTCAGTGAGGTCTTATCTTCGCATAATATACGTCTTCGAAATTTGGAGTCTCGCCAGATTTGACAAATTTGTTCAATTTTGTCTTCCGATTCTTGAAGCGTCGACCATCTTCTTTAGAGTCCACTCTTTGACCTTTTCCTTTATAACTGGTTGTTTTCATCCTCCTCTGGCGGAAGGGTGAAATTTACCAACAACAATTCCAAAGCGTTTCTTTGGATCATCATCGACAAAAGGCAAATCGCCCTTCTTTGGCTTATTCCAATTTTCAATTATGATTGGGATTTGGTCCCTAACAAGAACTCCAGCCTGACATACAAATTTGTCTGCGGCCTTCTTGGGCTCCATCGTCCTTCCATCAACACAGACTGCTTCGATCGTGAACTTTGCACGATCTTTCAACCGCTGGCTCGCGCCTCGCTTGCTCTTTTTCGTAGAAGAAGATGGTTGTTGGCTGGTCGATCCAGAGGGCTAAAAGAAGAAAGAAGCGTTAATTAATACATGTAGAAGAAGATTGTTGGTGGAAGTCAGCAGAGGCTTAATCAATGCATATACCTCGCCGGACTTTGTAACCATTAAATTGCATTCACCGGAGTCTTCATCTTCTCCATGACTAGTACTTGAGCTGTCGTCATCATGTCCCTCCAAGTTCAGATATTGTGAGGTGTCCTCATCAATAATGTTCTCCATTATTTCTTCTTCTTCAAGGTTTCTACTAAGTGGATCCATAGTTTCTAAAACAATAATATTATCTAGAGTAAGAGTGTAAACATTCAAGTGGACTTGGATTCATACACAAATATACATATTATTCATACAAAAATACACAAATAAATATACAAATGAAATTAAAACCCTAAGGATGCTTGATCATTTTAAACGAGTTCCGAGGGGTCGAAACCCTAATCAGGATGAGTCAGAGGTCCAATTTGTATACAAGTTTTAATCTATGCATGTAGTACAATTTATCGAGCAAACAAGTTTTAATCAGGATGAGTCAGCAATCACACACGTTGCACTCCTCGCAATCTATCGAGCAAACAATTTCATACAACATAAACAATAGCACATAGAGATCAAACAAATGCAACAAATGCATGCATGGCAATTTAATAAGTCACAATGGTTGTTACTTTAGTTCTCTAAACAATACTGAAGTATATGATGCATGCAAGAGGCCAATTAATGCAATGGAGTATTTGTTATGGATAGAGGACATTAATACGAACCAGTAGGCGTTGGATTCACCCTAATGAGAGTTACAAATCTTTTCTTATGATTTAAATAGTGTTTAATGGGTTTTAAATCATTTAAATAGTTTCTGTTGTCTAAAAATCAAACTAAAATCAGATATATAATCCCCACGGGGTTGTGATTCCAGGGACATATTATTTGTAATTTTCTGAACATTATTTATTTTCTTATGAATTTATTACTCTAAATAAGCCATTATACCATTTATTTAATTGCTGAAAAACCTTATATTATTTGGCTTAACCATTTGCATATTGATGATCTACACACAATTGTGAATCCATAGGTATATTATTTGTGATTTTTGGACCAGTAGATATTTTACTATGAATTTATTAACCTAAAAGACCATTAAAACTAATTAAATTATTACAGTAAACACGTACTGTAAAAGTTAAATCCAACTTAATATTAATAATCTACTCAATTTTCTGAATTCATTGATATATAATTTGCTATTTTTGGATCTACGAATCTTTTTATATGATTTTTGCAAATTATACAATTTTCTGCAATTTTTATCTTTTTTTCTATTTTTCAGGAGAGTCAACGTTGACTGGCGTTGTGTCATCGCTGACGTGGCAGATAGGTGCCGCATTCTGGTTTGCTCACTGGTGGGGTGACGTACGGAGGCGGCAGGCTCGTCGGGCGGCGGTGCTAGTGGCGGATGCGGCGGTGTCCGGCGATGTCGAGGTGGCCTACGAGAGGCGGGGTACTATCGCGAGAAGGTTGGTGGCCTCGGCGCGGTGGATTGCTTCCTCGGGCGACAGAGGCAGATGGCTGGAGACGGGCGGCGTCGGCGGTGCTCCGGCGAGGCGCGGTCGGCTGCTCCTGCACGGGGAAGAGGTGGTCAGGGCGATGCGGTCAAGTGAGAGGGAGAGGTCATACGGAAAAGAGAGGGTCGGGGGCAACTGCCTCGTCGAGGACCTCGAGCTCCGAAGCTCGACAATGGAGGCGGCGACGGCGAGACGGACGATTCCTCCCTCACTCCGAGGGCGGCAGCGGCGAGACGCGCGAGCTCCGAGGGCACCCACGGACGATTCCTCCCTCACTCCGAGGGCGGTGGTGGCCGGCGGTGGCTTCTCTTTGCTCCGATGCGGTGGTGGCGCTTCTCTCTGCGGTCGGCGGTGTTCGATCTGGCTCTGGGGGGAAGAAAGGAAGGGGAAGGCGAATTTAATACCCCCCCTTTAACACCGGTTCGTGGCTGGAACCGGTGTTAAAGGGGGGATTCCGTTTCCCGCGCGCATTTATTACCCCCCCTTTAACACCGGTTCCATCCAGGAACCGGTGTTAAAGGGGGGGTGCGCGCGGGAAACGAAATAAATGCCCCCCCTTTAACACCGGTTCCAGGCATTTATTTCATGTATTAAAGGGGCATTTTTAATTCAAAAAATATGATATGAATTTAGAAAATTCATATCTTTTTCATTTCAACTCAGAAAAATATGAATAATATATCATAATTTTCAGAAAAATAATATCTATCCATTCATGTAAATCATTTTATATTTACTTTACATGAAAATTTTCAAAATAATTAAAACACTTACATATAAATTTTGATTATTCAATTCAAACAAAAATAAATTGTTAAATCCTAAAACTTTGAACATAAGAAATATTAAGCATCTAAAAATAAATCTAACCCTATTTTATTAGATCAAATCATATTTTAATGCCGCATCTTTTGTATTAACATTTTTGAATTGATTGGATATTTAAATGTCGCATCTTTTGTATACACTTGAATCTCACCAAGCCTCGCTCAACTTGCATTGTTTTTTTATAAAATAGCATATTGTGAACCTAAAAATGATTTATGTAAAAAATCATGAGCATCGTATCATGTACCTGTAGTTCATATCTGACCCACTTCTTGCCAATTCGGTAGGAATTTGTCTTTTTCACCAGAGGTGGGCGGAAAGGTTTCAGATCCCCTGTTGGTACATTGTGCATATAAGGTGGTCTAGTATTTTTGTAAAATGTGTTGGTGGTTTTTTGAATTAGCTATTTGGTGGTTGCTTCACAAAACCGTCCATTTTTTATGCTTGAAAAATGGAAAATGCCTTTTTTGTGCGATAAAAAGGAAAACTTCCTCTTGCAACATTGTTTGCCATGCCATGATGCACATGTATGCACAATATGGCCATATTATCACAAAATATGCCTTGATTCTAGCCATAACATTGGTCATTTGACCCGAAAGCCAAGAAACCTCGAATGAGATAGGTCATTTTGTGATGGTTTTTTCGAGACATAATCAATATACCAAGTTTGAGATTTTTCCTTCTAACTATGTCACATAATATAACACCACACGAAGGTTTCGCACTGTTTCGATCTTTTTATTTTTTTTTATCCCCGTTTTAAACTATCGACAAACTTTGTCGAACAACGGGCATGATGATTCTTAGCTCGGGGCCAAGCCTCGCTCAAAGTACAGCTGATCCCCAACAGTGGTGTTATTCGTGAGAAGTCTTTGCAGCCAGCCGCCAAAACTCGCCATGTGTTCACTTATAATCCATTCATCAGACTGTCCCGGGTGTTTGAGGCGTATTAAATTCTTGTGTTCATTGATATACGGGGCAACCAAGATAGATCTTTGTAAAACCGTGTAGTGTGCTTGATTGAGAGAATGCCCGTCCCTACATATCATTGCTTTACATCCTAGGGTGTCTTTTCCACGCAGTCTCCCCTCATGTCGTGATTCTGGAACACCAATCGCCTTAAGGTCAGGAATAAAATCAACACAGAACTCAATGACCTCCTCTATTACATAGCCCTTGGAGATGCTTCCTTCTTGCCTAGCACGGTTATGAACATATTTCTTTAAGACTCCCATGTACCTCTCAAAGGGGAACATATTGTGTAGAAATACAGGACCGAGAATGGCAATCTCTTCCACTAGGTGAACCAGGAGATGCGTCATAATATTGAAGAAGGATGGTGGGAACACCAACTCAAAGCTGACAAGACATTGGGCCACATCTGTTTGTAACCCTGGTAGGCTTTCTGGATCGATTACCTTCTGAGATATTGCATTGAGGAATGCACATAGCTTCACAATGGGTACTCGAACATTTTCAGGTAGAAGCCCCCTCAATGCAATCGGAAGCAATTGTGTCATAATCACGTGGTAGTCATGAGACTTCAGGTTTTGGAATTTTTTCCCTGCCATATTTATTATTCCCTTTATATTCGACGAGAAGCCAGACGGGACCTTGATACTGCTCAGACATTCAAAAAATATTTCCTTCTCTGCTTTGGTAAGAGCGTAGCTGGCAGGAGTTAAGTGGCATCGTTTACCCTTCTCGTTCTCAGGATGCATAGGCTCTTCAGGGGCCTTCAGACGTTGCTGGTCCTGCCGTGCTTCCGGTGTATCTTTTGTCTTCCCATACACTCCTAGAAAGCTTAGCAGGTTCACGCAAACATTCTTCGTCACGTGCATCACGTCGATTGAAGAGCGGACCTCTAAGACTTTCCAATAGGGTAGGTCCCAAAATATAGATTGCTTCTTCCACATGGGCGCGTGTCCGACATCGTCATTGAACAGATAATTGACTGCCAGGACCTTTTCCAAAGATTACTTCTAGGTCCTTGACCATACCAAATACCTCCTCACCGATGCACGGAGGGCTTCCTCCGGGAGTTACGCCAGACGTTTGAAATGCTTGCCTTTCTTTCTTCTTGGATGCAGGTTCAAGAAATCGGCGATACCACAGGTACACAACATTCTTAAATTTATCAAAATATACACTTTCTTTATCATCTAAACAGTGTGTGCATGCATTGTATCCCTTGTTTGTCTGCCTGAAATGTTACTAAGAGCAGGCCAATCATTGATGGTTCAAAGCAATGCTCGTAGGTCAAATGGCTCCCTTTGTGCTCATCACACATACGTACACCTGGTTTGGCCCACAGCTGTAAAAGTTCTTCAACTAATGGCCTTAGGTACACATCAATGTCGTTCTTGGGTTGCCTCGGGCCTTGGATGAGCAACGACATCATAATGAACTTCCTCTTTATACACAACCAAGGAGGAAGCTTATAGATACATAGGGTCACGGGCCGTGTGTTGTGGCTGCAGCTCTGCTTACCAAAAGGATTCATGCCGTCAGACTTAGACCAAACCTTAAGTTCCTTGCGTCACGTGCGAAGTCCGGGTACTCTCGCTCGACTTTTCTCCACTGTGACCCATCAGCGGGGTGTCTCAACATCGCGTCTTTCTTACGGTCTTCCATGTGCTATCGCAACAACTTGGCATGCTCTTTATTTCTGAAGAGACGTTTTAACCGTGGTATGATAGGAGCATACCACATAACCTTGGCGGAACCTTCTTCCTAGGGCCTCGCCCTCAACATCGCCAGGATCGTCTCGTCGATCTTATACATGATGCAATGCATACCGGCATGCATCCAAATTCTCGTACTTCTCACCGCGGTGAGGATGCGATCATTAATGCAGGCATGTATCTTCTGCCGTCTAATCCTAGAGGCGGACAACCTTCTTTGCTTGGTATGTCTTTGTCGGGCAACTCATTATTTCTTGGAAGAAGATTCTTCATTTTACCAACAACTTTGAAAATGCTTTGTCGGTCACACCATTCTCTGCCTTCCATTGCAGCAAATCCGATTGTGGCACCTAGCTTTTTTGTGGCCATCTTCGCAAGTTGGATACAACAATGTTTTGTGATCCTTTAACATCTGCTCCAGCTTCTCCTTCTCCTTTTCAGTTTCACATTCTTCCTTTGCATCAGTAATGGCCCGACCAAGATCGTCATCAGCGGGCCCATCTGCTCCCTCTTGATCTTCATTATCTACCCCCGTTGCATTATCATCATATTCAGGATACATATTATGATAGTAGTCATCATCCTCTTCTTCTTCGTTGTCTTCCATCACAACCCCTTTTTCTCCGTGCTTGGTCCAACAATTATAGCTGGGCATGAAACCGGATCGAAGCAGGTGGGCGTGAATGGTTCTGGTATTTGAGTAGTCTTTCTTGTTCTGACAGTGAACACACGGACATCACATAAAACCATTATGACCATGGTTTGCATTAGCCACAACGATGAAATTTTGGAGGCCCGTAATGTACTCGGAAGTGCGGCGGTCACCGTACATCCATTGCCGGTTTATCTGCATTAATATGTAGTATATATCAAAAAATAATAGGGAGATGACCATTTATATATATAGTACATCAATGACACATGAAACTATAGTTGCCGACCTCGACCGAGACGGAAAGAGCAACAAGAAAACTTATATTTCACCGAACACCTCTTGTGCATATGAAAAAAACACAAACTAGCACTCTTCACACCCTCTTGCTAGGCTCCAAAATGTGAAAGAATGGAAGTGTGGGGTGTGTGTGGGCTGGGGTGGTGTCTTATATAGCCCCCCCCTTTAACACCGGTTCATGCCACGAACCGGTGTTAAAGGGGGGGGTGCGCGGGCCACTGCTGCAGGGACCTTTAACACCGGTTCGTGGCATGAACCGGTGTTAAAGCCCTTTTTCGGGATCAACAAAAGACCTCGTTTCCACTAGTGACCAGCGCACCGCTAGCAACATCAGGACATGCACTCGCGTGCACACGAGGTGAATGACACTGCGTACGCTGGCACGTGACAGAGAATGCCAACAGGGTCATAAAAAATGTAAAAAGCAAAGCAGTGCCCGGCCTCGTGCAGCCGACGGGAGTAGTAGAGTGAGTACGCGTCCTGGTCCTTGTTTTAGGGCATTACCCCATAAGACGGGACCCACCTTTCTTGTAAAATCTTTCACTATGTATAAGGTAAACTTTAACTATAAGCTGGGACCCACATGTCTCATCCTACATACTCATGCATGAGAGGGAAGAGAGAGTAAATTATTTTTTTTTGCTTGTGGACAACCCATAAGCTTAAGGCCACCTACAAGCTTATGGGCAACTCTTATTTCTTCCACTATGTATAAAGTAGACTATAAACATTGTCACATAGGACTTAAGGTGTGGTTTTTTGCACATAGTGGATGCCCTTAGTCCCATATGACCGCAGGAGCAAGAAAACGGCCGGCTTAAATAGCTCCCCGCCTGCTTATATGGCCCAGTTCTTTTGGTGGCTTCTCCCAGAAGCTGCCCTACCCCAGCTTTCTGGGGAAGCCGGTTTAAAAAAATTGCGAGGTTTTTCAATTTGTTTAATCTAAACTATTTTGGAAGCCTCAAATTTTTTTTAGACTGACTTTTCCAGAAAGCTAGGGGAGTGCGGCTTCTCGTAGAAGCCCCAAAAGAACTGTGCCTATGTGTAGATCGAAGCTATTTCGTGCACCCACACATGAGAAACTGACCAGAAAAAAAAAACACGTAAAAGGGCCTTTCCACTCTAAAGAAAATACCCACGGTGGCACTGGAAATAGAAACAAATCAGGCGGGAGGAGACACTGGAGGTGAAGCGTCTCTGGCCGAGGGTGGGAGGAGGTGGGCGCCGCTGGCGGAGGCCGCGCAAGGAGTAGTAGGGGGTGGAGCGATGTCAACGTGGTGGCCCGTAGGAGGTCGGAGCAGAAGTTGGGGCGGGTCTCCTGGAAGCGCGCAGTGGATGTCTCGGGGTTGTCGGCGGCGCAGTGAGAAGGGTGGCCAGGGCGGTGCGGTTGGTTGGGCCACCGAGCTGGCGCACCATGGCGGGGCTCGGGGCTGGATGATGCAATGAGCAAGGAGGTGGTGCAGAAGTTCAGGATAGGGCATGGCCGATGTTGTCGGGAGCCAGGGAATAACCTGAACGTTCATTCTGCGTTTGAAGAACTGAACTTCTGTCCAATCTCAAGTATAAGTCATAGAGGTATTCATTATACCGTTTGAGTTGAAGAAACATAGGGTAAATATAAAGATTGCTCTGTGTTCGCTGTTGTTCATGTAACTACAGGACTGACGATTCTTCGTATGTCGTAGTTCAGTTGGGATTTAATGACATGTTCACTGCTTGTACACAATTTGACCGGAAAGATTCCAAATGCCATGCATCCTGCTGCATCGCAAGTGAAAACCGCTTGTCACCCAGTGCTCTCAACAGATGGATACTGCTATCAAAAAGATTACTTTTCATCATATCATAGTTGGCTATACTGACTTAAAAGACAGATGCATTTCTATCAAAAAATGGACCTAGAAGTAATTAATTTTTGCACTCTAGAAAATATGAAAAAGTAGTACCTTCCTAAGATATTGGAAGACTTGGAAAGTGCATAATTCGAGTAATTGCACTATACCTATATTGAAAGGTCTTGTTAAATGCATTGGTCTCTTCGGGGTTGGAGGGCGAGGATGATCGAGAGTCACACATCTGCATCCCGGCTCCTCCCCAAGCTTCCTCTACTCTTTAACCCGAGGGAGGCGAAGGCCTAAGCGCAATGGGGTGAGGTGGTGATAACGGTGAATGGCTCAAGCATGTCTACTTGGTGGCCTGAATGAGTCGACCGGCAAAGAAGGCTGTGGAGGTGCACCTGAACATGACCTAGAGTTTTTCACTCCCGTTGCAACGCACGGACATGTGTGCTAGTTATACCTAAAAGATAGGATTTAGAGGCATTTCTCTTAGTGTTCCTAAAATCCTTTAGAAGCATTTCTTATAGTGCCACTAAACGGACTTAGAGGCATTTCTCTTAGTGTCACTTAAGTGCTTTAGGGGCATTTCTTGTAGTGCTACTAAAAAGATTTAGAGGTATTTCTCTTAGTGTCCCTAAAGTGAGTATTAGTGTCACATTTCAAAATGCCCCAGAATGACTACCGTGTTGCAGTGTTGTTCCTCTCCTCAGAACGGACGTCTCCCTGCATCCTCCTCCACTTCTCTGTCTCCACTCTCCGGTGAACTGGTCGGGAGGTGGAAGAAGACTAGCAGAAGAGCAAAGGGCGTGGGAGATGGAGAGCACAGGGGGATAGTGGGAGACACGGTTAAACAAGCCGGTGATGAATTTATTTTCGCCTCGCCTCGTCGATTGATTGATTTGACAGTGGTCATATTGGTGGAGGGAAGTAGTAAAAAACCCGGCATGGCATGCCCATGTAGCCCTGGCACTGGCGGACGTAGCAGAAAGGTTCCCAACGCACACTATGGACTGGACACCGGCCGCCATAGCTGTACCGTCCTGCAGTCCCTAGCTAGGGCAAGATGCATGCGCGTCTTTGATGCTTAAGAGCAAGTATAATAAGTACTAGACAGCTGACTATAAGGCTTAAACTAGCATTGTTTTGCTTAGTTGGATAAAATAGAAGAGGTGAGAGAAAAGAGGTGGGCTCTCATGCAATATCCAGCTCTTACGCGTGCTTCTAGACACTATGTGACTATGTGAGTGAGTCATTGACATATAAAGTATCAAAACTTTAAAGATAACTATTGTACTATTTGACTATAAGCTGACTATAGATGACCTTATAGCCAGCTTGCCGGCTGTACTATTGAAATTGCTCTAAGATGCTTGGCCTAATTTTTAAATTTTCCAGAGTTAGTAGTATTCAAGTACGAATCGTTTGTTCAATGCACCGAGAAAAAAGCGTCCAAAACGGTACACAATTGGAAATCTTCTACTACTACTCCCATATTCTGGCTGTCCGTTTGGACAAAAAAATCGAATGCGTCGGTCAAGATTTCTTTTCTTTTGGAAATGAACGCTTTATTACATATAATAATGTTTACACCCGGCTTCTTCATAACTAGAATCCACACTGCCAATCAACCATACAAAAAGTGACCAGAACAAAAAAACAAATACATAAATGGCATGAAACTATGGTAGATCTATCTGCAGATCATGCTGTCATCCATGTCGGGAGAAAATATCCCTCGTCGTGTCCTCCAATCGCGTATACCCCTCCACAAACAAGTTTCAAAACTCCAAACGTTAGAGAGTAGTCCATAACCGAAGGATAGCCATGGCTAGATAGGTAACCTGCAAGGTGGAAGACATAGTGTTATTAAAAATCTTGTCATTTATATATAGCCAAAGCGATCAAATAATGGCAAGCGCTCTCACCGTAAATAAAGTCCCGTATTTATCCTCAATCTCATGCAACCAATTACCAAATATATTGGCTACCGAGCGTGGAGGAAATAAACCAGAGGCTACTTGGATGATTGACCATATAGCACGAGTAAATTTGCATTGGAAGAATAAGTGTTGGATTGCCTCATTATTGTGATAAAATGCACATTTTGTACTTCCATGCAAATTCCTTTTAATAAGATTATCTTTTGTAAGAATGACCCTTTTATGGAGATACCGAATATGTTTGTTTTAAAGGGTATTTTCATCTTGCAAATTTTACTATTATCATCGACTGGAATATCCGGTTGGATCAAAGCTCTATACAATGAATCAAGAGTAAATTGACCACTCTGCGACAATTTTCACTTGAATTCATCGACACCCTCCGACAGTTGTACCGTGGATAACCTCAAAATAAGATTGTTACAAGATACCAGTCTAGGGACTATGAGGCTTCTCCTAAAGACACATTAAGAGGATTGGATTACATTACTGTGGAAAGTGTATCCCTTTATGTCTAACAATCGAATATAGAGCTGGATATTGTTCATGAAGAGAGTTTGGCCAAGCCATATATCTTTCCAGAACCTAATCTGCGATCCATCCTTAATATTGAAAGCACCTAACCGGAAGAAATGTTTTTTGGCTCCCATCATTCCAGCCCAGAAATGTGAATCACCGGGTTTCGAAACTAGTTGAGACACAACTTTTGAACCAACATATTTCCTCCATAGAATGGTTTGCCAGACACCATCTTCTGTAAGTAGTTTAAAAATCTAATTACCCAGAAGCGCGGTATTTTTGACTTGCAGGTCATGTATGCCTAGTCCACCGTATTATTTGGATCGGCAAACCACATTCCATATATCCAGTCAATATTTTTTTTCTCGCTATCCCCTTGCCAAAAGAATCTTGATCGGAAATGGTCCACTTTCTTCAAGACACCTTTTGGTAACTGGAAAAACGAGATCATATATAGTACCATGTTGGTAAGTACTGAATTTATAAGTACAAGTCTTCCGTCAAGGGATAGCAATTTGTCTTTCCAACTATTAAGAAGTTTTTAGAGTCTTTCCTCAACGAGTTTCCATTCAGAAATTATGAGACGCCGATAATGGATCGGTACTCCCAAATAGTTGATAGAAAATTGCCCCCGGCCATAGCCGAAAAGCTCGGCATATAGGTGGGCCTCGTTTTTAGCCTCTCCAAAACAATACAAATCGTTCTTGTGGAAATTAATTTTCAATTCAGAGAGTTGCTCAAATACTGATAATATTAATATTACTGATGTAAGTGTTTGCCGTATGATTTGGGGAATAAACGGAGATGACACCGTGAATTTCATACGTGTTTGTTACTCCCTCTCATCTAGGCAGCTAATAGAACTACTCCCTATATCCAACGACAACACATGCATGCGTAGGTAGCATCCTAGATAGCAAATCTGTGTTGTAGATAAAAAATGTACGAATAGTTTGATTGAACCACAAAAAAAAGAAAAAAAATTATAAGGTTTAAGTACATGGCATTGTTGACATAGACACATACTAGGAAATTTTGCAAGAGATCTCACCTTCTGTAAGAAATCCTATATGATTATAGTATAATAAAGCAATAAATAGAAATTTTGTAGGATTCTTTCCTTTGAAATAAACAAGAAAAAAATCTTATAAATCAGAATCCTATAGAATTTATTTGAAAATCCTTTGAATCAAACATGGCCTAAGATTGGTTCATCTATGAGTGTGAATAATAGAAACCAGATTTTATGGCTGGCAACTCTAATGAGCCTTCACATCAGTATTCTGATACAGGACAGTATAGCTATATAGGAGATTCCCAATCGTGTGCCGTTTTTAATAACAAACTATTCGTCCTCCAAGCGCGCATGCATCCTACCCTAGGACTGCAGGACGGTACAGCTGTGGCGGTGTCCCGTCCCCTCGAGCGTGCGTTGGGAACCGTCGTCGTCCACCCTCGCCAGTGGCAGGGCTACCGGCGCACGCCACGCCGGGTTTTCACTCCTCCCCTTGACCAGTGACCACTGTCAAATCAATCAATGGAAGAGGCGAGACGAATATTAAGTTTAATCTTAAATCAACGGAATATTTAGCGGTATTTTGATTCTATGTTCCGTTCTTCGATTCCACCAACCGAACAAAAAACCTGATGTTAGAATTCACCCATGATCCCCGTTGAGACACATACCGTAAGCATTTATATGATATGTGCATCCTCTTTCATTTGTTCCAAAATATTCCATGGTTCTTTAGTTTAAATTTCTTCAATACAAATTGCTCACGAATATGTTAATGTACAAATTAAATGCTCGACTAATGCTAATCCAAGACCAGTTTTAGATTATGCATGGGTCGCTAGCTATTGTTGGAGCTAGAATGTTGAAGACATATTTTACCATAAAAGAACAATAAACATAAACTTTGAGAACAAACTACTCATGATATTTTACATATTATATACTTTGCTATTTAATAAAGTTGTATGGATATCTTCTATTTACTTAATAATAAAATTGACACCATGCACTCTAGAAACATATGTGGGTTATAGGAATATAACGGGTGTTGGGAGGGAGGGATTCACTATGTCACAAGAGAGTAGTCTAGGGTTGTTCTTTGGTGTAGATGTGTGTTTATGGGAGACTGCTACTTGTGAATGATATTTTCTATCCTTCTATAAAAATATAATATTTCATTGCATAGTCCCCAAAAAAAGTTCTACAAATCTCTATGGCATGTTATTTAAGGAAATAAAACATATGAGGCACATACAAATATGTTGCAATTCATCTAATTGGCACAAATAATATATGAAAACATGTTGTTTTGTTCCGTTTTGTTTTTCTCTCATGTCAAATAATTTGTGTTAAATAATGCTTTTTAGTGATAGTGACAACTAAAGCCATTATCCTTGAAATATATGCTTCCAAACTATAGAAAGTACATTTTCATGATTGACATTAAAGTCGTATAATAAAAATATTTAATGTTAGTGTTTATAACATTGAAAAAAAAGTTCTACAAATCTCTATGGCATGTTATTAAAGGGAATAAAACATATGAGGCACATACAAATATGTTGCAATTCATCTAATTGGCACAAATAATATATGAAAACATGTGGTTTTGTTCCGTTTCGTTTTTCTCTCATGTCAAATAATTTGTGTTAAATAATGCTTTGTAGTGATAGTGACAACTAAAGCCATTATCCTTGCAATATATGCTTCCGAACTATAGAAAGTACATTTTCATGATTGACATTAAAGTTGTATAATGAAAATATTTAATGTTAGTGTTTATAATGTTGACTAAATTTACTAAGCATAATATAAATTGTTACTGGTACAACCGCATCTCGACGGAATGATTTATCATCTAATCAAATAAAAAAGTTTACTATAAATAATCGATTAGCGTAGATTGGATTCTTGGTGTTGGAATTCAATTGTACCAGATAATGGTGCATGATAAGATGGACATCCGAAGAATGCTCTGAATAAACGACTGCACTTTAGTCATGCAACAGCGATACTGTTAAGTGTGATTGTTTGTTGTAATTTACAAACTTAAAGCACTGATAGGTGGTTCTACGAGCTTCGTCTCGCCGTCTGTATTTCTTTAGCATTGCGTGACAGTAGCCATAGAATTTCAGGCATTTTTATTTGCGCCATCACAACTGTTATGAATAACACTTTTAGGTTTGGGACATTTTCTCCTAATCGACTCACATAAATCTAAACTAATAACTCGCGTTATGGGAGCCTTGTGGGCATACATGTGGCACACATAATATGGCTAGAGGATTGGCCTGACATATCGGCCCGTTGCGTACATATAATTTATTGTTTGTGTGTCCAAGTACCATACCCTCCACAAACATAAATGTATCAGTATGGTACACTCTAAATTTGTGGATTGTTTCACCTTTACACTACTCCAACAATGCACTTTCATTTGACTCATATATAGTTCTGATAAATGCATTTGAAACAAAAAAATATATATTATTAAGACATAAATTGATTTTATTAGTTTGATAATTGCCAGGAGGATGAACATCTATACATAATTCTAATGAAAGCACTGAAAGCACCACAACCATCAGAGTAAATAATAGCGCTAGAATGTTTTGGTCCAAACTGCTATCCATGTCGTTCCGATTCTTTTCGGCCATGGGATGGATGCCGGAAAGGATACGTGGTGCCAACGCTATGGAGCTCTGCTCTTCCGAGATGCAAGCCCTGCTATGGGCTAGGCAAAATATTCCCTACCGCGTAGGGATGGCATATTCGTCGTCGTATCCCGTGTCGTAGGACAGTGGGACATGTGTGTGCCATGGGCCCGCCATCATTGTTTGCGGGCAGGATCTCATGCAGTGAGAGGCTTTTCGGACGCGACACGCCTCCGCACCCTCTAGATGGTAGGACCCACCCATAGCCAACATGGCAGCGTAGACTCTAGCTGGCCACGGTTTCTAGCGTACGCGAGACCTGTCTAGATCCGACGTGGCACCCTAGACTATAGCCTACCGCGGTTCTTCGCGACAGAGGGGCCCGCAATTCTACAGAGATGACTAGTCTCTCAGCTGTGAAGACTGGCAGCCTCCGATTCGTACCGGGAGGTGGCTGCAAGGGAGCAGAAGCTTTCAAACTACTGATGTTGATTTCTCTCTCTATCGGTGGCTTGTCTTTCAGAACTACTCTTAGTAGTTTGCGGTGGTTTATATTTCCACACACTATAGTGTGGCTCGGTGAAAACTTCAAATAATGACCCTATGTGGCAATTGCAAATCGGGAGAGATCATGTCAGAGGTCACAATTATAGAATAAGGGTGTGTTTGGATTGTGGCCAAAGTTTACCCTCCCAATATTTTGGTCATGACTAAAAGATAGGCTATTGTTTGAATTGTTGCCAACTTTTTAGCATGTCAATGCTCCACTACCAACACTAGTTCAATTTTTAGCCAATGTTGGCCAACTTGTGAGCAAGCAAAGGCTTAACCAAAATTTTGGCTAGCCAAATATTTGGTGAGGCAAACTTAGACACAAACCAAACATAAGATCGGAGTTTGGGCATAGGAACTAGTACTAGTAGTAAAATCTTGATTCGAGCTGCAAAATATATTTTATCTCGTTTCAAATAATAAACCCTCTTTATCAATTGCATACATTTCGAGCCTTTTAATGATCTTGTATTGCAACAATATGGATCATTTGGTTGATGTTCAAAGTTCATATGAAATCAATTGCAGGTTGCAGCATCCCCATAATTTTGTAGGAACTCCATCCACTCTAGCCTTCTTTGGTCACTCACTCGAAGCAGGGTATGACAAACTTCGGGTATGTATTTTGCGTATACATCCTTTTTTTCTGTGTCTCATAATTCTTTTGCTTGCATTGAAAAATAAATTGTACCTCCTCCGCCTCAAAATAGATGTCGTGGAATGTCAAAATTTAAATGAATTTATATACTATATTGTGTTAGATTCATCTAAATTTTGATAAATTCGTGAAATTTATTTTGAAACGGAGGAAATACTACTAGTATTTTTTTCGTTTATATTTACCTCCATAGTGAGGAATAATTTTGATAGAACACCTTTTCTTTTGTTCTTGTCCTTGTGATTCACGTCTCTTTGCATGCTTTGATAAAAATAAAAACGTTTTTGCTAATTCTCATGCGTCTGAGAATTAGTTAAGTCTCGGTCATTTTTTTAATCTTTGGATTGTATGCTTTGCGATGCGTATAAACGGGAGTTTTCCGTCACGCGCAGATGTTCCCGTCGCGAGCGTTCGCCTCGCGCGTGCTGTGTCTCATGTGTTTTCTGGCTTGTTGCCGTCACGGGCATGTATGTGGGATTTTATTCTCTTTCTGTTGGGCTGTTACTGCTAGCTGTTTTTTTTGTTAGCTTTTTTTCTGTCTCACTATTTTTTTGTGGGCTGTTTCCTAGCAACATGCGACAGGAGCAAGAGATGTTGGGGATGTTTTATCGGTGTCCGGGTTGGGACCTTTTTTTACGGGCTGATGTTTGTTTTTTGTTTGTTTTTTCTATACTGTTTTTATCTGTTTTTTAACCCGTGTTGTGTTTTGTAGTTGTTATTTGTGATCTTTTTATATGGGCGGTAATTTTTATTTTATTTTTTCACTAGCAACATAAATATGTTATGTTCGACTGCTAGGGAATTTTTTTTCTTTTTGTGGTTGTTTTCTTTTGTGAAATTAAGATTATTTTTAAGTGTTTTTTAGTTGTAGGTTAAATTGAGTTCCATTAAGTTGTAACTAAGCACCTGTCGGGTCCCAGTTGCAACATGTTTGTAACTGGGCTTTGTGGGTCCCAGTTGCAACTTGTTTGTAACTAAACACCCGTTGGTGTGGAAGGGGGCATGGCAGTTACAACTTGTTTGTAACCAAGCTCTGTCGGGTCTTAGTTGTAACTTGCTTGTAATTGGAGCCCTGCCAAGGGGGACGGGCCAGTCGCAACTTGCTTGTAACTGAGCACCCTTTGGGGTTTGTGTGTGTGTGTGGGGGGGGGGTCAAATTGCTTGTAACTGAGCTCTGTTGGGTCCCGGTTGTAACTTGCTTATAACTGAGCCCGCGCTGACAAGGGCAGTCGCAACTTGCTTGTAACTAAGTACCCGTCGATGTGGAAGGGGGGGGGCAGTTGTAACTTGTTTGTAACTAAGCTCGTTCCAACTTGCTAGTAATTGGGGCCCCGCCAAGGGGGACATGCCAGTCGCAACTTGCTTGTAAATGAGCACCCTTCGGTGTGGAGGGGGGCAGTTGCAACTTGCTTGGAATTGAGCTCTGTTGGATCCCAGTTGTAACTTGCTTGTAACTGAGCTCTGTCGGGTCCCAGTTGCAACTTGCTTGTAACTGAGCTCTGTTGGGTCCCAGTTGAAATTTGCTTGTAACTGAGCTCTGTCGGGTCCCAGTGCAACTTGCTTGTAACTGGGCCCGCGCCGACGAGGGCAGTTGCAACTTGCTTGTAATTAAGCACCCGCCGGTGTGGAGGGGGAGGAGATGTTACAACTTGTTTGTAACTGAGCTCTGTCGGGTCCCAGTTGCAACTTGCTTGTGATTGGGGCCCGCCAAGGGGGACGGGTTAGTCGCAACTTGCTTATGTAATCGAGCACTGTCGATGGAAGCGAGCACACAGGTGTGGGCGGGGGTTTCAACTTGCTTTTAAATGAGCTCTGTCGGGTCCTAGTTGCAACTTGCTTGAAATTGGACCCTCGCAGAATGACAGCGGTAACTTGCTATGGCGAGCATCCGTCGAGTGTGAATGGGGGGCGGGGCAGTTGCAACTTGTTTGTAACTAAGCTCTCTCGGGTCCCAGTTGCAACTTGCTTGTAACTGAGCTATGTTGGGTCCCAGTTGCAACTTGCTTGTAATTGGGCCCGCCGAGGGGTGGGCGGTTGCAACTTGATTGCAACCGAGGTAGAGAGGGACCTGTTGGGCCAGTCGCAACTTGCTTGTAACTGAGCACCCGTTGATGTGGAGGGGGCCTGTTGGGCCAGTCGCAACTTGCTTGTAACTGAGCACCCGTCGGTGTGGAGGGTGGCAGTCACAACTTGCTTATAACTGAGCACCTATCGATGTGGAGGGTGGAAGTCGCAACTTGATTGTAACTGAGCTCTGCTAGGTCCCAGTTGCAACTTGCTTTTGTAACTGAGCTATGTCGGGTACCAGTTGCAACTTGCTTATGTGGGTCCAGCTGACGGCAACGATCATAACTTGCTTATGGCGAGCATCTGTCGGGTGTGGAGGGGGCGTGGGGCAGTTGCAACTTGTTTGTAACTGAGCTCTGCGGGGGTACCAGTTGCAACTTGCTTGTAATTGGGGCCCCTCCAAGGGGACGGGCCAGTCGCACCTTTCTTATAATTGAGCACCTGTCATCTCTGGAGGGGTGGTGCAGTTGCAACTTGCTTATAACTGAGCTCTGTTGGGTCCCAATTGCAATTTGCTTGTAACTGAGCATCCGTCGGTGTGGAAGGGCGATTCTTTGCAACTTCTTTCGAGTCTATTGCTTCCTAGTTGCAACTTCCTTGAATCGGAGCCCCGCCAAGGTGGACAATTTGCAACTTGCTTATAATTGAGAACATATCGGGAGGATTAGGGCAATTTTGCAACTTGCTTGTTACCCAAAAACAAGTGGATTGCAAACTGAGCTTTTCAGTTGCAAGTGGGTTACAACTGATATTTTTTTGGCTGAGAATTTCTCTAATCATGGATTGGAACCAAGATTTTTCGAGTTATAACGGGGTTGCAATTGATATTTCTTTAATTGTAAAATAAAACTTTCCAGTTACAATAAGGTTATAATTGGAGTTTTTTAGCGTATCATGCCTCTTTGGATCTTAGTTTCCTTTTCTAGTACTCCCTTCGATCCATATTAGTTGACTTAGATTTATCTAGACTGGAATGATTTTAGACACTATTTAATATATTGGTTTATCCAAATTTTGACAAATCAAAATTAATTAATATGAGTCGAAGGAAGCATTTTTTTAAGAAGAGAAAATATCTGCTCGCGGATCCTACAAGACGTATACACTGAATAAAGAGTAAAAGTCCATAAACCACAAGGCCCAATAGAAAAAAAAAAAGGAAAAACTAGCAGTACTAGTTTTTAACAGGAGAACCACACGTACGTGGACCTGGTTAAGATCAAGAGTAAGGAAAATAGCTCACGATATGCACGTGACCTCACGCGATCTCAGTCGCCTGAGATTAAGGCGCGCTCAAATAAAAAATATCCATGCCTTGTCCCGTCGCGCTGCTACCTCGGACATCGCAATGGACACACGGCACAAATTTTCTTTCTTTTTCTGCCCAACACGCATGCCACATTTTTATCCCCGTCAATCAATCAACCCAGCATTAATTCAGCCGATCATTTCCACTTAAGAAAAAAAGGCGCTCATTTCTCCGTGCTATTCTTCCCCAGACCCAGAGGTTCCGTGTTAGAACAGGTGCTCGCCGGCGGCGATGGAGAAGGCCGACCAGAGCGCCAAGAAACCGAGGTTGGAGCCGCGGCAAAACACTCGAGTCAAGCAGGAAGTCGCAGCACATGAAGGAACCGAAGGCGGCAGCGCGGTCGTCGCCGTTGTGGCGGCGGCGGAAACTGGCCCGAGGGTGGAGGGCGCCATCAAGATGGACATGACGCTGCTTCACTGCCCACTCTGCTTCCGCCCCCTCAAGCCGCCCGTCTTCCAGGTAGGCTCTCCTCTCTTTCTTCAACACCGGGGAGGGATTCTTCAATTCGTTCCATCCGATTCGTGCAGTGCCAGGGCGGGCACTTGGCCTGCAGCGGCTGCACCGCCGGCGCCGATGGGTGCCGGAAGTGCGACCCGGGCCAAGCCTTCGACGTCCGCAACACGGCCATGGACGCCGTCGTCTCGGCGGCCAGGGTCGAGTGCCCGCACGGCGGCTGCCGGGCGCACGTCGCCTACCACGAGCTGGAAGGCCACCGCGGCGCGTGCCCGCACGCGCCCTGCCTCTGCACTGAGCCCGGATGCGGCTTCGCCGGCCTGCCGCCGGCGCTCGCCGAGCACCTCGCCTCCGAGCACGCGTGGCGCAGGCTGGCGGTTGAGTACGGCAAGGCGTACCGCCTCAGCGTGCCGGTGCCGTCGCGGTGGGTGCTCCAAGGCATCTGGGACGATGGCGGCACGTTCGTCCTGACCGTGGGCGCTCTCGGCGCCGCCGTCGCCGTGTCGGTGGTGTGCGTCCGGGCGAGCGCGGCGCCGTCGCCGCGGTACGCGTGCAAGATGTGGGCGAACTTGCCGGCGCCGGAGGGGGCGAACGGCGACAAGGCGGACGTGGCGCAGGTGAAGATGAAGGTGGAGAGCAGCACGTCGCCCGGTGCGGTGGTCGCCGTGGACGACCTGGCGTCGTTCCTGATGGTGCCGCCTAGGTATCTCGTTCCAGGGGCTACGGCGTCATCCACGGCGGTGCCGCTCATCATCCGCATTGACGAGATCTAATCCTCCTCGTAATAATCCGATGATGATGATCGTCTGCTGATGTAGGTTTATTGTTCATAGAACTGATGGCATTTTGGTTTGCAGTTTGCCAAGGATGGGCATGGTGGTGGGCTGCCTCCCTCCTGGTACTCGTGTTTTGAAAAATCTAGCCGATGGACTAATATTTGCGAGATGTAATGTAACGTATGCTCCCTGCTGGAGATGTTTCTGAATGCAATGGTGCTGACTTGCATACTTGGAACTCTATCTGCACCTGTTTCAATCTTTCAATTCCATAATCTTAAGTAGTGTAGAAAATGCGGAAATAATCAATTTTTGGGATGACCGATATGGTTTTGGGCACTAGCCTAGCTATCAATTTCTAGGTAATGTAGTAACCAGAAAGACTTCTTTAGGATCGAAAAATTGTTAAGACAATGAGATGAACTAGTGATAATTGTCCAAAGTCTACTACTATTTGAAGAACAATAAAAATCGTCGGGAAATTACATAATTTTGGGGTTTATACACCCTCAGTTTCATGTTACTCTGCATATCCGACACGCCCTAAAGTGTGTACGGTAGCAATGCCGGACACGCGCTAAAATTGAATGCAAAACCATAGAGAATTCATATAAACCGTTCGAATACAAAGTTCAAATAAAGAAAGTTTGTTACGGTGATCCAAACGTGAAATAAAGTACTGAAGTGATGTGAGAAGAAAAGCTAGTAGCAGTACGTCTAGCAAGCTTGATAGTGAACCTGCAGGTACGTGCATTTTAATGTACATATATATATATATTTTTTAATCTAGACAAAACTGAAACAACTAAATTGTGATGGAGGGGGTGCTCTTCTGAAAACAGCCGAATAAACATGGCATAAATATCAAACTACATACTTGTAAATACCAATTAGGGTTCCCAACAGTTTTAATTTAAGCCACGTGCACGCACACAAACCGTTAAGAGTAATCAACCAATTTCGACAAGAATAGCCCTATCAGTATTACATGAAAAAAAAAACGGAGCAACCTAGACATTATAGGGGAGCCACACAAATCTTCATGGTCTATGAAGTAGCAGCTAGTATGATCACGTGAGGATAATCCTTGTGCGACAACCATGAAATCAAAATCGGACTTTAATCTTACAGCATCATTATTGATGTTAGCAAGATCTCGTCAACGAAGGGCCAAGATAACTTCTTGCGCACGATGCCATCTGCATTGACGCATTGACGTAGATGCAAAGAAAAAATGCCTACCAAAACCGTAACTAATCTCTTTTGATAACATTACAGTTGTTGAAACTTAAACTTGGTTCATCTAAGGGTACTTTTTATTGAAACTTAAACTTGGTTCATCTATGAGTGCGAAGAATAGAAACCAGATTTTATGTTTGGCAACTCAGACGAGCCTTCAGCGTCAGTATTGTGATACGGGACAGTATATAGCTGTATAGTAGTGGGAGATTTCCAATCGTGTATCCGTTTTGGACGCTTATTTCTGGCTGCATTGAGACACACAATCTTCTTCTTAATAACAAACGATTCGTACTCGAATACTCCTGTCGAACTGTGTGGCGGTGTCCATGTCCCGTCCCCTCGAGCGTGCGTTGGGAACCGTCGACGTCCCACAGTGGCAGGGCTACCGGCGTACGCTACGCCGGGTTTTCTTTCACTCTTCCCCTTGACCAGTGACCACTGTCAAATCAATCAACGGAAGAGGCGAGGCCAATATTAATTCATCCGCCGCCTATTTTACCGTGGCTCCCCTGTCCTCTCCGCCTCCTACGCCCTTTGCTCTTCCAGTACTACTAGTCTTCTTCCACCTCGCGACCAGTGCACCGGAGACAAGAGAAGTCGAGGAGGATGCAGAAAGGCGGTTCCGAGGAGAGGAACAGGGGCTCACGGCCGGCGATGGACAAGGGCAGGGACCAGATCGCCAAGAAGCCGAGGGTGGAGGCGCCTCCTAGCAGCGTCCGGGCGGTGAAGCAGGAGATCGTCGTGCACCAAGGAGCCGGCGCCATCGTCGCGGTGGAACGCGTCCCGAGGACGGAGCTCAGGCTGAAGATGGACGTCGCGGTCCTCCACTGCCCCATCTGCCTCCACCCTCTCAGGCCTCCCGTGTTCCAGGTTCCTTTTCTTTCCTTTTGTTCCGCCGTCCGCCTTTTGTTACTACTGCGCGGGCTTTGATTTTCTTTCGGTGCGCGCAGTGTAAGGGCTGCCACTTGGCCTGCCCCGGCTGCCGCTCCGGTGGATGCGTCAAGTGCGGGAACGGCGCCGCCTTCGACATCGCAAACACGGCGATGGACAACGTCGTCTTGGCGGCCAGGATGGAGTGTCTCCACGCCGGCTGCGGCAGCTGCGTCGCCTACTTCGAGGCAAGCGACCACCAGGACGCGTGCCCGCACGCGCCGTGTTTGTGCACGGAGCCCGGCTGCGCCTTCGCGGCCCCGCCGCCCGGGCTTGTCGCGCACCTCGTCGCCGCTCACGCCATGCCAGTGCACAGGATCCCGTACGGCAAGGTCGAGCCGATCCAGGTGTCGGTGCCGGAGCCGGCGCGCGTTCTGCTCGTCGGCGGCGCCGGGGAGGAAGCCGACGCGTTCCTCCTGACCCTTGCCGCGTTTGGTCCGGCCACCGTCGTCACCGCGGTCTGCATCCGGGCTGCGGCATGCCCTTGGCCGCGGTACACTGTCAGGATGTGGGTGAACGGGCCGCCTCCGGAGGAGGCGAACCGCAGGACGGACACCATGCAGACAGACCTCGAGGCGAGGAGCAGCACGACGCCGGGGGACGTCGTCTGGGAGGATCTGAGGTCGTATTTGGTGGTGCCGCCGCAGTACTTGGTCGGCGCCGGGCCATGCAAGCTGCTGTCTATCAACCTTCGCATCGGGAAGGCTACCTCCTGATCTCTCTTGGTGTTCCACTCTTGAATTGTTCTATGATGGTGCGCTAATGCTAGGGTAATCAAGGCTACCTCCTGATCTCTGTTGGTGTTTCAGGAGGTGATGAATTTTGGTTGCAGTACGTTTGCCACATATTACTGCTAGTATCAAGAGTAGATGAGGTACTAGGGAGTATTAGTTTCCATTAGTGTAAGACGTTTTGTGCAGAAGTTCGATTTGGAAGATTGGATGCAAAATCTTTGGGCAACTAGTGAAACTAAATGCGATGCCAAAGTGTTCATCAAGAAACTGATGCATAAGAGCAACTCCAACAGCTTATCTATAAATGGGTAAGCAAAAACCATTTAGGTAAGATGAGAGAGAAGATATAAGTAAATAAAAGAAAAATGATGATGTTCCCCCGGACGATCCCGACGCTTGTAGGTGGGTCCTGCTGGTAGAATCTTATCCTTGGTTTTTTTCAACCGCTCATCCTCTATCTCATGTGCTCGCTCGACAATGGCTCCCGCTGGCGTACATCGCTGCTCCTCCTGGGCTTCACCCCCACCGCATGCCCCTGCTCCTCCATTAGAACGCTGCCCCTCTAGCTCCTCCACCGGAGCGCCGCCGCCGGGCTGGACTCCGCTGTCATTGGGATGAATCTCGCCGCCGCCATGCTCCCATGGAGATCCCACGCTGCTGCACGCCTTGGAGCAGAGCTGCTGGCCCCCGAGACACGGGCGACGCGGTGCTCCTCAGCGACGGATATGCGTCGAGGCCTGCTCGCCGGCGACCGCCACCCGGAGCCTCCAAGGTCCATGCAGGTCCACACCTTCCCGCTGCTGCAAGCCCTCACTGTCTTCCTTCGCTACAGAGGGAGGCCGACACTGCTACAGGAGACGGCCAAATCTGCTGCAAGCTTGGACGCCATGGCCGCCGCTCCTGCAAGTACTCAAGACTGACTACAAAACCTAACCTCTGATTTTGCTACATAGATATATTTTTTGCTATCTTTGTTTTTTGTTTTGCTACAATACCATAAAAATTTTGCTACAAGTTCTCCGACGAGGTTTTCCGACTAAATTCTCCTGCGATGTCTCCGGCGAAGTAGGATTTTTGCTACATTAGAAGAACTTTATTGCTACAACCGTCTTGTGGTTTTGTTACAATAGTGTCAACCTTTTGCTACAAGGTCTCCGGCGAGAGTCACCGGCGAGTTTTTTCTGACGATGTCTCCGACGAAGTCAATTTTGCTGCATTAGCATAATTTTTTTGCTGCATGGTTTCCGGCGAGGTCTCCGGTGAGGTCTCCGGCGAGACGTTCTATTTCTGAAACGAACCATTTTTTTGCTTCGGAAAAAAGCGGGGACATATGTAGCAAACGCGGGATGTTTTGCAGCAAATGAACACGTGTCAGCACGGGAAGCAGGACGATGGGAACTCCCCCATCGTCCGGGGGATGCCTAGCAATATCCTAAGTAAAACATGTCTTGCTTTTCTAGCTTACCCATACAAGCTTACCCAAAATTGGTTTGCAACATTTTCTTTCCTATACTACTCTCACACATATGACATATATCAATTGAATTAACACAAGATAATTGAAACTATTGATCAGAAGTAGAAATATTATAAGGACAACATAATAAAAGTGCATCATCAATCATAGAAGTAGTAGGAAAGTAATCGGTGCATAGAACAACACCACATAATAGATAGTTCATTGATGTATAGAACAACACCACAAAATAGATAGTTCATCCATTCATACTAGACCATCACTCTCACATGCCGCCACCCCCACCATTTCCATCACCACCATAGCCTCTTGCCATCAATATTTGGTCACGACAAAGCTCCCAATAAGCTCGGCCCTTCTCATCTAGACTACTTGGGTCCATGAACATGAGCTTTTGCTCTTGCTCCATCCTCTTGAGCATTTCTTCATTTGTAACCTTCCTCTCTTCGAGCTCAAGACGCTTCTCCTCGGCCGCCTCCCTCCTCTCCTCAGTGGCCACCTTCCTCTCCTCAAACAACTTCCTCTCTTCAATCTCTTTGTGCCTCATCTCCCTCCTTTCATTGGCAAGCTCCTTCCTCGCCGCCATCATGTTGTCCAAAGAGTCCTTGTACATGTTCTCACCTCCTTTTGCCCTTGCTTCTTTAGCTTTCTTTCTACCTTCGACGGGCCTCTTCCTATTGACCGAAGAGAGAGGAGTGGGGCTACTTGAGCCTTCATCATCGGTTTCAACAACCAAATCTTCTCCAATAGTGGTAGTTGGTGTCTTCCTTTTGTTTGGAATCTCGTTGGATGGGCGACTCTTCCATTTCTCTTCCTTCTCAAGAATGGTAAAACAATGGAACAAAGTGAAAGCTTTCCCCGGTTTGCCACCTTTCTTTTTTGGTTTTCCCATGAACAATTTTTGAGTAATATTGAGCTACAAATAAGAATAAGAGAACAAGTTTATTTGCTATAATAAGAACTAGAGAACAAGTTTATTGAGCTACAAATAAGAATAAGAGAACAAGTTTATTTGCTATAATAAGAAAATAGAAAAAAGTTTATTTGCTACAATAAGAACAATAGAACAAGTTCATGTGCATACCTTGTCTACAGGACTAGTCCCACTTGGATTGAGACGATCAAATTGGGCTAAGCAAGTGGACCATTTGAAACACTCGGAGTTGATGGTTGACCAACGGTGTTGTAGGGAAATGATAGTCCTAGCTTTCTTAGAGTGTTGCCGGTAATACTCATGGATACGCTCCCAATATGTGGTGCTTTGTTGTTCATTCCCGGTGATGGGATCGACACCAATAAAAATCCATGCATGGCACAAGGTCTCATCTTCCTTTTTAGTGAAATTAGCTCCTCGGCTAGCCTTTTGTGGAGTTGGATCATTGACAAAACCCTCACCATCTCCCTCACCAACAAAATGATCATCATATCCCATAATATCATCTTGTGCAAATTCTTGAGATGGATCATCTTGTGGAAATTCTTGAGATGGTACATTTTGAGCAAATTGTTGACCACAAGTATAATTGAGAAATGACTCATCATTCATACTACATGCAAATAAACATTGTCAATTAGATAGAATTTAAGCATATTGTGCAAACTAGACTTTGCAAATCAATTATGACAACATAACATATTGTGCAAGCCATAGCATACAACCAAAACTATTGCAAAATATTGTGCCTTTGCCTAAACTTGGATACACATTCAACATTGACAGAAAAATGCAGCAAAGAAAATCAAGTCTGAAAATCGGACCTTGGAGCCATTTGATCGAACACCATGAGTGCGCTGGCGCTGCTGGTGAGCTGCGGAGCTGCTGCCTGCCCCGACGGCGGCATGGGTGCTGCATGACCTGCAGGAGATGGTTGAGGCAGGGCATCCATGGCTGGAGCAGGCTGGGAAGGCGCGGCCTAAACCGTCGGCGTCGACGTCTTCCCTGCGCGGGCGGCTGCAGCTGCGGGGTCCTTCGGCGCCCTCTTCCGCGCCGGATTCTTCACAGGGGCAGGTGGATACGCGGCCAGGAAGGCCTCGATGCTTGTCGGGTCGACGGAGGAGCTTCCAGCATGGCGGAACCAGCGGGCGCGATGAACTAAGGCGGCGGCTGTGGGTCATGGCTGGCCAGAGCACGGGACGGGGCTCGCGGGAGGTCGGCGGCGTGCTCCATGGTGGTGCGGCGGCTGGAGGAGCCGCTGCGAGCGGCGGCAGTGACGGACAGTCGGGCGGGAGGCGCGTGAAATTTTCGCGCGGGGCGGTTGCTGTGTTCCCGCGTGCGTTTTGGTAGGGTTTCCTCTTACCCAAAAATTGCCTCCATCTACCCATATATGGGTAAGAGTTGACAAAAAATGGGTGATCACCCAAAAAATTTCAGTGGAGACCACTTTGGAGCTGTTATTTTGCCCCTCTTACTTAAAAAAGCAGTTTTCTTTTGCCTCTTAACCATTTATAGGTAAGACGTTGGAGTTGCTCTAATAGTAGTCCCTTTGAGATACAACCTGAGTGACTGTTCGGTTCTCGACACAATATATGTGGGGAAGCATAGAGGGCGACTTCTCGTGCAGATTGTGCGGAGAAGCTGTGGTGAAGAGAAGAGAAGTTCAAAGAATCCGGTTATTTTCATTCTTTTTGGCCTATAGACATTTGACTTGTTTGATGTGTAACACCTTTAAATTTTATACGTATGCTATTTTTTAGTACTCTCTTCTACCCATATTTCGATCCATATTAGTTGATTTGGATTTGTCTAGATTCAAATATATCTAGACATGTTTTAGTGCTAGATACTCCCTCCGTTTTAAAATATAAGATGTTGTAGCTTTGTGAAGCAAATGTATCTAGACTTATTTTAGTGTCGAGATTCGCTCTAAATATGGGTGAACCTACATACTAAAACAAGTCTAGGTACATTCTCTTCACAAACCTAAAACATCTTATATTTTAAAACGGAGGGAGTATATTTGAATTTAGACAAATTCAAATCAATTAATATGGGTCAGAGAAAATATATTTAAGTCATGTCCTGCAATGTAGTTAAACTACACGTACGTCATTATAATCATCGCTTGAAGAATTCATCTGCAAACGCACGTAAAATAAATAAGTACACGAAAAATGGTTACGTATACACTAGGTGAGGAAAATAGATTTGCACGTGGAGAAATTTACTAGCACTGAAATACAACCTCAGACATCAATGGAGTCAAAAATCAAAGAAACATAGAAGGGCAAATATGTACATGCGGCTGTGGCTGGGAAGAAGCCATAGGGAGGAGACGAGCTCGACCTTGAGGTCGTCGGCTATGGGGAGGGGGCGAGCTTGTGTGGGGGTGGCGGGGTTCTTCGCATCATCGCATGGGCCGTGGCGTCGAGCTAGTTGTTGCGAGCGGCGGGTGGCGAGGTGGAGGCTGGAGCGTCGGCGTTGAGACAAGCCAGGGGAGGGTCTTGCAGTGGCGGCAGGCGGTGGTGATGGTGGACGGTGGCGGCGGAGGCGGAGGCACAGTGAACCTACCTGGGTTGGGAACGAGCGAGTTGGCCTCTTTTCTTTTCCCTTCCTCTAATTTCTTGTAGTGGCATTTCTTGTAAATAGACCAATCCAGATTGGTACCTCAGAATGTCATTTCATTAGCTAGCGGAGAAGTTTGGGAATCTGCCCAGAAGTACCTCCCGAGCCGATTCTGGTTTTACGACAGTCAAAATAGTCGGTGCAGCAGCTGGACCCTTCTTTTGGAGTTGTCCTTTTTGTTACCGTGAATCCGTCTCAGAATCCCAAAACAAGTCAGCCTAAATCAAGTATTGTTCATAACTTTGCAGATTAAGTTCATTCAGTAAGCGAGAAAAAAGTCTCACGCTCTGATGCCAATTTCTCTTGGCTAAGGAGAAGCTTCGACTCTCATCCATCATTGATAAGTTATAGGCTTTCGCGGAGGTTAGGCATCTATCTACACAAGTAATAGCCAATCAAATGCAGAGACTGCTCGACTTCTACGAGAAGAGGAGTCAAATGGTACCAGGAGGATTTCGAAGCCTTCTTCACCACCATCGTCATCCACGTCATCTCCATCAACAGTGAGTTTGTTCACCATCACCATGTGTGAATAGTCCAAAATAGGCATGTGAGATGGACGATAATTGGATGAGATTGATCATATAATCATGTATAAACTCCAGGATTTGGGGTGTTTGTCTTCATGATATTCTTATATGAGTGTTTATGCACCATTTTCATGCTTAATGCTTATTACTAGGGTCTGGGTGAAATGATTTCAGTTCTGAACTTTTATTGCTTTATCATATATATGAGTTTGGGTTTATCTGCAAGGTGTATGACCTGTTATTTGATTGAACTTGCGAACCCTAAAGCGACAGTTAGGGAAAACTAGTGGAATGTGTTATAATTTGAGAATAATGTGCGTTTATGGAGTGTTAATGCATTTTTGGTAGATATAAAAAATTCAAAATTATTTTTATTAAAAAATAATTGGGTCGTTTGAACGTAGATACTTTCGATGTATAGCGTGGATTTCCATTTTGTAAATTAGTTTAAGCCATTGTGGCCTTAACCATACTCATATGAATTGGAAGAAGAAGAGTTAATTAGGCTACCGTAGGGTCTGTGACTGGATCCAGTTCCTGGGCAAGCATGCTACACCAAATTTGCTCTTGACTGTTGCATCTCGGTGTGACTGTACGAGGGACAGTGGGAGGAGTGGAAAATCATCCGAGTGAAATGATGGGAAAAATAGAAACATCCCAGGTAACAGAACAGCTTTGATAATCCAGCTGTTTCCATTTTTAGCAAATTAACAAACAATTCGTACTGGAGTAGTACAGTTAAAGTTCTTCCAGCGTCAGGTTGCCCGAGGCTACGGCTGCTGGACGGCGATTTTTTTACAAATATGACCCTCTGTAATTTGCCATCGTCAAAAATACTCTCGTCGCGCCACAAAAGTCAAAAATATCCTGACGGGAGGCTGAAAAAGCGACACGTGTCACCTCCCGCCACGGGGGGTGGCGGGATGTTCCTCCCGCCACATGGGGTGGCGGGATGTTCCTTCCGCCAGGAGGAATGGCGGGATGAGGTGGGCCCCACGGCCGGGCTAGCGGGGAGGTTCGACTTGGCGCTGGCGGGAGGTTCGACTTTGCACTCGTGCTGGTGGGCCCCACGACGTCATTCCGCCACCGCCAAAGACGAAAGGAACATCCCGCCACCCCCCGTGGCGGGAGGTGACACGTGTTGCCTTTTCAGCCTCCCGTCAGGGTATTTTTGGCTTTTGCGGCACGGGGGTATTTTTGGCGATAGGGAATTACAGACGTTATATTTGTAAAAAAATCCTGGACGGCGCAGCTACGGCTATGTCCAGTCCCCTCGCGCGTTGGGAACCGCGGTGCTGCTACGGCAGCGCTAGCGGCGCACGCCACTGCGGCCACTCCCCATTTTTACTCCTCCCTTTGACTACGGCCAAATCAATCAACCGCCGCTGCTTTAACCGTGGCCGCGCTCTCTCTGCCTCCCATGCTCATCCAGTCTTCTTCCACCTCGCAACAAGTTCAGCAGACGCATCATTGACAGAGGAGAGTGAGGACATGCAGACAGCCTATTCGGCGGATGTGAACAGGGGCTCGCCGTCGGGCATGGAGAAAGGCAGCGACCAGACCGGCAAGAAGCCGAGGGTGCAGCTGCCGCTCACTGGCCCGGTGAATCAGGAGATTGCCGTGCACGAAGTGCCCGGAGGAGGAGGCGCGACCGTCCCGAGGAAGAGGATGGATGTGGACATGAAGAGGATGGTACTCCACTGCCCTCTCTGCATCCGCCCCTTCAAGCCTCCCGTGTTCCAGGTTCATTCTCTTTCCTCGTTTCGTTCGTCCGGCTCGATTCGACTCTGTTACAGCAGGGCAGTGCAGAGCTGATTTTCTTGGGGGTACGAAGCAGTGTAAGGGTGGGCACTTGGCCTGCACTGGCTGCCTCGACGGGGGCTGCTTCAAGTGCGAGAACGGCGGCGCCGCATTCGACATCCACAACACGGCCATGGACGCCGTCGTCTCCGTGGCCAGGACGAAGTGTCCGCACGACGGTTGCGAGCGATACGTCACTTACCACGAGGTCCTGGAGCACCAGAGCGCGTGTCCGCACGCGCCATGCCACTGCACGGAGCCCGGCTGTGGCTTCGCCGGCCCGACGCCGGCGCTCGTCGCCCACCTGGACGCCGCCCACGCCATGCCGGTGCACAAGGTGCCGTACGGCAAGACCACCCGGATCCAGGTGCCGGCGCCGGGCCTGCCGCGCCGCGTGCTCGTCGGCGCCGGTGACGAAGGCGACGCAGCGTTTCTCCTGACCTTGGGCGCGCTTGGCGCCGCCACCGTCGTGTCGGCGGTGTGCATCCGGGCGGCCGCCGCGTGCCCGTGGCCGCGGTACACGGTAAAGATGTGGTTGAACGGCCCGCCATTGACGGCGCCTGCGACGAACCGCGTGATGGACATCGTGCTAGCGGAGTTCGATGCGACGAGCAGCACGACGCCGGGGGCCGTCGCGTTCGACGACCAGCTGACGTCGTACCTGACGGTACCGCCGGGATACCTGGTCGGGGATGGGCCGTCCAAGGAGCTACCCCTCCACATTCGCATCGAGAAGATCACCTCTTGATCTGTTGATGCTCCACTGCTCTTCAGTAGTTGATCTAATCACGCTCTGCAGGGTTTAATTTAGTTTTAGTTGGACATTCCCTGAGAAGTGATGAATTTTGGTTGCAATGTGCAACGAGGTACTACTAGACTACTCCCTCTGTTTTGAAATGCACAATTCTTTGTGCATTTTAATTTCATTTTAGGATTACCTAAATTACATATGAGCCACTTTTGGAAAAAAAAAGTTACATATAAGCGTTGATGTACCAAAGTTTTCTATCTGTTGTACTACCTCCGTCCACAAATAAGTGTATTTCTAACTTTATCCTAAGTCAGAATTAGTAAAGTTTGACTAACTTTATAAAAAATGTAGCAATATTTATACTAGATATGTTTTTAAATTTAGTTTTATAATATATAAATTTAAATTAATATATATTTCTATATTTATTTATAAAGTTGGTCTAGACAAAAGCTAAAAGTACATTTATTGGCGGACGGGGAGAGTACAAGTCTACTGTATGGATCTCGCGCCCTTTGCTACACCGTTTTTGGTCTTTGCGTGTTTTCCCTTGTCGGCGCATATTAATGCAGACTCCTAAGTTCTGATTGAATCAAACATTTTAGCTTTTACTTAAAGAAAATCTAAAAGGGCCTCACTTACCAATGGCGCACCCCGTCAGCAACCTAGGGAGCAACACATCTCCCTCGTCACTTATCCACCAACCTTCATTTCTCTCTCTCTCTGCACACGCTCGACCTTGACGCTCCCCACTCAATCTCTGATCTGCCACCGCCATTCACCACCCTCTCACGCTGAGCGCATCTCCTCCCTTCCCTAAGCCTCTTTGTCATGAGACCCCACCACTAGGAGCTCGTCCCCTACGCCCTCCATCCTCTCTTGCTCAAGACCGTTGCCTCGAGCTCGTCCCGCCGCCTCGACCTAGAGCTCTTCCTCCTGGACATCCTTGCTCCGGTCTCGTGCGCTCCTCCACTTCAATGGCATGTCATTGCTGCTCACACGTCACGCCCTGGACCCGACACCCGCATTTGGCTGTCGCCTCCTCCCAAAAGACCGCGCCGCCCCTGGACCCCATTGCCCGCATCTGGCCATCAAACGCCCGAGCCTGCCCATTTCCTGCTCACCGCTGTCTGCCCCGACTACTGCTCGCCGCGGCAGAAGGAGCTACACCGGGAGGCTAGGGGGGGATGACTCGATTGTTTTTTCTATAAATGTGCATTGTAATTTTTTGTTTCCCAAATAACTTTAGCCGTGGCACACCCTAAACCCTACCTATGGCGTACCTCACAGCGCACCACAAGTATGTGTGCACTACCCGTGGCGCACCACCGGCCTCATGCGCTCTGCCCCCCATGTCATCTTCGTCCCCAAGCACCACAATGGCAGGCTATTCCCGCACGCCCTCCTGGACCCCGACGCCCACATCCGGCTGCCACCTCCTCCCGTAAGACCTCATTGCACCTAGACCCTGATGCTCGCATCCGGTCGTTAACCGCCCGAGTCGACCCCTTTCCTACTCTTCGTTGTGTGCCCCTGCTGCTGCTCTCCACGGAGGAAGGAGCTGCATGGGGAGACTACAGGGACGAGACTCGATTGTTTTTTTCTTTTTAGGGTTTTTTCTATAAATGTGTGTTGTAATTTTTTTGTTTCCAAAATAACTTAGTCGTGGCGCACCCTACGTCCTACCTGTGACGCACCTCAAAGTATGCCACGAGTACGTGTGTACTACCCGTGGTGATTATCCTGGTGCACCAGTGGTACGCCATGGGGTAGCTTTTTCCTAATAGTTTCCGCCGCATATGCTCTCTACACACTACTACGTTCTTATCCATCTAAATCAACTGGTAGATTAAACTTCATGTGGATAAACCAAGAGCAGTAGCGGCGGGAGTAGTAGGCCGGTGTGGACCAGGTTGACTAAATTAATATTGGTTATACGGTCCTGGGAGAACCACTTCTACTCTAGGGCACCATTCCTAACACCTGCTTGGGTCATCAAGATGTCCTGCGGTTCCTCACCGGTTCTACGTGCAGCTCCACGGAGAGAACTCGCAGCTCTCTCTTTGCCCATCAGAATTACTCCACATGCTCCTATTAGTGTGCCAGTAAGGACCGTTAAGTTCTGTGAGCACGCCATACAGATGGAGTGGTTCACATGCCGCATGTTCTTCATGAGAAGGTGGAAGCATTTCACCACGAAGATAGACATTCGTGATGGTGTCGCCTAATTAAAGCCCTAAATCCATTACTCGCTGTGAGCCCTGCCTGTTTGCGGCTGCGGTTGGCACCTTGGAATCATGTTTCGTCCGTGCGGTGCGACGCCTCGTTTTCCTGGTTTTTTCCCCACTTCGATCGATCCAAAGAATCGGCGTAGTCCGTCTGTGTCGCTCGATTTTATCCAAGATCCATGCGGCGCATGCGCTGGCTTGAGTGCGGCTTGCCTAGGCCAGGAAAGATGAACCCTGATGCACAGATCGCGGCCCAACCTGATGCACGGGGCTAATTCAGATGGTAAGTGCTAAGCAAAAAAATTCCGGACCCGTATGCCTGTGCATCAGGGTAGATGTATTTGGCTCCGCCCCTAATGGAGACGTCCTCGTCTTCAAGGTGTTGAGAGATGGCTTGTAGATGAAGCTTCTCAGGGAACACAAGACTCCGAGGGGGTGTTTCATCTGTACACTCCATGTCAGGTGATCTTGGCGTGTCTTTCATTATCAACTGACGATGTTCATATAAGTATGGTTAGTCTCACTGGTGGAAAAAGGGCCTCTAGTCCCGGGCCGCAACGGGCCCTAGTCCCGGTTTTGGGCCCGGGACTACGAAAACGGGACTAGAGGCCCCCTCCTCTAGTCCCGGCTCGCAACGGCCCGCGACTGATAACAACCACGTGGCTGTTTCAGCGCCGCGGGGGACGGAAACCCTCTAGTCCCGGGCTGTAGCACCACCCGGGACTAAAAGGTTTCCTGCCGCGGCAGAGAAACATCACATTTCTCTGCCGCGGCAGAGATTGTGTATTTCCTTTTTTTTGCCATTTTGTTCCTTTTTCGTTTTGTGTTTCACTATAACAAACATATATTTCAGTAGACATATTATATGCTACTACATACACACTACACGTCGATGCATTTATATAAGATCGATCCCTTGCAAGCATACATATAATCAATCATATCAAATGGAAGAAATGTTTTGAAATTACATGGTCATTGATGAATATATATATCATATGAGCTACATGAAGATGACTAAGGCAAATCGAGTTCCACGTTATCCGCATAATGCTCTCCATGTACATCAAGGACTTCCTTCATTATAAATCCCGCCGGATCCTCTTGAATTGCTCTTATGCGCTGCTCTGGCTCTAGTTTTTCCCGCAAATCATAAATATAATGTGAGTCAACTTTTCGCTTACTGGTCAACTCTCGGATGTACTCGCAGACGTAGTATCCACATAAATGAGTTCCCGGTGGCTGCTGTAAACTCTTCGCCATTTTATAAGTTAGCTCCTCTTTGAATGGACCTGGTATTTTCTGTCTGAACCGTGTCCAACACCTGCTCGGCAAAGAAAATGAACAAAGGAGTTATTAGTTACTTGATATCAGGAAATGAATGAAAGAGGACGATATAATGCGATAATGATTGAAATTACTTATGGAGCATTGCTTTCATGTCGCTCCACTTCTCTTGGTCCCAACTTAATGAGTCATGGACTTCAACTAGGGAGTTGTCAACTTGAATGTTTAGCAAGATCCAGTGGAATCTGTGGACATTTACATAAGCATACATGCATAGCTCATCCAGTAAGCAAAAATAAAATGTGTACAAGATATAAACACTCACTTGAAGTTGTAAGGAAATAGTATTTTCTTAACAAAATTATGCCCGGTTAAGAACCTGGACATGTCTTTCTCCACGTCTTTGGGGTGATTCTTTAACGTATATTCATTAATGATATATGGTTCAATGAACCCAACGTCGTATCTTCTAGCTCTTTTGCATTCAAGCATCTTCATTCTGCGAAATATAATATCATCATACAAAAGGATATATAGTTAGGATAATATATTAAATGCAATGAACGAGCTAAAGCTACAAACTTAATTATAGAAATAAATAACTTACAGACAGTAGCAACCAATGATAGATTTGTCGAGGGCGCGCTGGTTGTATAACTGAAACAGTTCGGTCATTTGAACCTGTATCGAGTATGGTTTGAAGTGATGCTCCTTTCTAACGTCCACTGGAAACCAATCTTTATGATGCTTTTTTTCTGCTTGCGACATGTACCATTCATGCAGATTTCGCATATGTGTGGATAGACGCGCGAGCTCCTCATTACTGACTAGAGGCTGCCCTTGGACATACTGCCGTACTATCTGACCCACTGGCGTATCTTCATAGCCTAAATATTGACCAAGAGACATATTTGCTTCGTTAGCAAGTGCTTTGGCCTCCGATACAGTGATTCCCATAAGTGCAGCATTATTACGGGCTCTAGGGTCCATTATTTGCATGTCCATATCCATTTCATCTCTGAAGGCCTTGTCGAGGTCTGAAATGACTTTGAGCGGGGCGACCGATTGATTCTTCTGTGCTCCGAGCTGGGCAACTTGCTTCCCGCTTTTTGTACTTATGATTTTTTTCTTCTGTGCTTGCTTAATAATCTCCCGGTCATAGTCTGATTCCAGATTCATCGATATCTGGGATGGTTGCTCAAGAAAGGACTTAGCCCACTTTTTTGTTTTTTCGTTATATACCGGCTTTGGCTTAGGCTTTTTGGGTGCAAAATGCGCCTTAACTTGGACAGCCACATCCGCGTTAGTTTCCTCGTCGGTCTTGTCATAAGGTCTCTTTGGAAGAGCCGGCGGATATCGACTATCTTCGACGTTTGACCTTTCTTCGATGTGGGGCGTGGGGGACCGTCGAACTTCCGTTTCTTCGACGAGGTAGTAGTATTGCACGGAGGCGGAGGCGGAGGCGGAGATTGAGTTGATGTACTCCTGCTACGGCGATCGTCAGCGGGGCTGGGTGGACTTGGAGGTTGGCGATAATCGGGTTGGGGTGGACTTGGAGGTTGGCGATAATCGGGTTGGGGTGGACTTGGAGGTTGACGATATTCGATGCGGGGTGGATTTGGATTCCTTGGAGTCGGTGGCCTTGGCGCCGAGCCTGGAAACTTGATGTACTTCTTATTCCATAGAATGATGTTGTGCTTGACATCTCCTAGTTTCGTAAGGCCTTCAGGCGTAGCGATTTCAATCTCTAGGTCCGCAAAATCCTCCACTATGTCATCCACCGTGACACGAGCATAGCCTGATGGAATCGGAAGTGAATGGTGGAGTGCTCCTGGTAGACAAGGTAAAGCAGTGCCGATCGCCACCTTGAAGGACAGGTTGTTCATTGGCTGATGTAGCTCACATTGTGCCATCTCTCTGACATCATCCACGGGGTAGTGAGGAGCCGGTGCATCATCCAGCAGTGCTTGATCATCAGCACGGACCTCCATGGAAGCCACGCTGCTTCTCCATTGGCTAAGATCCAATGCAGGATCATCAGACCGCAGGTGAGTTGACGACGGTGGCCTTTGGCTAATTTCATGCATGAGGTTCTTCAGATCAGCTAGGTCCTGCTCTACCCTGGAGATCCGGTCTGCCTCCTGGTCCTTCTTTCTCTGACGGCTTCTGTAACTGGCATCGTACAGAGGAAACCCTTTCTTCCACGAGACACCGGCGCCTTTGCCTCGTGTTCGTCCTCCCTTTTCAGGATTCCCTAGGGCGCGTGTCAGCTCGTCGTTCTCTCTCTCGGGACGGAACAATCCCAATTGAGCATCGTTCATTGCTTGAATAAGGTCTTGGGAGGGTTTTAGAATTTTATCATGAAATAATGTCTTCCCTGTTTCTGGGTCCAAGGATCCCCCGTGCCCGTACCACTAGTGCTTTGACCTCTCGGGCCATCCATCTGTACCAGGAGTGACGCCTCTAGCCCTCATTTCCTTCTCCATAGTTTCCCACTTAGGGATGGCACTCTTGTAGCCACTTGTCCCCATTTTATGATGGTATTTCTTGTTGGCAACATTTAACGCGTTCTTTGCTGACTTTGCCTTTGCTTTATCAGATTTCTTGTACTGTACAAAATCGGGCCACTGTTCTCTCAACTTCTTGTTTACTCCTTTGAAGTCTGGAGTTTTCTTTTTCGCGACATATTTCGCGTATAAATTTTTCTTGTGGTTCCGGTACAGTTCAGCCATCTTGCTTAGTGCCCACTCCTTGACTTTCGCTCTATTTTCAAGCCCACCCGGCCTTGGGGTAATACCATCTACCTCAAATTCCTCATACTCTGGAGGTAGTATGAAATGAGCTATGAGCTTCTGCCAAAGGTCATCTTTGGCATCATCGGTGACATAGCTGTTGGATTCTTCACCGGCTTTCTTTGACTTATTCCATTCTTCGATGGTGATCGGCAGATTGTCCCTAACAAGCACCCCACATTGATTTATAAACATCCTCCGGTGCTTCTCTGGAGCAATCGGTTCACCATCATCATCTATTTCTTCGATGGTGAACCTCTGATTACCATCCAACTTTTTGTTCGGCCCTCGTTTCGTTCGAGCTGTCGATTGCTTCGATCCGGTGGGCTAAAATAAGAAGAGAGAGTGTTAATATATATCTAGATCAGTTAATGAATAGAGGTAACACGAGACTTTTTATATATATATATATGTACCTTGCCGAATCCTGTCGAGGGGCCATCATTATTGTTGTTATTTGTTTGCCCTTCGTCCATCTGGTATTTCCCCTGGTAAATTTGGTTTTCCTCTAGTCCATCACCGGATGGATTCAGATATGAGGATATCTCTTCCTCGAGCAAAATATCTTCGGCGCCGGTAGTAATAAGAGGAATTTTACCTCTTATCATGCCCTGAAGAAAACCTTCACCGATGCGACCAGGATCTTTGGATGGATCCATGACTTAATTATCTATAACAAAAAGAGAGTTAAACAGGTTATAAAAAACAATAATCCTAATAACTAAAACAATATAATCCTAATTATAATAATCCTAATATTATTTGTGCTAAAACAATAATCATAATAACTAAAACAAAAAATAACCCTAATCCTAATCCTAATTCTAACCTTAATAAATAAAACAAAAAAATCACTAAAATAATAATACTAATTGTGGTAAAAAAATATAATCATAGATAATAACTAAAACAAAAAAAATAACCCTAGCTAATTTTAATTAAAACAATAATTAAAAAAATAACCCTAGCTAATTATAATTAAAACAATAATTAAAAAATAACCCTAGCTAACAATATAATCCTAATCCTAGCTAATTATAATTAAAACAATAATTAAAAAAAATATAAAACAGATTTGTATTTAAAAAATACAAAGAGAAAAGGAAAAAGAAAAAAAGAAAAAAAATTGGAAAAAAAAAACAGTTGCCCGACCCCAACCCTAGGCATCCATCTCTCCTCTCTCCCTACCAGCCCATTGAGCCCAACAAGGCCCAAAGACGCCGTCCTTCCCGTCGTCCTCAGGCGCTTGCCCTCGCCGGCCAAGCCTCGCTCGCCCGCCCTCGCCGTCCTTCCCGCCTCGGTGTCGCGACGCCTCTCTCTCTCTCTCTCTCTCTCTCTCTCTCTCGTTTCATTCCCTAACCGCCGTCGCAGAGGCGCCGTCGTTGCGGAGCGGCGCGGCGGCGGCACGACGGAGCGACGCCACGTCCTGGAGAACCATCTCAATCTGGAGCGGCGGCCTGACGGAGGCGGCGGCAGCGGGCGGCGGCGAATCGGACAGACCTCCCCTGCCGTCGATCAGGTGCTTCGTCTTCGTAAATGCTGCCGTCGTCGATGAAATGCGAAGTGTTACCTGGCGCGAATATAAAGGGCAGACCTTTAGTCTCGGGCTAAGCCACCGCCAGCGACTAAAGGGTCTTTAGTCATGGTAGTGGCTTAATCGCGACTAAAGACCCCCTTTAGTCATGGCTAAGCTACTGACCGGGACTAAAGGGTTTTCGTCGCTTCGCGCACAAGATCACGCTTTAGTCCCGGGTCCATCCACGACCCGCGACTATTTGTTTTTTTAAATTTTCTTTTTTAAATTCAAAACTAATATAAAAACTTTGAAAAATCATATATCTTTTATTGTAATAATCCAAATAACACAAATAGTATGTCTATTATTATCAGAAAAATATAATGAATCTTAATATAATATCCATTTATCTGTTTGCATTATTTATAAATTATTTCATTTGTAAATTTTCTTTTTTTAATTCAAATCAAAGATAAAAACTTTGGAAAATCATATCTTTTATTGTAATAATCCAATAACACAAATAATATGTCTATTATTATCAGAAAAATATAATGAATCTTAATATAATATCCATATATCTGTTTGCATCATTTATAAATTATTTCATTTGTAAATTTTCTTTTTTAATTCAAATCAAAGATAAAAACTTTGGAAAATCATATCTTTTATTCAAACCACTACGACCAGTTTCAGGGAGATGCCGACGGAGCCCAGTCCTCCGGCATCTCCGAGAAACTGGTCATAGAGGCACTCCCTAATATGTGACAACACTATAAAAATGGACACATGCATGGAACATCTTCACTCATAAAATGTTACAATTATTACATATCATTTCTTCGCGTGTGTTCCTTTCTGATCCCGTCGTAGCATCTTCATTCATTAACATGGTGCTTGGGTCATCCTTCACCGCGAAGGGCGGAATTTCATGAAACTTATCACAATCTTCTGACATGTCTGTCTTGTCCTCCACTCTCACGATGTTTCTTTTTCCTGAAAGAACTATGTGGCGCTTTGGCTCATCGTCTGATGTATTATTTTTCTTATTTTTTTGTTTTATAGGTTTGGTAGACATGTCCTTTACATAGAAAACTTGGGCCACATCATTGGCTAGGACGAATGGTTCGTCTAAGTACCCAAGATTGTTGAGATCCAACGATGTCATTCCGTATTTCTTGTCTACCTCAACCCCTCCTCCTGTCAGCTTGACCCATTTGCATCGAAACAAGGGGACCTTAAAAGTAGGTCCATAGTCAAGTTCCCATATCTCCTCTATGTAACCATAATATGTGGTCTTTGACCCATTGTCGTCTGTTGCATCAAAGCGGACACCACTGTTTTGGTTGGTGCTCTTTTTATCTTGGGCTATCGTGTAAAATGTATACCCATTTATCTCGTACCCTTGGAAAGTCGATATAGTCGAAGATGGTGACCTAGACAACAAGTATAGCTGATCTCCAAGAGTGTTGTTTTTGATGAGATGTTGCAACCAACCGCCAAAACTCTTCATATGTTCATCTCTAATCCAAGAGTCATACTTTCCAGGGTTGTTGGAGCGTAAGATTTTCTTGTGTTCCTCGATATATGGGGCTGCCAAGATAGAATTCTGTAGAACTGTGTAATGTGCTTCGGTGTAAGAATGTCCGTCTCTACATATTATTGATTTCCTTCCTAGAGTACCCTTTCCACTCAGTCTCCCCACATACTGCGATTGAGGAAGACCAATCGGCTTAAGGTCAGGAACGAAGTCAACACAAAATTCAATGACCTCCTCTGTTCCATAGCCCTTGGAGATGTTTCCTTCTGGCCTAGCACGGTTACGAACATATTTCTTTAAGATTCCCATGAACCTCTCAAAGGGAAACATATTGTGTAGAAATACAGGACCGAGGATGGAAATCTCTTCGACTAGGTGAACCAGCAGGTGCGTCATAATATTGAAGAAGGATGGTGGGAACACCAACTCAAAACTGACAAGACATTGGACCACATCATTCTGTAACCGTGGTAGATCTTCAGGATTGATTATCTTCTGAGAGATTGCATTGAGAAATGGACATAGCTTCACAATGGGTACTCGAACATTATCTGGTAGAAGCCCGCTCAATGCAATCGGAAGCATTTGCGTCATAATCACGTGGCAGTCATGAGACTTTAGGTTTTGGAACTTTTTTTCTGCCATATTTATTATCCCCTTTATATTCGACGAGAAGCCAGACGGGACCTTAATACTGCTTAGGCATTCAAAAAATATTTCCTTCTCTTGTTTGGTAAGAGCGTAGCTGGCATGACCTTGAAACCATTCTGGATGCAGGCCATCTTGGTCTTTCATACGTTGATGGTCCTTTCGTGCTTCCGGAGTATCTTTTGTCTTCCCATACACGCCCAAGAAGCCTAGCAGGTTCACGCAAAGATTCTTCGTCACATGCATCACATCGATTGCAGAGCAGACCTCTAAGAATTTCCAATATGGTAGCTCCCAAAATATAGATTTCTTCTTCCACATGGGTGCGTGTTCTTCAGCGTCTTTCGGAACAGATTTTCCTCTAGGACCCTTTCCAAAGGTTACCAGTTGATCCAAATCTTTGACCATATCAAATATATCAGCACCAGTACGCTCCTTAGGCTTCGTCTAGTGACATGCCAGATCGTTGAAATTCTTGCCTTTCTTTCTTAAGGGATGCTTGGCTAAAAGAAATCGACGATACTCATTGTATACATTCTTCTTGAAGGGTTTCGCAACATAGTAAATCAAAAAAATTCTACGGATGCGAACAGGAAAGCCAAGATCTAATCTAGGAGATACAAACAACGAGAGGGATTAGATGAGATCTTCATACCCTTGAAGATTCACACAGCGGAACGTTCGTCGGAACGTGAGTGATGTAGTCGTACTCGCTTCTCCTCCTCGCGATCCGCTCCGATCTAACACCGCAAGTGGCGATGCCTCCGAGAGATGCACACGTGCGGCACCTCGACGTCTCCTCCTTCCTTGGTCCAGCAAGTATGGTGAAGAGACGGATTGGATCTACAACGCGACGGCGTGGTGCAAGCGGTGGAGAGTTTCTACGACAGGGCTTCGCCTACGCGCAGTCGGGAGAGAGAGATCTGGTGGGAAGCAGTATGGCGGCTAGGGTTGAAGGAGTCGGGGAGGAGGGCTTCGCCCCTGCCCTCTATATATAGGGGGCTGGCCGGCCCCCTTGGCCCCTCCTCCAAGCCCTAGGGCGGCGGCCCCAAGGGTTGGAGTGGGGGGCAAGTTTTCCCCCTCCTTCTAGAAGGTTTCCCTAGGGTTTTGGCCGGCTGGGCCTATGGGGCCTTGTGCCCCTGGCCCAATGCGACCAGGGCACTCCCTCGTAGGCCCACGCCCCCTCCCGACAAGTGGGGCCACGTTGGTCCCACTCCGGAAGGTTCTAGAAGCTTCCGGTACAATACCGATTAATCCGGAACAATTCTGAACTCCAAAAACTGCATTGCCTTATATGAATCTTATTCTTCGGACCATTCTGGAACCTCTCGTGATGTCCCGGATCCCATCCGAGACTCCGAACAAAAACTCATAAACCAATTATCCAATCTATCCTAGCATCGAGACACGTTAAGTGTGTTACCCTTCGGGTTCGAGAATATGCAGACATGATCTTATATCAATAATCAACAGCGGGGTCTGGAAACCCATATTGACTCCCACACATTCATCGATGATCATATCGGATGAACCACGATGCCATGATTCATTCAATCCCATATATATATTCCCTTCGTCGCACGATATTTTACTTGCCCGAGATTCGATCGTCGGTACCATCATACCTAGTTCAATCTCGTTCACAACAAGTACTTTACTCATTCCGTAATCCGATATCACTTTGTGATTAACTCCTTAACCACGTGCTTGCAAGCGGTGTTGATATCGATTACCGAGTGGGCCCGAAGTATATCTCTCCGACTTGGGAGGGACAAATCACATCTCGATACATACAACCCAACAGGTACTTTCCGATCACCTGAGAGACACCTTTATGATCACCCTCTCATAGGATGACGTTTGATGACCTCAAAGCTTTCATCCGATACCAGGGAGTTGTATTATGTCATGGTCTAAGGAATACAATATTTGACATAAGAAAAGCTTCGCAAAGATGAACACGATGACACGATCTAATTGCTTCGCTTAGTTTGGGTCTGTCCATCACATCATTCTTCCAATGATATGATCTCATTATTAATCGACAACTCATGCCTATGGTTAGGAAACCTTAACCATCATTAATCAATGAGCTAGTCCATAGAGGCGTACTAGGGACACGGTGTTGTTCACAAACCACACAAGTATTAAAGTTTCCGCTTAATACAATTCTAGCATGGAATATAAACTTTATCATGAACAATAATTATAATAATAACATCTTTATTATTGCCTCTAGGGCATAATTCCAACAGTCTCCCACTTGCACAAGAGTCAATAATCTAGTTTACATCTGGCAATAATCTAACACCCATGGCACTAAGGTGCTGATCATGTTTTGCACGTGGAAGATGTTTAGTCAATGGATCTGAGACATTCAGATATGTATGTACTTTGCTAATCTTCAGATCTCCATCTGCTATATAATCTCGGATTATCTGAAACTTGCGGTTGATATGCTTGGTCTTTGGATGATATCTTGGTTCCTTAGCGAGTGCAATGGCGCCAGTGTTGTCACACAATATCTTCAGTGGGTCCAATGCACTTGGAACCACGCCAAGCTCAGTGATGAAGTTCCTGATCCAAACTCCTTCACTTGACGCTTCTGCAGCAGCCATGTATTCCGCTTCCACTGTAGATCCCGCAATCACGCTTTGCTTGCAGCTTCTCCAGCTCACAGCTCCTCCATTCAAAATATAAACGTATCCTGTCTGAGATTTAGAATCATCCTTGTCGGTGTCGAAACTAGCATCGACGTAACCCTTTACGACGAGCTGTTCATCACCTCCATAGACTAAGAACATTTCTTTAGTCATATTTAGGTACTTTAGGATATTCTTCACGGCTATCCAGTGTTCCACTCCTGGATCACTTTGGTATCTGCTCGTCAAACTAAGAGCATTGGACACATCCGGTCTAGTACACAACATGGCATACATGATAGAACCTATGGCCGAGGCATAAGTGTCACATCCCAAGATTTTTCAAATCTTGTAATGTGAAAAATAAATGAATAAAATAAAACTTTGTTGATTTTCAGGGTGAGAAGAAACTTTTTGAATTCAAATGGAAACCTTCAAACCTATTTTGATCAAGTTAAAATCCTAAAGGGATTAAAAAGATAAATATTTAATAAAGGAAAATAAAATATTTTTTTACTGCTTTGGAACTTTTAAAGAAAACAGATTTGGTTTTCAAATGAAAAGGAAGAAATAAAATAAGTATTACTTTAAAGAGCCAAATTAAAACTTGGCCAAGCCTTTGAAATAAAATATTTCTATTTGGTAAAAATAGTAAAGATTTATTTAAATAAAATAATAAGGATTTAATATCCCTAGTTTATTAAAAATAAAGGTTTTACTATTTTAATTAAACACAAAAACTTGTTATTTTATTTCAAACAAGTTTTCCAAGTAATTTATATTCTCAAATAAAACCTACTGAATTGGTTTTGAAAATATTTGGATTTCAAATGGAGATTTTAAATAAATCAAATCCTATTTTGTTTTAATAAACAAGGTCTATTTATTTAATTAATAATGGACTCTAAAATAAAAATATTATTTGAGACTTTTGTTTATGTTGTTAAACAGAACCAAACTCAATTACAAGTGTGAAGAATGTTTGAATTGATTTGAATGTTTGATTGTTGTTTGAAATTCAAAACAGAAAATAGAATTGGAAAAAGAAAAAGCATTTGAAAGAAAAAATGGAGTCAGACCTGACCCAGCCGGCCAGCCCACTAAGCCCAGTACCAGCCCAGCTTCCCTCTCTCCCGAAGAAAAGCGTTTGCACCGTCACTGACCCAGAGCGGCCGACGGTGGCCCTCTTTCCTCTCACGCCTCACGACAAGAAGACCCCACGCAGCCAGCTCACCCCTTCTTCCTCATCGCTTGACACACTTTGCAGCTGAGTAACGTCGGCGATCAATTCGCGTAAACCACGCCATTACTCCTCCCTGCGACCACGCGGTATTAAACGCCTGCGTTTTCTCCTCCTTTTCCCTCAGACTCCACGCCTTGGATGCCACCAGGCTGCCCTGAATCGAGCTCGCACTCCCACTGCTCCGACCACCGTTCCCAGCCAATTCCGGCCAAACACTGTCGCCCCCTGCCTTCCTGAGCACACCGTCGAGATCCCCAGACCTAGGCGCTTCTACCCATACCTCCCGTTCAACCGCGGGCGCCCAGAGCGTCGGCTTCATCAACCTCTAAGCGCCGCCGCGCCAGCATCTTACTCCGGCGACGTCCCCTGGTAAGCACAGACCACCCCGCACCCTCTCCTTCACGCACGCATCATCACCTGGATCTTACGCGTCTAACCGTGTTCCTTGTTTGCCCTCTCGTGACCCGTAGCACCGTCCTCGACCACGACCGCGCGCAACCGTCATCAGACTCAACTCCGGCGAGCCATTACCTTCGTCCCTATGCACCCCTTGCTTCCTCGAGAACACCTTGAGCACCACCACGACCACGCGAACTCGGTGAGCACTTCCCCTTCCCTCCTTGCCTCCTAGAACCGCCGCTAGCCCACCGTCTGACCGCGCCGCCGCCAGCCACCGTCGCTGCGCCGCCAGCTTTTGGTCAAACACGCGTGAGCCGTTAGATTCCTATCCAGTGGCGTAGACAAAACGACTTAAGCGAAGCGGTATGAGCTAGCCTGAGCCGTGCGATCTGTTTAGATCCAACGCCCCGCAGAGCACGATCCGACCGAAGCGGTACCAGCCAGTAACGTTGCGCCGCGTGGCACCAGACGATTTAGAAATAGAATTTGAAATCAGATTTGTTTGCAGATTTGAAACCCTTGTAACTTTTGATCCACACGTCCAAAAATTACAAACTTTATATCAATGGAATCAGTGGAACAAGCCCTAGCCAACCATGCAGTTTGTTTAGTAAAAAGCTTCTGGTAAAATGTTTGTTTTTGCAGAAACATTTGTATGCTTGTTTAGGTTATAAAAATTGTTTCAAAATGTTTTTAAGGTTGAAATCTTTGCAAATTGGTTTGTGGTGAACTTACTGACCTTAGGAACCAACTTATGGTTTTAAAAATGGATTTGGTGAAGATTAGGATTGGAAAATTGATTTAGCCTATTTCTAGCCAAACAAAAATATTAGTTTTGATATGAAAATGTTTTTGGAGTAAAAACTTTGGGAAAATGATTTGAATCAAACCTACTGACCCTAAACACCAATTTTTGTGAATTAACAACTTATTTGGGGAACAACATAAAGTTTTTGCTTAGCTAAAAACATTTTCCACCACATAAAATAATGATTGGATTTAAAAATAGTTTATAGATAAAACCCTTTTGCAAATGACTTTACCACTTTGGAAAATGACGACTTTGAACCTTACAAAGTTTAGAGCCTAGTAGAAACGATCTTTACAAATAAAACTATCCTATGCATGCTTGCATGCATGACTTAGTTCCTATGATTTTATGTGTGTGATGTATTGATTGAATATTGGTTGGAATGCAAGTTGATTTTGTGTTTGCTTGATTGACTTGTAGTGAAGTCAGAAAAGTGTGAATCTAGCAAGATCAAGAAGTGAACCAACATTCCCTACCAAAAAGTCAAGTTACACTATCATCTAAAGTCCTACTATTTTCATTATACTTAGTGGATTTTGAAACATGCATGAAAAGAATTTCTATACTTATGCTATGCTAAATCCTAATAGGATACCTTATACATTCCTTAGTGAAAACATTGTAGTTGTAAAATGCTTAGCCATGCTAAATATTTTGAGAAGAGATACATGTTGAGATTTTATGAAGTTGAGAAAAGACTTGTGTTTTATATAATAAAACAAGGACACAATGAACCACCTGGGTGGGCAAGGATACTTTGAGTTTTGGTTAAAGTGGCAACAAAAGGAACCATGTCTATGGCAATCTCTTTGTGTTGTGCACCAAAAGAAACCACCCAGGAAACTTAGAGATTGAACATGTTTCTCTAATTGTGGCTTTCGTGTACAATCACATGCTACATATGGCTCTGGCTTAGTCAACTACATTGGGAAGACCCATGCATTGTCTTCAGGTTACTGAAAATGAGGAACTTGGAATCCTACATGGGTACTGAAGACAAGCTAGCAATGGTGTATGGGAGGACCCTCTGGAAAGACTTTGACACATTCTCAATCTGCCAGTACTCCATCTTGGTGAGTACTTATCCAGCGGCCACTGGTGGCAACAAGATGAGATTGTGTCATGTGGGTAAAGTGTACAACTTCTGCAGAAGAAAATAAAAATCTGAGTACTTAGCCGTGTCCCCGGTTATGGACAATACTGAGCAACTAAAGCTTGAAGCTATGGGAAATCTCGACATTCCAATTTCTAAAAGAAAAACTTTTAAGTGATAACAAAAGACTTGCAGCACTTGGGGGTACCAAGGAGCTCAAGAGATTTGGATAAAAACTTGAACACTTTGGGGTACCAAGGAGCTCAAGAGATTTGGATAAAAACTTGAACACTTGGGGGTACCAAGGAGCTCAAGAGATTTTGATGAAAACTTGAACACTTGGTGGATTCCAAGGAGTTCAGAAAGAGGTGACAAAAGTTCAAAACCATTTTGAAAAGTTAGGATAAATTATTGCTTTCTGCAAATAAGCCTAAAAACTCTACTTAGCCAAATGTGCATGTAATGATAGGATCCACTTATATTTTACATAGTAGTGAAACTTGCCAATACAATTCAAATGTACTGACCCTTGTGGATGTAACTTGTAATGTTGCAGGTTTGATTGATTTTAGTGAAGTTGATTGATTAGGATTACAAGTCTACAACCAACATGTCTGCCTGTGGCATTTTGAAGATGAAGGACCCCATGCTTATAGTTAATCCGCTGCAATGTAATGTAATAGCCAAATGAGCTATGTAAGATGTAATAAAATTATGTTATTCCTGGTTATAAAGTTATGTTATGACCCTTGTTTCTTGATATTACATCTTAACTGTGGATGCTAGCTATTGATCCAGGGACTAGCATTGTAAACACAGGGGACTCCACCTTATATTATTTAAAGTTTGGGACACTCCCTCTACAATAAGGCACTTTGCTCATAGCTTCTCTATCATTTACCGTAGCTGGACACTGAGCCTTGCTCAATATCTTACCTGACAACATAGGAACTGAACCTTTCTTTGCCTTATCCATTCTGAACCTTTTCAGAACTTTGTCTAGGTATGTACTCTGGCTTAAAGCTATCAGGCGTCTTTGTCTATCTCTATAGATTTTGATGCCCAATATATAAGAAGCTTCACCTAGGTCTTTCATTAAAAAACATTTGTTCAAATAACTCTTCACATCGTTAAGCATGTTAATGTCATTTCCAATAATCAATATATCATCCACATATAGTACCAGAAATGTCACTGAGCTCCCACTCACTTTCTTGTAGATACAAGCTTCGTAGCTATTTGAAATAAATCCAAAGCTCTTGATCACTTGATCAAAACGAAGGTTCCAACTCCGAGATGCTTGCTTCAGTCCATAAATGGAACGCTGAAGTTTGCATACTTTATCAGCATCCTTAGGATCGACAAAACCTTCGGGTTGCATCATATACAACTCTTCATCAATGTTACCATTGAGGAATGCAGTCTTGACATCCATCTGCCATATTTCATAATCATGAAACGCAGCAATTGCTAATAAAATCCGAATGGACTTAAACATCGCTACGGGAGAGAAGGTCTCATCGTATTCAACACCTTGAACTTGTCGAAAACCTTTCGTGACAAGCCGTGCTTTATAGACGGTAACATTACCATACGCGTCCGTTTTCTTCTTGGAAATCCATTTGCACTCAACGGCCTTTCGGTCGCTAGGAGGGTCCACCAAAGTCCATACTTGGTTATCGCTCATGGATCCCAATTCGGATTTCATGGCCTCCAGCCATTTCTCAGAGTCTGGGATCATCATCGCTTCCTCATAGTTCGTAGGTTCACTGTCTTCTACCAACAAGACAGTTAAGACAGGGTTGCCGTACCACTCAGGAGGGGCACGCGACCTTATCGACCTACGACGTTCAGTAGCAGGATCGTCCGAAGCTTCATGATCCTTGTCATTAGCTTCCTCTATTGTTGGTGCAGGCGACACTAAAACCATTTCAGGTGCTGCGCTACTCTCCAACTTAAGAGAAGGTTCAACAACCTCGTCTAGCTCTACTTTCCTCCCACTCACTTCTTTCGAGAGAAACTCTTTCTCAAGAAAGGAACCGTTCTTTGCGACAAACACTTTTCCTTCGGTTCTGTGATAGAAGGTATACCCAATAGTTTCCTTAGGGTATCCTATGAAGACGCATTTCTCCGCTTTCGGTTCGAGCTTGTCCGGCATCAACTTCTTGACGTAAAATTCACATCCCCAAACTTTAAGAAACGACAACTTAGGTTTAGCACCAAACCACAGTTCATACGGTGTCGTCTCAACGGATTTAGATGGTGCCCTATTTAAAGTGAATGCAGAGATTTCTAATGCATAACCCCAAAATGATAACGGCAAATCAGTAAGAGACATCATCGATCAGACCATATCTAATATGGTTCGATTCCGGCGTTCAGACACACCATTGCGCTATGGTGTTCAGGGTGGCGTCAGTTGCGAAACGATTCCGCTTGCTTTAAGATGCGTGAGAAAATCATAACTCAAATATTCACCTCCACGATCGGATCGTAGAAACTTAATTTTTCTGTTACGATGATTCTCCACTTCATTCTGAAATTCTTTGAACTTTTCAAATGTTTCAGATTTATGTTTCATTAAATAGATATACCCATATCTACTTAAATCATCGGTAAAAGTGAGAAAGTAGCGATATCCATCGCGCGTCGAAACACTCATCGGTCTGCATACATCGGTATGTATGATTTCCAACAAGTCCGTTGCTCGCTCCATCATTCCGGAGAACGGGGTTTTGATCATCTTGCCCATGAGGCATGGTTCGCATGTGTCAAATGATTCAAAATCAAGAGGCTCCAAAAGTCCACCAGAATGGAGTTTCTTCATGCGCTTTACACCAATATGACCTAGACGACAGTGCCACAAATAAGTAGTATTATCACTATCTACTTTGCATCTCTTAGCCTCAATGTTATGGATGTGTGTTTCATCCCTTTCGAGATTCAGAAGAAATAAACCATTTACAGCAGGTGCATGACCATAAAAGATGTTACTCATATAAATAGAACAACCATTATTCTCCGATTTAAATGAATAACCGTCTTGCAATAAACACGATCCAGAAATAATGTTCATGCTCAACGCAGGCACATAATAACACTTATTAAGGTTTAAAACTAATCCCGAAGGTAAAACTAAGGAGTAAGGAGAGCGTGCCGACGGCCATCACATCAACTCTTGATTCGTTGCCAACGCGCATCGTCACCTCATCCCTCGCAAGCCGTCGTCTATTCCGTAGCTCCTGTTTCGAGTTACAAATATTAGCAACGAACCAAGATCAAATACCCGAGCACTACAACAAGGGCTAGTAAGGAAAATATCAATAACATGTATATCAAATATACCTTTGATGGTGCCAACCGTCTTGTCCGCTAAGTACTTTAAGCTTCCAGTGACCCTTGTCCTTGCAATAGAAGCACTCAGTGTCCGGCTTGGGTCCAGACTTGAGCTTCTTCTCAGCAGGAGCAACGCGCTTGCCGCCGCCTTTCTTGAAGGGCTTCTTTGCACCCTTACCTTTCTTGAAGGTGGGGGGCTTGTTGACCATCAACACATGATTATCCTTTTTGATGTCCACCTCCGCAGCCTTCAGCTTTGCGAAGAGCTCGGTGATCATATCAGTGGAACCAATCTGATTATGAGTCACTACAAAACTTTTGTAGCTGGGAGGGAGTGATTGCAAAACCCTGTCAATCTTGAGCTCCTCCGGAATCTTGCATCCAGATTGCTCAAGGCGTTGAGTGTAGCCGACATCTTTATGGCATGCTCACTAACGGAACTCCCTTCCTCCATCTTGCGTTAAAGAATTTCTCGGAGATCTCATATCTCTCGAGAACGGGCCTGAGTCTGAAACATAGTTTTCAGCTCCTCAAGAATCTCAAAGGGCCCGGGATAGTCTTCAAAACGATTTTGAAGGTCCGATTCCATAGCAAACAACATGGTGCTCTTAATCACACCATAATCATCCTTGCGCGATTGATAGACAACTTTCTCATCAGCCGGCGCAGTTGCAGCAGGGGGGTTACCTAACACTTTCTCAAGGACATAGTCCTTTTGACCGCCAGAGAGAATGATTCTCAGATTGCGGAACCAGTTGGTGAAGTTAGACCCATTGTTTCTAAGCTTTTCCTTCTCAGCAAAAACGTTGAAGTTGAAGTTGGACTTAGCCATTTGATCTACAATGTTTGCAAGTACAAATTAGACTAAGTTCATGATAACTAGTTCAACTTTTAATCAAATTACTAGATGAACTCCCACTAAATTCAACATCCCTCAAGTTGTTTAGTGAACATGATCCAAATTCACCACATCTAATCCGATCTTCACGAGAAGAGATGTGGTTTCAATGGTGGACAACAAAGTGTCGATCATATCATTCATATGACTCATGCTTAACCTTTCGGTTCATGTGTTCCGAGGCCATGTCTGTACATGCTAGGCTCGTCAAGTTAGACCCAAGTATTTCCGCGTGTGCAAAACTGGCTTGCACCCGTTGTATGTGAACGTAGAGTCTATAGCACCCGATCATCACGTGATGCTTGGACACTGTAGGGTTTCGTAGCATGGAAAACAAAAAATTTCTATTGCATACAAACAAACAAGCCAAGATCTATCTACTAGATTGTAGCAACGAGTCGATGGAATAACTCACCCTCGAAGATTCCAAAGCGTTTAACGAGAGCGGATTCTCGTGGGTGATGTAGTCGTACTCTTCCCGATCTCAAGATCGCGTAGACGATCCTTCCGGCGCTGCGTTCCGGCAGCGCTCCCGCAGTCGGTCACACATTCGGTACTCGACGAAGACCTTCCTCTCCCTTGTTCCAAAGAATGAGGAGGTTGTAGCACCGCCTGCCTCCTTATATAGGTGGAGGGCGGCCAAGGGAGGAGTCCTCCCAAGTCGGCTTGGTGGTGCGCCGGCGGTGGGGAGGAGGGACTCCTCCCCAACTCGGTTTCCTCCTCCTTTCCCACTTCCCAAAAATAGTCGTTTGACTTTCAAACTAGCCGTTTGACTTTTCAAACAAGGATTTGAATAAACCCTCTATTTTGTTCAGCGATGACACTTAGTACATGATGCAATCATACCAACTTGATATAACACATTCATGTACCCTTCCTCCGAGTGCGGACATTCCGGAACCTTCTAGAACATTCGATGAAAACACGGAACCATTCCCCAACTCAAACAGGACTTTCCTTATATGAATCTTATTCTCCGGACCATTCCGGATCTCGTGATATCCGGATCCCATCCAAGACTCGAACAATATTCGGTCTCTCTCATCATTCCATAACTACTCAAACAACGTCAATCCTTATGTGTCTCCCTACGGTTCGTGAATTATGCGGACATGATCGAGACACTTCTCCGATCAATAACCAATAGAGGAATCTGGAAATTCATATGGCTCCCACATATTTCTACGATTACTTTGCGATCGAATGAACCACTTACATACGATACCAATTTCCCTTTGTCTCACGATAGTTTACTTATCCGAGGTTATGATCGCTTGTATCTCCGCATACCTAGTTCAACCTCATCGATAAGTACTCTTTTCTCGTTCCCGTGATATGTGATCCCTTGTGAGCTAGTCACATGCTTGCAAGCTAATTGGATGACATTTCACCGAGAGGGCCCAGAGTATATCTATCCGTCATATGGATGGACAAATCCCACTCTTGATCCATGTGTCTCAACCAATACTTTCCGAACACTCAATGCCACCTTTATAGCCACCCAGTTACGGTGTGGTGTTTGATGTCATCAAAGCATCCATCCGGTAAAGCTGATATGCATGATCTCATGGTCGAAGGAATTAGGTTACTATGTATCAGAAAGCATATAGCAATTGAACTATTAAAATGACTTGATCTTTATGCTACGCTTATCTATAGGAGTATGTCCACCATATCATTCTCCTAATGACATGATCTTGTTGTTAATAACATCTCAATGTTCATGATAGGGAAACCACAATCATTTATTAACCAACAAGCTAGTGATGTATAGAGGCTATACTAGGGACTTCAATTTAAGTTTACAAATCACACAAGTATTACTGTTTCCTTGTTAATACTATTATAGCATGAATGTAAACATTTATCATAAACACAAAGATATAATAATAACTACATTTATTATTGCCTCTAGGGCATATCTCCAACAGACACGACGAACTTTCGCAATGGTGCATACATGGGGAGAACACCGTTTTATCTTGATCTTTAAGTGAGGAATCATCTTATAATGCTACTGTCGCGATCTAAGCATAATAAGATACATAAAAGGATAAACATCACATGCATATAACTTTATGTGACATGGTATAGCCAATCTTCGCGCAATGATCTCCATCTTGTGCGTGCCGGCATGATCTCCATCACTCCACCATGATTGCCTCCACCACGAATAGCAACTACAACTATTGCTAACTACTTAGCGATAAAGTGAAACTATTACATGGCGTATAAGAAGTTGACACACATGTCATACACAATTATAAAGACAACCATATGGCTCCTGCCGGTTGTGTACTCATCGACATGCAAGTCGTGAAACATTACAAAACATGATCATCGCATACAATACACATATCACATCTTGGGCCATACCATATCACAGAAAACACTCCAAAAACAAGTTAGACGCCTCTACTTTGTTGTTGCATGTTTTACATGGCTTATGGGAGTAGCAAGCTAAGAACAATTCTTACCTACGGAAAGCCACAACGGTGATATTATGGTTGCCAAACTCCGGTGTAAATCCCATGACAACTATAGTGAGAGAAACAGGCATCCACCAGCCGCATGTGTGGAACAAGCCACACGTCAAGTGCGAAGCCGGTCTCGCGAACGACTTCGCGTAAGGTTGGCCTGGACCGCTTCAATCTCACTATCCCGCATCATAAGAAGAACACAAACAAGAGGCTTGCAACAGAAAACATCAACGCCCGCAACAACCATGTTGCGTTCTACTCGTGAAACACATCTACGCATAGATCTAGCTCTGATACCACTGAAGGGTTTCGCAGCATAGTAAATCAAAACATTTCTATGGATGCGAATGGGAAAGCCAAGATCTAATCTAGGAGATGCAAACAACGAGAGGGATTAGATGAGATCTTCATACCCTTGAAGATTCGCACAGCGGAACGTTCGTCGGAACATGGGTGATGTAGTCGTACTCGCTTCTCCTCCTCGCGATCCGCTCCGATCTAACACCGCAAGTGGCGATGCCTCCGAGAGATGCACACGTGCGGCACCTCAACGTCTCCTCCTTCCTTGGTCCAGCATGTTTGGTGTTGAGAGGGATTGGTTCTACAACGGCAACGGCGGTGCAAGCGGTGGAGAGTTTCAAGCGGCGAGGCTTCGCCACGCAATGGGAGAGAGAGATCTGGAGGGAAGCAGTATGGCGGCTAAGGTTGAAGGAGTCGGGGAGGAGGGATGCGCCCCAGCCCTCTATATATAGGGGGCTGGCCGGCCCCCTTAGCCCCTCCTCCAAGCCCTAGGGCGGCGGCCCCAAGGGTTGGAGTGGGGGGCAAGTTTTCCCCCTCCTTCTAGAAGGTTTCCCTAGGGTTTTGGCCGGCTAGGCCTATGGGGCCTTGTGCCCCTGGCCCAATGCGACCAGGGCACTCCCTCGTAGTCCCACGCCCCCTCCCGACAAGTGGGGCCACGTTGGTCCCACTCCGGAAGGTTCTAGAAGCTTCCGGTACAATACCGATTAATCCGGAACAATTCCGAACTCCAAAAACTCCATTGCCTTATATGAATATTATTCTCCGGACCATTCTGGAACCTCTCGTGATGTCCCGGATCCCATCCGAGACTCCGAACAAAATCTCATAAACCAATTATCCAATCTATCCTAACATCGAGACACGTTAAGTGTGTGACCCTTCGGGTTCGAGAATATGCAGACATGATCTTATATCAATAATCAACAACGGGGTCTGGAAACCCATATTGACTCGAACACATTCATCGATGATCATATCGGATGAACCACGATGCCAGGATTCATTCAATCCCATATATATATATTCCCTTCGTCGCGCGATATTTTACTTGCCTGAGATTCGATCGTCGGTACCGTCATACCTAGTTCAATCTCGTTCATAGCAAGTACTTTACTCGTTCCGTAATCCGATATCACTTTGTGATTAACTCCTTAACCACGTTCTTGCAAGCGGTGTTGATATCGATTACCGAGTGGGCCCGAAGTATATCTCTCCGACTTGGGAGGGACAAATCCCATCTCGATACATACAACCCAACAGGTACTTTCCGATCACCTGAGAGACACCTTTATGATCACCCTCTCATAGGATGACGTTTGATGACCTCAAAGCTTTCATCCGATACCAGGGAGTTGTATTATCTCATGGTCTAAGGAATACAATATTTGACATAAGAAAAGCTTCGCAAAGATGAACACGATGACACGATCTAATTGCTTCGCTTAGTTTGGGTCTGTCCATCATATCATTCTCCCAATGATATGATCTCATTATTAATCGACAACTCATGTCTATGGTTAGGAAACCTTAACCATCATTAATCAATGAGCTAGTCCATAGAGGCGTACTAGGGACACGGTGTTATTCACAAACCACACAAGTATTAAAGTTTCCGCTTAATACAATTCTAGCATGGAATATAAACTTTATCATGAACAAGAATTGCCTCTAGGGCATAATTCCAACACTTCTTACAATGTTCCAAATATATACTTGCAGTCTCATCTAAACAGTGTGTGCATGCATTGTATCCCTTGTTTGACTGTCCTGAAAGGTTACTAAGAGCAGGCCAATCATTGATTGTTACGAAAATCAATGCTCGGAGGTTAAATTCTTCCTGCTTGTGCTCATCCCACACGCGTATCTCGGGTTCGTGCCACAACTGTAAAAGTTCTTCCACTAATGGCCTTAGGTACACATCAATGTCGTTGCCGGGTTGCTTCGGACCTTGGATCAACACTGGCATCATAATGAACTTCCGCTTCATGCACAACCAAGGAGGAAGGTTATAGATGCATAGAGTCACGGGCCAGGTGATGTGATTGGAGCTCTGCTCCCCAAAGGGATTCATGCCATCTGTACTTAGACCAAACCTTAAACTCCTTGCGTCATCTGCAAAGTCCGGGTACTTTCTATCGATTTTTCTCCATTGCGACCCATCAGCGGGGTGTCTCAACATCCCGTCTGACTTACGTTCCTCTTTATGCCATCGCAACAACTTGGCGTGCTCTTTGTTTCTGAATAAGCGTTTCAACCGTGGTATTATAGGAGCATACCACATCACCTTCGCAGAACCCTCTTCCGGGGCTCCTCAACGTCACCAGGGTCATCTCGTCTAATCTTATACCGAAGTGAAGTGCATACCGGGCATGCATCTAAATTCTCATAATCCTCACCGCGGTAGAGGATGCAGTCATTAGGGCATGAATGTATCTTTTGAACCTCTAAACCTAGAGGGCAGACAACCTTCTTTGCTTCGTATGTACTGGCGGGCAATACATTATCTTTTGGAAGCATATTCTTCATCATTTTCAGCAACTTTTCAAATGAGTAGTCAGGTATAGCACACTCAGCCTTCCATCGCAGCAATTCCAATGTCTTTGCCCAGCTTTTTCAGACCATTTTCACAATTTGGGTATAACAACTTTTTGTGATCCTCTAGCATGTGATTGAACTTCTCCCTATCCTTTTCAGTTTCACAATCTCTTCGTGCATCGGCAATGGTCCGACCAAGATCATCAGCAGGTTCATCATGTGTCTCTTCTTCATCCTCCCATTCAGCATCCCCCATGGAAGTATCTCCGTACTCAGGGAAACCATGATAGTTGTCATCCTCCTCCTCTTCTTCATTGTCTTCCATTATAACCCCTCTCTCTCCGTGCTTGGTCCAACAATTATAACTGGGCATGAAGCCGGACTTCAACAGTGGTGTGAAGGGTTTTTGAGTCAGAGTAATCCTTCTGATTCCTACATCCATTACATGGACAGAATACAAAACCATTATGCTTGTTTGCATCAGCAACACGGATGAATTCATGCACGCCATTAATGAACTCGCCAGAGCGTAGGTCAGTACCGTACATCCATTCCCGGACCATCTGCATTATAGTAAAAGTATATCAAAAACCATTACACAACATGATAAAATTATTACAAGTTATATTGAGAGCTTCTAGAGCATTAATTTTGAATTTTGAAAAATTTACATGCACCAATTTTTGAATTGGAGAAAACAATCAACATGATAAATGTGGAGTTTTTTATTATTGTTCTATCAGTGAAAACCTCATTCCATTCTAAGCTCTGAAACTCTAAAATTACACATTTCAATTTTCAGTAACTATGTGCCTAATCAAAATGTGTTACACATATATATCAAAATCCTTCTAGCTACTTCTAGAGCATGCATGCATTTGATCCATATCTCTATACTTCTAGAGCATTATATAGAGCTAAAGTAGCAATAAGAGATGAAAGAATGAAGTTCTAACCTTTTAAAGCTTTGGATTTAGGTGTTGCAAACTAAATCTTGAGAAAAAAATGGCATGAACTCTCTTGCTTTCTTTGAGAAAAATGGCCACCATATGCTTTAGGGCAGCTGGCCAGGGAGTTGTATATATAGTGATGGACAATTAGTCCCGGGCCGTGATACGACCCGGGACTAATAGTCCCCGAAAAGAGCTGTTGCCCCGCTCCAGCTTATTAGTCCCGGGCCGTATTACGGACCAGGACTAATGCTCTGGTCCGGCCCGGGACTAATGTTTATGGCCATTTCTAGCCGTTGGGGGCCTCACAGACCGGGACTAGTGCTAGCACTAGTCGCGGTTCGTGACGGGCCGGGACTGCTGGGCTTCCAGTGATCGAACCGAAGATGGTTTTTGCAGTAGTGTCTGTTGGGATGTTGATGGTTAGTTTGTTAGGAGGTCGTCCGAACCCCCTATTTTGTGCCAGGGGAGTGTACCCCTAGCTTAAGTAGTAGTCATGTTGCATAGGGTGCACCTGATCTTAAACTTAATACCATGTTAGTTCTTAACTATGCATGTTTCGTAAGTACTTCTGTTATATTGTTGTTGTGATAAATGTCTATGTTTGTTCTTGTAACCTCACTATTTTTAAATGTGGTGAGCACATCTCATTGTAGGTGGGCAAAAATCACTGTTTTGACCTAATTAACGATTGATTTCACAAATTGACCTACTTTTTCGAAGATATCCCGAACTGACCTGTTTTCATGGCGCTTTACCAGAAAGCGCCATGGTCAGTAGCACGGCGCCCTCTGCAAAAGCGCCATGCACCCATGACGCTCCCTCAGAAAATGCCATGGCCCCGTCCGACGTGGCGGCAGACGTGGCACACGCGGGCCCGTTTTAATGTTTGGCGCTTTCCGCGGGGGCGCCATGCTACTATGTACGATGCTTTTGCGGAAAGCGCCATGGTCCTTAACCCTAGAAAACGGCTCGGGCGCCCTTCCCCTACCCCTCCCAGCGCCATATCCCCTGCGCCATACCCCTCCCCGAGCAGACAGAGACAGCGGCGGCTCCCCCCAATCCCCCTCAAATCCACATGCTCCCTCATCATATCTGAGTCAATTTCCTGGTGGAATTTCTTCCTCTCCCCCACTTGAGGTATTCTCCTTCGATTCTCCTTGTTGTATTGGTTGAAATCATCACATGGTCCTCTTCCTCCTAACCCTAGTTCTTGTGTAATGATGCATGTATATTGTGCAATGTGTAATTTGTTTGAAGAAAGTAGTGTGGTAGGATGATAGAGTGGTAGAATGTCTAATCCTAACCCTAGAAATCATCACATGATCCTCTTCCTCCTAACCCTAGAAATTAGTGTGGTAGAATGTCTAATTTGTTTGAAGAAATTAGATGGGATATTGTTGGCATATATGGCTTTGTGTAGATGATATGGAATGAATGTATTAATACATGGATTATTGTTGGCATATATGGCTTATAGGATAATATATTGTTGGGCTATTGTTGGATAATATATAGTTTGGCTATTGTTGATATGGAATGCATGGTGTATTCATGAATGTACTCATATATGTATTCAACCACTTGTAGGATGGAAGGACAATCTATTTTGCATGGGCATTATGATCAACGGCACCGTGGGTGGTACATCGCGGAGAATAAGCATGTCTTCAAGTGGTTGCACCTAAGGTCCAAGGAGGTGCATAGCAAGAAGATGCCATATGATGAGCGCTACACTCCATATGTTGAGCAGACTGGACTTCTCCCTTTCATCCAGCTTGTCTCGCGTTCGATGCCGCATATGAACCCTTGTTTGATCACAGCGCTTGTTGATAGATGGAGACCGGAGACACACAGTTTTTCCTTCCTCTCACGTTCTTTCTTTGCTTTCTTGATGCTTGCCTCACGCAATCTCCTGTTGAAATCTTCTTCCCACCGACGTTCTTCTTCATCCTCCCTCCTTTCCTCTTCCCTTTTCTTGATCAACTAAGCTACTTCATCTTCCCTCTCCTTCACCCTCCTCAAAGCATCCGCCCACACTTTGGAGTAGCTCATACCGTTCCCATCATTGTTCTCCTTGGTTGGTTGGGTCGAGATACCTACGACAAGAAGGCAACATCATAGTTAGTAAATAGAAATACACTTAAATGCACAATAAAAATTATTAAAAAATATCAAGAAAACACATACGGAAATTCTCCTCGAAGATACGTAAACATACTACTGCCACGACCTCTACCGCCACCACGACCTCTACCGCCGCCACGACCTCTACCTCCACGACCTCTACCACCATCACCACCTCCTTGGTTTGTGTTTGTACCACCATCACCACCTCCTTGGTTTGTGTTTGTACCACCATCACCACCTCCTTGGTTTGTGTTTGTACCACCATCACCACCTCCTTGGCTTGTGTTTGTACCACCATCACCACCTCCTTGGCTTGTGTTTGTACCACCATCACCACCTCCTTGGCTTGTGTTTGTACCACCATCACCACCTCCTTAGCTTGTGTTTGTACCACCATCACCACCTCCTTGGCTTGTGCTGCCAATAGGGGTGTTGGCCTCCTTTGATTTTCTCCTTTTGCTACATGATGTTTTATTATGGCCCTCAGCATTGCATTCTCCACAACGGGTTTTGTCACGAGGCTCCGCAAAATACTCGCTCCCCCATTCCCGTCGGTATCCACCAGCCCAATCGTCCATGTCACCTCGGAAACGTTTGGTGTGTCTTCTTCCCCGACCAACAACCTTCGTTGACGGATTAGGCCAAAGTTGGACACCATGATATTCTGGCCATTGAGATTGGTCAAGGTAAGGCTGAAATCTACCCTCCCATGTGTTCTTCACCGCTTGGATGGAATGCTCATCCAACCTAACCGTATCCGGGTGATTACGACCCACCATTCGTTCAGATGCCACCTTCATCACGTGTGAGCAAGGGAGATGGTACAATGTCGGCCTCTCGCATGAGCAATAACCATTGCGTAGCCACACCTTATAGGACAGTCCCCCATGTTGCACACCTTCCCTTGTGCTGCCTCCATGCTTATTCACTTGGTAAATCAGTTCTTGGTTGTCGAAATATTCAACCGTTTGTGTATCCCCTTTCTTTGATTGATATTCCATCCAATTACCAACCAATGGTGGGTACTCATACTTCTTTTTTTTCTTGTTATCCCCAGCGATTTGCTTATCCGTTTCATCACTATACTTTAGAAAGTATTCATTCAACTTCTGAAATATGTACTCTGCTATAGCAGTCACAGGCAATTGACGTACACCTTTAAGTACTTTATTGAAGCATTCAGCCATGTTACTGGTGGAATCACCGTATCTCTTGCCGCCATAATCATATGCCCTTGCCCACTTTGTCCGTTCATTAAGGTGCCTTCTGAGAAACTCTTTTCCACCATCATCTGTGAGACAATACAATCTATCATATAGTTTTTGAAAATGCCGAGCGGTGAAGGCAAGACAACAATCTTGTAGATCGTCAGCACGTTCCTTGTTGCCACAAGCTCTATAGAAGTTGGACACAAAATGCCTCATGCACCATCGATGGTGGATACGAGCACACCCAGGAATGTCCTTCTCGACAGCATTCAGTATTGGTTCTATAACCTTGGTCCTCAATATATGGAAAAACCACTCCCAGTTGTCGTTGTTCTCCACCGAAACCAAGGCAAAAGCCAAAGGTAAAACCCGGTTGTTTGCGTCGTGGCATATGGCAGTTAATAGTGTGCCCTTGAACTTGCCGGTCAAAAAGGTGCCATCCACGGACATAACAGGCTGACAATGTTTGAATCCCCTTATGCATGGTCCAAATGTCCAAAATACACGACCAAATACCCGGACAGTGGCACCATTGTACAACGTCACCGACCCAAGAGGCTCCACCACATAATACATTCCTGGGTTCCTTGCGGCCATTGCTCCCAACAACCTAGGGAGGCGGTTGTATGCTTCTTCCCAATCACCATACAACATATTAAATGCGGCTTGTTTGGCCTTCCACGCCTTACCATACTTCACTTTATAACTGAATACTTCTTTAACCAAATCTATGACACCCTTAATAGTATATATTGGGAGAGACCTTATGTTATTTGCAACTCTATACGCAATGAAATCGGAGGTCAGCTGCCGATGGTCCTCCTTCACAACTTTGGCATCCTTGATAAACTTGTCATCACACATATGAATGGACTGACAACTTACAATGATCCATTGTGGCCTTCCCCTCAGTGGTCGTATGCGAACAACCCATGGACATCCTTGCTTCTCACACTTGACTGTGTAACGCACCTTAGTGTCCGAGTGAGCCACCTTGTACGGTCGGTGGTACTTCACCACATAGTCGTTGATCCACAACTGAAATTCCAACAAGCTATCAAACTTCACCCCGGGATTTATCCCATACTTTTTCGGCTTCAGGTCCTTTTTAGAAGGTGCTCGTGCCTCGAGCACTCGACTAATTCCACCGTCAACTTGGGCCTCATCCGCAAGACTAACATCACGGAACAATGAAGGTCGATGATCCCGACCTACTACTTTTTTGTGAGCTTTGGCGAATTTAACCGTTAGACCATCCTCATCCACATCTTCATCCGGTCCTTCATCCTCGGAGTCCGATGCATGACACCTCAAATAAGGGAGATCATGGTCCATGTCCTCCTCATGGCAATTTTCCTCCACATCTCCTACTTCATTGTCACGAAGCCCATACTCAACCTCATCACCCTCAAAGTCATCATCCTCCATTTGAGGTGCTTCATAGTTGTCATTGCGAAAAGGGCTCATGGAAGGTTGCCTCGTTGTTGTATCGTCGTAGGTTGGCTCTACGCGAACCGGGCTCAATGGAGGTTGGCTCATTGTTGTGTCATACACATGTGGCTCACCTCGAGCCGGGCTCATGGAAGCATGTCGGTTCAAGTCAATGTGCAACCGAGCCGCAACCTTTCTTGTGGCAAATATCTCGAGAGACTTATCTTCAGATTCTGCCACCATCTCCTTATACGCACTCCAATTCAACTCGGAGTTGATAGGCATTATCTTCAATCTATTGTGATGGCCAAACCCGGCGTTATACCTTCCAACCAACTCATACACATCACTAGGTTCCATCCATTTCAAATCATTCCTCACTCTTTCCACAACCTCGGCATATGTAGGACTTGTGCCAAACACCATGACTACCTCCTCCGGGTCACACTCGGTATTGCCTTTCAAGAATGCGGCCTTGTCCACATGATGCACATTAACGATTCTTGCCATCTAAAAAACAATGACACCAACCATTACGCTTCAAAGACAACTATATTATCACCACCAACCGTAGCTACCAACTAAAACAAGTCATGCTAGTTTGCTAATTCTAACATACAAATCCTAGCCATAAACTACCAATCTAATAACTAGAAGCAACAACATCAAGCCAAGATATAGCTAGGGTTAGGGTTAGGGTTAGGGTTCTACATTCTTTACCAAAATAGAACCAAATTTCACAAATCTATTTGGACAAAACCAAGGGGTTAGGGGGAGATTACCTCTTGAAGCAAGGGGAAGTCCAAATCCACGGAGAAAAGCAACCGATTCGAAGGGATTCGATTAGGGGAAGAGCTTGGGGCGAGAGAGAGAGAGAGAGAGAGAGAGAGAGAGAGAGAGAGAGAGAGAGAGAGAGGAGCTGGGAGAAACGAAGAGGTATGGCCGTGGGAGGGCGCCCGAGCCGTTTTCTAGGGTTAAGGACCATGGCGCTTTCCGCAAAAGCGCCGTGCATAGTAGCATGGCGCCCCCGCGGAAAGCACCAAACATTAAAATGGGCCCGCGTGTGCCACGTCTGCCGCCACGTCGGACGGGGCCATGGCGTTTTCTGAGGGAGCGTCATGGGTGCATGACGCTTTTGCAGAGGGCGTCGTGCTACTGACCATGGCGCTTTCTGGTAAAGCGCCATGAAAACAGGTCAGGTCGGGATATCTTCGAAAAAGTAGGTCAATTCGTGAGATCAATCGTTAATTAGGTCAAAATAGTGATTTTTGCCTTGTAGGTGTCCATATGGAAAGTTTGGTGGCAACCAAAGAGCACTCTTTTGTCTCTGCTCAGCTAGAAACAGAAACTGCAGGCAGCCAATCAACCAGCCCTCTACATTTCTCTCTATACGACCCTGCAACCAAACAAAGTCCACAACATTACTTTTGGGCCATTTTCTCCTGACCATGCCTCCGGGAATTTCAAATTTGGCCTAAGCTACCTATCACGCCCTAATGATTTGCACTAAATCTGTACTTACCTAACTCGTTTAACTCCCGCCATACATATCTGATTTTCTAATTTATATACTCCCTCTGATCCAAACTAATAGAATCAGATTTGTCTAGATTCGAGTTTATGTAGTCATATTTTAGTGCTAGATATATCTAAATTTAGACAAATATGAGCTACTTAATTTGGATTGGATAGAGTATCTATTTGGACTAGTCTTTCAAGATTGAGGATCTATGGTGCAATTTAATGTTTTTTTTAACTCACATGAATCTAATCTTCAGCTTTACAGGTTGCGCTACACCACAAACAACATGCATTGGCGTTATGAGAACAAGGTAATCTTTGCCTTTATACCTTGCTTCCGATCCGTTGCTAGCTCTTTTGCCTTTATACCTTGCTTCTTCCCGAGTAAATGCTAAATGAATATGTAGTGCATTGCAGGCTGAGAGCAAACACTCCCGCATATACTGAAACTGAAACTACGCATGCATGCATCAGGAGAAGCTAGCAGTATGCGAGACAGCATGCTTATTCATGCAGGTAATTCCACTTACCTACTAATTCGTTAGCAGTTCTGTAATATTCTTTAACATTCTTCCATTTTTTAAGCAATTTAAGGCACTTGTGAGTACATGTCCTGTGGAAACATATCCACAATGACTGGGATACAATGTCCACTTCCACAATGATCTTTGCATTATAAAATCTTTTCTGTATTCTGTGGAAACATATCCAATTCCACAATGACTGGGATACAAAACATGAATCGTTGTTGGTGATTCATGTATTGTGCTCATTCGTCTCACAAAAGAGTTATAGAAATATTTGAAAATAATCATATATACTATCAACTGAGTACAAACAATAAATAGATGTGTGTTGCAGCTATTAGTTTTGCGATTAATTTCTACTATGCCGTCCTAACTAATTTCAACAGTGCCTTGAGAGATCTCTTGAGAAAAACGGTTTTCTCGGCCTCCTAACTAATTTCTAGTAACCGCTAGATTCTTCTCATCGGTTAACCGCCATATAGCCTCCCCGCTAGTTAATCCTAGATTAGAGCGGTTAAAGGTGTGCACCATGTTAACATAAGCTTTCCTAATACATTGATTCACTAGGTTAACTTAACCATTCCTGATTGATTGTTGTTTAACGGGTTAAATCGTTAGCTTCACATTAACCTTGAACCAAAAGGGATCCAAGTATTTCAGGTATTCCAACTATTAGATAGGTAAATATATTTGGCATCAAGAACCAAGTAGCCCCTTGTTTTTCTTTTTTCACTGTCTTAATGAACACAACAAATAATTAGAACATTTGGTATGACCTGCGATGAAGTAGCCTAATATGCATTATTATGCCAACAGATGGTCTACGGAATTCACATTGGTTGGAACATATAACAACCACAAGCAGCTTGATGCAATTCTGGAATGATTGGGAAATCCAGTTGTTGGTGCTTCTCAGCTTCACGTTACAAACCTTCCTCTTCTTCACGGGTGTTTTTCGGCGTTGCAGCACAAGCATGTTGCTCAGGCTTCCGATTTGGCTGGCTTATCTTGGAGCTGACATAGTTGCAGTCTATGCTCTGGGATTCATGTCTCGGCGTGAGGACACCGCATCGCGGTGCCATGGGAGGGATGCAACTGAGGCGGCTTCCCACCCACTTGTGTTTTTTTGGGCACCGTTCCTCCTGATTCATCTTGGTGGACAAGACACCATCACTGCATTTGCTATGGAGGACAACAATTTGTGGCTGAGGCACTTGTTAAATTTGATGGTCCAAGTTGGCCTAGCATTGTATGTGTTCTGGAGTTCACCTCTTAGACACGACCTGCAGCTTCTAGCTGCAGCAATATTTGTGTCTGTTGCTGGAATCATAAAGTACTGGGAGAGGATATGGGCGCTCAAAAGTGCAAGCCAGGGAGGCCTCAGGAGTTCCACCTTGAGTGAACAGAAGCAGCAATTGCCACAAGTTAATCTTGAAGATGTTACCTACTCTGGAATTGTCCGCTTTGCTCTTCATACAACAGTAGTTGTGCGGGGTTTCTTTGCAGGATTTACACTTACGGAGCTAGAGGATGACCACTCTGGGAATTTCTTAACAGATTTTGACATCTACTACACAGATCAAGCACAAAAGGTGGTAGAGATGGAGCTTGGGATTATGTACGATGACCTCTACTCCAAGGCTATAGTGCTACGAACACGGAGCGGTGTCATGCTTCGGTGCGTGTCTCAGCTATCCACAGTTGTTGCATTTGCTCTATTCATTGCAAGCGGTAAACGGGGATACGGCGGAGTTGATGTTGGCATTACCTATGTGCTATTCATTGGAGTATTTTGCCTAGAGATCTGCTCAATGGTAATGATGATGATGTCGCCATGGACCTGGGCATACTTAGAAGCTCGGAAGTGTCATATGCCCGCCCGCATGTCTTGGTATGTTCTCTCCACTGTCTTCCCAAGCAGAAGAGCCTTATGGTCAAACTCCATCGGACAGTATAACTTGTTGAGCTCCTATATCCGTGACCAGTCAGGGTTTTTCAAGCTACTCGCAAAGGTGATGGCTGTAGTCGGACTTGACAAGATGTGGAGCGACTTTCGACATAGCAGTCGAGTCAAGGCCAACACCAAGGAGATCTTGGCATGTGTTCAGCGCCAGGTTAAACCATTCTTCTACTCAAGACGGGTCATAAAGACAGGGCCGCAAACAAATAGGCCAGATCTTGGTCCAACGCTGAAGATCATACTTGGTCTGCCCCTTGAGTATGCCATTCTCACCCTCCACCTGTTCACAGACTTGCTCCTGAGTGACTGTGTACCTGGGAATGCAGATTATGATCACACACAGTCACACCATCTTAAGGACATGAGTGAGGAGCTATCAAATTACATGATTTGCCTGTTAGTTGTGAACCCTTCCATGTTACCGGTTACCGGCACGGCGAGAGAGGCCCTCGCACAAGTTTCCAAGGCGGTCAGGGATTGCCGTCTCACCAACAAGAAAGATATCCGAGACGAAGTGATCAAGGGGGAAACTGGGAAGTTTGCAGGAATTCAACAACTTGAGGTGGTGAAGACTATCCTTGATCACGTAGCACCACTGCACCTCCATGATACTCTACTGGCGACTAGGGATACATGGGTAGGGCTGCTCCTCTACGTAGCCGGCAAGTCCCGTGCAGGAGAGCACGCGCAGCAGCTCGGCAAAGGTGGGGAGCTTATCACCTTCATTTGGCTACTCATGGCCCATCGGGGAATTGGTGATATCGCTCTTAAGATGGACCTTGCTACGCCATCAACAACTCGTGATACTTTGGCTGCCTTTGATTTCTCATGAACAACACTACTTATATACAGGCTCTTGGCATGCTTTTTTTTGTGGTAAGAAACGAGCTCGAGTATGTAAGCAAAGCTTTTTGTTGTGATTTTCGGAACTTGGATCGATGATGATTTGATGTGCATCTTTAAAACAAGCTCACTGGTGTATTTGTTCTTTTTATAATCTAGGACTTGACTCAGTTGTCGGATCATCATAATTTATTAACAAGAAGGGAGAGGAAAATATCATGCCGAATAGTTGATTAAAATCTTAGATAACACATTGGTGATGCAATCTACAGTTTTTCTCGTGGTGGGAGCTGTTCTGGATAGGCCTGTAAGTGGACACGGGTTGCCACGGCGCCGTCAGCCCAAATCCACTTAAGTCGTTAAGTGGAAGCCCACAAGCACATATAGAATTGTGGCGGACAGTCACGATGTGCTTGCTACCGCCACCAGGCTGCCATCGAGGGCCTTGGCATGGGGCGCCATGGCTAGAGAAACTCTCTCCCTCTGCTCTCCCTCTCCGTATCAATAGTTTGTCTAAATTTGGTTATATCAACACACTATTTACTGTATAAATATATCTAAATTTAAACAAATTTGCGACATATATTTTTGGATGGAGAGAGTACAATTTTGCGAGGACAAATGGTATCTATGTTCTGAAATGATGTCACAAGTAGTATGTTTTGGGAAGCTAATTACTCCCTCCGTCCCAAAATAAATGTCTTAGATTTGTTAAAATTTGGATGAATCTATATAATAAATAGTGTCTAGATTCCAAATTTTGACAAATCTGAGACATCTATTTTGGGACGGAGGGAGTAGTATGTTTCGGATTCGAGGTAGAAATAGTACTACCTCCATCTGAAAATAAGTGACTTAGATTTACTAAATTTATATGTATCTGGACGTATTTTAGTATATAGATACGTACGAATCTGGACAAATGCAAGTTACTTATTTGTAAATTGAGGGAGTACTTTGTAGCAGCTTGTTTACTATTGTTTCTTTTTTTCTAAAAGGTGTTTACTATTGTTCACGGTAATAAGCATGACATGGTGCATTGAATGTGGACTTATATCGAACGTTCATCATTCAGCATTTGGTGAGACTATCAGGAGGTGACGTTTCTGTGCTCAAATTTGATGATACGGTACCCATGAGCAAGACAACAAATATAGGTATAGCCCAAACGGTCGTGTAAACTCAAAGATTCTCTCAAAATTCAAGTTTTTTCCTTTGGTACTTATGTGAGGACGTCTTTCATAGTGTTTGCTCCTCTGAAAATTAACCGACTCATATTTGACTAGATTTATATGTATATAGACATGTTTTAGTATAGATATATACGAATTTAGATAAATACGAGTTAATTAATTCCAAACATAGGGAGGACAAAAGATAATATATGTAGTTTTTTTTCAAGGAGGAAAATATTCAAGGCTTATTTTGATTGCAACCTCGCAAGCTTGTTTTTGTATAAGTTGTCCTAAATTTATGTTTTATACTTAATAATGGTTAATCTTTTATGCGTCTTGGCTACAAAGTTTGAAGCAAGGACATGGCACGAATAGGTTGGGATGGCTCCCTCCGACTAAAAATAGTTGTCGCAAATTTATCAAAGTTTGGATGAATTTAAATACTTTTTAATATATAGATACATCTAAATTTAGATAATTTTTTGACATCTGTTTTGAGATGGAGGGAGTAGTTTAGACAAATTAGCGATTTTGCAAAAAGCCCCCTGCTTCCTCATTTAAGCTACCGGCCAGCTAGTAGCACCACTTCGATTCAGATCCTGCATGGCACCATGGCCAATTCCAGCGGCCCGTCAGCGGACGTACACTCTTTTCGGGAAAACGCTGGAGCCTATACGTAGTGTCTTTTATGGACGGAGGGAGTATATGTAATGTTGGTGACGGGGACAACCCATCTAAAACAAGCACTAATGCAACAAATACAAATGAAATGCTTGAGACCTTGCAGTAATCGGAATGTTGGTCATAATAATGGCATTAGTAACATCATATGCATGTCTTGGCACTACCATGCAACAAATCTACGGTCAGTCTGTGAAGTACTAGCTACACCACAGTACTACTTCGAGCTGAACTGATCGATCACATCTTGTCAATGCGAATGTCGAGAGTTGCCACCTTGGAAGCCCCTGACCCAACCAGATATGCGGGCGGCACCATCATGAAAGACGGCAGCTCCTCCACCACGACCTCGCCGGGCCTGGTGCTGCTCGTCACCGCCTCCAACTCCCACTCGATTTTGCCTGCCGCACTGCTCGGCAGTGGCGGACCGTTAGCCCAAAGCTTGACAGCATACCGTGGCTGCGACGACACACCTGCCCTGATGCACACCGCCGACACGACGATGGCTGCACCCAGCAAGCCCACAGCGAGGAGGAACACACTGTCGTCCCCTTCCCCATGGAGCAGGAATCGCGGCTCCGACACCCGGAGCTGGTGCACTTTGCCATAGTTGACCGTGTGCACGGGCACCGAGTGCAAGGCGGTGAGGTGGCCAAGGAGCACCTGCGGTGAGCCAACGAAACCACAGCCGGGCTCCATGCAATAGCAGGGCGCGTGGGGGCACGTGCTCTCGTGGTCGTCAAGCTCGTGGTAGGGGAGGGAGCTCTTGCAGCCGTCATGGGAACATTCTACCATGGCCAGTGATACGATGTTGTCCATAATAGGGCACGGGCTGAAGCCACCGCGGTGCTCACACATCTGGCACTGCTCGCCAGGGCGCTCGGTCAGGCATCTTCCGCAAGCTAAATGCCTGTCAATGCACTGTCACAGAAAAATTAAGCCCAAAGCAACACATGTGTATCAATAACTGCCTTCCTCAGACTTCAGGAGTCCAGGTGAATGGAACATGCTGGAAAAAGAAACCTGGAAAACAGGACGCTTTAAAGGGCGGGAGCAGAGGGTGCAATTGAGTGCACTCAAGTCCACAGCTGCAACTCCTCTGCCTCGCTTAGCTTTGCAGCTGCTGGGCCTATCCACCCTCGCCTTCTTGGCGCTCCGATCGCCAGCATTCTCCATCGGCGATGTGGAACCCCTGTTCATCCCCTTGGGGTCGTATGGACCAACATGAATCTGCGAAGTTTTATAATTGAATTAGCAACACAGCAGATATTTCTCAGCAAAATTCATAGAATGTGGCAACAAATGTGAAGCATCAACAAACTTGTGCAGAACACGGTTCAGAAGAAGGCCTAGAAGACGGCAGTTGCTCGCCACTTGTTGCTGCAATTGTGGAAGTGTTACAAGAATGCAAAGTAGATTTTATCTGACATATACACAAAAATACAAAAGCAACATACAACATAAACGATTTTTCTTTGACATGTACTTTACATCCATTAATTGAGCTTCTGAATGTAGTGTTGTACAAGAATAAAAAAAATAAAGCATATACAAAGACACAAGAATACTCAGTTTATAGCATGTTAGGTACATATCGATCAGGACAAGTTAATGTTAATTGAAGGATGAACTCTTGTGCAAAATATGTTATAACCTGACTATAGATAACATTACAATCAGTGAGTGTCTGCTTCGTACCTGCTGATAGAAGTGATGTGCCTAACTCCACATGTTCAAGAATGGTCCATCTTGTTGTGTTAGGACTTGTGATGGCAGTGCCAAGCTCTGCCGACGTGGGATGCCTGTTGTTATTCTGATTGGAGTCGGTGGTACCAAACTTATCAGACAGAGCATCAGTATTTGTTTCAGAATCAACAAATTTTCCATCTTCGACAATGTTATCTTTTGGCAAGTTATCAAGCACGGCAGCATAGATTGACTCTTCTATACGACTTACCTATTTGAATCACAACACACATCAAGTTAATTGTAGCAACATTATATGGAACTTAAGGAAAATAAGAATACTTCTGAAATATTCCGCTCAAATGTAATTTCATATAAGTAACAAACTTGACAGGACATTAGTTTTACAAACAAATGTTAGACAAGCAAGGTGGAGAAGTCATTGCATTGTTAAATGGATACATGTGTGTTACAACTTACAAGACTGTTAATGACTGTAGACCATTACTTAAAACAAGGCATATGTTCACATAATAATGAATAGGGTTTGCAATCGTATTTTCAAAGCAGTAGCATATTACAAATTGCTTAAAAAAAATTAGTGCACAAGTCATTACCATCAAGCTAGTGAAGGGATGTTCAACGACCCATTTGATATGTTTTGTAGTGACAACACCCAAGCGTGGAAAACCAACTGGTACTTCAAATGCGGTATTTTTCACAAAATCGATGAATATGACCTGCATTGCGATGACAAGAACTAAAATAAATTATGGATAAACAAGCTAAATCAGCGAATTCCAACAAGTTGTTAGACCAAAAACTAATTAAATTCCAGAAGTGTGGTCAGAATGATTCTTACACTCAGTATGTGGATACAACCCTTTATAGTAAGACAAGTTGTGTTGGATTCTTTGAATTCCTTGATTCCTTCAAAGAGGTAGGTAGCAACAAAATTGCACCAGTCCATCTCTTTGAGTTTATCAACCTGCTTAATAGCTCCCAGTAAAGCCCTGTTGACGGCCCCAGATGTATTTGGTGCTAGATAAATTCCAAGTATCGCCATCATGAAAGCTATACAGAACGGTTCCTTGTCAGTTATAATGCACATTTCATTTGCCACCTCCATCGCATTCTTTGCTCTCCTATTACAGGTATACTGATAGTAGAGAGCATCGTCAACATCAAGATCTTCTACAACTTCGATAGGGCCTGAAGGGATTCCAAGGACACTCTTCACAAGTGGCCTTACTGGTATTGATATGCCACCTTCAAACTCAAGAGACTCACTGTCACTGTTAAACTTATCAACCAACCAAAGGGTAAGAGCTTTGTCCATCTCACATTCTCCCATGGACAAGAAGCTTCCAAACCCAATTTCTCCGACATATCCTTTCTGCTCATCATTTTCAACGATGAGTGTCATGATTTCCGAAAGGAGGTGAGGTGAACATCTACAATCGATCTACAGGGTATGAGGTAGATTTAAATGAGTTCGATTGAAATCGAACATGAACTGAATAAATTATCCTATTGATGGTGAGGATTCCAGCATTATACCTTCCTGGACTTGGCAGATCTAATTGGTCCATTACCACTATCAGTGGCATTGTCCCGCTTCTTGCTCCCACTTCGATTAGCACACGGAGCAGGCCTCGGAGGCATGATCGTCGAACTGTTAGTCTTGAAAGATAGACATAATCAGTGCCATGGCGAGAAATGGAGCAAGCCAGTCAACAAATTAGAGCTTATAAACTACTCTGGAAAAACAAATCATGCCAAAGCATAAAGAAATTGGTTCCCTTGCAAAGATGAACATATAATTTCAGCTCCACCGTTAATGATCCAACGAAGTGCATAAGAGATGCCAAAATAAAATAAAATAGAAATGGTAGCATGGGGATACAAAAGATAGTAACAAATCAGTGGCTAACATGAAATTGATAACAAATTCGTTAAATCAATGCATGAATCCAATTGGACAGTCGGCTTGAGAGGAATAGAAATTACCTAGCCGTTGGGGCTTTCCTGGCTGCCGGTGCAGGATAGAGGGGGAGGCGGAGCCGCAGACGAATCGGGGAACAGAAGCTCGCGGTCGGGCGGACGGAGGAGGCGCAGGCGCGCAAGAAAGCAGCCTAGCAGGGCGATCAGGCCTCGGTCGCTCGGAGGTGGAGCAGTTCACGGAGGAGGCGGGGCGGGCCAACGCAGCACGGCAGCAGCTCAGAGCTTAACGGAGCGCGACAGAGAAGGACGGCGCGCCGCCTCCTGTTTCGAGAGGCCGGCCGCCGCAGCACCGCGGAAGCACAACAGCGTAACGGAGCGCGGCGGAAAAGTACGGCGCGACGTGGTGTACCAGCGACCGACACGCCGGCGACGATGGTGTGGCGGCGCTCACGTCCTGCCGCAGCGAGCAGCCACACTGGCAGTGGGGAATCGGGAGGGCGGTGCCAGGAAGGGTTCGCTCGTTCGATTCATGGGCTAGTAATGGGCTCCCGCCGGGCAAATATGTCTGCGCGCACTCTCCCAGGTTTCATGGGCTCGATTCATTTGTTGGTTATACTCTTCCCTAGGTGCATGTCTAAGACGTGGATGCTATTTGCTGTCCGCTAGCGGCGTGAGTTGCCGGTACCGCAGACCCTCTCTTTCACATGGATAGTCAGTGGGCCGGGTCCAATGTTTGCCGGTGGGAGGAGAAAGAAGACCACGCCCACCCAACCTCACCGACTACGGGGACAACGTGGCTGGCCGCGACGCCCGGCGGAGGTGAGGCCAGGACCTCGTCGGAGATGGGGACGACACGGCTGGCCGCAGCGTCGCCGACGGAGGCGAGGATGAATATTAAGGATGGGGTTGGGTGGATGTCCCACCGGCGACTTAGGGTTAGGGTGCGGGGATGTCATCAGCGACCGGAGTTAGGGTTGGGGGTGTAGGTTGGGGGGTTTAGAGGGATGGTCGGTCGGCTGGTCGTGAACTCGCTGAAGATGGGGATGGCGTGGATGGCAGCAATGTCGCCGGCGGAGGAGAGTCTTGGACCTCGCCAGAGACGGGGATGACACGACTAGCCGATGGATGCGAGAAAGAAAACTTAGGGGGGAAGGGGAGGGGTGCGGGTACTTAGGCTTCCGGTGGGTGCATGGAAGCTTAGATGGAAGTCCGGTGCGGTGGAGGCAGAGGAGCCGGTGGCATGGAGAACAGGTGACGAGGGAATCAATCAGGAGAGAGGACGGGTGAGTGATGCAAGCAGGACGATGATGTGGGGGAGAGCGACGCGAGGAAGATGGTGGTGGGCCACGGCTAGCGGTCGACTCGTGCATGTGGCGCGTGGAGGAAGTACTGCTTGAAGCGGACAATAGCAACTCCCTATCTAAAAGGTAAACCCGATAATCTCTTAAAAACTACATGCAGGTTTCATCACATGCTATAACGCCTTCACTTCTTGGCTTTCGGTCAAACAAAATATATTAATATTACGGAGATACCAATTACATCTAATCTCTACATCAGAAAAATATTTTAAGCTGATGTATACGGACTAATATAAAAAGAAGAAAATAAGAAACAAAAGATCTCAATATGGTGATCAAAACCTTGTAGTTGCAACACAAACCCCTGCAAGACAATATTTGGAATCCAAATTTTTCAAAAGCGATGCCTCTAAGAAGTAACCCATGCACAAGCATCATCATGCTAGATCATAGATCTTATGTTTTTGTCCTATAAAAAATCCATGCTCACGTGATGAGCAAATAAAGTAAACTAAATGCAATATGAAGGATAAACTAAATGCAATGTGATAAGTATATTTTTGCAGCATGTTTACCTTGTATTTTTTTTTGCATAAGTAGTGATAGAATTTTCGTATTTTACCACGCTCATATGATTGTCTCACCAGGATCCCAGAATTAAAGGTGTATATGAATCAATCAATTGGAAAAGTCATTTATAGACACAAATATGCTAATAATTGGAGGCAATTAAAGCCTTCCAAACAATTATCCACGCATCTGGGAAGAAGAGCAAAACGAAGCCTTCGCGAAGAGAAGAAACATGGGATTTAATGAGAATCGGTACATGCATAGCCCATCCGTACCTTGCGCCCGTACCATGTGGTGTTGAAGTCGTCTTGTCAAATACTTCACTCATGTGCAGATGGATCTGAGATCCAACATTCAGAGACACCACAGTTCACAAAAAACTTACTTCCAATAAGGATTTGGAGGGGGAACCAGCATAATGGCTTCGATCTTCACCACTACGGATATCCTTGGAGGCCTAGGCATCGTCTTCATCAACAGCTGCAACTCCATCATCATCACCATTCACCTCATCTCCATTACATCTATTTTGTTGTATTTCCTAAATCTTGTTGTGGATTTGCATGAGTATTCATCCATATATTTGTACTTCATTCATATTATCATGATGATGTTGATTGCCTCCATGTATGAGTAGTTTACCTTCTCTCGAGGATATGGAGAAACCCTAACAACATTATGAATTGAAATAAAGATGATCTATACTTTTGTTTATGAATATGTATTAGTTTGCTTCCTTGATGTTGTGTGAATGTTAACCACACAATATTTGCCTATGGGACAAGGGAAGAAACTACTCTTGGGTTTGTGATGGTGTGAAAGTTCTAAGTGACATATTGCATTGGATCATTACTCATGTATGCGTGAGGGATAAAAAGAGGACCCACAAATCCTCATCCATGACCATGGGGTTAACCCTTTGTTGGGGATCAGGGTGCTTGTCCTATGATTACAATGGTGGTTATAAGTGATGAAATATAAGATGGTTGGTCTTTGATCATCAAACTTGGAGCTTCTCCCATACATACGCATGAATAAATACATAGATATATCATAATCATGATTAATACAATTGCTAGTGGCAGATCCAATACTCCCTAAGAATGCTTTATCCCTATTGCAGTTCCAATCACCTTACACCGCGAACACTTTTTCGGTTTACTTGCACTAGTTTATGTTACTTTGTTCACACACCATTACCTAAATCGAAGACAACTTCCAAATATTCTTTGGTAGATAGTGACGAGGGGCATAAAGACCATTACCAATATCTCTATGTGGTTCGATACTCTTATTTTGAAACTATCTATAAATGATCTATGCACTTGAAGTTCAACAAACTATTTTCTAGCGCTGTTGCCGGAAACCTAATCATTTATGGTCTTTGTTTTTAGTCATTAATTTATTATCGTTGTACTAAAATTCTTTATTAAGTTTTAGGTAAACACCATGCTAGAGCTTGGAGACTTGAATGGGCTCAAATCCAATTATTATCTCGAGTGGTTTAATATTATTTACAGGAAGGAAAACTTGAGGGAAAATGTTGAATATGAGATTAAATCTCATTTTATTTTAATTCTTCATAAAACGAGATTTGAAGGAGATGATGATACAAAAGATCCACATGCACATCTGCATTTCTTTAAAGATATTTGTGGGTCATTCATATTAAATAATTTTACTATGATGAGGTAAAGTTAAAGTTATTTAACTAAACTCTAACTAGTACAGCTCTTGCTTGGTATAGAACTTGTCATGCAGAAAGTATCGCCACTTGGGACAAACTATCTGAAGAATACTTGTCACGCTTCTGCCCCAAGATAAAATCTTTTGAAGCAAGACGGAAGATCATGAACTTCAAGAACTGTCCAAGAGAAAATCTAGTAAAGGATTATATAAGGTTCTGAGGTTTACTTTATAACTATCCTGATCGTGCATGATTTACCACCTTGGTATGTTTTACATAAATTCTATGGTGGATTAAAAGAAGTCAATAAAATTGAACTTGATTTAGCCACAAGATGAGATTTTATGGAATATACAATATATAAAGCATGGGCTTTACTTGAAATATTTAAGCGTAATAGAGAATCATGGGCTTTTAATATAGGGGCAAGGAAGGCATAGAAATTGATTATGATTGTCTTCATGCTTTTCAAAAAACTGTACAGATAGATGATTTGGCTAATGAACTTCAACTCGACTCGGATATTGTATTGCATGTTATTTAATATTTTATAGAACAGATCGAAGCACCCAACAAGGGTTGGGCTCAATATGTGCCACCTCCAGTGAAGAAAGTACATGTTATTATTGAAGCATCATTATAGCCAAGGAAGGAAAGGCCACCGTATGTGGAACATGTTCCTTTTACAAAGACTCTATTGAAGCATATGTTGGCACAACAAGAGGCTGGTCGCCTTGAAGCAGAGAAGAAAGAATAATTTGAGGAAGCTAAGAAGCATGAAGAAGTAGTTGCTATAGAATTCATAGCAGAAGCTGGAGATGAAGAAATAACCAATGAAGAGGTAATGACCATGTATGCACATTGAAATATTATTGAACTTCACATTTAAGCCTCCACATTTCTCCAAGGAAAGGTTAAAGCTAAAAATAAAGGTAAACTTATTCTATCTTGTACTTTTGAGGATCTTCGCATTATGGCCTGTGTGACATAGGAACTACTATTAGTGTTATTCCTAATGAGTTCTATAGAGAGATAAAAGATGAGTTAGATCTAGCTGAGTATAAAGATACAAACATGAAAATTATGCTAGACGATAAAACTCTTAGAATTCCAATGGGGATAATCAAGAATGCTTCTATTTATTTGGTCCTTATGATTACCTTATCGATTTACTAGTAGTTGATATGCCTACTGATTATTGTTTCCCAATTATTTTTTGGAAGATCCTTTTTGAATACAATAGGAGCAAAAATTGATTGTAAAAAAGAGAATTTCTCTTAAATTTGGGGAAGAGGAAACGCGGTTCCAATTTTTCAAATTTGATGATATGCCTAATTACAAAAGGTTTGAAGAAGGAGAAGGATAAGAAAGAGGGGGAGAACTATTGTCGAGCTTGCAGCCATATATTATGGCATGCCAACTGCTAATTTAAAAAGAAGCTTGGTGAATAATGATGATACTCCTAATGATACTGACGAGGTTCGATCTCGTCAATGCCCATTGTTATGAGCTTGGGTTTTGGAGAAGGTGGGGATGCTGGAGATCACGGAATAGTTAGCAAACAAGCAACACAGGGACACGAGGTTTATCCACGTTCAGGCCCCCGAAGGGAAAACCCTACTCCTGCTTGTCCTGTTCTTGATTACGGTGGAACCAAAAGTTACAGGGATGCGCATATGCAATCTGGCGTGGAGGTGTGTATGCGGTGAGAGGTTGCCCTCCTCGTCATGCCCTCCTAGCCTTTATATAGAGATAGGCAGGTCTCGGGCACAGATCAAGTCGGTTACAAGTTAGGGTTTGCCCCTTTAAATATTCTATCTACTCTAGTCTTGCTCTCCAAAGATTCGAAGACGCCATGGGCTTGGGCTACCCGAAAATCTCCACAGGTTGTGTATATTCTTGTGGGCCTTCCTTGGGATGGACCAGGTATGCTAATATTGTGTACCCGTAGGATATAACCATGTCAGATACGTATAAAAAAGAATTAAATGAATATCTTGATGATACGTATAAAGAAGAATTAAATGAATATCTTGATACAATTCCTATAATGGAGTCCCTCATGAATGAAACTTGTGAGGTTCCAAAGAGGAAGGGAGATGAAGGATCTCCACCACCTGAATTAAAACCTCTACCTAAGGTATTAAAATATAGATTCTTAGATGATATTAATAATATCCTATTGTTATTAGTGTTGATCTTACATGGCTAAAGGAAGAGCAACTCATGATTATATTGAAGAAGCATCATAAAGCCTTTGGTTATTATATGGATGACTTGAAGGGGATAAGTCCCTCATTAACCACTCATCAAATAATTATGGAAGAAGGTGCTCAACCAGTTGCATGATTCAAAATAAGATTAAAACCACATATTAAGGAAGAGGTAGGAAAAAATTATACGGGTACTAGATGTCGATATAATACATGATGTACCAAAAAGTGATTGGGCAAGTTATTGTCCATTGTGTATGTTGATGGCTCAGTTGATGTGGAGTATGTTGGGAACCCCAAGAACAAGGTGTGAAGCGGCACAATAGCAAGTCTTTTCTCAGTAAGAAACCGAGGTTATCGAACCAGTAGATGAAGGAAACGTCACACAAGTGTTGTAAGCAACACGGAGACCTGCACAACACAAACTCAAGACTTTGCCCCAACTAACAGTGAGGTTGTCAATCTCACCGGTTGCTGTAACAAAGGATTAAACGTATGGTATGGAAGGTAATGGTTTGCAGCAAATAAACAAGTAATAGTGGAAGATGTATCAATGGTAAAGATTGGATCGGGGTCCATAGTTCACTAGAGGTGCTCTCTTTAAATAAACAACATGGCATGAAGGGTAAACAAATTACAGCAGGGCAATTGATATGAACTGAGCAAGGCATAAAAATGCAATACCAGACAAAAAGATCCTATGAGATTCGATTGGACAATACAACAATATACGTAGACCGTCATCCAACTGCATCTATGACTAGAAGTCCACCTTCAGGTTATCATCCGAACCCCCTCAAGTATTAAGTTGCAAGCAACAGACAACTGCTTTAAGCAAAGTGGGAAGGTAAACAATCCACTTGTTCTATGAACAAGAGACCGTTGTTTTCTCCCTAGTAGCAATAGCATATATCTACAACCTACGAGATTTTTGTCACTTCCCTTGAAAACTAGAGGCATGAACCCACTATCGAGCATAAATACCCCCTCTTGGAGTCACTAGCAACTACTTGGCCAAGATAGCTACTAACAACGGAGAGCATGCAAGATCACAAACAACACAGACATGATAGTATCAAATAGACAAAACCATTAATCAATCTGACATAGTAATCTCAATATCCACCAGATCCCTGCAAACACAACATGCATGATTACAAATAGATTAGATCTTGATCATGAACGGAGCTCACAAGATCTATACATGAAAGCATAAGGAGGATATACAATCATCTAGCTACTACATGGACCCATAGTCCAAGGTGGAACTACTCGCGCATCATACCGGAGAAGAAGGCCTCCGGGATGATCTCCCCTCCGGCAGGGTGCCAGGAAGAACTTCAGATCCCCCGATCTAGGGATGACTGTGGCGGTGGCTACAGAAGGTTTCGTGGAGTTTTGATCGGGTGCCTAGGGTTTCTACATCGGGGGCTTCTTATAGGCGAAGAGGCGAGGCTGGGAGGCGGCCAGGGGGCCCACACCCTACCCAGGCACATGGCAGGGCCCACCCGCGCCTAGGGGGTGTGGCGGCCCTGGTTCGCCTCTCCGTCTCTCCTTTGGACTTCGTGTCGCCCACGGAAAAATATTGACTTTGGCTTTTGTCCCGTGCAATTCCGAGAATATTGATTTTCTGCCTTTCTGTAACCAAAAATAGAAAAAAACAGGCAACTGGCACTGTGACAACTTGTTAATAGGTTAGTTCTAGAAAAGATATAAAAACACCTCAAAGTGTAGACAAAGCAAAGCAAGGTAGATACAAAACAAGCATGGAACATCAAAACTTATAGATACATTTCCGACGTATCAGTGTCCCTAAGAAAGAAGGATTTACGGTAGTAGCTAATGAGCATAATGAGCTAGTGCCTACTAGGACTGTTGTTGGACATATAATGTGTATTGATTTCAGGAAACTCAGTAAGAAGACTAGGAAGGATCACTACCCTCTACCATTCATAGATTAAACGTTAAAACGTCTTGCTAAGCATTCTTACATTTGTTATCTAGATGGCTACTCCGCTTTCTCACAAATTGTTGTTCATCTTGATGATCAACTTAAAACAACTTTTACTTGCCCTTTCAGTATGTATGCTTATCGTCGTATGCCTTTTGGTTTCAAAATCCTTCAGTCGTTTACCAACTTTTTTGAATCCTCAAATTCAAAATAGATTTTTATACTCCTTCTGTCTGGAAATATCCTGCATTCTAGGTTTAGTCAAGGTCAAACTTTGTGAAGTTTGACCAAACATATAGAAAAAATTATATACATCTATAATACAATATAAGTACCATTAGAATCGTCATAAGATATATTTTCATATTATATACATTTGATGTTATAGATGTTTATAGTTTTTCTATATATTCTACCAAACTTTACAAACTTTGACTTTGATTAAACCTAGAATGCAGGGTAATTATTGACAGAGGGAGTATGATTTTTTAAAGATTTGACGCTATTAAATGAATTCTATTTGGAAAACCTTGCAATACACTATTAAAAAGACATGATTCATGATGCAAAATATGATGTAGATGTTATATTTGGACTCCTCTCATTTTTCTGGTCGATTTATACATATTATTTGTTGAATTCCAATTCATGGATTTACAGTTTCATATTAAATGGAAAAGACAAAAAAGGAAATTCATTTATTGTTATTTGAATTCAAGATATTATTACTTAATCATTATTTTCTACTTAAATAATTGTTTGAAATTCAAACAATAAAGGTCCAAGGTTAATAGGATTGATAGAATACTAATATCAAATGTATAACTTCTTTAGCGGAAGCTCATTCGGAAGAAACTCAAAAGTTAAGCGTGATCGGGAAGTTTGACCATAAGTGAGAAATTTGACTTGAGATTAACAGAACTTGGAGTTAAATACATTCCCCATGCGATTAAAGGGTCAAACAATTCAAATATTTTAAAAATTTGGGGGAAAATACAATTCATACATTTTATAAATTTTAAATTCTTAATTCGGGGAATATCACCGACGTACCAAGGTGGTGTGCACCGATAGTAGTCTATCTACCGCTGGTGTACCAAGGGTGTGCGCCGGCGGTATGCTCTTACCACCAGCATGATGGTCATCGACGCGCGCCTATGCGCCATGAGTAGGCTTTTTTTTATGCGTTGGTGGTAGGCCTTTTTCTAGTAGTGTGAGCGTAGGGTTGAAAACGGTAAAGAAACTTTTTATTTGTTTTCGGAGAAAAAGGAAATAAGGAGCTAAAAAAGGAAACGAAAACGGCATTTTGCGAAAAAGAAACAGAATATTCTAAACAAAAATGAAAAAGGAAACGAGGGAGCCATCTCCGACGAAAACGGAAATGGTAAGAAAATTCCGGATAAACAAATATGGAAAGTTTTCGGAAATATAACCAGCTATACGAAATAGTACTTTGCATCAGTTATTTCCATTGCTCTTGTCGGAAAATATATGCAAGATCTACGTAATACATGCAACTGGTCCAGGCTATATAATAAAGTGAGTGCCTTAGTGTTTATGTGAAACTATTTATGTGAACTTATATGCTTATCAAAGCGTTAAATTATGTGTGTTATTTTATGTTTAATTGTTGTTTGTTAAAGTTGTGAGCTATTCTTTATCTATTATATGTTTCTTTTCGTATAGAGACTAAGATATTATGCCACTATTAAATTTTGACAAATGTCCGTTTTCGTATCGCATTCGTTTCGTCTCCGATGATTTCCGATTTCTTGTTCATTTTCGGAGTTTTCCATTTCGTTTCCAATTCCGGCGACACAAGAGGAAACGGAAACGATAATGATAACGCATGTTTCTGTCCATTTCTGTTCCGTTTTCAACCGAGCGGGTTCGGTCATCAACCACTGCAACTGTCGTGGTGGTGGCACGGCACGGCAGATGCCATGGGTAGGCTAAAGTATGGGGCCAATGGATGCAAGAGGGATCCGGGGAGGGAAGATGTAGTTGATTCTACACACAAAAGACTTAAGCAAAGATCTTTATTTCTCCTTCCTTGGATTACAAGTGCTCCTTGAGCTGCATACAAGGAGAAAAAGAGAACTTTACCAGCCTAACGGTCCTAAGAATGAGCCCCCTCCCTCATCAGGGTCCAAGCCTCCCCTTATAAGGGAGAGCCTTGGGTTTCTCTAGGGCTGACGTGGCAAGCATATTCGAGGAATATGCTTGTCCCAATATAGTAGTTCGGCGTCCCTCTTTCCTTGTCGCCCTTCTAACGGCGGCAAGGTTCTAGAGGGCCCCTCCTGCGTGCCTCGGGCTCCAGAACTGTCACCCCCGTGACCTCCTTCTGCCCCTCTGTCGTTCTGCACATTTGTCTCTAGCTCTTGGCTCTGCTCAGATTCCGCGACTAGGGTTTGACTTTAGGCTTCTCCTTCTCTTGCAAGCTTCGTATCATTCGGCCCTTCCTCGCGTAACTCGGCATGTCCGTCACCTGCATTAAGTTCATTCGGGCTAACCCGGCCGACTTACGCAATATCTCGGCCGGGTAATGCCTTGCCATTACTATTGAGGTCCTGCCTTTCCCTATCTCGGCCGACCTTTACAAGACTCGGCCAACTTAGAATATAACTCGGAAACTGGACGGGGAATAACCTTTCGTCTTTCCCCGTCCTTACCCTATCCGGGGTTACCTCCCCAACATTAGTCCCCGAAGCTGATATGGTCCCGCCGATAACCTCGGCCGGGTCGTATCAGTTTCATGATACTCGTTATGCATTCTTTCCGAGTTATCTCCTGTTCGTTCGAGGTAACATCGTATCTACTAGTGCACGCCTCGTCCTACGTGTCATCCTCATCATTGTTTCTCTAGTTTTTTTGTTCCTCTCATGATTCATCGACAAGCCATCGCCATTCCGTCGCTGCTGGCGCTATGACGCCAGGCGCCGTTCTCGTTGGGGATCGTGAGCTCCTTGGCCAATCATGTGGTCCTCGGTGCGGTTCCGCTCAACGACGCGTGGTCGTGCGGCGCACACGATCTACACGACGAACCGCCACACCCACGATCCCACTACCTCGCAGGCGGCTCGGTTATAAAGGGGGGCGCGACGCCTGGGAGTTTACTTTCCCTTCGCCGCTCGCTTCTTCTTCTTCCTCGCGTTTCTGCGCTCGTTTGCGGTTCCTCCGCCGCGCACTCATCTGGTTCTGCGACGAGGAGGACTCCGCCGCGCTGCTCCGTCTGCCTCGTCGCTGCTCACTAGCTCCGGCGTCATCGCCGGTGAGTTCTTTTCGGCCCCATCGCCTAGGCTTTCCTCTAGATCCCTTTGCCTCCCTTTTGTCTTTGCGCCGCGGTTCTGTCATTGTTCTGCCACCGTTTTTGCGTAGAATTGCGACGGGGCCTCGTAGCTCTAAACTTTCCTCCGCCGCCAGTTCTTCCTCCGTCGATCTTTCCGGCGAAACCATGTCTAGTTCCTTTAGTGGTGCCCTGGTAGAGGATGATGATGCTGGCTCTGGGCCCGAGCGAGGATCGTGGCAGGGCTCCTCAGTTACCCGGCGGGAGATCGAGTGGCTCATCCAAACTCGGAGGATTCCCGCCGAAGTCTCTTGTCGTTTACCTGGCAACGAGTTATCTCCGGACGTTAAGGAGGGTGAGTATGTAGTTTTTATGTCGCACTTCTCCCGCGGCTTCGGTCTCCCTCTTAGCGACTTTGCCAGGGAGTTTCTCGACTACTTCGGCCTTCAGCCGCATCATCTTCCTGCGAACGCCATTGCTTCTCTCTCTGCTTTTATCTCTGCCTCGGAAGGGTATTTCGGCCTATGGCCGTCCGTGCACGTCTGGTCTAAGTTTTTCCAGATTCGCTCTAACGTTGTTCCTGACAAGTCTCTACACCCTTCCGAGAAACTGCTCACTCAATGTGGTGCAGCGTCCATCACACCTCGGAGGAAATCCGTGTTTCCTCGCGTTACGGGGCTTGAGTCGTGCAAGAAGTGGCACAAGTCCTTCTTCTATGTTAAGAACACAGGGACGGAGGACAAGATTCGGCTCCCTGCCTTTTCCATTGGTACGCCCTCCAAGGTGAACTGGACTTATAATCCGAGGAGGAGTCACGTCTTGGCCGAGATTTTCGAGACTCGGCTCAAAGAGCTGATCCGGGCCGGGTTACGCGGCGAGGACTTGATGGCTACCTTCATCAGTAGCCGAATTTGCCCACTCCAGAAAAGGACGCACAAACTTTGCTACATGAGTGGTCCACTTGACCCCAACCGAGTCTCGACCGTGGAGCTGGACAACTATCTTGTTTTCAAACGTGTCCGAGCTATCTTTAAGACGGAGATGCCTGAAGACTGGGCTTGGGGATTGAAACCGTTTACCCATGGCGTCCTCCTCCTCCCGCAGTAAGTTTAACCATTAATGCTTTAATTTTCTATTGTTTTCGTAGTTGTTTTCGCTAACTTTCCTTCTTTTCGCCTCACAGAGGTTCGCAGAGCAAAAGGACGAGGATGCCGAGGTTTTGTCGCTTCCGTGGCCTGCGGACCGAAATACCCCGGATGTTGGGGAGCCGGACTCTGAAGAATTCGTCCCTAAGTCGGATCTCGCTCCGGCTCGTGCTCGTGGCAAGACCTCGGTCCATGAGGAGGAAGGTGATTCGGACGAGGTCCAAGTTCTTGAGGTAGTTGCCGCAATGCCTATTTCTTATGCATTTCCAGCTTCTACTTTCCCAGCTAATCCGGCCGGTCAGGTTCACGACGCTGAGCCTATCGCTTCCCGGCCCCCAGTTACCTCGGGGAAACGTGGGGCTCCCGTTGGTACTTCCGAGGCGGTCCCCAAGAAACGAGTGAAGAGATCCGCTCCGAATCCTCCAAGGCGCAAGACCATGCCAGGAGTCACAGGGTAATTTCCATTTTCTCGTATTTCTTGTTTCTCTCTTTTTGCTTTTCAAGCTGACACTCTTTTTTCTTTCTCATTTTCGCAGTGCTCCCCTTTCTGTTAAGCCCGGCGGTCCTAGCATGACTGGCCATGTGACTCGGCAGCCATCTCCTCCGTCCGTTGAAGATACCAGGATCCCCAGTCCTGTTCGTGCTGCGTCTCCTCCAGCTCCGCATCTGTCACCCCCTCGCCGCAATGTGCCTGATACTCCTTTCGACGTTGATTCTACCCGTGCCTCCGAGATTTCTACCGAACCAGTTGCCCCTCCATTGAATCCGAGCATATCTACCGAGCCTCTTTCTACCTCGGTAGCTCCTATAGTAACCCCAGCCCCAGCCGTGGTCGTTAATATCTCGGCGTCCTCTGCGCATGTGATCCCTTCTGCTCCTAAAGGCACCGTTCCCATTGCCGAGGTATCGGCTTCTGCCGATGCCTCCTCTATAGTAAGAAAAGTTGTTGCCACCAAGGCTTCCACTTCCTAAAAAGGTCTTGTCGGCTCTTCTCAGCCGAGTATTGCCGACGTGCTGTGTAAAGGGATTGCCCCCACCAAAACCTCCGTTACTCCGGCCGCCGGTACCCAGCTTGCTCTTCATAAGAGCCCTGCGGCCTCGGTGGTTACACAGCACGTCCGGGGTAAAGTCCTTACTTGGACGGCCAGTGGAAACAACCTCGGCTCACTGGTAGAATATGCTCATAACTGGAATGCTGCCGATCAGCTCGAGGGCAACCCAATCGGTCAGCCGTTTCAGCTTTCCGATATCAGCAGCCGTTTGGATCAAGCTGCCAAGATCATTCTTGATAGCAACAAGATGAATGAGGTAATTGCTGTTTCTCGGGGTTTTGACTGATTCTCCATATGCTACTATATATACATTAGTCCCCGAAACTTGCAAACGAGTAATTTGTTATTCGCTTGGAAGTTTTTATACTGCTCTACTTAATTCGACTTAACTTTAGGGTTTGAACCTATATACGAGTAGATCTATCTTAAACTTTGCTTAAATTTTGTCTAGTTGTTCTTTGAATATCCAGCCACATAGGTCCGTGTTAAGCTTTCGCTTGACTCGGATCTGTTTTAACTTTGAATTTCCAGCCACTTAGATCCGGGTTAAGCTTTCGCTTGACTCAGATCTGTTTGAACTTTGAATTTCTAGCCACCTAGATCTGGGTTAAGCTTTCGCTTGACGCGGATCTGTTTTGGCTTTGAATATCCAGCCACCTAGATCCGGGTTAAGTTTTCGCTTAACTCGGATCTATTTTGGCTTTGAATATCCAGCCACCTAGGTCCGGGTTAAGTTTTCGCTTGACTCGGATCTGTTTTAACTTTGAATTTCTAGCCAGCTAGATCTGGGTTAAGCTTTCGCTTGACGCGGATCTGTTTTGGCTTTGAATATCCAGCCACCTAGATCCAGGTTAAGTTTTCGCTTAACTCGGATCTGTTTTGGCTTTGAATATCCACTCAACGTTTGTTTTATTGCTCAGATTGCACATGACCGGCGGACTGCCGAGTTTCAAAGATTGCTTTTCTCGCACAGTAAATTGGAAGAAAAATATGAAAAAGTTATTCCTGTAGTGAAAAAGGCGGGTAAGTCGACCATTTTCCTTGTCATCTCTGACATTTTCATTACTTTGTATGCGGGATGTCGACTTACTTGTTGGTTGACAGGTAATATCAATAATCTCAACATTCGTCTTGAGAAGAAAGTCAAGAAATTGGAAGGTTAGTTCTCCATTCACCTCGTACTTTTTCCTCTTTAAAATGTGCGCTAAGTTTCTTTTACTTTGTTTGGCTTTGGTAAAGCCGAGTTACAAACCTTTGCAGCATCTCACCAAGATTGCACGCCCATGCCTGATGTAATGCTGCATTTTTTAGAACAAAGCGCTACTCATTCGGCACAGTTAAAAGAAAAGGATGATGAAATAGCTCGCCTGAGCGCCGAGGTGGAGGCCCTTAAGCTCTCTCAGAGGTCCGAACTAGAAAAGGTCGACCAAGAGTTCTCTGAGGAGAAAAATCGGCTAGCTCTGCAACTGTAGAAGAGTAAAGAGCTCCTCGAGGCTGCCGAATTGAAAACTCGGGGAATGAGCGAGGAAATCGCTCGCTTTGAGAAGAGCAAAATTGATTGGGCTAAGGATCTGCAGATAATGATGAGTTATATTCATCGTAAGCATCTTAACACAGCCGGATTATCTTTTTTCCTTTTTCCTGCCGCCCTCTGACGCCTCCCTTTTTTGCGCAGATCATTTTCCCGAAGCTAAGCCCGTGAGCTCCAAAGCAGTTCTTGCTGCTCGTGCGCGCCGAGGTCTCCCTGTTGACGTGGACTTTGAGTATTCAATGGAAGATTTCTTGGTTGCTGTCGGCGCTGCGGTTGGTCCGATGAAGATTATGGGCAGGGATTTGGTGCAGGCAGCTATCCGAGCCTACCATGTTCTCTGGCCGAATACTTCTGGGACTCCTGATATCAACGAGATCCAATTGCTGGTGCAAAGATTGATGGCGTCCGAGAAGCAATTGAGTCTTTGGAGGGAGTCAGCCGGACGAGCTGGCGCTGACATGGCTCTCACTGTTATCATGTCCTGGTATGAAGACATATCTCTTGACATCTTGAGAAATCACTGCCTTTGGTTCCTGGGTTGAGGACCCGCTTGCCGCTCAAGGCAAGCTCGTGCTTTCCAGCTTGTTGAGTATGCCGACGTGCATACCTGGAACGAAGGTCCGAGTTTTCTTCCGAACCCGGACGATGAGGTCGTAGTCGAGGATGCCTTGGATGATAATTCAGCTGAACAAGGAGAAGATGAAGAACACTCGGCTACTTCTGGCGATTCTAGTTCGAGCTCGGATGGCAATGGCGACGCGCGTTCCTCTTCCAAGGGTACTGGGCATTCAACTGCACAAACCGATGCTCCTCAGCAGCCTCGGGCTTCCGCCGAAGTCGCACCTGGTTCAGTGGAGGGTGAAGCGACCTCGGCCGAAGCTCCGCCTACCTCGGAGTGCCCCGTCCCTGACCAAGTTACCGCCTCTCCCGCTAAAAACCTTTAAGTTTGTTCTTATCCCTGGTATGCCAGGCGTATGATGTACGTGGAATATTTGTTCGTCTTTTGTATGGTAGGAATTTCCTTTTGCCGTGTGCTTCTAGGACATATATGTTTGCAATTGTTATCACTTTATCTAAGTGATCTTGTTCGTCCGAATCCTTGCTTCGGTGGCTTGCAATTTTTAATTTTGGGACATGTGTTTGTCTTTGTATTCTCGCGTTTTAGCCCATTGATCTAGGCACGGATTTCGAATATCACACGAGATCGAGCTGTTCTTAGTTTGAGCGCCGAAGTTTGATACCTCTTTGTATCAAAGGTTATCTATCACCTCGGCACTATATACGGTAGTCCCCGAGTCGCTGCCTATAGCGCCGAAGTTTGGTGTGGAGACCAAATCTCAAAAATTAATATAAGACGATTGCCGAGCTGTTGCTCAAGGTACCGAGGTTCAATCATAATATAAAACTGAAGTAACATACGGCAGTTCCCGAGTCACCGCTCTGGATGCCGAAGTTTAAATACCACATGAAATTGAAATAACATATGGCAGTCCCCGAGTCACTGCTCTGGATGCCGAAGTTTAACATAATATAAAATTGAAATAACATATGGCAGTCCCCGAGTCCCTGCTCTGGATACCGAAGTTTAACATAATATTGAATTGAAATAACATATGGCAGTCCCCGAGTCACAACTCTGGATGCCGAAGTTTAACATAATATTGAATTGAAATAACATATGGCAGTCCCCGAGTCACAGCTCTGGATGCCGAAGTTTTAATACATAATTGGTGCTTGATCTCGAGATACTACTTTGCAATGTGTGACCAAAATACCACTATGAATAAAATGGACGAAGTAAAGCTACGTTCCATGGTCTTTTCGTTTCCTCGCCGGCTTTGTCTGTCCTGTGTTTTTCAGGGGATTGGGCATCGATCAGGTAATAGGCATCATTGTGCAATGCTCTGCTCACGACGAATGGTCCTTCCCATGGAGGTGACAGCTTGTGCATGCCGGCCGTGCGTTGAACCAGTCGGAGAACTAAATCCCCTTCTTTGAACACTCTTGGATTCACTTTCTTGCTGTAATATCGCCGCAAGTTCTGCTGATAAATAGCCGATCGTGATAGCGCGAGCTCTCTGGCTTCTTCTAGCAGATCAACAGCATCTTGCCGAGCTACTTCATTTACTTCTGAAGTTGTGTATTGAGTAACTCTTGGCGAGTCATGTATTATGTCGGCTGGAAGGACGGCCTCTGCCCCGTATACCAGAAAGAACGGTGTATAACCTGTTGATCTGTTCAGAGTAGTTCTGAGGCTCCATAATACTGCTGGTAATTCCTCAATCCAACATCCTGCCGACCTTTGCAATGGTTCGACGAGTCGTGGTTTTATTCCGGATAATACTAGTCCATTAGACCTTTCCACTTGCCCATTAGATGCTGGGTGAGCCACAGAGGCAACATCTAATCTTATGTGTTTCTCTTGGCAAAACCTAGCGAAGGCCCCTTCCGCAAAGTTTATACCGTTATCTGTAATAACATTGTGCGGGTATCCATATCTTAAGATAATATCTTTGAGGAATTTTACCGCTGTAGGCCCATCGCATTTCTTTATTGGTTTTACCTCAATCCATTTTGTGAACTTATCGACCATAACCAGTATGTGGGTCATCCCCCCTCGGGCCGGCTTAAATGGTCCCACCATATAGAAAACGGCCAAGTAATGGGTATCATTTTTAACTCGGACGACGGCATGTGTATCTTGGTTGCATATCTCTGGCAACCATTGCATTTTTCAACCAGTTCTTTGGCTTCCTTCAAGGCTGTTGGCCAATAAAACCCATGTCTGAATGCTTTGGCCACCAAGGCACGAGACGAAGCATGGTGTCCACATTCTCCTTGATGTATATCCAGAAGGATCTCCTGGCCTTCTGCCGAACTCATACACCTTTGCAATACACTTGTGACGCTTCTTTTATATAGCTCGTTATTTATGATGGTATAAGCTTTAGCTCTCCTTGCTATTTGTCTTGCTGACACTTCATTATTCGGCAAAATCGCATCTTTAAGGAAAGAGAATATGGGTTGCGCCCATACTGGCGTGATTTTCTCTGGTGTGGTCTTACTTTCTATTTCCATATTTTCCGCCGACATAGCTACCTCGGCCTCATCCATTCTTACTTATGATTTCCTCCTCTTGGGGAATTCCGGGTTACATTGTCGGTCTGCTTCCATCGGTACATCATTTCCTGCTGGATCTGCCAGAATAAAGATGGATTCGGATTCTGGGGATGGAATTATCGATGGCTTCCTGAGGTGCTCTAGGGCAATACCTGGGGGAATTGACTGCCTGGTTGATCCTAGTTTCGACAACGTGTCTGCGACATCATTTTTTGCCCGAGGTATGTGGTGAAATTCACACCCTTCAAAGTATCCGCTGATCTTTTGCACATGAAATCTATACAAGGCCATATTATCATCCAACGCGTCCCAATTGCCTGAGACTTGCTGTACTACTAGATCCGGGTCCCCATAGCATAGGATTCGGCGTATACCAATTTCTTTTGCGACCTTCAATCCATGGACCAGTGCTTCATACTCGGCTACATTGTTTGATGCGGCAAAGTGTATTTGCAGCACATATTTCAGCTGATCTTTTTTAGGCGAAGTTAATACTATTCCTGCCCCCAAACCGTTTCTTAGTTTTGAGCCATCGAAATGCATCGTCCAATAATTTGGATCTGGTAGTGGCGGCTCATACTGCACCTCGGCCCAGTCTACAAAAAAATCGGCGACTGCCTAAGATTTGATTGCATCTCTCCTATCGAATTGTGGAGCATATGGTGACAACTCAATTGCCCATTTTGCTATTCGGCCACTTGCGTCTTTGTTGCTCAATATGTCGGCTATGAGTGCTTCACAAATCACTTTGATGGGGTGCTCTTCAAAGTAATGTTTAAGTTTTTTTGCCGATATATACACTCCATAAGCCATCTTTTGATAATGTGGATAATTTTGTTTTGAAGCAGATAACACTTCGCTTAAATAGTACACCGGCCTTTGTACTGACTTTTCTTCTTCAAATCGTTCTACAACGACTACAGCACTTACTACTATGTTGGTTGCCGCTATATAGAGTAACATAGGCTCTTTTGATAATGGAGAAACCAAAATGGGTGCGTAACTAACATCTTTTTCAACTCATGAAATGCATTGTCTGCTTGTGGAGTCCAAATGAACCTATCTGATTTCTTCATCAGTTGATAGAGTGGTAGTGCTTTCTCTCCCAGCCGACATACAAACCGACTGAGCGAAGCTAAACATCCCGTGAACTTTTGCATGTCATTTAGACATCTCGGCAGCTCCATCCTTTCTACTGCCCTTATCTTCGTTGGGTTGGCCTCTATACCTCGGCTAGATACGAGAAAACCGAGTAATTTTCCAGCTGGCACGCCAAATGTGCACTTTTCCGGGTTAAGTTTCATTCGGAATCTTCTCAGGTTCGTGAAGGTTTGCCTTATATCATCCAACAGTGTTTTACTCTCCTTGGTTTTGATGACCACGTCATCCACATATACCTATACATTTTTTCCTATCTGGTCGTGTAGACATTTCTGCATGCATCTCTGATATGTTGCTCATGCGTTTCGCAGGCCGAATGGCATTGTGCGATAGCAATAAGCCCCGTACGGGGTAATAAACGCAGTCTTTATTTGATCGGCTGGATTTAACGGTATCTGGTGAAAACCAGAATACACGTCTACAAATGACAATAACTCACAACCAGTGATCGAATCAATGACTTGGTCTATTCTAGGTAATGGAAAAGGATCTTTTGGACACGCCTTGTTCAGGTTCGTGTAATCGATACACATTCGCCATACAATGGCTACATTGGGATCATCTTTCTTCTTTTCTACTAGCACCGGATTCGACAACCAATCCGGATACAGCACTTCCATGATGAACCCGGCTGCGAGGAGCCGAGCTATTTCATCCCCTATTATTTTTCTCCTGTCTTCGGCGAAGCGGCGGAGAGGTTGCTTCACCGGCCTTGCTCCTGGCCTTACATTCAAAGAGTGCTCAGCCAACTCCCTTGGAACACCTTGCAGATCCTGAGTTGACCATGCAAAGATATCCCGATTCTCACGGAGGAAGTTGGTGAGCTCGCTTTCCTATTTGGCATCTAAGCCTGCACCAATAGTAACAGTGCGCTCTGGGAATTGCTCATCTATCTGAAACTTCTTTGTTTTTTAGTCGGCTGAAAGGAGACACTTCCATGTGGATTGGCTAGTGCCGGCATATTCAGCTGTGCCGACTGAGCGAGGGCTGCTACCTCCTGAATTCTTCTTTTTTCTCTTGCTATAACCAGTGATTCGGCCAAATTTGATCCGGCTGAAGCACATTCCATTGACTTCTTGTAATCCCCTGCTACCGTTATCACTCCTTGTGGTCCGGGTAGCTTCATTTTCAGATAACTTACATGACAGCTGCCCATGAATTTGGCTAACGCGGGCCGTCCGAGTAGAGCATGATAACAACTTTCTAGATCCACTACTTCAAATTCTAAGTTTTCTGCTCTGCAGTTATCCCTTGTGCCGAATAACACATCCACTCGGACTCTACCAATGGGTTCGCATGAAAGCCCTGGCACTATTCCATGAAAAGTGGTCCTCGTGGATTGCAGCATGTTCTGCGATATTCCGAGTTTATGCATGGTATCTTTGTACATGATGTTGATACTGCTCCCATTGTCAATGAGAACCTTTGAAAATTTGACATTAATGCTTGGTCCAATGAATGTCGGATCCAACACAAGTGCATACGACCCCGGACTCGGCATTATTCTGGGGTGATCCTTTATGCTCCATGTAATTTCCTGATCTGACCAAGGCACATATCTCGGCACCGCCGGCATAACTGCATTCACCTCCATATGCCGGCGTTGCATGCTCTGCTTGTCTTGCTGTTCTGTTGTGAATACGCAATAAGACTGATGATGTTCTCTGTAATCATTGCGTCCATTATTCGCCAGATTTGTCCTTCCATCCTGGACTTGGTTCATCACTTGATGTACCGCGTCTCTCCGATCCGAGTTATCGTACCTCGGGGGAGGGGGCGGTAACATCAGTTGCTGTGCATTTGCTCCAGTCAACTGTGGTTGATGCTGTTGATGTACTTGATGGGGTGCCTGAATGCCTGCGGGATTCCCCATCGCATTTTTCATCCATGCACATTGGCGGGTCGTATGGTTGGCTGGCCTGGATGGGTTTGACGTGTGAAATTTGCACGGTTGATCTAACATAGATTCGAACGTGTACTTCGGCCTCTCCTGCCACTGTTTCTTTTGTTCTGGGGTCCACTGCCTTTTTCCTTCATTCCTTGGTGTCCACTGCTGAGGACCATTCTTTTGCCGTTGAGTTGCTCCGTGACTCGGCAGATCTTGCATTACTGCCGCCACTTGGGCCGAATTATATCTATAATCCGGCCTTTCTTCTCTTCTTCTTCCTCTAAAATCATTGCGCCCGGATGACCCGGCCAGATCTCTCGCATATTGGTCTTGTTGCTCCCGATGATCTGCCGACATTAATTCTGGTTGCGTTGGATCTCCTAATGCGTAGGAGTCTGCTATTCTGATAGTTTCTGACAATGTAGTCGGCATATCTCTTTGCAGTCGTTGCCATAACACACTGGCATAACGGCATCCTTGAGCGAACCAAGCTATTGCTTGTGACTCTATAACTCCTTCACACGAGTTTCTTAGGTTACACCATCGAGTTAAAAACTCTCTATCTGTTTCATTCGGCCTCTGCTTGCACATGGCTAACTGTTGCGGCCTGTTCGGCCTCTTGTATGTGCTGGTAAAGTTGCTGACGAACATTTCTTCAAAATCTAGCCAACAGTTGATACTGCCTGTTGGTAGATTATTCAGCCACATCCTAGCTGGTCCTTCCAACATTTGTGGGACATACCGTACCGCCCATCGCAAGTTCCCACCTGCTATTTTCACAGCAGTGGCATAATCAATCAACCAGTCCTGTGGCTTGGTGCTCCCATTATATGTTTTTGTGCCTCTCGCTAGTTGAAAGTTCGGCACAGGTGGTTCGCCCATGATCCGTGGTCCAAAGCACGTCGGACCTGGCGGACCCTGCTCTTCCAGCAACTCAGATCGGTATAACCGGTCTAGTTTTACCCTTGCATCATTTGATGGCAAATCTCGGTACAAAACTCTGTCTTGCATTCCATAGTGGTTATTTCCACCATGAATGGCATATTCCATTTCGGAATAACCATCGTTGTATCTCTCGTTCACTTGATTGTGGCGAGCCGGTCTCGCCTCTCTTTCCCGCCGAGGTTCATGCCTTGGCTGTGGGTTGAGCGGCAGTTCTCTCCTTACTTCAACCGGGGTATTGTTCTCGTGATTGCCTCTTCCGAGTTCTCTTCTGCCGAGGTCTCCGTTGCCTCGGCTTTCGCCGTCTTTCTCCATGCGGCCTGGGTTTCTCTCACCACTGTTACCTCGGCTTCCATTGCCTCTGTTATCGTTTGCCTTTCCGGCCATTGCCGGATCATATGGAACAATTTGCTTGTTTCTTTTCCCGGAAGTTACTGCTTTGTCCTTTCGTGCATTATTTCCGGGTGAGGATGCAGCTGCCACGGATAAGGCCGGTGCTGCTCCGGCTGAGTGAACCATTCGCGAGGCCCCCGGCCTCGCCGGGTCTGTCCTGAGCATTTCTTTGTTCTGCTGGTTCGCGATGCGCACCAGCTCATTTACTCTTTCTTGCTGTTTCTGCCGGGCTTCGTCGGTCAATCCTTCTAATTCTAATGCTGCGGCATTTGCCGCTCTTAGGTTCTTTGCCGGGGTACTATACCTCGGCAAGCCCAAATCAACCGACTCTGCTCTGCGAGCATCATGCTCCTTGTTGATATCATCTATGAGGTTTTTTCCTCTCAATCTTAACTCGTCAACCCGCTCGGGAGCGACGTCAAGCTTATTAGCTTTGGCGTATTCCCGCAGGGTCCTATTCAAGGACTCCCGCAGGGCCGACACCTTTTTTGCCTCTACCAGCACCTTTAGCCTGGTTTCTTCCAACTCTGCCTGAGCATTAGCCGGATCAAGTATCGGCGCTACAGGAGTAGTCAGATTCTCTATAGTTGCCTGAAGGATGTTTTCTGGCCTTTCCAGAGGTGGTCCTCTTACTCTTGGTGCCTTTGGGGTAGTGTCCTGTGCTTCGGTCTGTTTGGTCACTGGAGGGATTACCTCAACTGGTGGTGCCGTCTGTCCCGGCGCGATCTGCACGCCTCCGTCGGGGTCTCTGGTTGATCCGGCCCCTGCTACTTCTCGCACTCGGCCATGACCATCACCTCGACGCTGCTCAACGGACGCGCTTTGCCCATACGCCTCGCAGTGCTAAGGGGTGGCTCTCCTGCAACAACGACTTGGTGAGGATAAATGCCGGAGATGTCAACACCGACGTAGACCTTGTGCTCGCCCAGGCCGATGAAGACGCCATTCCTCGGGGGAGCTTTTCCCCTGAAGCTGCCTGCGTTGTCACTGACGTAGTCGCAGAGATCGAATCTCCGGACTAGGCCAGAAACCACGCGCTCGCTAGTGTTGATGAAGTTTCCCGTCCGGATCATGACTCCAGCTAGCACCGCTGCTGGCCCCACGGTGGACGCCAACTGTCGTGGTGGTGGCACGGCAGATGCCATGGGTAGGCTAAAGTATGGGGCCAATGGATGCAAGAGGGATCCGGGGAGGGAAGATGTAGTTGATTCTACACACAAAAGACTTAAGCAAAGGTCTTTATTTCTCCTTCCTTGGATTACAAGTGCTCCTTGAGCTGCATACAAGGAGAAAAAGAGAACTTTACCAGCCTAACGGTCCTAAGAATGAGCCCCCTCCCTCATCAGGGTCCAAGCCTCCCCTTATAAGGGAGAGCCTTGGGTTCCTCTAGGGCTGACGTGGCAAGCATATTCGAGGAATATGCTTGTCCCAATATAGTAGTTCGGCGTCCCTCTTTCCCTGTCGCCCTTCTAACGGCGACAAGGTTCCAGAGGGCCCCTCCTGCGTGCCTCGGGCTCCAGAACTGTCACCCCCGTGACCTCCTTCTGCCCCTCTGTCGTTCTGCACATTTGTCTCTAGCTCTTGGCTCTGCTCAGATTCCGCGACTAGGGTTTGACTTTAGGCTTCTCCTTCTCTTGCAAGCTTCGTATCATTCGGCCCTTCCTCGCGTAACTCGGCCTGTCCGTCACCTGCATTAAGTTCATTCGGGCTAACCTGGCCGACTTATGCAATATCTCGGCCGGGTAATGCCTTGCCATTACTATTGAGGTCCTGCCTTTCCCTATCTCGGCCGACCTTTACAAGACTCGGCCAGCTTAGAATATAACTCGGAAACTGGACGGGGAATAACCTTTCGTCTTTCCCCGTCCTTACCCTATCTGGGGTTACCTCCCCAACAACAACCACTTCAAGCCCCTCCAACGGAGTGATGGAAAGATGATGAGCTTTCGGCTACAGTGAGAATCAAGCACGAGCAACCGCTGTCGTGGAGGAGCCATCGGGGATGACGAGAGGGCCTAGCACGTTTACCTTCCTCTAATGTTGCCATGCATAGGCCAAGAGACACCAGATCCCGATGCCCCCTTCACCCGTGCCGGCCGGACTTGTCGGGCAGCAACTTCTAGGAGCGGCAATGGGAGGGAGGAGTGGGGGTTGCGGGGGAGGGGTGCTAGGGTTTCACCCTCATATCATCCAGATGAGGCGACGTGACGACCGTGTTGGGTCACCCTCCGTGCTTCCCTGCAAACTTATTTTGGGTATAAGTTGTCCTAATCTCGTATGCGCCTTCGCTACAAAGTTTGGAGCACAGGACAAAGAGGTTGGGATGGCTATCAGTGGAATTTATATTCAAGTTTAAATGGATATATGCAATATGTAATGTTTAGTAATCTACTTCATGCTAGGCCCTGATCATGAATGGGACGCCCATATCAAACAGGCACGAATGCAACAAATACAATGAAATGCTTGGAGCCTCGCAGTAACGGAATGTTGGTCATAAATGATATAAACATCATATGCATGTCTTAACACTAGAATGCAAAAGTCTTGGGTAAGCAGTATGTCACAATTAGGATGATTAAAACACACACAAATTCATCATCGACCATTCTGGCAGTATGTGAAGTACTACTAGCTACACCAAAGTAGTATTCGAACTGAACTGATCAATCACAGCTTGTCAATGCGAATGTCGAGGGTCACCGCCTTGGACGCCCCTGATCCAACCAGATACGCAGGCGGCACCATGAAGAAAGACGGCAGCTCCTCCACTATCACATCGCCGGGCCTGGTGCTGCTCGTCACCGCCTCCAACTCCCACTTGATTTTGCCCGCCGCGCTGCTTGGCGCTGGCGGACCGTTCGCCCAAAGCTTGACTGCATACCGCGGCTCCAGCGACGCACCTGCTCTGATGCACAACGCCGACACGACGATGGCTGCACCCAGCGAGGCGACGGCGAGGAGGAACGCACTGTCGTCCCCTTCCCCGTGGAGCACGAATCGTGGCTCCGACACCTGGAGCCGGTGCACTTTGCCATAGTTGACTGTGTGCACCGGCACTGAGTGCAGGACGGCAAGGTGGCTGAGGAGCACCTGCGGTGGGCCAACGAAGCCACAGCCGGGCTCCGTGCAATAGCAGGGCGCATGGGGGCACGCGCTCTCGTGGTCGTCGAGCTCATGGTAGGGGACAGAGCTCTTGCAGCCATCGTGGGAACATTCTACCATGGCCAACGAGATGATGTGGTCCATAATGGGGCATGGGCTGAAGCCACCGCCGTGCTCACATATCTGGCACTGCTCACCGGGGCAATCGGCAAGGCATCTGCCGCAAGCTAAATGCCTGTCAATGCACTGTCACAAAAAAAAAGCCCAAAGCAACACATATGTATCAATAACTGCCTTCCTAGCTCAGACTTCAGGACAACGGGTGAATGGAACGTGTTGGATAAAGAAACCTGGAAAACGGGACGCTTTAAAGGGTGGGAGCAGAGGGTGCAATTGAGCACACTTAAGTCCAAAGCTGCAACTCCTCTAATTCGTTTAGCTTGGCCACTGCTGGGCCAATCCCCCCTTGCCTTCTTGGCACTCCGACCGCCAGCATTCTCCACCGGCTGTGTCGATCCACTGTTCATCCCCTTGGGGTCGTCTGGAGAAACTTGCATCTGCGAAGTTATAATGAAATTAGCAACACAGCAGATATTTCTTCAGCAAAATACATAAAATGTGGCAATGAATGAGAAGCAAGGACAAACTTGTGCTGAACACGGTTCAGAAGAAGGCCTGCAAAACTGCAGTAGATCCCCACTTGGAAAAATTATGTGTTCTCCGAAGGAACTGGGCACTGCAATTGTGAAGTGTTAGACGAATACACGGTAGAATTTTCTCTGAGTTGCACAAAAATAAAAAAGCAACGTACAAAATAAAAGTTTTTTTTATTTCTCCGCCATGTACTTTACATCTATTAATTGAGCTTCTGAATGTAGAGTTGTACAAGAATAACAAAACAAAGCATATACAAAGACATAAAAATACTCAGTTTATAGCACGTTACATACATATGGATCAGGACAAGTTAATGTAACTGAATGATGAAAACTCTTGTGCAAAATCTGTTATAACCTGACTATAGATAATGTTATAAGCAGTGAGTGTCTGATTCGTACCTGCTGATATAGGTGATGTCCCTAACTCATGTTCAACAATGGCCCAGCTTGTTGTACTGGTACTTGTGATGGCAGTGCCAAGCTCTGCCGAAGTGGGATGCCTGTTGTTATTCTGATTGGAGTCGCTGGTACCGAACTTATCGGACAGAACATCAGTATTTGTTTCAGAATGAACATATTTTCCATCTTCGACAATGTTATCTTTTGGCAAGTTATCAAGCACGGCAGCATAGATTGACTCTTCTGGACGACTTACCTATTTGAATCACAACACACATCAAGTTAATTGTAGCAACATTATATGGAACTTAAGGAAAATAAGAATACTTCTGAAATATTCTGCTCAAATGTAATTTCATAGAAGTAATAAACTTGACCAGACATTAGTTTGGTAAATAAATGTTAGACCAGCAAAGTGGACAAGTCATTGCATTGTTGAATGGATACATGTGTGTTACAACTTACAAGACTGCTAATGCCTGTAGAGCGCATCATTATTTTAAATCAAGGCATGTGTTCACATAATAATGAATAGGGTTTGCAATCGTATTTTCAAAACAATAGTATATTACAAATTGCTTAAAAATATTAGTGCACGAGTAATTACCATCAAGCTAGAGAAGGGATGTTGAACGACCCATTTGATATGTTTTGTAGTGACAACACCCAAGCGTGGAAAACCAACTGGTACTTCAAATGCAGCATTTTTCACAAAATCGATGAATATGACCTGCATTGCGATGACAAGAATTGAAATAAATTTATGGATAAACAAGCTAAATCAGCACTTCCTAGACCAAATAATAATTAAATTCCAGAAGTGTGGTCAGAATGATTCTTACACTCAGTATGTGGACACAACCCTTTATAGTAACACACGCTGTGTTGGATTCTTTGAATTCCTTGATTTCTTTGAAGAGGTAGGTAGCAACGAAACTGCACCAGTCCATCTCTTTGAGTTTATCAACCTGCTTAACAGCTCCCAGTAGGGCCCTGTTGACGGTCCCAGATGCATTTGGTGCTAGATAAACTCCATGTATCGCCATCATGAATGCTATACAGAACGCTTCCTTGTCAGTTATGCAGCACATTTCATTTGCCACCTCCTTCGCATTCTTTGCTCTGCCATTACAAGTATACTGAGGGTAGAGAGCGTCGTCAATATCAAGACCCTCTACAACTTGGATAGGGCCTGAAGGGATTCCAAGGACACTCTTCACAAGTGGCCTTACCGGTATTGATATACCACCTTCAAACTCAAGAGCCTCACTGTCACAATTAAACTTATCAACTAACCATAGGGTAAGAGCCTTATTCATCTCAAATTCTCCCATGGACAAGAAGCTCCCAAACCCAATTTCTCTAACATAACCTTTCTGCTCATCATTTTTAACAATAAGCTTCATGATTGCCGAAAGGTAGTGAGGTGAACATTTGCAATCGACCTACAGGGTATGAGCTGGATTAAAATGAGTTCGATTGAATACAAGATGAACTGAATAAATTATCCTATTGATGGTGGGGATTCCAGCATTATACCCTCCTGAACTTGGCAGATCGATTACCACTATCCATGGCATTGTCCCACTTCTTACCCCCACTGCGATTAGCACTCGGGGAAGGCTTTGGAGGCATGACCGTCGAACTATTAATCTTGAAAAAGATAGACAATAATCAGTGAGCGGAGCTAGGGTTGGAGCAAGCCTCGAGCCAAAAATTAGAGCTTATAAACTACTCCGAAAAAATCTCATGCCAAAGCATAAGATATTTGGTTCGATTGCAAAGATGAACATATAATTTCAACTCCATAGTTAATGATCCAACCAAGTGCATAAGAGATGAAAAAAAATGGTAGCACGACGACTCAAAAGATAGTAACAAAACAATGGCTTGGTCGATCTGAGGCTCCTATGACCACATCAACAGTAGAAGAAGGTTCAGTTTCCGGAGTTTCTTCAGTTTGAGAATTGCTAAATGGTTGGACATTGAGATTGACGGATAAAATCTCTTCACCTCCTTAAAAATAATCGATAGCAAATTCGTTGAATCAATTAAATTGGACAGTCGGCTTGAGGGGAATAGACATTACCTAAGCCTTGGAGCTTTCCTGGCTGCTGGGGCAGAATAGAGTGGGAGGCGGAGCCGCAGCCGAACCTGGGAACAGAAGCTCGCGGTCGCGCGGGCGCAGGACGCGCCGGTGCGCAAGAGCGCAGCGGGCCGAGCCGTCCTCGGTCGTGCGCAGGTGGAGCCGTGCACGGAGGAGACGGGGCGGGCCGACGCAGCCCGGCGGCAGCACAACAGCGTAACGTGGCGCGGCGGAGAAGGGCGGCGCCGTGAGGGAGCGGGGCCAGGGGGCGGCAAGCCGGCGACGATGGAGTGGCGGCGTGGCGGCGCGCTCGTCCTACCGCCACGAGCAGCACACAGGCAGTAGGGACTCGGGAAAGCGGTAGCCGGGAAGGGTTCGCTCGTTCGATTCCTCGCATCGTCGTTCATGGGCCAGTCGTGTGGGCTAGTACTGGGCTGCCACCCCGGGCAAACCTCAAAGTTAGGAAATCCTAATACACCGCGACCAGCTCGGTGCGTACGAGTCACCTGATCGATGTTTTGAGCCTGGCCCATCTAGCGGGGTAGGCTTTCTGCTGGTTTTTCCCTTCGGTTTTCTTTCTAGATGGTTTTTCTCTTTTTATTTTCTATTTTATGATTCAAAATTATTTAAAACTGTTCATAAATAAAAAATATTAATATATTAAAAAATGTTCAAAATTAAAAAGTTCGAATCCTAAAATATGACTCTGTAACATCACATATCAAGACCATATGAGTCTATAACCTAATTAATTAGTCTTTACATGACATCACACACATGTTACTATCCACTATGAAGTTAGTAACATGTGCATGTTACTAGTCTAACTTACTTAAGCTGGTTCTAGTGCTAGTATCATAAGGTGTATTATGCATGCCAATTTGGCAAAAATCTGATGTGGCGTCACAATTAATGAAGAGAGAGGTGGTTAGAGTATTATAGGTAGATATAGACTAGAAATCATAATGACAAGTAAATCTTGTACACATATTTTATATAGAAATTCTATAAATCAATAAATATATCACTACTATGATACTACTACATGATACAATACACTAGAGACATAGTATCATACACTAGTATCATATGCATGATTCTAATATTATGATACTCCCACTATAACCAACTTTAGCATTATGACCAACCTAGTAACTAGTTAAGTTGATATCTTCCTTATTTTTCATTAATTATCAATGTCATATCACAAATTTGCTTACTTGGCATTGCATTGATATGCATGTTATTAGCTAAGTTACTTCTACTATGACTAGCCTAATATAGCATGATAAGTGCATTATGCATATATCATAACTGATAATAGATAGTGCCCTACATTTTTTGTTACAAATTGCCCCTTCTCTTAATTAATTAATCTTAATCTTCTGGAGGGGCTTCATTTTTAGATCTGGTTATTAGTAGTTGTAACATTGTTATGCACAACAACAAGTTACCTTACATTGACATTCTAGTGTACTCCCTCTGTTAGGAATTGTAAGGCCTATGGAACACTTTGCTAGGATTAAGAAAGTCAGTAACTACCTCTCTTAATTACTTCATGCACCAATAGTTACACATGCATGAGAGAAGATAGAGAAAAAGAAGAACATGCATTGGTAATAAATAGGAGAGGACTTACAATTTCTAACATTTTTTAAAAGCTCTTGGGTCTTGTAATCCCTAACGGAGGGAGTAGTACAAATGGCGCGGCATATTCACGTGTGACAAAGTAAGTTGGCAAGGCATAGAGATATTCTTCTCTAGTTACTTCCTTCTTTATATCTCTTTCTTTATATTAATTGTATTTGGCTAAGAGCACGTGTAGAGGTGGCCTTAGGGCATGTACAGCGTATGGATGTTGCTAAGGTCTTTTTCAATGTGATGTATCTTAGCATGTTTTCATAAGAGCTATTAAAACTTAAAAAACAACTATTACAATGGGATGTATCTTAGATGGTGTTTCTTAGAGATATTGTATTTAATGATTTTATGCTCATATATGTGTGTGATTGGACTAGCCAATTTTTTTTTGCCTATGATACCGTGCAAGTGGTGTATCTTAGTAGCTAAGATACAACATCCTTCTCTTTCATCATTAAATAGGGTGCCACATAAGCATTTTATCTAGAATAGAGCGCTAGGAGACTCCCATTGTGAAAGGCCTAAGGAAAAAGTAGTACTCGAGTCTAAGATTCTTGTAGCGTGTACTACTACTGATCAGCTGGCTATAGATGACAAAGCGCTAAGAGACTCCCATTGTGGAAGGCCGAAGAAAAAAGTAGTACTCGAGTCTAAGATTCTTATAGCGTGTACTACCGATCAGCTGGCTATAGATGGCAACAATCTAATATATGATGGCTATAGAGATGACAATGGAAGCTTCTTGTAGCCATCAACTGCCTATATTATTGAGCATGCTCGTAGGAGTAGTATCGAGGACGAATGTTGCGTTTCAAAGAACTTAAACCTAGTTTCCTCGAGAAAGGTGGAAGTAAATTACTGCATGTGATAAGGGTTGCCCCTCTAGGGTTTGCCGATCTTCATGAATTTGTGGGGGATTCGAGGTGGAGGGGACGAAGAACATGTCGAAGAACACACATGAAGATAAAAAACAAAACAAATATGTAAATCGATTCCAACATTAAACCACGGAGCAACCTCATCACTAATACTTCCTCCATACCAGACTATTGGGCTAATAACGTTTTTAGGAGATACCGAATTACTAGGCTAAATTGTGTACTAATCACCCATATTAACTCCATCCATGGCCCCCTTCCTGCTTAAAAAAACCTCCCAAGCTTTCGTGATTTTCTATATATTTAGTTTTTTGTGTGAACACTTTGAATACGCGTCCGATTTAGTTGCATGCAGCGTGATCTCAACTCCTAGCGTGGACCTAAGGCTAGTCATAGTGAGAGTAACATAGGTAGTAACATGCATCTATATGCAGTGCCAACTAGGCAATTTGATGATGTAGCATATCATTAAATGATGAAAGAGAGTCTTGTGATAACTAGCTATGTTACCATAACATCACATACCCCAAGACAAGATGAGTCTATGAGTTAATAAATAAGTCCTTTCATGATACTAAACACAAGTTACTATCCACTATGAAGGTAGTAACATAGACTAGTAACTTACTAGTATATATGCACGCGCACGCGCGTCTTCACTAATTAATTTTATGTTTTATCTAGAAATCAATAGTATGTCCAAGAGTTCTATTGGAATACTAAAATTCCACATGACTTTCAGGCAACATGATATGGCATTGTACTTCAATAATTTTAACCAGTCTGGCTATACCACTCTATAATAAGATCTCCCTCCCCATCTTTGAGAAAACTCTGATTTCTCCAATTCCCCTTCACGACAACAAGCTCATGCAGTCCCTATGGTTTTGTCATTGCTGATGCAGTTGTTGATTTGGGGACATTAGGTCCTATTAAAATTTCTGAAAAACACAATGAAGAAGCCAAATTTTACTTTGTAAAAAATGAAATCAAGATGAATATAGAAGCTTAGAAATCAAAAATCACAAAATAAAAAATAGATAAAAATTATATGGAAGTTCCAAGGAACTTGGTTGCTCCGCAAAGCACTCTACATCATTGTGTTTTGACCAAGGATATCTCGAAACCTACAATAACATGTAAGAAAACAAATTAATTAATCACCTCGATGTCTACAAACTCCAAACACATATATGGAAGATGCTATCATTTGACAAAATAAATAGAAATTCATGTGAAAACTCAGTGGGATCGTCGAAGACAGGCACAAGGAGCACAAGCAATGTGATGATGTTATTACACGAACATATGCATAGGCTGTAGCCCAGAAGTCGACAACGATAAGCAATTGCATGCCCTGAACAAAGAAGTTGCGTTGAGAAATCAAGCGATGCCCATACCCTGAAGAAAACTCATGTTTAGGAAAAAACGAAGTATATCAAATCATCAATTCTATATAGAGGCTATGAAAAGTTTGTGCAAAAATATATAACTCAATTAAGAAGTGTTTGCAATGCTGACCTCAGGCCAATGATTGCCAAATATGGCTCTCTGATGGTTTACTCTTTGTGGGTAAACCAATTACTCGAATCAGCAGTCAGCACAGTCAATATAAATTTTCAAACTTGAATGGAAAAGACACGATACCTCGGATTATAAGACAACTTGATTGGCAAACATTTCAAGCTCAATAGTCCGACTCTTCTGAAACGAGCCTCGTGAACATGTGGAGATGCAAATATGAGGTGGTGTGCCATGTGTAAATGTACAAAGATGCAACGATGAAGTGAGGTGATAAGAAATATTAAGAATTAGCTAATTTGGTAGGACAAGAAAGAGTCAAGATTAGTTATGTCCTACTATGTCATATGACAAAGTATTAGTATATAGAACCAGGATAACACTATTTAGGTAGGACCAGGAAGAGTCAGAATCTAGACAGGCCTGAAAGTTAGTGTCAACAATTTCTTTATTCATTTCAAGCGAGATCATATATCAAAAAAATATGAGACTAAGCATGAGTAGTAAATAAGCAAATGTTTCTTCGCCCTGCAATATCTCAAAATATATGTTCAGCTGATCGGAGTAAATGATCAACTTTAATAGCCATATTGACACACAATCCCTTAGCTCTGCCATGGAAAAAAAATCTGGCATCACCGTGAGTTCATTCTCTGCCAGCAGAGTAGCAGACCAGTTAGATCAACAAGAACCACCGTCAGGATATATATAATTTGTAAATAAGCAGAAAGACTCCCATATGCATGCCCCACTCCTTACTCGCGAAGAAGTGTTCAAGTCAGCTTCTCAATAAACCAATTGTATCAATGTGTGAGGAAAATCAATTGGTTCATAATAATCTCAGAGAAATAAAATTAATAAATGAAACAAGTCAAAATCACCAAAACATAAGAAAAACACTAACTGCTCAGACTGATAAATTGGGAGGTATAGATACACACCTCGGTATGCTATATGCTGCTAGGGAATCCACCAGAGAATCTCCTTAATTAGCAAATCAATGAATGTGTGTGTGCTGGATATTGATTTGTTCACCAGATGTATTACAAAATCAATGCTCTGTCAAATTCGTCATACCTTCCTCACGCCGTCTGAAGGCCATTGCCTGAACGTATCTGCTAGCCTTTACGGCCTACCTCCAGGAGGATTGCTGAAAATACAAGAATAAAAACCTAACAGTGGAGGGAGATGGGCACACGACGCCTCAGATGAGTGCCTACCTCCAGGAGGAATACTGGTCCAACTTGGACACTCGACGAGGAGGACGCGTTAACCATAGTAGGCTGCTGGAGGATTTAGGAGCAGCAGTACCACATGGTCCTCTTCAGCCTGCCGCCTGAGTTGGAGCCAGAGCGCCGATGCATGCGGCGGTTTTGCTGATTGCTGGTTCGCCGCAGGCCTAAGGACGGAGGTGCACGGTAAGAGGGCATTGGCGGCGGGGAAGGGAAGGCGTGGACGCGTAGGTGCGTTGCGCCCCGCTCTCCCGGCGCGTCACAGCCGACCGGCGCTGGTGCCGGCCGCGTCTGCAGCAGCAGTGCCGGCCGCACTTGTCCTCTTCCTATCGAGACGTCGTGAGACAGGCGGGAGAGGGGTCGATCTAGGAAGCTCTAGTATTTTGGTATTTTCCCGTGATTCAGGGACGCGAGACTACTTGCGTGATTTCAGTGGTTGCGGGTGGTCGGACGGTTTCCTCTGCCCGGTGAAGTATGATCGGTCAATGCAAATGGCTAGGTGCACACCAGACTACTAATGACTTAATGCTAGCTGTTAGATTGAGTTTGAGGGCCTAATCATACGGTGGCAGTTGGTCCGTGTGGTGAGTGTAGCGAAGATAATGTTTGCTCTTTTATTGTAGTAGAGATGCATGTAACTAGCCTATGTTAGACCATGTACTATGTATGCTTAAAGCGATTCAAAGATCTCTTTGGTTCGATTCTACACATAGCAATGAATCGGTTCAATACCTCTGACAACAAAAGCGACTCATGTTTGTGGTTCGGTTCATATTACAGAATACCATAGGCTGGCCCACGGTTTAGAGAAAGGGAGGTGGGAGAAACAGCTAGGACTACATGAAAAAGGCTAGTGCATGTGTGAGCTTGGGTCCACAAAAAAACGAAACTATATAGCAAGAAAAATGTACCGACTCAATAATCTGACACATTTTTTCTTGAATCAGCATCACATAGTACATGGTCTTACTCTTCACTATGACCAGCCTAAGGTGAACTTTGAAATTCCGATATTAATTACTGCGTCGATCAAGGCTAGATCATCTCTTCTCTCTTTTTTTAATAGAAATCACCTTGATACTACCTCCTTCACGGTTTGCAGGACGCTTAATCAAATTTGTGTTTTTCCAAAACTGTAACGTTCCTAGGCGCATAAGAATTAATTGTTAATTAATGTGACATCTTTTCTCCCAACTTCCTATGCATGCAACACTCTTCCACCAATGCATGCGCCTTAACCGCTCACTAATAGGCCTAATTTTCAGCCAATACATTCACGTCTAGGTCCGTGAGATTTTTGTAGAGCGCCCTGCAAACCATGAAGGAGGGAGTACTAGTGTTTTGCTAATTTAATGCAATAATTCGGTATGAAGGAATTACAGGAAGTACTCGCAAAGGAGCACGGGCTTGAACCTGGTTTCGTCGAAACAGGTGGAAGTACTCCCTCCGTTTTTTATTACTTCACGTTCTAGAATTTTTTAGAGTCAAACTTTGTCAACTTTGACCAAGAATATAGAAAAGTATATCAACATTCATTATTCTAAATTCATATATTATAAAAATATTACTTACAAAGATTCTAACACTATAAGTTTTACATTGTAGATATTTTTATTTTTTGCTAAATATTTGGTCAAACTTCAAAAAGTTTGACTTTGACTAAATCCAGAGAATACGATCTAATTGTGAACGGAGGGAGTATGCAGCCAGCCTCCTTGTTACTGTAACCGCCGCGCGTCATTATGGTTGGAAGAACTAACGCATGGGGGACTTCCGGCTGGCTTCCACTGCCACAGATCATCATCACTATATATATACACCGGGAACTGCCTCACCGCACAGCTGAGAGAGACCAAGACGTTCTGAGACGTACGGTGAGTGAGATCGAAGATGAGCAGCCGGGCGCCGGGGAAAGAGGAGGCCAGCAGAGCCACGGTGGATCTGGCCGGGTTCAACTGCCGCAGTTGCTCCTTTGCTCTCAAGCCGCCGGTGTACCAGGTATCAGTCATCGGCCTCACCTTGTTTTCGCTCATCGATCGGCCGGCCTCTCACGATTTTCTCTGTTTCAATTTTTACCACAAATTAATGCAGGACGCGGCCAAGAAGCATCTACTATGTTCTTCCTGCTACCACAACTACATCGCCGGCGGCTACACCCGCTGCTACACTGTGGAGCGCATGCTGGAGTCGGTCCGGGTTCCGTGCTCCAACGCCTCGCGTGGGTGCGCCGCCATGACGCCCTACCACCGCTGGGCGGATCACGAGGAAAGCTGCCCACGCTCGACCCAGCCTCCTCCGCTGCTCATCGGCAAAAGACTCCCAGATCCTTTTTCTGATTGAACTCTAGAGGAGTGGCAGTTAGTCGTCCAGAGTCCAGACGCAGCTAAGAAGTTCAGTTAACCATGCATGTACCGAATTCACTCGTGATATAAATGATCTTATGCCACTGTAGAAACTTAAGCATCAGCTTTCTGATTTTTATTGTAATGTAGCTTAAAAAATTAGATGAGTCTCATCTATACTTATCAACTTTCAAATGTTTGGTATATGTATATGAACTTTCAGAAAAACACAACTAATTAACCTTTCGAGGCAAAGTTTTTATTTTAAAGTTGGATGTACAAGCTTCCAGAAACATATTGATAGCACATTCATTAAAAAAAAGGCATCCGAAAATCCACTTCATTTGGTGAAATTGGGATTTCTTTTAAGGATTCAGTGTTCAAAGACAACAGCGCCTGCCCAACTTCTTCAATATTGTTGATAATATCTTAGCATCGGCTTATATAAGCGGGACAAGCTACATCTTTTTTTATCATGGTTTATCCATCCTCCAAGTATGCCGATGACAAAATCTTTTTTACTTCCTCCGTTCCGGTGTATTAGTCTCACTACCAAAATCTATTTGTTCCAATTTACACTCATTATTATAAGGCCTGCTTAGCAATTGAGAGGGGCTATTAGTTAGGTGTGTGGCCCTCATTACTCCCATCCACGGCTCTTCTCTAATTTCCCGGGTTTTAACTTATGCATGCGTATTTAATTCTAGGAACAGGATTGGGCAGTTGCCATGTTTCTCATATTCATGCAAACTGCCCGCTTCCCTCAGCGTTTGTAATTGGCTGTTATTTGTTCATCTCCCTCCATTAATTACCAATTTAGTCCACACTGATTGGCAAGGAAAAAGTCTGGTTAAAGATTTTTTCTAGACCACTCCTGGTGCACGTGGCTTCGTTAGTACTCCCTCCGTCCTAGAGTGTAAGTCACAATCCTACTCCCTCCGTCCCGGTTTGGAGGACGTCTTATAAAAGTCACGCGTTTCTAAAGCTCCTCTTCTACGCGTTAGACTTAATTACAGAATTAATGCTTCTTTTTTCCTCCCCACTTCCTACTCCATGTAGCCAAGGAATTAATTCTTGCATGCAACTCCATCAATGCATGCTGACATAGTTATACCCTACGGGTACGTAACTTCAGCATACCTGGTCCAGTCCAAGAAAGGCCCACATCAGATATACGCTGGCCCATGAAGATTTTCGGGTGGCCAAGGCCCATGACGCCTTCGGATCCTTGGAGAGCAAGACTAGCGTAGATAGGAAATTCAAAGGGGTAAAACCCTAGAACTTGTAACCGACTAGGACTATGCCCGGGACCTGCCTAAGTCTATATAAAGGCCAGGAGGGCACGTCCTAGATCTCTCGACTCATACTTTCGCACACACCTCCAACACGAACCCCAACCCGCAGGGTGGAAACGGCGGAAACAGAAGAAGCCAATCCCCCCCACCCGAAGGGGAGAACAACGACCACGTCATCCAACTTAGCAAAGAAGGATGGGTCCAGGCACGCCGTGCCGTCGCAGGCGACATAGTCCTGCCTGTGGATGCACCACGCGACCTACTGATGGCGTACCACTACCTCCTCATCGAGGAGCACAAGAAGCAAGTCAAGATGCAGGAGACGCTCGATAAACGCAAGCAAGCAGCCTCCGAGTCCAGCGCGCGACGAGCTGCGCTCTCCGCCATGGCACCCGGCTCTAGCACGAATGGAAATCAGGGAAACAAGCATCGCTCGCGGGTGGAGAACATGGATCCCAAGGAACGTGCAGGTGACCCGAACCCTCCACACGTCGTTCATGGATATGGATGCCGACGGCAACATCATCCCGAAGACACCACAAGCTGCGATCCTGGCAGCCACCGCGTATCTCGTGGCCCACCAACCTCTGGAGGGGGACCCGAAAAGAGCCATGCATAAGTCCGCACTCACCGGACTCGGACTCGTCGGAGCTGCGCTCCACGAAGACGCTCCTGCGGAGCCGAAGAAGAAAGCTCCGGTCAGGCGCGACCGTAGCCCCACCCCTTCATCCGAAGAGGAGGAGCACGACCTTCCTCGAAGGAAGAAGAGCTCACATCGCCATAAACGCGACTACGACGCCAGAGACGCGCTTACACAGCGCAAAATCGACAAAGCGCGAGCCAAACGCGCATGCTCGTCCGAGTCCGAGATGGATGAAGACGAAGGAGAACTCTGTGGAGCTCGATGCTTCAGCAGATCTGTTCGGCGAACAAAGATGCCACGCAATTTCAAGCTTCCTTCGGATACTCCGAAGTTCAACGGCACGCAAGATCCAAAATCTTGGCTCAGCGATCATCTGTCATCCGTTGCTGCACGGCGGTAACAAAGAAACCGCCATGCAATGCCTCAATGCAATGACAAAGGGCGCTGGTCCGCTCAGCAGCCTATCATCAGGATCCATTCGAAGTTGGGAGGAGCTAGCTTACAGCTTCATCCGAAATTTCAAGGGCACCAGCAAGAGGCCCACCTCAATCGAAGAGTTGCGAGCCTGCACTCAGAGAACAGGGGAATCTATTCGCTCGTACATATTACGTTGGTCTACCACCAAGAACTCCGCAGCGCATATCTCCGAGGAGAGGGCCATCGACGCCTTCAGAGACGGCGTCAAACGCCAAGATTTCAAGGAAGAACTTGGGTGTGTCAAGCCCAAGACACTCGACCACCTCATGGAAATTGCCAACAGTTGGGCAGACGGCGAGGATTGCATCCAGCGAGCGCAATCAGATGAAGAGGACGACTACGACCGAAGGCGAGAACGCCGCAGCAAGAGGAGATCGCGTGTCTACGAAGACCGCGACGGACCCGACATGGTCGCGGCTGGCTACGCCGACCGCCGCAACGACAACAGCCGCAACAGTGGAGGTTATCGCGGAGGAAATCTCCGAGACAACGGACGATCATCAAAATCGTAGCAGCGCCGCGATCGCGACAATGGACCCTCAGCATTCGAAAAACTTTCGGGTCCATGCACCATCCACTTCTACATCGACAAACAAGATGGCAAAAAGAAAGCCAGTCACATGCTCAAGGACTGCCGCGAGTTCCAGAAACTCAGCGAAAGCATGACGCGGATGAGGCAACAAGCCCCAATCCCTGCGTTCGGAAACGCACCCGCGCCAGGAGAAATAGCACACGGAGCTCCTCCACCGCCACCTATTGGAGGCCCAAACCAACCAGTCGCACCAGCGTAAAACAACGCCGGGGTCGTATACCCCCCACCAAAGGGAGCACTAAATATGATCCAGAAGGGACGCCCCACAAACAGGGTGCAGAAGAAAATCACCCGACAAATCAACTTGGCCGTGGCAACTCCGCCTGCAATCCCTGAGTACCTCAGCGGATCGGAATCCTGCATCACGTTCACTCGCGCGGATCACCCTTGCCAGATCCCTCGCCCAGGTCATGCTGCCCTGGTGCTGGAGGCGCAGATCGGAGGCTTCGAGATGAGTCGCGTCTTCATGGACGGTGGCAGCAGCATCAACCTAATGTTCGCAAGCACCCTAGCAGCTATGCGGATCCCGCAATGCAGCCTAGAACAATCAGACACAATGTTCCACGACATCGTACCAGGAAAGGGCATATTCCCCCTGGGCAAAATAGGGCTCGACGTCATCTTCGGGAAGCCGTACAACTTTCGGTAGGAGCGACTCGAATTCGAAGTGGTGGACTGTCCATCATAATACCACGCCATCCTGGGGCGTGTAGCATTCGCAAGGTTCCTGGCCGTCCCACACTACGCATACCTACTACTCAAGATGCCAGGACCAAGGGGCGTCATCACAGTCCATGGGAGCTTCACCCGATCGGACCAATGCGACAGGGACTTCAATAAAATCTCCCAGTCTTTCGGCATGCAAGACGAGCTCGTAAGGCTCCGCGAGGTGATGATAACGGCTACCCTACCACAAGGCGTAACGCACCTGACAGGTCCTTCGACTCGACCGTCACCACCAAAAAAGTACAGGTCCATCCGACGGATGCCTCCAAGACGGCCTTGATCGCCAATGACCTCAGATCAAGATAGGAAGGCGCTCGTCAATTCCTCCGTGAGCTGGAAATTACCAGTGTCCCGCGGACATGCCAGAGTTCCTGTGGAATTCGCCGAGCACGCACTCAATGTCTTTCCGCATAAGCCGCCAAGCAGTCCATCCAAGACTGCCGAGCCACGAAAGCTATCGGCAAGGAAATCAATAGACCGCTGCAGACTTCATCAGGGAAATCAAAGAAAGCGAGTGGCTTGCAAACACGGTGATGGTCCCGAAGAAGGACACGGACATCCTGCGGATGTGCGTGGACTTCACGTCACTAAATAAGCATTGCCCAAAGGACCACTTCCCTCTTCCACGGATCGACCAGATCATCGATTCAACCGCAGGTTGCGAGAAACTCTCCTTCCTCGACGCCTACTCAGGCTATAACCAGATTCGGCTCAAGGTCGAAGATCAGGAGAAAACGGCGCTTATCACACCGCTCGGAGTATTCGTTATAACACAATGCCCTTCGGGCTAAAGAACGCGGGTGCCACGTACCAGCGATGCATGCAGGCCTGCCTCAAGGACCAGATTGGTCGCAACGTCCAAGTTTATGTCGACGACATAGTAATAAAAACCAGGGAGGCAAGGACACTTATCTACGATCTATGCGAGACGTTTGACAACCTTGATCGCTACAGAATCAAGCTCAATCCCGAAAAGTAGCCCGGCCCCATCAGTCGTCACCGGGTACTTCATCTCTCAACGAGGATCGAGGCGAACCCAAAGAAAATCAAAGCCATCATGACGATGGAGAAGCCGAAAATCCTCAAGGGCGCCCAGCTCGCTGGACGAAAGTAGCGGCGCTAAGGTGTTCATCACCGTATGGGCGAAGGCCCTACCATTCTACCAGCCGCCAGTAGCGCATAAGTTCGAGTGGACACCGAAGCCAACGACGATTCAAAGCCTCTGCTGCCCTCTCCACCTCACCCGCTTTGGTCACGCCAAAGGAGCGAGCCCCTCAGTACATAGCAGCCACACACCGTGGTCAAGACTGCATCGTGGTCGAACGACCAAGAAGGCAAGACCCACGGGTCCAGCCTAATTTACTACCTCAGCAGGTAATCGACACCAACGAAGCAGAGGTACCCTCACTACCAGAAGCTAGCCTACGTCGTGTTCATGACGGCTCGACGGTTGAGCCATTACTTCCAGGAGCACCAAGTGATGGTCATCAACGAAGCACCCCTGAACAGCATCCTGAATAATCCAGAGGCCACAGGACGGGTGGCCTTGTGGGGCATCAAACTATCACCCTTGGACATCGTCTACGAGAAGCGACACGCAATCAAATCTCAAGTCCTTCCGGACTTCCTGGTGCACTGGATGGAGCTGCAGCTACCAGACATCCCAGACATGTCGCAGTCCTGGACAATGCATTTCGACGGCTCCAAGCCGAAGTCGAGCAGCAGGGTCATACTGACCTCCCCGCAAGGTGACAAGATGAAGTACGTTCTTCGGATGAAATTCAGAGCCTCCAACAACGAAGCCGAATACGAAGCCCTCATCCATGGCATGAGGATGGCAAAGATATGCGGCGCAACGCGCCTCGTCATCTACGGTGACTCCAACCTCGTCGTCCAGCAGACGATGAATGAATGCGACGCACACGCCGAAAACATGATCGCGTACCACGCGCTCTACAACACACTCGAAGGAGAATTCGGCGGCTGCGAACTTCGGCACGTTGGAAGAGAGAGCAACGAGGAAGCCGATAGACTTGCCAACATCGGCTCCACTTGCGCAAAGGTACCACCAGGTGTGTTCCTCGAACAAATCTGCGTGCCATCCATCAAGCGCAAATTCCCCAAGGGATCACCCGAAGAAGCAGAACACTGGGGCCACGCATTCAAGGACATGAAGGACCCGAGAAACTGGACACAGAGGTCGCTATGGTCAACCTGATGCAGGTCATGGCAGTCGAAGAAGCTTGGACACAACCATACCTCCAGTTCTTGATAACTGGAGAATTGCCTGACAGCCCAACAGACGCCCGGCGCATATCTCGCCGGTCAAAAGCCTTCACCGTCATCAACGGCGAGCTGTACAAGCGCAGCATCACGGGTATACTTCAACGGTGCGTCACCATCGACGACGGCAAGGCCATACTCCAAGACATCCACGAAGGCATCTGTGGCCACCACGCAGGTAGCCGCTCCCTTGTCGCTAAAGCTCTACGAGCAGGATTCTACTGGCCAACGGCCATGAACGACGCAAAAGACATCGTCCGAAGATGCAACGGATGCCAACAGTTCGCCGACAAACCGCATGCACCTGGGTCCGAGCTCAGGCCCATACCTATAGCTTGGCCTTTCGCTCAATGGGGCCTCGACATGATCGGCAAACTGCCAAAATCCTCGAAAGGAGGACACGTCTTCCTCCTGGTCGCAGTCGACAAATTCACCAAGTGGATCGAGGCCATGCCGGTCACCAACCAGAAAGGCAAAACTGCCGTCAAGTTCGGCGTACCACACAGCATCACCACCGACAACGGATCGAACTTCATCTCCGAAGAATTCCAGGACTTCTGCGAAGGCCTTGGAATCAACATCACATATGCCTCAGTGGCGCACCCGCAAACAAACGGGCAAGTGGAAAAGGCCAATGGCCTAATCGGCGCCGGCATCAAGAAGTGCCTCATGAGCTAACTCGAACAAAAAACTGGAAATTGGACGAAAGAGCTACCCTCCGTCCTGTGGAGCTTACGAACTACGCCAAACAGCTCCACCGGCTACACACCGTTCTTCATGGTACACGGAGCCGAAGCCGTGCTACCAGCCGAAATACGCCACCAGGCTCCACGGGTCGTCGCCTACAGTGAAGCTGAATCCACGACTGCCCTCGAAGACGTTGTCGATACACTCGACGAAGCACGGGATATAGCAGCAGCTCGATCAGCGGTGTACCAACAGAGTCTCCGCAACTACCACAGCCGCCGGCTGCGCCCAAGGTCCTTCGTCGAAGGAGACCTTGTCTTGCGACTGAAGCAAAAGCGATCGAATAAATTCGAGTCGCCATGGGAAGGACCCTACGTCATCACTGAAGTCATCCCAGGTGGCCCCTATCGCCTCAAGCACGTGGAATCTGGAGTCGCATACTCCAATCCATGGAATATCTCGCACCTGCGATGATTCTATCCGTAGCAACCTACCCCCTTCTTTTACTTTCAATAAGGCTTCCAGCCAAGGCTACTCAGCCGAACAATGTACCTCCTCCATTACGATATAAATAAAGCTAAGTGCCTCGCCCCAAAACTTCGATTCACTATTTTCTGCAACTATATTACATGCTACAAACGCACTCGGGGGCTCCCCCCCACCTCACGATTTCATCGACTGAGGACCAAACGTGTACACCTGAGTAGCTGACAACGTCAGGCAAATGAAAAGGACACGTACCCAATAAAAGCACTGCGTGCTCACAACCAAATAAACCTCTACAACAAAGGGCACAACACGCCCAACCGAAATATACAAATTTTAAATCTCTCTTTTTACAGGTACTACCTATGTTGAAGAATAATCTGGGCACGCTGCTCAAACAAATCTACAATCTGTTCGGTATACTGCCTTACATCCGCATAGTGCGGGCGCATATCCCACTCGCCACCATCAGGGCGAAGAGGTGGCCCAGCAGCCACGGCAGCCAAATCCACGTCAGGCCGGTGCAGCCTCACCAGAGACAACGCAACTTTCACTCCTGCGACAAGCTGCTGCCGCACCAACTCCTTGACATTGCTTACGTTCTGAAACTTCGACAGAAGACCCGCAAGGCTCGTTGGCACGGCATCCAAAGGGAACATGACGTGCAGCACCGAGGAAAGCGATGTCTGTACTTAGCGGAGTACCCGCGAAACTTGATGAACACGATCCTGCACCGTCGCCAGGGCTATGGCGCGATCACGATCCATCCAGAAGAAGCCGCCGGCCTCCATGTCCTGTTGAGTCAAGCAATTGACCCGAACCGCGACACGCTCTTTTTCTTCCCTCGGAGCAAGATTTGCACCTGCAGCAATTGGACAAAATAAGAGTAAGGCCATCAGGCTCATCCGAAGACCAGAGCTACAGCTCGACCAAAGAACAACTTACATTGCAGCTGCTCGGACAGCCGGACCAACTCTGCCATCAAGTACTCCTCTCTGGCTGCGCCACGATCCGCCTTGGACTTCCAAACGTCGGCATGACCACAGAGTCTTAGCAACTCCCTCTCCGCATCACGACACGATCCCGAAGGAAAGTAAGCTGCGAGGAATCATCCAAGGATGGACGCAACGGCGTTGCGGATGGGGCGTCAATAGGGCCAGCACCCGAAGGAACCTAGAACGACAGCAAAAGAAAGGAACACAAACATTCAGCCAAGGATGGAGCACAACTCAGAGGAATTCATTAAATATATAAGGCCACTACGTGGCACAAGGATGGTGTTCTCCAAAATATTTACAACAAAAAACAGACTACAAACTACCCTACGACTACTACGCCTAAGATGCAGGGCCCTGAGTCGCCTCGGAGCCAGACTGCCTAGCTTTGGCCCCACCCTGCTGCCGCAATGCATACTCAGACATCAAATCAATGAGCTTGGGCCTATATCGCCTGCAGCGAGCAGAATAGGCAGCAAAGGCTACCTCGGATCCATCCGCAGCCGTTGGCATCCGAGAAGTGATCTGGGGCAGATCCAGCTCCGTTCCAGCCGCCATGGCCATCGCCAGCCCGACGGATGCGCCGATGCCCTTCTGCTTGCGTTTATACGCCGCAGGCGCTTCGGCTGACAGAGCCTCCGCCAGAGCATCCACATCGTCAAGGGCTGCGCCCTTCGGGACAAGCTCCTTGTAGAAGCGACCAAGGACCTCTTTCGCCTTGGCGAGGGAGTTGACGACGGTGCTGCAGCGGTCTTCGACCGCCACAGTGGCATCATCTAGAGCACTCCCGTGCTCCAGAGCACCGCGGTCGAACTCGATGCCTGCGGCATCTGAGACAAAAGAAGAAAAACATGAAGAAAAGACGCATAGAATAAGACCCGAAGAAAAAGAAACAAGTACAAAACTAGCACTCACCCGAAATTGCCTTGGCAGCAGCCATGAGCTTTGCCGCCACCTCTTTTTCGCGAGCAGACGCAACCGTGGCCAGCTGCTCCTCACGATCTGCGGCTTCCTGCTGCAGACGCTCCTTCGCTTCGGCTGCCTTAGTCAGCTCTAGCTCAAGGCGTTCTTTCACGCCAACGGCGGCTTCGGTTTTCTGCTTCGATTGACCAAGGCTCTTTTTGAGAGCGTCAACCTCACGGAGGGAATCATTATGCTCCTCTGCATTCAAAACAAGCAAGTATCAAGGAATAGGACCAAGATAAAAAAGAGAAGCATTAAAAGGCAGATAGATACCTTGAAGCTGCCGAAGGTTTGCCTCCAGCGCCAGGCGCTCCTGCACCAGCCGCTTGGCCTCCTGCATAAAAGGTTGCAGAAAAAGAAATGGCAGTAAGAAAAGGGCTTGGGGGCTATGCCCAACACAAAGGAGTAAAAACAAGATTCGCACACGAAGATGCTCGGGGGCTCCCCCCATGAGGTAGGAAAAACTTACATGCTCTGATGGCGACCCCGAAGGACCACCTGCGAAATTCTGAGGCGCAACCACCTGCACCTCCTGCAACGGAGGATCCGGAGCCGCGCCACCCGAAGTCGCCACCGTTTGAGGTGGAGGAGACGCAATTTTCGACTCCCCCATCATCTCCAGTTCACCATCACTGGAGGAATCGTGGGAGGATTGCCTTCATACAAACCAATCAGCACAAGTGCAAAAATCACGAAGGAACAAGGACAACAGTACAACAAGAAAACTTACGAGCCCAATGCGCTCAGGTCGAAGATAGGAGAAGCCCTTAGGGCCCTCTTCTCCTCTTTCTTCTCTTCCTTCTTCTCCTCCTTCTTTTCTTCCTTCTTCCGCTTTGCTGGCGGGTGCGGCGCGACAACCCGAACAGGAATGGCAGGAAGGGGAGAGGAAGAACCTCCATGACCATCACTATGACGCTCAAGGCCCAGAGGGTTTCTGGGAGTCGGAGGAGTCGAGGCATCCGAAGACTCGCTGGAGCTTCGTGATCGCTTGCGCGTATGGTCCTCACTTGACTCGTCGGCATCCTCCGCCGGAGATCGCGCCGATGGTAGCTCGGACACGGACTCAACCACTTCATTATCCGGGGCATTCGGATACCTTTCGGGCAACGGCGGTACCATGCCCGGCACTTTGAAGCTCTGCAAAATCAAAAGGAACTTTGTTAGCAAACAAAGGAAATACAAACACAGCCGACAAAAGCACTACGTGCACAAATCTACACCGCAGACGCCAACGCCGAAGAAAAGGAGGGTCACGACTTCACCGGATTTCTTCTCCGCCTTGAACTTCAGCAGCGCGAAGGGCCCTTCACAAGATCCCTCGGAGATTTTCTCACTCGAAACCCTCGTCGGATCACGGCGCCCAGAATAAAGAAACATTGGGTGCGCCCTCGCTTGGAGAGGCTGCACCCGACGCTCAAGAAACGTCCGGATGATGTCCACGTCGTTCACCTCCTTCTCCGGAATCAGTTGGAGATCCTCCACCCGACGATAAAGGGCCTCTATCTCGGCCACTTCACCATCCAAGATTTGGTTTTTCCAGGATCTTTTCTTCTCAATCAATTGGGAGGGGTCAAAGAGAACAAGACCAAAATCTTGCCCGGGCACTACGGAGTCGCGGATATAAAACCATCGCCTCCGTCAGTACTGGACAGATTCGTATATGGAAAAAGAAAAGAAGAGAATATTGGGACTAAGGGAGATGATGCAACCCCCAATGGGATACACACCATCCGAACCAGACTGCCTTTTCACGGAATAGAGCTTCCGGAAGAGGCCAAAGTGCAGCTCAATGCCAAGCCAGCACTCGCAAAAAGTGATAAAACACGCAATGTGGAGAAGAGAATTGGGAGACAGATGATGAAGCTGAATCCCATAGAAGAAGAGCAGTCCACGAAGGAAGTCATGGACCGGAAACGAAAACCCACGCAAAACGAAGGCGAGAAACATGACCCGATACCCAAATGGGGGACGGGGGATTACCTCATTGCCAGGGAGTTTGACGGCCGCCGTATCTTGCGGGATCAGGCCCCGCTCGCGCAGTTTGCGGAGATCGCTATCCCGCGTCTCTGATCGCCACCAGCCACCATCGGTGACACGAGTAGCGGCGGTGCCCTTCTTTCCTCCGGCGGCGCTGGTCCCAACCGTAGATGAAGACTTCTTTGTTTTCCCCATCACGCTACGGCGGCGCCGGCGGTGCAAACGCAGAAAGTGCGACGGAAATGTGGAAGGAAATCCCAACGCGAAGCAAGAATCGCTAGAGCACAAGGAGGCAGTGAACAGATGAACTGGTGTGGTGAAAACAAACCACGGTTTCCCCCAATGATTATAACAGCGAAGACGACGCACGACAGCCGTCCATCCAGAAGACCTAACGCCAACGGCAGATCTGGTCGTACACGTGTCAACATCACAACGAACCGTCGTTACCACGCCGTCCACTACACGCGGAAATCGAGGAGACGCCGTAATTATCTCCACGCCGTGCGTGACCGGTCAATTCAAAGTCAGCAAGTGGGACCCATGTTTGTCCAGTCAAATCATCTCTGGCATAGCAGACGCTTGAGGTCATCGATCGTCAGCACTGATGTCATCAAAAGCTATACTAGCACCAACTACAATTCTTCGGCTCTACAGCTAAGAGCTAAGAGTACTCACTCGAATCTTCGATTCGACTAAATACTCGGGGGCTACTCTTATCAGGAGCGCTGGCCGCGCACCCGGAAGATGAATAACGACAAAGTATTTCTTTGAGTCCTACGTCGAGTCTGCGACTCCACTACGGACTCGGGGGCTACTCCCATAGGGAGGATGGATTTAATCATCTGAAAATTTTTGAGTCCTACGGACCTAACAACCGAACAAATGCTTGAACTAAAGTCTCTGCTCGAGTCTACGACTCGAACAGACACTTGGGGGCTACTCCCATAGGGAGCGCTGGTCGCGCACCCTATGAATTTTTCGATTGTGATCTTTCGGATCAGCACGCAAAAACTTTTTGGCATCTCTGCCCTAACAAAACGCTGAGTGAGCAACGATCTCCTTGGCCACCCGAAACACCTCAGTGATGACAAACATTCGGATGATGTGTCTGCGACACAAAGATAAGACCTGCAGATATCATCTAACGGCCTGGCAACGTACATGACTACGCTCTGCTAGTACAAATCTATGTCAACAGGCGTGATGAAAAATCCCGACGGACGCGTTGGGTACGTTAATTAAAATCACTGGAATTCCACTCCTGTAAGTCCTCCACGGCCTAAGTCGAATTACCCCAACATATGCTCCAGGTTCGAGTTGAGGGACTCGAACTTGAAGAAGATCGTGTTGTTTCGTCCTAAGACAGTTAACTGACCCTGATCCGTCGGGTAAGTCAGACACACGCGTCAACAATCCCTACACCCATATATTATTAATACATAGTTGCACCCGAAAAATGGAAGAGTCCTCAGCCGAATCTACGATTCGACTGAACACTCGGGGGCTACTGACATAGTTATACCCTACGGGTACGTAACTTCAGCATACCTGGTCCAGCCCAAGAAAGGCCCACAGCAGATATACGCTGGGCCATGAAGATTTTCGGGTGGCCAAGGCCCATGACGCCTTCGGATCCTTGGAGAGCAAGACTAGCGTAGATAGGAAATTCAAAGGGGTAAAATCCTAAAACTTGTAACCGACTAGGACTATGCCCGGGACCTGACTAAGTCTATATAAAGGCCAGGAGGGCACGTCCTAGATCTCTCGACTCATACTTTCGCACACACCTCCATGCTAGATCGAATCTGCGCACCCTGTAACTTTCGGTTCCGCCGTAATCAAGAGCAGACAAGCAGGAGTAGGGTTTTTCCTCCGGGGGCCTGAACCTGGGTAAATCTTGTGTCCCCTGGTTGCTTGTCTGTTAACCGTGCCACGATCTCCAGCATCCCCATCTTCTCCAAAACCCAAGTCCATAACAATGGGCATTGACGAGATTAAACCTCGTCACATGCGTCTAAACTTCTCGTTTTTATTGAGTAATTACGTTTAATAGGATGCCAAATAAATAATGGGCGCATGTTTTTGGCACAAATTTAGCCCCAATCAGCGCCCACCTAGGTTCCAACAATCTCTCTAAAACACCCTCCAAACCGTGACGGAGGGAGTACATACAACCATGAATTTTCAAGTATATTAAGATTATGTGGGAGGTAAGAAAAAAGACTTAACATGTGTTTTTTTATAATCTGTAACAACACACGGTCATTCAACTAGTATATACACAAATGTAATACTCCCCCATTTCAAATTCTAGACATTTTTAGTGCATAGGTTCGGAGAAAAATAAATTAACCTACACACTAAAAAACGTATAGATATATGTGTTTTAGAAAAAAAAGCTAAAACATCTTATATTTTGCAACAGAGAGTAGAATTCACGTCATTTTACATTAGGCCGAAAAGGATTAATCTCAAAATTTACAAGGAAATTATGATCATTGGATGCTAGACATTATGGAACTCAAGGACGAATAAACTAATTTTGGAGAATTAAGATGCTAGCCAAGGAATATATGAGATTCTTTAAATAAAACTTCTAGTTGGTCAGACATAGGGCAAAACCTAGCCTCAAGGAGGGTATGCAATAGTGGTTGGATCCTTTGTAATATGTCTCCCTCTCTCTACTCTCCTTATAAATATTATTTTTATAGAAAATGAAAAATGTTGTAGTAGAGAGTTTTCTCTACTATTTTTCCATCGAAAAAGTCATTTTATGTTCTTATCTAATTATTGTAAGAGATGCCAGTGTTTTAATATCATGCATACACTATCAACTTATTTCTAAATTCATTGTAATTTTAAGGCACATTTTATCACCAAAGGCAGCAAGGATCATGCCAGTGATTAAATTTACAGTCTAGAAGTTTAGATATATGGTACCTAGACAATAATAGAAACTACTATTAAGATATTTGTTAGATAGATCTATATAATGCCACAATACATAAACTATATACATTATGCATCGTCAAAACTTGGTTAGACGGAACTTATGTTACTAAATAAATTTTAAATTTAGCACAACACATGAGTATTTTCCTATGATAAATTAAAACCTATAACAATGAACACTACATATTTAAAACATTTCTACACAATTAATTAACTATTTCAAATAAGTAATAAGCATCATACTCGTTAAGACTATATCATTGAAAAAATAAGCCTGAAGTATAAAAACTTAGTATAAATTTTACATAAATTTTCCTTGGTCCAATGCAAGAAATGTCCTAGATGAGGAACTTTGACATTTACATTATCCACACCTAATAACTTTGTCCATCGCACTGACCGCATTGATCGCGCACGCGGCTACGCCCGCTGCCTACACGCAACGCAGCGCACGTGGCTGCACAACGCAAGATTCTCACGCCACCGATTCATGGTTCCGGCCCTCAATAAATAGTGGCAACTCCTTTGCCTCCTCATCTTCAACCTCGAGTCGAAAAGAAGCTCCTTTGCCTCCTCCTAGCTCCCAAAAAAACCCTAAGCCCTCGGAAGAAAAGGCGGGAACATGAGGAGAATGAGCAAAGGGCGGCAGCTCTCTGGGCCCTCGACGAGGACCAGAGACGGCAAAAGGCGGCGGACTGGAGGGAAGCGGTGCGGCGGCGGTGTTTGCCCCGGCGGCACCGCCCCCACCGCCGATGGAGTAGGGCAGCCTCCCGACGGCGAGGTTGGCCGGAAGCCCTAGACGTAGTAGCTAGGGTTAGAGTTTGAGCGCCCTTAGGGTTTATGTAATGTGGGTCCCTGCCCCTCTCAATATTGTACCCCTTATATTATATAATATATTATCTATGTGATCGACTTGTTTTTTATTATATTGTTAAAACACCCAAAACAACAATTGCGTAAAACAAAAGACACAAAAAAATTCTCATATAAGACTCGTGCAATATTTATAAAATGAGTGAAATTAGAAAAGCTCAAAAGGAAAAATAAGTTAATCGTTATGATGGTTGATTATTTTCAAACAACACATGTAACACATGGTTCATTTTCAAACAACACATTTACATATTTACATAAGTTAAAAGGACGCCCAAGTTAAAGTGCTCGGCTTGCAAGTTAAATGGATGCTCTTGGCCTTCATTTATATATTATTTTCGCAATAAATAAAAGATTGCGACCTGAACACGAGTATCTGCAGATCCACACGTCCCTAGTTAGATTGTAACGTGAGTTCTATTTTTTTTTCAAATCTACAAGCAGTTACTATTGGGCCTGGATACGACCATTTTGGCCTAGCTAAATTTTATTTGGGCCTGACCTTTTTCAATCACTCCTCGTCGATTTTTTTTTAACTTTTCAGCCCCTCCCCTGCACATTGACGAACTGAAGGAACAAAACAGAGCAGCTCAAAATTTGCCCGAATTTGTGTTGCATTTTATTCAAGCCAAAGACATAGACCATTACATCCATCTCTGCAGGTTCTACAATAAGACTGATTGCGTTGTCTAATGACTAATGATCAGAAGATAAACAAATTCGAGAGAAATTACATAAAAATAAAAAAGGCCATCAGATTGTCCTGCTTCTTCAATTCGATGATTTGCCTTAGCTGTTTGTTCATCTTCTTTAGCTCAGCGTTCACTTCCGTATCCACCGTAGTACCAGCGGAAATGGGGTTGCCAGATCCCAATTGCTCCACCACAGACGGGTTTTCGAGCTCCCGGGTAGCCAATTCGCTCGATGTACTCATAAGGCCACTCAAAATGTCCACATTTTGGCAGTCCTGAAATCGCAGAGATGAACCCTAAATCCCAAATTCGATGAAATGCCTGAAATTTTGAAAGAAAAGCGAGAAATTGGCGCTCGGAACACTCAAATCTCACCTTTGCCGGCTCGGGCTTGCTCTCACACTTTACAAATTCCCAGCCAATGTTGCTGTTCTTATCGGTGGATGTGACAAGCCGCTTCAGGGGCGCGATACGGGGACAATCGGGGCACCTCGTCATCGGCACCGTACCATACCGAGGCCATGAGCAGAGGGAGGCTGAAGCGGAGCTCGACATCCCTCGCCGGCGTTGCCGCACTTGCTTGCCGGAGAAGAAAAAGAAAGATGATGAGATGCTGGCACGGTAGCGGGAGGGCTCGGGTGCGGGGACGGATCGAGCTAACGGCTCTCTTCTACCACAACGTGGGTCCCACAATATGAGGTGGACATCAGGTGGGTCTCGCCGTGACGTGGACAGACTATGGGTCCTGCTCTGCTCAGCTGATTCAAATTTGTTGACGGTCTCATGAGGTTAGTGGAGGTGTCGCACGTGAGCTATTTGCTGCTTTAGAAGCACCGCATGTGAGCTATTCTTTGCAACCATGTAGTGTTCTTTCCAATTTCGCGTAAAAACATCGCATGTGAGCTATAGGCCCCATTTTATTAGGCACGCACGTAGTTTAAGAAAAACTTTGATCATTTTTTTTACATATATGTCACAAAAAATATACTATTGGATTCATCTTTAAAAGTAGTTTTCAATAATATATTTTCTAAGATATATATTACATGGTCAAATATTACATCTTTAAAAGTAGTTTTCAATAATATATTTTCTAAGATATACTATTACTACATGGTTAAAATTGATGGTCAAATATTTTCTTAAACTATGTGTATGACTAATTAACTGCACCGGAGGGAGTAGTAGTACTACTCTGCATGCGTCCCTTGAAGTTGTGTGCACGGTTAATTGACTCGCGCGTGAGACGAGGCGACGATCTCCGAGCGAAGCGCAAGGTCATCAACGCTTTTCCCAACCCGTGCCGCGTCGCTTCGGCTTTCCCTGCGCTTTATATTACCTTTCGGTTTCTCCCCCGGGCCCAATCTATATGGTCATACTTGCACAGCATAAACTGGAAACCCCGCTCCAGTCCAGTACACCTACCCGAGCGACACATTGATCGAAGGCGGATCGATTTGGCAGCGAATTTCGGTTAATTTTTCCGATCGATTCTCCCCAATTTGCTGCTCATCTCCATCTCAAACCCTAGCTTCCATTATCTCCTCAATCCGCTGCCTTCTTCCATTTCTAAGCAAGCAAGGTTTCATGATCTAGTTACCATTAGCAGTTTTACCTGCTCATTATATTGATAATTTGATATTTAAACGCTTTTCCTGTCCTGTCTATCATTCCAGCTTAACAGTTCGACGGGCATGCCTCCGAAGCCAGCACCGTGTGGTGATAGCAGGCGGAACAAGAAGCGGAAGAATGTGGGGGACACTGACAACGACCCAAATAGATCAGCCCAGTCCATGGAGGTACACTGCTAGAATTAGAATCCCCACCATCATCAGGACAATTTATTTATTCAGCTCACGCTGTATCTAAATCTCAGCCTGTTTTAATCCACCCTCATGCATATCCCTGCTTGTAGAAACAAAACATCGATTACCGATACCGATGTTCAACTAAGCCCCTTCCGCTAATCATGAAGCGCATCATCGGTAACGATAAGCAGAAAGGTTATGTCCGAGAAATTGGGTTTGAGAGCTTGCTGTCCATGGCAAATTTCGAGATGAACAAGGCTCTTACCCTGTGGTTAGTAGACAAGTTCAACTGTGACACGGAGGCTCTCGAGTTTGAAGGGGGCATTTCGATTCCGGTAAGGCCACTTGTGAAGAGTGTCCTCGGAATCCCTTCAGGCCCAATCCAAGTCGTAGAGGGTCCGGTTGCTGACAAAGCTCTCTTTGCTCAGTATAGTCGCAACGGCACCGGCAGAGCGAAGAATGCCAAGGAGGTTGCGGATGAAATGTGCAGCATGACTGACAAGGAACCCTTCTGTGTAGCATTCATGATGGCCATACTCGGAATTTATCTAGCCCCAAACACTTCATCGATGTTAACAGGGCCTTACTGGGAGCTGTTAAACAGGTTGATCAACTCAAAGACATGGATTGGTGCAATTTCGTTGCTACCTACCTCTTCAAAGGAATCAAGGAATTCAAAGACTCCGAGACATGTTATGTAAAGGGTTGTGTACACATACTGAGCGTAAGATCCACACTTATGGAAATTGATTATTATTCAGTCCAACAATTTTTTTTTTCCGGAAAGTGCTCACTTAGCTTGTTTATTCATAAATTTAATTCTATTCTTGTCCCTGCAATGCAGGTTATATTCATCGATTTTGTGAAATATGCTGCATTTGAAGTACCAGTTGGTTTTCCACGCTTGGGTGTTGTCACTACAAAACATATCAAATGGGTTGTTTCGCATCCCTTCGCTAGGTTGATGGTAATGACCCGTGCACTAAATTCTTTAAGCAATTTGAAATATACTATCTCTTTGAGAGGCCCACTCGCTAATATGAACATGATTCCTATATCCATATTTAGATAAATTTTTCGTTTGAATGTATGTAGACCTTGTTTATCAACTTACCGTTAGTATAAGATATAAGAAGACTATTTGCGCAGGGTATTCATTTTTTTTCATTTTTTAAGTTGTTATGCTCATTTAAACTGGCCGGTTTGCAAAACTGCGCCCGAAGTAGTGGCAAAACTGAGCACCATTCCGCGCTAGTGGCAAAACTGAGCACCATTCCACGCTAGTGGCAAAACTGAGCATATGGCGACCTCTAGTGGCAAACCAATAATTAACCCTTTTAATATAGTGGTGAGCTCTCTCCATGCATTAGCAGTCTTTTAACACTCGTTCATCCATTGAACAACCCTATGAATTCTCCATCTTGATGATCAAGCATTTATTTGCCAAACTAGTGTCCGGTCAAGTTTATTACATTCATGAAATTACAGTTGAGCGGCATATTTCAGAAGTATACATATTTACTTAAGTTGCATACAGTGTTGCTACTGTTAAAATGATATCTTTTGAATAAATAGGTACGTCATCCAGAAGAGTCAATCTATGCTGCTGTGCTTGATAACTTGCCAACAGATCACATTCTTGAAGATGGAAACTGTTTAGATTCTGAAACAAATATTGATGATCTTGCCGATACGTCTGCTGCTACCGACACCGATCTGAATATTTACAAGCATCCCGTTTCAGCAGAGCTTGGCACTGCCACAACAAGTCCCAATACAACAAACTTGGCAATTGTTGAACATGTAGAGTTAGGCGCTCGATCAGCAGGTACGGACCAGACAACACTGCTTTTAACATTATCTATAGACAGGTTATAACAGATTTTGCACAAGCATTTCCATCCTTTGATTAGCATGAGATGTCCCCATTGAGATGCACGTAACATGCAATAAATCTGTAATTCTTGTGAGTTTGTGTATGCTTTATTTTGTTATTCCATTGCAACTCTATACATTCAGAAGCTCAATTATACATGGCAAAGAAATGAAAAAAATACTTTATTTTGTACTTTGCTATTGTATGTTTGTATATCTCGGATAAAAAACTAAAGTGTATTCGTGTAACACTTCCACAATTGCAGAGCCCAGTTCCTTCGCAGAACACATAATTTTTCCAAGAACTGGCGAGCAATTGCAGTCTTCTAAGTCTTCTTCAATTGCACTCGATCAAAATAACAACAAACATTCTGTTTCAGCAGAGCTTAGCCATCCTAACACGTTAAGCACAGCCGTTGTTAATCATGTAGAACCAGATACCTCAGGTCGATCTGCAGGTATGAGTTTCTCCTGGTAACATTCTGTATAGCAAGGTTATAACAGTTTTTAGTTTAGCATTTCACCTATCAAAATTAAATGACAGATCCTGATCGAGAAGTATGTAACAACATGCTACAAACTCTGCATTGTCCTTACTTTGTATATGCTTTTTATTTTCTTATACTTGTACAATTTTCTATATTCAGAAGCTCACATAATGGATACAGTGTACATGGCAGTGTAATGAAGACAGTTCATTTAAGTCATTTAGTGTCTCTTAGATCAAATCCTAATTTGTGTAATGCTTTTACAATCGCAGCGCCCGGAACATTTGCAGAATACATAATTTTTCCTAGTAGTGGAGACAAGTTGCAGTCTTCTGGGCCAACTTCAATTGCTACTGATCAGAACAACAACAAGCTTTCCGTTTCAGCAGCGCGTAGCCATCCAAACACTGCAAGCTTGGCTGTTAAGCATGTAGAATTAGATTCCTCAGCTCGATCAGCAGGTACAAGCCATACACTTACTCCTGATGACATTCTCTATAGCCAGGTTGCTATAGTTTTTAATTTAGCATTTTCACCCTTTAAAATTAACATGACTTGTCCCGATCGAGATGTGTGTAATATGCTAGTACAAACTCTGCATTGTCCTGACTTTTGTATATCTGCTTTTAATTTTGTTATTCTTGTATAGTTTTCTAAGATCACCTAATGGATGTAGTGTACATGGAAATCAAGATAAAACAATTGTTTTAGCATTGATTTTGTGTATCTTACTGTAGATAAAATCCTAACACTTGTACAAGTGCAGTGCCCGGTTCCTTCACAGAACAAATGATTTTTCAAGAAGTGGCGAGCAATAGCAGTTCTCTTGGCCTTCTGAACTGTATTCTGGACAAGTTTGTGACCTCGTCCCCACATTCTAAGAATTTTGTTGAACAAATATCCGGCTACGGTGTCTCTACATCTATTATTATGACTTTGCAGATTATGGAGGGGTTGGAAATTTCTCCGTCCGGACGTCTCCTTGGGAAACAAGAGGGATTCTGCGTTGCTGGAGGACGGTGATCGGAGCGCCAAGAAGGCGAGGATGGAGCTACCTGTCAGTGGCCAAGCTAAGCGAGCCGGAGGAGGCGCAGTAGTGGACATGAGTTTGCTCAACTGTCCCCTCTGCTGCCGCCCCCTCAAGCCTCCTGTCTTCCAGGTTTCTTTCTACATCATTCCAACAATTCCATGTCCCATCCCATTCACCTGAAGACAGTGATTAATACACATGTTTTGTTTGAGCTTAATTTTGTGCAGTGCAATGGCGGGCATTTAGCTTGTGGCAGGTGCCTTGCCGAGCTCCCCGGCGAACAGTGCAAGACATGCGAGCATGGCGGCGGTTTTGTCCGCTGCCCCGCGATGGACGCCGTCGTCACGTCAACAAGGATAGAGTGCTCCCACGATGGCTGCCGGAACTTCATCCCATACCACGACCTCACCGACCATGAGAGCGAGTGCCCATGTGTCCCCTGCTACTGCACTCAGCCCGGATGCCCCTTCGTCGGCCCGCCACTCGCGCTCCTCTGCCACCTCGCCGCCCTGCGCTCGGTGCCAGTGCACAAGATCCACTATGGGGAAGAGCACCGGCTCCGGGTGTCAGAGAAGCAATGCCTGCTCCAGGGTTTAGAGGACGACGGCGTTTTTCTCCTTGCCACGGGCGCGCTCGGCAATGCCACCGTCGTGTCGGCAGTGTGCATCAGGGCAGCTGCGTCAACAAAGCCGCAGTATGCGGTCAAGCTTTGGGCGAATGGTCCTCCACCGCCGAGCAGCGCGGCGGGCAGAATCAAGTGGGAGTTGGAGGCGGTGACAAGCAGCACAAGGCCCGGCGAGGTGGTGGTGGAGGAGCTGCCGTCTTTCTTGACGCTGCCGCCAACGTATCAGGTTGGGTCAGGGGCGTCCAGGGAGGTGACTCTCGACATCCGCATTGACAAGATGTGATTCATACTGCCAGAATGATCGATGTGGAATTTATTTTTTATTTTTTTGCGGGGATCGATGTGTAATTTGTGTGTGTTTTAATCATCCCTCACTATCTAGCTTCGTATTATATAGACTATTAGACATTATGAACGGCAATGCTTTAAGAAATGCATCTTATGGTTCATGTCATCCTTATGATGACATTTCTTTACCGCAAGGGCAACCCCCCTTCCCACACTCCTCCCATCTTGTGACCTGGCCGCCCCCCGCACGGGTGGCTGGGACACTTCCGGCCTTCCTCCCTCGCGCCCCTCCCCTCCCTTCCCCCTTCATTGTCGCTGGCGTGTGTTGTCGGGCTAGGCTTGGCCGGAACCATCGCCAGTGGACCCTGCTACCCCCCCCTCTCCCGGTGGCCTCCTCGTGTGGGGTGGCGTAGCGTCGACAGTGCATCTGGTGGCGGTGGTCCACTCAACGGCCACGGGGTGACCTGGTGCTGTGGATGGCAAGTGAAACGTCATAGCCCGTGTTGGTGGCAGGGGCTTGTTCTGTTGGTGCCCTACAGGACCTAATATGGGTTAGGGCGGGCTAGACTCGACCTTGCTACCCCGGGTAGACTGACTAGCGGTGTGTGAAGGGTGGCGGCGACGACGCCGCGGGTACTGCTGTGTGGCGGCGATAGCTTCACAGGCCCATATGAATCCGACTAGGCCTATGGTGTTGATCAAGAGGGTAGCGGTGCCGGTGGCCTACGTGTAATAGCATGGTGGCGGGGACTTTATGGGCCCTCCGAGGGCTCGGCCAGGCCTGCCAGGTGTGCCCATGGTGTCGTGTTCGGTCAACACCTGCCAATGGAGGTGGGGGATGTCCTCCAGGTGGCTATGTTGTTGTCGCCTTCCGGCTCCAACGGCCTGGTGTGCTCTTGCCGATGCATTCAGCCGGCTACCGTCTATGGCGGTGGAGGTTGTTTCCTCTCGCGTGGTTGTGGTAATGCCGCCCTGTCTATGGTTGTCTCTTCTCAATATGGACGGCCTCGCAGCGATTGTCATGGAGAGACGACGATGGTGACACAAGACCATGGTGGTGTATGTTGGTGGGTGGCAAGAAGGAGCGCATGAGGGAGCAACTGCAGTTTCTTTAGCTGCGATTCTAGGAGGAAGCAGCTACAGGCAGTTTCTTTAGCTGCGATTTGCAAGGGGGGTTGATTGGAGGCTCAAGCGAGCAGTCCAGAAGTGGTTGGTGTCGATTTTGTTATGCAGGGAGTTGGGTCATGGTTGTAGAGTGATCAAGGTGTGGACGAAGTCTATTTGTTTGAGGTTGTGTTAGTGACAGTAACAATAGGAGAGGATCAAGTTGTGCTAGTGTAGGAGAACAAGATGGGTATTGGTGATTTCTATGGGTATAGATGTGGATATGGCAGTGCAGCTAATATAGTCACTGCCACAAGTAGGAGTTTCTTTGGAAGAAGACCAACAAAAAGAGTACATGGTTCTGAAGTTACTAGGGAATTTTCACACATCGTGAAGGTCCAAATGACGGTTGATGAATGGGATAAATGGCAAAGATTTAAAGAAGTGTGCCAGAGTGGTAAATCTGATTTGCACAAACACAACTGCTTCAATGCAAGATGGCTAATTGACTCTGGTGCATCTAAACATATGGTAGGATCTTATAAGGATTTTTGTGACTATACTCCTGATTTTTTAGAATAGAATGTCACACTTGCTGATGGTTCTGTTCAAAGTATTGTGGGGTCGGGAAAGATTAAATATAGTCCAAACATGACGCTATCATCAGTGTTGCATATTCCCTCATTCCCAATTAATTTTTTGTCAATTAGTTGCATAACCAGTGAGCTTAACTGCGTGGAAGGAAATTAGGGACAGGAAGTATGCGAGATGGCTTGTATTACCTGGACAATGAGGTTTCTCATGCAGTTGCATCTGTTCTATCTCCTTCACCTCTAGAAGAGTTTCTACTTCAACACCGCAGATTGGGGCATATGTCCTTTGCTACGTTGTGCCAATTTTATCATAATCTTTATAATAAACTTAAGAAGTAAAACCTAGTATGTGGCACATGCCAATTTGGAAAACAAACTAAGAGCTCTTATGTGTCATCTAATAACCGAAGTGACACACCACCTAAAGTTATACATTCTGATGTGTGGGGTGCTAGTGGAGTTTTAGCTTTAAATGGTTACCGCTTATTTGTTACCTTCATTGACTATTGTACTAGATTCACTTGGGTTTATGTGTTGAGAAACAAGGATAATGTGTTCGAATGCTTTGTTGATTTTCATAATATGATCAAGACACAATATAATGCATGCATGAAAGTATTCTGTACTGACAATGGAACAGAGTATGTGATCAAGGAATTTGATAAGTACTTATCCAGTTCGAGGATCATACATCAAACAACTTGTCCAAGTACTTCTCAGCAGAATGGTTTGGCAGAAAGAAAGAATAGACATCTTCTAGAGATCACTAGTTGCATAATGACACCTATGAATGTTCCAAAGTTTCTGTTGGGTGAAGCTGTGATGACAGCTGCTTATTTGATAAATAGAATACCATCTTGGGTACTTGGATATAAGACACTGATAGAGTGTGTAACCGGTAAAACAACATATGTGGTTCCACCAAAGGTCTTTGGGTGTGTGTGCTTTGTCAAGAACTATAGGCCATCTGTTGGCAATGCAAAATCGATCCAAGGGCATTGAAGTGTGTATTTGTGGGTTATTTCGGTAAACAGAAGGGTTATAAGTGTTGGTGTCCGTCTGAAAGGAGAATGTTTGTGAGTGCAGATGTGGTATTTAGGGAGCATGTACCATTTTATGGTGAACCAATAGACTTAACTTATGTATTCCCTGATATGTTTACTAATGATCGCAGGTGAAGATTTTGATGCGGGGAGAGATGAGGTAGAGGAAGATGATACATCATCTTCAAGAGAGATGATAATTGGGGTAATTCTAGTGGGGACAGAACAAGAACAAAGACTTGGAGAGAAAAATGACTCATTAAATGAGGTACTCTGATGGCCAAAACCAAACGAAGAAAAAGAGATTCGGGTATATGCACGAAGAAGGCGTACCGAAGAGCTGACGCAAGTACTTGAACATGAAGGTGAGGCAGATGGACAACATCAGGAGCATGAGGGGCAACAGGTTGACCAAAGATATGATACTCAAGGTCAAACTGATGACACTAGAGATGATACTCAAGGTCAAACTGATGACACTAGAGATGATACTCAAGGTCAAACCGATAACACTAGAATGCCCTCAGATAATGGTAACATCTCTCGTCAGTATGATGATCTTGATGTGCCTATAGCTCACAGAAAGCAACCACGCACTAATGCTAGAAAGTTCCCTCCAAGATGGATCCTTATAATGTTTCAAACTATGTCACATATTGCGGTGACCCCGGCATACCACTTCATGATGTAGTACACTGTAGTCGTTGACATAACACCAATGAAACACCGTTCACTAGTATTACATCCCTCATAGTACAACAGAAACACAGCAGGTCCAAGACATGACTATAGGTTACAACTCAACTCTTTACACAAGATCCAGAGAACACTCTAGGTTAAAGAGAGAGAAAGAAACTTCTTACAAAGAAGAATTATAAATAATCAACTCAAATCTATTATACTAATAGACTAGTATCTAAACTATTGAGGCTTGCATTGCTACTATTGCAATACTCTACAGAAGTAGGTTCTATGGCTAGAGATTCTATTCTTATCTAATCTGCAACTTCGTCTTCACTTGAGTTGATATATATGTTGACTTCTTTGACTTTATTGAAGAGCTTTAGCTTTTGATGATGATTTCTGGAGCATAACTTGATGTAGACGTCGTCTATACTGGCTTTAGAACCTAGCAAGGGTTAAGAAGATACTTTGAGTACGAGCGTACTCAGCAAGTTAACTAGAAAAGGAGTGTTTGATGCACTATAACTACAGCCACAGACCATAGGTCGTAGGCAATGCAAATTTTTGTAAACATTTCTTTAAAGGTTGCTTTTATTCTGAAAAGCTATGTCCGTCAGCCTTCACGGGTTTACCAGAACTTTCATGGAGTTCCTTTCCCGCCGTGTTCGCAGCTCCTTCCCGAAACAGGGAGTAACAAGTTATAGTTCTTACACTCTGCAGAGGTGCGTCAATTTACCCATGAGAGATCTTAGCTTTGTTGCACATCCGAATTACAGGTTCGTTCACACTTCTTTGGTGTGAGGCCCAGACTAAGATCCAAGCCAATCACTGCCTTCTCCGCGACCCCGCATGTCTCCTTGGTGTATGCCAGCCCACCTATTGAATTGCGGCAATTGGCAGTACAGACCGTTCAGATGCCGGAACTATCGTGGGACGTTGAGGGCTCCCACCCATATGTTGCATATCCTCTAAGAATTACCATATAATATGCACGCTACGAGTGATAACAGCCACGACCCGCACATCCGGCTCCATGCGAGAGGGAAAAGATACAGATGACTTCTCCGTCCCATTCCAAATCTCATGGTCAACGCGTAATATACGACGCAAGAATCACTAGCGACATTGGTTGTTAAGTCCTAGATAATATGTCCATTTACCACCGAAACTCTTATAGTAGGTTATTACCTCATGGTAAATAACCTATAATCACATTATTATGAAAATAGTGTTTTCTGACCTTTTTCAAATGCAGGTGATGACAACACTGGATTTGTAAAATACTTTACAGAAAATAATCAAAGGACATGAGCAAGTGTGAACTTGCCTTTTGTGATTGCAAGATTATGCACTCACGGTCTTCAAGACAATATAAAAGATCCAATATCTGAAATCAGCATCATTGGTCCGGTAAGGACTAATGTTTAAAGAAGCAAGATGCTTTTATGCATAAGTAATGTAATGAAAGTTGATAAACACGAATTCCGAGAATAACGTTGTTCTAGGGTTTGAATATTGGAAAGGTTTTTCTTGGAATGTGTTGCCCTTTTAGATTAAGTTTCACACATGTGCTTCTTATTAAGGCTTGTGAGTGTGTGTGAAACAACATGTAATTATAATATCATACAAAAATGAGATACAAAATTGTGGAATGCTACTCAAAGACTACTTATATAATAATTGTTTATCTTCAAATTCACTTTACAAGTAGTGTCACTTATAAAGAACTTTAAGTGTTATTAATCCTAAATATATAAGTAAAGTATAAAGTAAGGTGTTTACTATTAATTGTCATATGTTGTTTGAAGTGGCAAAACGAATAACTTTTGAAGAAAAGATTCCTTTATTAAGGTTTAAACAATCTTTGTGGTTAATCAGATGTGGTCGATGTTGTTTGTGTTTGCTTGAATAGTTTGGATTTGAGATGCTTTACAATTTAATTATAACAGACCAAAGTTAACTATAAAGTATATAATAAAGTTTTTAGCATTATACTTAAAGTCTGGTAGACTAAAGTTAACTTTAAAACATAGGTGGACTTTAGGTGTAATGCTTATTATACTTATACCTGGTTCACTTTATAATGTTTCTTTAAAGTTACTTAGTAATGGTATTATTTTTAGTTGGTAGTGGTTTCTTTACATTATAATTGTATAAAGGGATTTATCTCCCTATAAGGGTGTGGTTAAGGTTTATGATTAAGTAGATAATATTATTCACTATTTATGAGCTCACTATAGTGTTTTGATTTGTTTATAAATTTGTTATTAAAGTAAAGAATGGGTTTTATCTCATTACAACTATTCTTGGAGTTTTTAGATTGGATAAGGATCCTTTTATAAAATAATCTACATTAATGGTTGAGAGATAATTTAATAAAATTGTATTTAAAATGTGCTAAACCACTTTGACTTCACACTAATAATATTTAAGACTAATACTCTTTATTAGACTCAATTGGCTAATTTTTAAAATTATTAGCAAATTTCATTTATCTTTATAAAAATTATTAGTTAAAGAAATAGGTTTAAATTCAAGTTATTAAAGAGTTTAACTTTTTATTTAACTTAAAAGTGGAATATTATATTTTTAACATATAGGTATTATTTTTGTGATCATTTTGGTATATTACACTTATTTTTGTGATTTAAGAATAATAAGATATGATTTTTATAAAACTTATTATTTTATAAAGACTTAATAAATAACAATTATTTGATTTAGTAGAGTAATAATGCATGATTATAGTTTTAAATTATAATTCTTATTTTTCTAAGATTTTTGGTATTTTATTTATATTTTTATCAATTACCCCTATTAAATTATGGATTATCAAAGTTTTATTACTTATAAAACCTTTATTAAATAATATTTATTCAAATAATTATCATAATAATATTTGGTAATGGTTTTAAGTTGTATATTTTGTTTTTCTAAAAAAATTCATATATTACACATAACTTTCTGAATTATAAAACAAAAGTTATTAATTAAACAAGATTTAATTATTTTATTTTATTTCTGTAATATTAATATTTGAATTCATATTGTGTTTATCAATTTTTTACTAAACAGCTAATACTTTTCTTACTGAGGCAAGACTTACCCAAGGTCACTGACCAGTGGGGTCAGTACCACGTTGGATGCCAGATGGGCACAGACCAAGTCAAACGTGTTGACTGGGCTTAGGTGGCATGTGCATGACGTAGCGATGACGTCACAGAGGATGATCCTCTCAGATCGAAGCTCGATCGAGTGATTGAGTGCATGCGCGTGGCCGAGGCTAGGCTTGCTGGAAAGAGGCGGCGACGGCGAACCTAATAGTGGCGGCACAACTCTAAAATGGTCACCGGAGTGCAGTGCACGGCGGCGACTGGCGGCTATGCACGACGACGCTCGTCGGTGACTCGATACAGGAAGCAACTTGAACATTTGGACACACGAGGAGACTTAGGAACTCACCAGGAGCGCGGCAGTGTTGTCGGCGACGCGAGTGGTTGCCGGAATCGGTGAGGATCGATGATGACCGGCGGTGTCAGTGAGGTCTCGATTGATCCGATAGGGGGTTCCTCGACTTCCATGGCTTGGATTGGGAGAACAAGGACATCATGGCGAGTCTGACGATGCTCTCAGAAGGTGGAAGGTGGAAGGTGGCTCGGGAACGATGGCGATGGTCGTCTCCGGCGAGCTAGGGTTCGGCAGAAGGGGAATTTGAGAGGAGACAGAGCGGAAGAAGAAGAAATGGAGATAGGGATGAGCAGGGTTGTCGTTGTGGTCTTCTTATCCTCCTCTGGGATGGTGGCGGGCATCGCGGCGCACGGCTGACGACGGCGGCGGCATCGGCGGCGGTGAACCCCTCCAGCGAGGTGCTTGTGACACACGAGGAAGACGACAGCGGACATTTGCGGAAAAACCCCTAGCGATGTCTTACTCTCAACCCGCGATCCCCCTCTGGTCCCATCTGTCAGTCATCGTGGTGACGAGCTAAGCTCGTTGTTGGGCCAAAACTGGGCTACGGTTGGGTTGCTGTGATTGCTCGTGGGTGATGGATAAGAAGAGGAGAAATGGGCCGGCCTCGCTATTACTCTGGCTCCAGTTTTTTTTATTAACAGAACCTTTTATTTTTTTGTTTTCTTTAAACCCTTTTAACTATGAATTTTTATATGGATTTAAATATCCAGAATTGTTATAGAGCACATTAAATAATACTGGAATATTGGAAAATAAGTGGTGTTGATAACTTTCTTGATTTCCTTATAACTTTAAACTAATAGGAAACTATTTTTTTGAGTGTAATATTCATCACTTAGGTTTTTAGAGATTTTCCTTTTACTATAAATATATATATTTATGGAGAACTTATAAAATGATTTTTATTGCTTCTTTATAAGTGTAATTGTAATGGTTTAATATAACTAAGTATATGCATTTAATTTATCTCATATTCATAAACTTATTAAAGAATGTATTAATATTAATCCATGAGTTTTTATTCTTGTTTATTTATAATATTGAAGAAACTTTTATGTATATTGATCCTTCATAATTATTTGATACATAAAGTTCTAAGTACTAATAGTGTTTGAAATTATAATTGCTTGCCCTAGGGTTTTAGGGTTCTTGATACATTTGTATTCTTTTGTTGATATGAATAAAGATTAATGGCTAAACACATTGTCTTTATGTTTGTGATCAGAATGATGTTACCTTTTACAAACAGTGGGGTGATTCTTTAGAATGACTTATGAGAAAGAATTGATAAAGATACTCCTAAGCACATATGGTTATGATAATTGGAATTGAGAAAAGATGTGCTTAATTGATTTGTTATAGGAAAATATTCCTATAAAGCATTGTGGAAACAAGATGATAGATCAACCATAGAAAGTGGATATTAGGTTTGGTTTTAGATTTAGGGTTTAGTGTTTAACAAGGATTCCTATATTCCAGACTTCATAATTCTGGACTTCTGATTAAGGAATTCCTTTCCTGGATATATTACTTCTCTATATCCATCATCATGTGCTAACATGATGAGCTTTGCTTCACAAAAATATCTTATCAATAATTTCTCCTCCTAAATCCATTTGTAAACCAATGAGCTTGACACTAAAACTTTTCATAATCTTCTCATATCCATACTTGGTTAAATCAACTATTCTACTGCTGATAATCTCCAATCCATCAAGTAGTTACTTCTAACTCCACTCATACTCTTCCTTAATCATCCATCACTAACATTACTCTAATGGATGTATATATCAAATTCTACTCTCCTTAAGTGTTTAGTATTTCCCAAGAGGAAGATACTACTTCTCTAATTCAATGTGCTCTAGCATCATCTTAATCATACTATCATATCTCTACTTGATTGTAGTATCTTATACTCCAACCTCTCATTATATTAATATAACTTGTCATGGCTAATCTAGGATAATATATCTATACTAGGTTTTAATCATGTTTTACCCACCAATGTCACTTATACATGATATAAGCATTCAATCTTGGTGACTTAAGCATGGTCATTATAATCCTTTGGGGTTTAGATTTTTAGTTGACTAATCAAGGCTTCATCAATACAATATTACAGTTGTATTGAAATTATCTTCTTAGTATCTCTATTGGATTAAGGAATGCTATTCATGAACTATGCTTACTTAATCCAATAGGATTACTCCTTGGTATCTATCTTCAGGATTCATCCTTGTAATCTTCTTTGTTACCATATTGATTTGATTTCCTTCAATCACTCCCATCTTATAGATGATATCTAGTACTAGCATTACCTTCTACCTCCTATTACTTCATTCTCTAAGGACTTAGAGTGATTGTTATAATAAAGGCAATAGTTGCTAGGTCAAGAATTGATAGTTTAAGAATTTGTGAATCAATAGTTGATTACTCAACATTGATGAACAACAGATATTAAGATAAGGTTCATTAGATATGATAAAGATTGATATGGAAAGAAAAATATATGGTGAATGATCTTGACTTGGTTTCTTTCCTACTCAAACTAACTAAAGAGTTAAAGTTAGGTATTACCATGATACTCATGGTATAAGTAGATGAGATTAAGATTTAGTTGTTACATTCCTATTACTTGTGTTATATTTATAACTTGGTATTCATGAGTTGTGTAATTAATACTAGGATATGATTACTTCAGGATCAAATATGAACCATTAAGTAATATAGTAGGGTTAACTTTTATTGCATTTGATCTACCCTTAGATCAAATCTCCCTTACCCAAAATAAGGTTTTAGCAAGGGTCATATTGAAACTTATCGCAGTCAACTTGATGATCTACTTCAATTCCATCAAGTTAAGAGAAGCTTCAATCACATTGACAAGTTTTTATTTAAAAGCACGAAAATTATTCAGATTTTCTATGCATGAATGCAATGCACACATCTGGGTTCAGCTTATTTCTAAGCTCTAATGCTGGGACGTTACACATATGACACTATTGGTTCATCTTATAAGGCATTTATTGCAGCATTGGACTCTATATAGGACCTCTACCACAGGACTGGCGGGAGGCCAAACTGAATCCAAGGTGGAGGGCAACAATGCTAGAGGAGATGGCTGCTCTTGATAAGAATAATACATGGGTAATCTCTCCACTTCCTGCTAATAAGAAGGTAGTTGGCTGCAAATGGGTATTCACCATAAAACAAACACCAGAAGGGAAAGTGGAAATATATAAGGCGAGACTCGTGGCAAAAGGTTATAGCCAGACCTATGGGGTGGGCTATGATGAAACCTTCGCCCTAGTTGCAAAAATGAGCACCATCAGAACTTTAATTTCACTGGCAGCAAATAATAACTGGAAGTTATTCCAGCTAGATGTAAAGAATGCATTTCTTCATGGAAGTCTGGATGAAGAAGTATATATGGAAATTACACCGGGATTCAAAGGGCCTGAGACAAAGGGTAAAGTGTGCAGACTAAAGAAATCACTTTATGGACTTAAACAATCGCCAAGGGCTTGGTTTGGGAGGTTTCGCAAGGAAGTCTGCTATTTGGGTTTTCAACAAAGCAACGCAGACCATACCCTCTTCTTCAAGCGTCACCAATAAAAAATTGTCATTTTGGTTGTATACGTGGATGACATTGTGATTACAGGGAATGATGAGGAGGAGATTAGGAACTTGAAGAAAATGTTGGCAAAATCTTTTGAGGTCAAAGATCTTGGCCTCCTTCACTTCTTCTTGGGAATTGAAGTAGCTTATGGGTCTCAGGTATCTCTCTCTCTCTCAAAGGAAATACGTACTGGACCTTCTTGCTGAAACTGGGATGCTTGGAAGTAAACCTGCAGTCACGCCAATTGAACCAAATCTCCGCATCACAGCCAATTCAGGGGTACCTATTGATAGGGGGATATCAGAGACTTGTGGGGAGATTAATATATCTATCTCACACTAGACCTAACATTGCATATGCTGTAAGCCTCGTGAGTAGATATATGCATGATCCTCGATCAAATCATCTAGATATTGTAAACAGAATTCTGCGGTATCTCAAGGTTGTCCTGGAAAAAGAATTCTCTTCTGAAATCATGGACATTTAGAAGTAGAAGGATATACAGATGCTGATTGGGCTGGATGCTTGGATGATAGGAGATCCACATTAGGTTATTGCACCTTTGTGGGTGGAAATCTAGTTAGTTGGAGAAGCAAGAAGCAAAGTGTTGTTGCAAGGTCCACAGTAGAAGCAGAACTGTGATCCATGGCTTCAAGTCTATGTGAGTTACTTTGGCTTTGATTATTGTTAACTAAACTTCGGTTATTCCGAGGAGGATCTCTCAGGATCTACTGTGATAATCAGGCCACAATCAATATTGTAAGTAATTCAGTTCAACATGATAGAACAAAACATATTGAAATTGACAGACATTTCATTAAGGAGAAGCTTGATAAGAGAGAACTCCAAGTTGGCTTTGTCAAAACTATAGATCAGCTCGCTGATGTATTAACAAAGGGTGTGAGTATTGTTTCCTTTTTGAAGCTATGTGACAAGATGGGGCTCTTAGATATTTTCGCCCCATCTTGAGGGGGAGTGTTGTAGGGGCTTAGTTGCAAGATAGATAAGAAGGAGGGGTTAAAGTGTAAAATGATAAGTGTATATGTTAGATGGGGAAGGAATGGATCGGGTAGTAGAGTTTTCCAAAAATTTCTTGTGTTTCTCCTATGCAGATTGCTTCTCGCTGGTGATACTTCGACAAGAGTGCTCGACCTCCTGATACGCTAATTTTGTTTCAAGTATTTGGGCCTCCCCCTCTCGATCACCAAGATCTCGAGGAATGATCTACAACTGCTTGTTCACAAGGTGGCGCAACCATGTGCCCACTTGCAAAGCTTCCATGCTTGAGAAGAGTGGCGGATTGATCCTGGTAGATTCTACCCTGAGAACCACTTCCATTTACCCCATGTTGTCCCTGGATCTGTCGGTTGTGGTTCATCAATTGTGTGGAAAAGCTTCAGTGGGGTTTTCTCTGGATGGCCAAGAAATAAGCAGGGAGAGGCAAGTGTGTGGTAGCTCAGTAGACCATTTGTAGTCCAAAACAGTTGGGGGAGCTGGGATCAGTAATTCACATCTTATGAACCTCGTCTTGCGCATGGGTTGGCTTGATTTGGTCGACGGGGAGAAGCCATGGCACGGGTTGCAGGTGCAAATCCCCCTAGAAGTGGAGGCGATGTTCCTTGCCTACGCCCGTTGTGATCTTGGCAACGGTACTCAGTTTTTGGAAAGACAGATGGGTGGACGGGCACAGCATGAGCGATATCGCTCCCAACTTGATGGAATTCGTTAGGCCAAGAGATAGAAGTATGAGCATGGAGGATGCCCTCTGAGACAAGCGCTGGACGACGACCATTGGGGGCTCCCCTTCCGTCCTAGCGATCCTGGAATTCGTCGAGCTCTGGGCTCAATTGAGAGCGCGCGCAGTAAGATGCCATATCTTGGAGATTGTTCGCGGATGGTTCTTACTCAGCCAAGACAGCGTACAACGGTTTCTTCTTAGGTAGAGAGTTTGCCCCTGTCGCCATGGAGTTGTGGAAGACCGGCGCACCTTTGATGCACAAGATGCATGCCTGTTCACCCTCAGAGACAAACTTTGGACGGAAGATAGGCTCGGGCAAAGGTGACTGCAACATCCTCCGCACTGTCCCCTCCGCTGCTAGGAAGAGGAAACTGCAAATCATCTAACACTCTAGTGTTCTTTCTCGTGATAGCTGTGGTATGAGATCTTGCCGCCACAGAGGCTCCATCGCTTCACCGCTGACGCGAGCGCCATGCTGTCTACTTGGTGGCATGTCATCAGCAAGGCAATGCCAAAGAAGGACATGAAGGAGCTCAATGCCATGATCATTCTAGTGGCTAGATCTCTTAGGTTAGAGCGCAATAGTAGTGTTTTGATAAGTGTGCAACTATGTCGTGGGAATTGCGTAGGAGGATTCTGCTATTTCGAGTTGTGGAAACAATGGGTATGTGTGGACCTTCTGGAGAGATTACATAGTCTCTATGTTGCGTGGAGTTGGAGCGAGGTCGCCTATGATCTTGCTCCTAGAACTGCTATAGCAACTTCCTCTCTATCTTAATAGTTTGAAGGCACGCAATTCTATTGCGTGTTATTGAAAGAAAAAGAGTGAAGACAATGATGGCCACCACTCGGGCACGTTGTTGACGTACTTGTGGGTTTTGTGGATTGGAGGAAGTTTCCAACTAGTTGGAGGGAGTGGGGACTTGGGAGACACCCATGAAGCGCACTCCTAATCTCATGAATCACCACTCCAGAGTCCAGACGACATCAACTAGGGACTTCCGAGGTGCCCACATCCACAGTGCCCGATCCCCTAAATACAAAGTATATGAGAAACCAATACTAGTACACATTGTATATTGTAATCTTAAATATAATAAAACTGGAGTGAATTCCACGTTTTACCCTCTGCTTGTGCATTTATGACACTAATTACCCTATGTAGTGAAAATTCATCTAAATTACCATGTTCGAAACTTTAAACCCTCATTTTCTGAGGCATATCTATTGGGAAAGGTGTGAGGTGACGACCGAACCTCGAAATTATCGAGATAACAACAAAGAATAGAACATTTGGTGCAGAGAAGGGTAGATATGATCGGCAACGACGTCCTCCAATCTTGACATATTTTGTTGCATCCCATTGTCCTAACATGTCGGCCTTATCCAATAGCACGTGTTGAATGCTAAAACAAGGCAAAATCATGCTTAGAATTTTCTTAAATGGGACATTCGGATACAATTTCTACTAAATGGGGTAATTAGTGTCTCAAATGCATAAATAGAAAGTAAAATGTGGAATTCACTCATAAAAATGCTTAATTTATGGATCAAGTCCAAACCAAACGAATCTGATCGGCAGTCTCTCTGCTATAGAAGTACAATTGGTGATACCGAAATCAACTAACTAAACTTTCATATTTATTTTATGGTGGGCCATTTTTATTTCAGAAATCGGTGGGAGCACTTGTATATACTATTTGATACCAGGCATGTTGCATACGGGCATATCAAGTAATCAAACCATATATATACACATGTAACAATATTCAAGTCATTTTATGTTAGACGGGAAAAGGTTTAATATCAAGTGTTAGAAGGAAATTATGATTATTGGATGTTGGACATTATGGAACTCAAGGAATAAACTCATTTTGGAGAATTAAGATGCTAGCCAACAGGAATGTATGAGATTCTTCAAAGAAAACTTTCGGTTGGTCATGCATAGAGCAAAACCTAGCCTCAAAGAGGGTATGCAACACTGGTTGGACCCTTTGTAACATGTCTCACTTTCTCTACTCTTCCATGTAAATATTATTTTTATATAAAATAAAAAAGGATGTAGTATAGAGTTTTTCATACTTTTTTCCATAAAAAATCCATTTTATGTTCGTAGTTGATTATTCTAAGAGATAGTGTTTTAATATCATGCATACACCGTCAACTTATTTCTGAATCCATTGTAATTTTTAAGGCACATTTAACCACCAAAGGTTGCAAAAATCATGTCAACGATTAAATTTACACTCTAGAAGTTTAGATATATGCTTACCTAGATAGAAATTAGAAACTACTACTATTAGATATTTGTTAGATAGATCTATGTCACAGATACATATAAACTATATACATTATGCATAGTCAAAACACTATTAGAAGGAATTTATGTTACTAAATAGAATTTAAATTTAGCACAACACAAGAGTATTTTCCTATGATACATTACAACCTATACCAAAGAACACTCCAACTAATATTTAAAAAAATTCTAGATATTCGATTAACTATATCAGATAAGTAATAAGCATCATACTCGTTAAGACTGTAGCATTCAAAAAATAAGCTTGAAGTATAAAAATTTAGTATAAAATTTATTTATTTTAACCGCCCTTGGATCCAATGGTGAAAATGTTCTAAATGAGAACCTTTGCCGTTTACATTAGCCACACCTGTCACTTCGTCCATTTCATGATGCGTTGTGAAGAGAGCTAGTCATGCCTCACCTGAGGTGTTCGTCATGGAAACCATATCATCGATGTGTGGTATAGAGTAGAAGAATTAGAAATAGAAATTGAAGTAGAACTACAACTAGAAGTAGAACTACAACAAGAAGTAGAACTAGAAGCAGAAGTAGACCGACACACCTACTAGTGTAGTATCTTGTAGGTATTTATTGTCGATTGAATTTGAAATATTATGTCATACCGCCTAATATTAGACTATGTATGTAATGTTTGAATTTCAACGATTTATTGTATATATGCTATCTTTTGATTTTGAGTTCTAAGTTCAAGTCCAACATGCGTGAAATATTTGAGCTTTTACTTAGGACATTGATTTGAATAAAGTTTATATGCACACAAATATGACAAACAAAAATATGTAGAGAATGTATAGTACTAACCGACATACACAGAGACCGATTAGTGATGGGCACACCACGAACTGGCACCTACACACAACCGTTAGTAGTATAGTCCTTGTTGGTACCTATAGTAGGACCCATCGTGGATCTTAGGAGATATACAAGAACTATGACACTCACGACTCATGTGGAAAGAGCTTCCCCAAAAGAATGGCCTTATAAAACATAAAGTTTAAAATAGCGGATTCATAAAACTTAGTTACAATAAAACATTCACCAAAAGTATTGGATTCATAAAACCTAATTATAATTGATCCACAAAATTTACATTCATAAACATAATTATAGGCCTCAAGTATATATATGCTAAAAGCCTAGATATGCCTTACACGGGCCTCGTTCCTTATTTGACGCCTGTTGTGCAAATAGGGATGTGGCGCCCACACATGGCCGTTGGTGGATAGATACATTTTTTAGCAGAAAAGGGTCTCGACAGGCATTGCATTATTTACAAAGGAGAGATATACAACACCTAAAAACATGACCCATAACAATTCTACTTTGCAGACTAGTCCTAGGATTTTGATAAAAAGGACCTTGAACTGCAAACCTAAAGCACAATCAAGTCCACGCCTCTGCTCGGGATTCACCTTGCCTACACCGGGGACGAAGCCACTTGGTTCGGCGAGATTGTCATAGGCCCAGGCCATGGCCTCCAAGCAAAGGAAGCACATCCTCAAGGACCTGAGGTTGAAGATGCTAACAGACCATGCCGTCTCCATACTTGGCCGCCTTTCGGCCAGAAGAGTCATCGGGTAGACAAAGACCACCCACCGATCGTCAGGCGGCAAGCGGCGTTGGTGGACAGGTCCATTAAAGTCTCGCTTATGCTTTATACCTCTTTTTACTTTTCATGATTTTAGATTTTGTCCTTCTTATTCTTTACTTGGTTATATTGTTCATGTTTACTTATCTTTTAGTATTCTTAATGTTTATCGCATTTTTTGCTTTTGTCTTTATTTTTATTTTATTTCTAAGTTTCTTCTTTTATTTAGTTTAGTAAAACATGAATATCTATATTACATATTTCGACATGCATGAACAATATTTTATTAAATATATGAGCATTTATTTTATTATGCATGTCCATTATTTTATGAAACATAAACATTAATTTTATATTTTTATTATAAGTGAACATTTATCATGATTTACTTTATTATTATTACACCTTGTTCTTTGTATAAATATATACATATTTCGTGTGATACATGAATGCTTGTTTTGAACCGTGTGAATTTTTTTCACACACATGGACATTTATTTTGACACATGAGAACAATATGTAATACATGTTTATTTTTGGACAACTTACTACCTCTTTATTAATTAAAGATCAAAGTTACATCTGAAATGAAAAGAGGAAGTGAAGGTGCCGGGGGATCATCCAACCAAACTTACCGATTCGACCCCTTTGCCATACTAGCTAGTTCGTGTGCAATTCGATTTGCCTCATGTGGTTCCTGATCAAACTGAATCTTGACGACTTCACTAGCTAGGTGATAGCAATCATCGAAGATAGCCGAAGCAACTCCATGAGCTTGTGCTTTATTTCTCATCGTCTCCACCACATCAGTACTATCCGAGCCCTTGATGATTATATTGCAGAGCAGATATTGAGCAAGGAGGATGTCATGCTTAGCATCTTGGACAAAATCGAGTTTGTCAGTGCAAGCGGCAACGAGCGTGTCTCCTTCAAAAGAAAAAATAACACATGTTAATGGGCTACCCCAAAAATGCATACTGTGTCTTTGGTTTTTGACCATCCAATAGGCTCCGATCTACCATAGAGTTCTCAGTTATGCAATCATGTACCCATAATGAATAATGAATGAAAGTTCATTGGATCTGTACAAAGATTTCTACCTTTGATGACATTCAGATCCCCATTTACATTCCAACGAAATGATTTGTGTGCAGGAAGTACATGCCCGGTGCTATCTTAAGTGTTTTATGTAAATCATTGGTTTGGCCAGTCATGGCTGTTTAAACCTCATTGTAGTCTTACATAACTCCATAGCTTCGGAAGAAAATTTTAGCTGTACACTACATTGTCTCAGCAAGTGCATCGATGACAAAGTAATTACATCCTCTATCGCTGGTTTCTCACCATCCCTCGGGAGCTCTTTTATATTCAATTTGACCACTTGTATCTTCAAATTTGGCTTACTTTTAATGGAAGAAATATCTTTTTCGAAAATCTGAAGGGAGGTGGATCGAAGCACTTCCCTTATTTAGTTGCGTCCATATGTCCAATCTAGACTGTTGAAACTTGATTGTAATCTTTGAGCACTTCTGTATTCAATTGGCTCATTTGGTTAGTTATCATATTTTTGTAAATAATAACAGCTCCATAACTTTAGAAGAAAATATCACTTGTAAGCTTCATATTGCTTGAGCCAACAGAAGGTCCCAGTTTCCCCAGGAATACATATGTCAGATGAAAATATTAGTCCTACACACTTGACATTGTCTCGGAAGTTCATCGGCGACATAGTAATTACATCCATCCATCAGATAAAATCTTTTGTGTCCATGGGGCAGGTCGAAGAGCTCAGGCATATGCATGTTGGTGATCTTGGACCTGCTCGTGAGGCCGCGCGGCTTCTTCCTGGCCTTGTGCGTCTTCGGTTTCTTGCCGAGCATCTGCTCCGCAGCCCGCCTCTTGACCGTGTCCGTCACCGGTTTCTCGCCGTTCCTCCGGAGCTCCTTCTCGATGTCAAGCATGTCCTTGGGCAGCTTGATCTCCTTGAACAGCTTCTTCAGCTCGGTGTCCAGCTCCAGCCTCGACCTCGGATCATTCGGGTACACATTGTCTTGCTCGCCCGACAGCCAGTAGATGTCACCTGAGGATTTCAGAGCCTGAAAGAAGAACATGAAAATTTTAGCATTTTATATAGTTCAGAGCCAAGAACTGATCTTCCAACAGCTTGAACCATGAACAGCTTGGTCACCTGCAGATCCTCGAGCACGGATGGATACGCGTCCTCCACCTCCTTGACCGGGATACCGTCGCGGAAGTCGGCGATCAAGGCGAGCAACCCATCTTTCCCCGTCACACTGTGCGTGGGCTGCACAGTCGGGTACACATACATTGGTTCATCGATCGATCGGCATGGCTAGCTAGCTAGGCAAGCAAACGCATGTACTCCGACCAACCAACCAACCAACCATACCTTGTAGGAGAAACACCTCCCGTCGAAGCACACCTTGGGGTTCTTCCTCAGGCTCTCGAACACGGCACCGTTGCGTTCGATGTCGACATAAGTCGCCTCGTTGATCTGCCTCGCCGTGAGAGCTTTCCTCGTCTGCGAGTTCAGGAAACTCGTCGACGTCAGTCAAGACAGTTCATCGACATTTTATTTTATTTTAGTTTTCTCCCCAAGAAAGAAACCCGTCAGTTTTAGTTAATTACCCTGTAGAGCAGCTCGATGACGTCCTTGATCTGCGACCCGACGGCGGAGGTCCTGACCGCGTGCATCTTCTGCAGCCTCGCCGTGTCATCGGAGAACCTGACGGCGGGCGCGGGCGGTCTCGCCGGAGCCGGCCTAGGGGCAGCATAAGCATACGGCTGGGGCTTGGGTGCGGCGGCTGGTGGGGCTCTGGCCGCGGCGATGCTGGAGAGGCTGGCCTGGCACCTCTCCTGCTGCAGCTTGAACCTGCTGAGCCTCTCGTTCAGATCCATCTGAAAGGGAAGCAAAGATTCTTGGCGATTAGCCCAAATTCCAGCTACAGGATCTTGCGGGCCAAATCAAGAAACGGCGGAGGGGAAGAAGATCCCAGGGATCTGCCTCTCCCGAGAGTGAAATTTAATTTAATTACATTAGACGATTTAAGGATTATCCCAAAAGACAGGGAGTTAGGGTTTCGGTTGCCTCTTTGCTTGAGACGGCGATGGCGGGCGAGGCCGTCCAGGAAGAAGCGCTCCTGAGAACAGGGCAAGGCCGCAGTATATATCGACGGGCAGGGCAGGCGAAGGTATCATGGTCGGTATCGGATTCGTGGCTGGCGGCGGTGGAACTAGATTAAGGTCGGTTGCCTTGCCTGGCCGAGTTGACTGGGCTTATGGGCTTCGGGCCCAACAGCCGTCTTCATCAAAATTTAAAAATCCCAAAATAAACTTTTAGTTTTACTGAATATCATGAAAATCTACCAAAAAAATAATGTACTGAACATAATGAAAATAGAGTTTTCAGGCTTCCAACAAAAGCTTAAATAAGTTTTAACAAATTCTTTTGAATTTTCAACTGAACTCAAGTAAATCTTCCCAAAGAGAACTAAATGGGGCGTTCAGGTTAAAAAGCCAAACTGAACTCTCAGATACATCCTTCTAGTTGCACTTAACAAAAACAAACAAACAACAGGGCATCCCACTTACGGAAAATTTCATGGAAAATGACAACCCCTATTATTGCTTTAACTAGCTCAAAAACATATGCATATGGGGGAAAACATCAGACATATATATCTTGGATAAAATTTAGTGCTCCGTGCCAGAACTCAAAAACCTGTAACCTCAAAGAATTAGCTTTTGCTATCCTATGATAGTAGTATCATGCGCCTTCATGTCCTGGCAGTGTTTGGCCTGTTTATGCATACAATTGTTTATGCATCCTGGAAGCAAATGTACTCCGCTTGAATTCAAAGGCATGCATTCATAAGACATTATAACCGTTGACAGTGCAGCAATCCATACATTATGACCATAATATTGTTCAACTTCGACAAAACAGCAGAGATAACCCGATGGGCGCTGCTGACAAGAGCACAGGAGATAGAATGCAGTCTCGAAGTTCATCTACCAGACGGGAGTTTTGACAAGCTGAATGGCATGCTGATTAGACTCATTTCCTCAGCTCGATGTATACCGGAGAATCCTGGGGAGACCACATGGCGTCCGAGACGAACAGCGACGCGCCCGCCTGGTATGCCTTGGTCAGCCGCTCCACGCTCTGCGTCTCACCGGACAGACAGAGGATGCCCGTCCTCGTGTACACCTGGATCTTGTACTTGAAATCATCCTCCCTGATCTGCTCGTTCACGAGGTGGATCACCGACAGCCCACGCCCCGTCGGCACGCTCCGGTCGACCACCAGCAGGAACGTCCTCCCGCTGCCGAGGGACACGAAGCGGGCCGGCTCCTCATCGCGCATGCGCAGGGGGCAGAAGTTGCCGCCTGTGACATTGGTGTGCTGGACAGTAGGGTGCTGCAGGTTGATGTGGTCGTGCAGGGACTGGCGGGCGTAGGGTCGGCAGCCGGCGATGGGGCAGTAGCATGGGGCGTGGGGGCAGGACTCTTCATGGACCAGCTTCTCCGTGAACGGGATCATGTCGGCGCAGCCGTGCTCCCTGAATGAGCATGGCACGGTCATGCCACAGATGATTTGCTCCACGGCGCGGCAGCGGGTGTCGTTCGGCTTGCCACACAAGCTGCAGTCATACTCCAGATCTTCGCAGCACTCTGAGCATGTGGTGTGGCCACTGGAGCACTGCAAATAAAAGGAGAAAAGCAAAATCATACGCATGTTACTGAAACAGCAGAAGTGCACGAGCACAGCACAGCACTGGATTACCGCCGCTGCCAGATTTGAACCAAACAACAGTGATGTTGATGCAAATCATAGCAGCTTCCTGCATGTAAAGTACATCTACCACTTGATGATGGACTTCCTATACTTTGGCTCAAACTACGCATATATACGACTTTCATGCTAGTAACAGTTTGTTGAATCTGGGTCCACTGAGTAGTCCAGAGAGTTGATACTGCATAGGCCAAGATTGGAATCCATCATAGATTCTTGGTCAATGGCAAGTGCCAAGCCACATGAAAAATATCTTCACCCAAACGGACTAGAGAACAATCGAGCACATAATGAAAATGAGCTGTGACCAATTTGTTTATAAATTCAATTTTATTCAACTTCCTAGCAATACCCAACCAGTTCTACTGAAATCAGAAGTCCAGGAACAGCATAATGACCAAAACATCATAACTGATGTAAGATGTGCTACACGTGCACTACCAGAAATAATACAGCAACATCGACATTATAAAACATCAACAACATGGAACTGAACTGCATGGTTTAAATGAACTAAACCTCAACAAAGGGTATACTAGTTCGTTGACTACAGTTTTCTGTACCTGGAAAATGGGTGGAGTCAATCCGCTGCAACAAACGGAGCATTTCAGCAACTTGGGGTCTAGGGTGACAGTGATCTTCGACGCCGCCGCAGACTTGGCCTCAGATGCAGACTTGGCCTTCTTTGCCAAGCTACTCCCTGCCGGTGGGCCCCTTTCCGTACGAGGCTTCTGTAGATAGTTCCCAGCAAAATGCAAAGTTATTGACCAACACTAGAGATGACTATGGCGATGAGGCAGAAAAAATACAGATCGATTATTCAGAGATTTCAAGGCTCTCTAGATGTTCAGATCAAAAACTCTGATACAGGACACCAAAATGTCCAATTAGCAATCGAAAACAATCTTAGATCAAAACCATGGAAATCCGTTATGCGAACACCGTTTGCAAAATCGCTTCGAACTGGGCCCCTGTTACGCCAACACGAAGGCTTAACTCGATTTCCCCCAAACCCTAAACCCCCGCCCCGCCGCCCTTCTCCCTCCACGCCCAGCGGAGAGCTCCGCACTCCTCCGACGCCGGCGCCTACACCAACCGCGGGCGGCGATGCCGGCGCCATCTCCCTCTCTTCCGCACCGCCATCAAGCCGCCGCCTCCGATCCTACTACGCGGCAACCCCGGTGACAACGCCGCTGCCGTCACGAAAGCAAGCCGCACATCCACCATGCACAACGGGTCCTATAATACTCCGTGTCCGTGGTCCGTGGAATAAACTAGTGCCAGATCTGAAGTCCTGACACCCACGAACCCCATTCTACTCTGCACGCAGTGGATCGTGGGCTCGTGGCGGCGGTTCCTTGAGGAAAAACTGGGGCGGGATCAGAGAAATGGGACGAAGTATTCACCTTGACCATGACGAGCCGATCGGCGGGATGGTCGATCATCTCCCGCTCGGTTCTTCCGAATCCAGTTCCCCTCGAGGTGTCTGCAGTTTTTTCGTAGCGCAGTTTTCGATGGAGAATGGTCTGTGTCCGTAGGCCGTCACCTAAAGCATTTTATGCTCTTTAATTATTAAAAAGATATTTTGGCAGTCTTATTAAATATTTTGTGCAGTCATGCTTAGGCTTGATTCGCTATTTTCTAATTTAGGCCCGGTCAGCTGCAGCATTTTTTATACTCCCTCCATCCAGCGACAAGTTACGTATTCCCTCCATTTGGGATTATAATCACCCACGCACGAATAACTAGGTTGTCAATTTAAACAACAAAATATAAATAGTATAACATATAAATTATATTATTAGAAACTTTAGAGTTATATTTTTTAATGGTATAACTTTTATGATATATAAGTTATATTTTGTTGGTTAAATTAACAATTTAGATATGTGCGTAGGACCTATAATCTCGAACAAAGGAAGTATAGTCCTGCAGCCAAACAAAATCGAGTCACTTATTTCTGGACTGTTTGCACTGGCATTTGGCCAGATGCTTAAGCTAAAAAATAATAATTTAATAGATAGCATCTTTTGCACGGGCATTTGGGCAATGCTAGCCCAATTGCTAAGACCGGATGAAATTAGAGCATCTTTAGCAGCCATCCGAGAGCACGTTAGGATACTTTTTTTTGGCGGGTCGCTCCTTCAGAAGCCAATTTTTTGTCGGATTGAGCCTAACTTTCAGATGGCAAACCCAGGACAAACCCGTTAAGGGTCGCCTGGTGCGCCGAACGAATGGAAAGGAGTTTAAGCCAGCTCTATCGACGAGACAACGCATTTCCGCGTTGAGATTCTCCTTCTCAATGATCATGGTGTGCAAATCACACATGCGACGAGGTGTCGCATCATGGGTTGTCTACGTCATTATGCGTCAGGAGATCCGAGACCCACATATACATCAACAATTGCAGCAGGATCTGGTGGTGCGCCTATGAAGACGCAAAGGCAACACCTAGTTTGATGTTATTTAATTTTTGTTCTAATTTGTTTTTAAATGCATGACGAACTATGGGCTTTGTTGTACTATTTATGAGCTTTGGTCGAACCCGTGGCCTAATTTATGCCAAAATTATGTGGAAGTGATGAATTTAAGTTGAATCTGTGCTATTTTTTTCATCAAATTCTCTGGCTGGATGGCCAAACCGAGTGCGCGGCTAGGAATCGATGTCCCCACGCCAAAAAAAATTAGCCAGCACCCCCTGGTAGGCACATTTTACCGCCGAAAATTGAAACGGGGGAGGGGGCACTACGGGTGGAGATGCTCTTATCACATGACAGCCAGGAATTTTCTCACAGCATCTGCTCTTAGCGCATACATTGTACTTGCTCTAATATGCTTTTAGATCTAAAGTATACAAAGTCGTCTTAAGTCTGAGTGCCAAAGGAACCTTGAACACTTCACTACACGTATTAGGCTTCTAGTCTTATATCCCTTCAAATAATAAGGCCTCTAGTCTTATTGGAGAAAAAAACATAACCATTGCCTTCTCAAGGTATGTGTCGAGCCCTAGAAAGATCCACGATATGTGCCAAATATTAGTTAAAGTAACCCCAAACATGAGACGACTAAAAACATGACTAACCAAAACCATTCCACAATGAAACTTATATAGTTGAAAAAAGGGACCTACACAAGGAAGAACACTTACCATTAGTTGGTTATGAGACTCTTGGCCCCTCAGCCTTACTTAAGAACTTAAACCTTTGTTGACACTCTGGTTTTTTCCCTGAAACAAGAAAAGGTGGTGGACGAATAATTATAGTAAGGACCTCACATAAAATAGAAAATACAACATGGCCTAGATCTTTTGCACATAACACCCTAAAATTCCCTTACTACAACAGTAACCCTATTCTCGTGTTGTGTCATCCCTCTATTCCACTTGTCGATTAGTCATAGTCTTCTTATCCATGGTCCGGCTACCACAACACATCTCGCCCTCCATCAAACTTTTAAGTTCAGTGAATTGTTGTTATGGGATTCTGTACATTAGATTATCGGATGGGTTATCCAACAAACGAACCGATTATGCCTCTATACTCTTAACGGGTACCATTGGAGGAAAGCGAATACCTCTTATCAACATAAAAAAGGATTGGGTATCGTTTCCCTTCATGTCCGTTGATTTGCATATTCACAGGCTTCTTATTTGCGTCTTCCTGGAGTAAATTGGGGTTGGAAGAAGTGAAACCAATTAGTGTGATGGTTCTTCCTTTATTGTCATGTAAATGAAACAATGATGTACCACAAGTTGTTGTTAGGTTGTTTGGAATATGAATGACGTTCATACTTTGAAGCAGAACAACCCGAGTAGAGAGAGAAGAGAATTCATCTTAAGGATGGCCTTCGCCTCAAGGACCTCACATTCTCGCTAGAGTTATGCACATGTCATTTTTCTCTTACGAGGGGAATGTTTTTTTTTGAACGGGTTATGAGGGGAATGTCACCTTTTTTTTGCGAATCAAGGAAGCTTTACTCATTACTCATGGCTATTACAATCGTTCTCAAGAATAGTAGCTAAAAATTGTGGTATATAGTTCAACCAGAGGCACCTCTTTCTCACACTAGAAACTTTACTAGCTATACTATGGGCTGCTTGATTTGTCTGTCTACTAACATACAAGATATGAAAGCTAGTAAAAGATGCATCCCCAAGATCTTTCACTTCTCGACAAATACTGACGATTTCTGATTTCTGACCTGCCATCTCTAGGGTCATTCCAAAGACTCACTATCTCCTGTGCATCGGATTCAATGTGCACGTTCTGGTAGCCCCTTTAACAGCAAATTTAGTTGCATCCCGAATCGCTTCGGCCTCCATAATTCTAGCGCTTGTTGCCTCCTCGTACCACAAAGCCTGTGTAGGTATCATAACTTCATTGTGGTCTCTGACAATCAGCCCCGTCCCCCCTTGCATATCGTCACCCCGAAAACTCGCATCAGCATTGATAGACACGTGACAAGACAGCCATTTTGTAAGAATCAAGATCCATATAAGATAATAATAAAGTGATGGACCAACCGGCAACCTAACAAGCTATTGGGCCAACCTGTCTTCTCGGCTCTGGTTTTTAGCTTTTGCAAGTTGCGCCGCCAGCCAGCATGGACGGCTGGACTGGGAGGCAATCGACCAGATCGGCGGCGACCTGCAGCTAGAGGTCCGGCGCAGCCCCCGCTCCGCTCCGGCCAGGTAGGTGCCCCGTGCCAGCCTTGCCCTGTCACTTGCCACAATCCACATTGCACTGCGATCACATCCACTTATTACTGCGCCAGATTCTCCGAATGAAATGGAACTACCCATCCAGTGCCCATCCTCCTAAACAGATCCTAATTCCTAAGTAGAGCCAAGAGTAACCACCCCTGTTCCCATCAGATGATCAGCAATCAGCATGCTACAATCCTAGTCACTAATCCTAGATTTTGTTTGTGGCCATACAGATATTATAGGATAGAAAAGAAAGAAAGAAAGAAATGACACATGTGGGATCTACAGTTCAGGAGCAGTAAAAGAATCTGCAAGCATTGTCACCACAACAGCAAGAAACCAATCCAAAAGGCCAACAAAATTCCCCCGCCCATTCAATTTTCCCCCTTCTGTCTCAATTCCGTATCGAAGCAGCGTGAAATTTCCACCAGGTTCTATAAACATTCGCACAGGTCATCCAAACTGATCGCTACTAATTACACTGCCTACTAGCTCAGGTATCCCCCCACCGAAAGCTCCCTGGCTTCCAACAATGCAGCAGTGAGTCCTTGAAGCCACATGACAGCTACCAAAAAATCCTGAAAGAATAGGCCTTGTCTTCTCACCTTGGCCCCGTGACCGTAGCCCCAGCAGCAGCGAAAATGCTTCGCCCGTGTGTCAGAAATGCTGGAGTTCGGGTGAGGGGCATGGAGAGCCACTCTGCAAAATGAGAAGAGCTCGGCTGCAGGAAAGTGCAGCCTCGCGGTTCACTGCTGCTATTGCGCGCATGAGCTGTTGCTTGACTTTGATTCTTCTAAGATCCCATCCATGTATCTGCGGAACTTCTCGGCTTGGGGGCCTGGTCTTACGATGTTCACGTTGCTCCACTGGGAACACGGATCGCTGAACCACCCATTTCTGCCCGTGCACCACGCACCAGGAACAGGCCTGTGACGCCGACGCTGGAGTATTTTCTCATCAATCTTGTCCAACAGGTACTCTTTCTCTTGAAACTTCCTAGCAAAGGGCACTCCACTCTCCACTATCTCGTCATAATGTGTACTGTCTAGGAAACGTGGCTCCATCAGAGGTGGATCGTCCCACACCATGTACCGCAGGTCATTGTTCACCGTGGAATTGCGGAAGTCGGAGTTGCATGCGACTGAGTGGAAATACCCTTCCAGAGGCAGCATCACGTTTGTGAAGTACATGAGAAGAGTTCGAGGGAGGTTCTCCCATCCAAAAATGCAATACTCTATAAAGCGCCGGTTTAGAATGACCCACGGTGAACCTATTAGAAATGGAATACTTATAAGGCAGGAAACTATTTGATAGAAAAAGAAGGCCAACTAAGTGCAACGAAAGATAAAATACCCGTGAAGAATTTGAAACCGTCAGGAGTTGCCCGTTTCTCTGTGGCTTGAAAGAACTGATTCCTCCCAGCCAGGTATATCCCAGCATCTACTATGACCGGTTGCACTCTCTGAGACCTGCAACACTATATTGGTGAAACTAATACCAATGCAGCTAAATTCTTAATAAGTTCAGATAGTACATACTCTTTCCATCCAATGTCACTGGTATGATCAATGAAGTTGAGGTGCCTTGGCACAGAGGAGAAGACGTGAATCAAGTCTGTAGCAAGGGACAAAATGAAAGACCATAAATACCAGAGAAGTTTAAAGCCCTCAAGTTTCATTAATTACCATAAAGCTTCAGCTGTTGAGAAATATTCACACATGTGAAGGTAAAGAGTATATTTATAACTTAAATAGCCCCAGTTTGATGATAAATACTGTTTCCTAAAACCCTTTCAGCAATAATAATGAAACCGAACACAGATCAATAGTGTGGGTTCCTTAGGACTTGGGAGGGGGAGAATGAGAGAAGCGGAGCAAGGCGTGGAAGTTACATACATATGTTTGGGCTAGAATGTTACACACATCTTCAGCAGGAAAAATATATGAGGTCTATGATATTATTAAAGTATATATATTATGAGCTCCAGGCAAGGGTAGCAGTAGAAATTCTACTTACAGTATTAGGCAAAGACAAAAGGGTAAATAGGTCATAAATACCAGGTTTGTATGTTAGAAAAAAGCAAGTGAACTAACCCAAGAAAAATACGAAGTATTATGGATAGGCTAAGGAACAAGCATATGAGTAGAAAGCAACATCAGCACAGAAACTGTGTGCGGTGAATCTATGAGAGATGATTTTCTTTCTTGAGCCACCATGTTGCATTTCTGCAACGTTTTAGGAAACGGTTTCAGAGCACAGAATCAGGAGAGGAAGACATAGCAACTTTGAAAGGAAGGAACACAAGAAGACTCAATTAAGTTGCTGTCTCTTTTGTCTGGTCCATCAGTTATGTTTGCTTAAAATTTAAGGTTCCTTCATGCAGAACTCATGAATTTCCAGATAGGGAAACACACAAGATTCATTTCTCAACTGGATGATGATTTTTTTCTTCCGTTTTTGTAATTTCTATTTATTTATTTGATTGACAAGCTAAAGTGCATAGGGATCTAAACTGTGTCCAGTTTTTCTTCAGGGCTTGGGTAACAAAGAGTACTCAATTAATCCAAGCAAGCAGCTCCTTCAGAAAGCTCATCTTGGTGCAAGACAATTATCTGCATTTCTGCGTGTGACTTTGACTCAAAAAAAGATGTACAGAACATCATCCAGGAAGCAAAACTGATAGCGCAAGCCAGCAGGAGATAAGGCTACTAGCTTAACTGGTAGCGCAACCCAGCAAACTTTGATAAATGTACACATGAGGCTACTATCTGAACAATTCCCACCAAAAGATCACCTTATTTGCAAGAAATAACTTCGCCAGACATTAGCATCAATGCAACTCGATGTTGTCAATTAAGCATTTGGTCATATGCTCCTTCTAAAATGTCGTGATTGCCACATGTTGTAAACAAAGCTACAGCTAGAGTTGCATAGCTCATAGGCTGACAAGATTGAGGAACATCAATATCAAGAGAAGAACCGACACAGGTAATTCAGTGGGCAATTCAGTGGGTTTGAGATTCACAACAGGAGGAAGGAACAGAGCAATTGAAGAAAACAAGATACCCTGAACTATTGTATAGTTTTGTACTATATTTCTGTCAAGGGAAGCTTTCATGCCAGCGCCTAAAAACAGTGTAAACAACTCCAAATATGTTCTCACAAATCAACCAAACCTAACAGCAGTAACACCACCAGGCAGGTCCCAGGCATCACTATGCATCTAATTGTACAATGTGACAGCAGACATTAACCAGCACCTAAGACAAACAAACATCAGAACAGAAATTCATTTCTCGGGGATACAGCAACAGCTCAATCTTGGAAAATATTGCAGTTGATGATAATAGTAGAATTTGGAAAATGAAAATACCCCTGAAAACGAAAGTATTTGCTTGGTATCTTCGTAAAGGGGTAATTCTTACAAAAGATAATCTTGTTAAGAGGAATTGGCAAGGAAGTAAACAATGTGTCTTCTGTAATCATAATGAGACAATTAGACACTTATTCTTCCAGTGTAAATTTGCTCGTTCTATATGGTCAATCACCCAAGTGGCCTCTGGTTTATCTCCCCCTTCATCGGTTGCTAATGTTTTTGGCAATTGGTTGAATGGGATTGATGATAAATATGGGACTGTTTTTAGGGTGGGAGCGCTTGCCATTATTTGGTCGCTATGGCTATGTAGGAATGACAAGATTTTTAATAATATGATGTCTTCTCCATTACAGGTTATCTTCCGAGCAACGACAATCCTACGATCATGGACAATTCTTCAACGTATGGAGTTCCGAGACTTCTTTGCGGAAGGGTGTAGACGTTTGGACGCCGTGGCGCGGGACATTTTTTCTAGACATGGATGGCAGCGTGACCTACGATTAGAGTTATCTTAGTCACAAACTATTGTGTTATCTATGCGTTTATGTTCTTATTTGATTATTTCTGGTTGTAACTTGAGAGGATTTTCGGCTGTGTGCATCCTAGTTATGCAGAGGCCGGGTGTAAACATTGCTTTAAGTAATAAAATGCCCATTTCCAAAAAAAAAAAGCAACAGCTCAATCGAACTGCCAAAAATGTCCTGTTCTGCAACTTGAAATTGAAAGAAAGAACACGAGAAGACTCAATTCAGTTGTTGTCTTTTGTCCGATCCATCACACAAGTTTGCTTAAAATTTAAGGTTTCCTCATGCAAAACTCATGGATTTCTGGATTTAGGGGAACACACAGGATTCATTTCTCAACTAGACGTTGATAGTTTTTTCCTATGATTTTTTAGTTTCTAATGAATTATTTGGCAATCTAGAGTGCACAGATATCAAAAGTGTGCCAGGTTTTTCTTTTGGGCTTACTTAGGTAACAACAGGGTACTCAACTATTCCAGCAAGCAGCTTGTTGAGAAAGCTCATCATCTTAGTACAAGTCAGTTATCTGGAATTCTGCATATGCCCTTGACAAAAGAAGAGGCCATACATGAACAGAACATTACCCAGTAAACAGAGGTGAGAATGCAAAGCCAGCAGGACATGAGAAGTTCATGATAAATCTTCACATGAGGCTACTAGCTAAACTATGTTCACCAAAAGTTCCCCTTATTTGCAACAAACAACTTCCCGGACAGTTAGCATACACGAAACATGCAGCTAGATGTTGTCAATTAGCATTCAGTCATATGCTTCGTCTAAAATGTGGCAATGGCTACATATCGGAAACAAAGCTACAGCTATAGTTGCTGCATAGGTCATGGCTGACGAGATTGAGGAGCTTCGACAGGAAGAGAAGAACTGGAATAGGTAATATTTCAGTGGGTTTGAGCTTGACAAGACGAGGAAGGAACAGAGCAATTGAAGAAAACAAGATACCGTTGAATTATAGTATATTGTGGTACTCCTACTAGATTTCTATCAAGGGCAGCTTTCGTACCAGTGCCTAGAAAAACATTGTAAACAACTGTCACACAAGTCATAAACCTTAAAAACATTGTAAACAGCACCTATGCATATCTAATTGCACAATGTGACAGCAGACATTAAACCGCACTTAAAGACAAACAGACATCAGAGCAGAAGTTTTAATTCTTCGGGGGCTACAGCAACAGCTCAACCGAACCGCCGAAAATGTGCGTCTGCAACTTGACAATTGAAGAAAGAAACAGTTCCGGCATGTGACTCGTGCTAGATCCGGAAGAGGCAGTGCATCTTTCGCGAAGGAATTGCGCTAGATTGAGGAGGACGAAGGCTGTGAATCTTACCGTCCTGGGTGACGAGGGGGTAGTCGGCGGCGTGGAGCGTGACGAACCAGTCCCACTCGGAGTCCAGCCGGAGCAGGGCGGCGGCGGCGCGGAGTGTGGCGGCGAGGCCGGAGGAGCCCATGGGGGTGCCCGCGGCGGGGCGGCCGACGACGTCGACGTTCCCGAAGGCGGCCGCGGCGGGGGCGGCGCGCGCGATGGCGGCGGCGAGGTCCGCGCGCTCGGAGTCCTTGGCGTCGGCGGAGAGGTGGAGCAGGTACTGGTTCCTGGGGTGGTATACGGCGAGGAGCAGGCGCAGGAGCCGCCTGCCGTCGCCTCTGCCGCCCGAGAGGAGGTAGGCGAAGGAGGGCGGCGCGGCGGCCCCGCGGCGCACGTAGGAGGGCGGCGGGAGGCGCGCGAAGAGCGCGGAGGAGGCGGAGAAGCCCGAGAGCGCGGAGAGGAAGAGCATGAGCGAGACGAAGGAGATGGAGACGAGCGGCAGCAGCCACTTGTCGGCGGCCCCCATCGCGGGCCTCGCTCTGGCGCAAGCAGGAAGGATCGAGCAAGCAACCGAGCAGGAGACGCGCGCGGGGGCGCTATGCAGCAGCAGCAGGAGCAGGAGCAGGATGGAGCTACTCTGCCACGCACACGACCAGGCGCGTCAACGCCGGCGCATCCGGCGGTGGGACCCCGGCGACGACCGCGGCGGCGTGCTGGCGGGTTGGATTGGTAGGGTTTGGCGGCGAGATCGCATCGGGGGAGAGAATGGCGAGATCGGGGGAAGGGGGTGTAGCAGCTCGATCTCGTCGTGTACGTTTCTCTGTCTCGTCTCAGGGAGGAGAGAGAGGGAGAGAAGGGGGAGAAGGAGGGCGAGAGCGTGAGGCGCCTGTCGCTTTGTACCAGCGGGAACGAGAGGGACGCCATGGCAGCTGTCCTGATCCCGCTGACGTGCGGTCCCACAGGATATGACCTCCCCTGTCAGCGTAAGCTCACAGCTGGGTGTGGGGATGATGGGGTCGTGTACTCGCGTGGCCCGTGAGAGGAGACGGGTGGGTCCAGGTGCTCAGAGGGAGCGGAGGGTTGTCGGATGGGGCAAACAAACGGCGCTTTGCTTCGCTCTCCCGCTTCGCCTCGCGGCCGACGACGCTGACGTGTGGGCTTAGGCTGGCAGCTGCTGCTGCCCCCAACGCGCGGTAAGAATCAGACTGGCTGGTAGGTGGGTGGGATTCCCGTGGCGCGACGCCTCATCATCGATGAGAGAATCGGTGGATTATCCTTGCGGGGCCGGGGTGTCAGTCACCGAAGGAATGCTTCGACATTTTTTATTGATGACGGGGAAAGGAATTGCTTCGACATGGTGTAGACTTCGCCCCGTGGCCGTGAGCTTTAACGCGCGGATCGATGAAGACGCCTTCGTTTTTCGTCAACCCTACTACTATGGTAGACTAGTCAGCTGATAGTATCTCTTTCTTCCCTTCTTTTCCACGAGGTCCCCATCACTTGCTGCGAGCAGCAGCCAGACATCAGATTAGCTGTAATCAAGTTAGTTGTAATTTTATAGAAATGCATACTTTTAGTGAACTACTCAAATCAGAGCCGGAGTCCAAGAAGCCGCCCTCCTTCTGAGGAAGTCGGTCTTAAAATTTTGCGAGTCTTCCAGTATAGTTAAGCCTTAACTAGTGTAGAAGCTTTATAAATTTTTTTTTGTACGGGCTCCCCAGAAAGCTGAGTAAAGAGTAGCTTCTCGGAAAGCCTAAAAAAACTAGACCTAGACACCTGTGTCCTTTATGGTTGCTACTGTATCCAATGAAAATGCATTATTTGAAGCGGGAGCTTAGTTTGTCACCGTTGTATGTACGAAGAATAGGCCAACATATACAACCAAAGGTTTTAAGAAGATGATAATTGGACTTGGCTTTGTCTCCTAAAAGACGCTCAAGAGAAATAGTATCGTCGGTGACGTAAGTAGGTAATCGATTAATTAAATAAACGACAGCATAGAAAACTTCATCCTAAAATTTGACTGGCACAAATGTGTGTGCACGTAAGGCGAGACCAGTTTCTCGTTTCTTTGTTCAGATGAACCGTTCTGTTGGTAGGTGTGAGGTAAGGGCAGGATATGTACTGCATGATGCCATGATCAAGAAATACTTGTGGAGACGATATGGGTGTGAGGTAAGGGTTGTCGGATGTGGTAAACAAATGGCGGTTTGTTTCAGTCTCCCGCTTTCGCCTCGGGCTGACGACGTTGTCGTGTGGGCTAGGCTGACAGTTGCTACTGCCAATTTGCGGTCAAAAATCATATGAATAGGTAGGTGGGAGTGGGACGCGAGGATTCTCGTGGCGCTACATGTCAGCGGGAGAACTGGTGGATTATCCATGCAGGGACATGTTTCAGTCAGTGAATGAATGGTTCAACGGTTTTTAAAACATGGAGAGGCCCCTGAAGCAGTTTATTGCTATAGTGAAAATATAGAAATAACAATCAGATCCCTAGCTTTTACTGAGAAGATCATACAAAGAAGTTGGAAAAACGAGATCAGGTCCTCGGCCGCAACCGAGGAAGAGAAATCTCCCGTTGTGGTTGTCTTCAACAGCTTCGAGTCGACGTGGAGCTTCATAATGAGCTCTGTAGAGGAACTCTGCATGAAGGTTGAAGGAGTGTCAAGAAACATCTCTGAAGAGCGTGGTTGCCTGATGACCTTCAGAGTCGGCCAACAAACAAAGGCCATTAGGGGTGTAATCCAGATAGTGGTATATCCTTGAATCTCCATAATCTGTCACACCAACCCATCCTCCGCCACCTTGGCAATCAGATCGAGGAAGCACAACATAAGGGAGATCTCTTATCCAAGGCGAGCTTATTGATGGAGACGTCGACGTCACTCCCATCACCTATAACATCTTGCCGCCAACCAGCAAGAGCTCCACCGCACATAGCCCGCATGCCCCGACATCGCGCTCCATGATAGCTCGAAGCAAGACACCATAGAGGCGTAAACCAAAGCCTTGACACTTAGACCTACACTACAACCGTATAAGGGGAAGGGACCCACACTCGCTCAATGTCGGCTAGCGTTGAAGAGGGGAGAGAGAGAGAGGGGCCGATTGACCCAGATCTGAGGATGAAGGTGATGGTGAAGGTGGGAGGGGAAGGGGTTAGGGGAGACGAGACGAGACGAGAGGGAGAGGGAGAAGGAGAGAGAGGACCCTCAAGTCAATGGTGTGTTTGGTTAAAAGCCATGTTCAACATAGAATATTCAAAGTTCACCCCATGATCGTGAGTATATTTTTTTTTTGCGGGTATGATCGTAACACGGACTTTTGGCTCTCGGGTACTACACACCCTTATATTTGAAAAAATAAAAAGATAATTAAATGAAAGGTTAAAAAAATTTAAACTTTTTGAAAATCAAAGATGACCAGGTATGCTACTCGTATAAAAATATTTGGAAAGAAAATGATTCGCATGGTCTTTAGGAAAAAAAAGACGAATCAACGGTGAATAGTACCTGGTTATGGGGCGTTTTGAATTTGTTTTTTATCCAGGATGCAATGGAAGTAATTTTCTAGGAAAGTATTTTTATATAGGTAGCATACATCATCTTTGATTTCCAAAATAGTCAAAAAAAATATTTTATTTTTATTTATTTTTAAATTTTTCTAGATATGGGAGTGTGTAGCAGCTAGGAGCCACATTGTAATTCTCGGTATAATCGTTTGTATATTAACTTCATTCTCCCTTTCTTTTTCTAAAAGGTCTCTATCACTTGGTGCAAGCAGCAGCCTGACATCGGATTAGCTCAAACAACTCGTACCAACCATTCAGGACTTTCTTTGCGCTATCAATCCCATAGTCTTTCTTTTCACTAATATACAAAAACAAACAGGTCAATGATCCTACAGAAGAGACAACTGCAATTAACGTATCTACCCGTTTCCATTCTCCAAATCAACGTCACAGAATCACGGATTGTTTTTTTTTTGCGTGAGCGTCTCGCGCAATCCAGAACGGACACCGCTGTCAGCGTCATGACGTACATTCATCACGATTCACGGGCCACCCAACCACGTGGGACCGTGACGTTGGTCTGATCTGTCGTCCATGTCACAGAACCATCTGGTCCCAGGCCCATGAGAGCAAAGCGCACGCCACTGCCAGGCCCGCTGCACAAACGGCCCAGTAGCCCAGTTCATCGGCAACGCTCTCTCGGTCTCTCCCCATCTCACGCCGTGCCGCAACAAACTAACCACCACCACACAGCTCGGGCTGGAAGACGAAGGCTTAAGGCTAAACCCCCTCCTCCTCCTCGAACCATCCAGGACCTTCTGGAACGATCGGCTCCGGCGGGATGGAGATCAAGGGGCTGGGGCAGCTCCTGGCGGCGCTGGCCGCGGCCCTGTTCGTGCGCGCCGTCGCGGGGCCCGGTCCCGCCCTCCTCCCGCCCGCGGAGGATACGGAGGACGAGTACGACGAGGAGGCCGCCGAGGGAGGCTGCGTGCCCCCGGTGACCATCCGGTGGTCCCGCGTCACCTGCGCCCTCAAGAACAAGCGCGGGGACATGGTGAGTCACTCCATCCATTCTCTCCGGCCACGCATTGGTCTGAAATGTCTTGTGCATTCGGTTGGGGGGCGCATTTCATTAAGGGGGGCAGTTCGTCTCGTCTGAGTGACTGACGCTGGGCCCCATCTAGGGCCGTTGACTGGTTGACACCGCAATGTGGCAGTGCCACTCGACAGTGAGACCAACCGTACTGTTAACTGCCAGAACGAGTTGCATAATGTTGCGTGGGCTAAGCTTTGTCTGAAACTCTGAATCATTCAGAGTATGCACACACCTTGTATTGTTCGTAATGTGCTGCGTAAACTGTGGCAGGCAAGGTTTTTGCTGTCGAATTTGTCCGGGGAGGCGAAACCGGGGAGGCTGCTGGCACTCATGGGGCCATCCGGGTCTGGCAAGACAACTCTGCTCAATGTGCTAGCAGGGCAGCTCTCGGAATCGCCTTCGTTGCACCTCTCGGGGTATCTCTACGTCAATGGCCAGCCTATGTCAGAGGGCGGTTATAAGTAAGCTATATATGACATATGCAGCTGTGGTCTCGTTATTTTAAAAGGTTCGTGGAAGAGAACTGATGTGCGTGTTTTTCTGTAGGAGTGCTTATGTGAGGCAAGAAGACATTTTCTTTTCACAGCTCACGGTGCGGGAAACGCTCTCGCTTGCTGCTGAACTCCAGCTTCCTGACACGATGTCTCCTGAGCGGAAGGAGAAGTATGTTACTGATCTTTTGTTTCGTCTTGGATTGGTAAGTGATTAATGATTGATCAATAACAGCGTGGTCTAGTTGTTTTTTTGTCAATTTATGGGAAACTTGCATAATTGCTGAATGATCGATATACGTCAATCTCAGTTAAATGTGATTTTCCTTTGTACAGTATTATCATCCTGTATTGTTTCTTTTGAATGAAAGGTCAACTCTTCTGATTCTATCGTTGGTGATGCAAAAGTACGTGGAATTAGTGGTGGTGAAAAGAAGCGTCTCTCGCTTGCATGTGAACTGATTGCAAGTCCTTCAGTCATCTTTGCGGATGAACCAACAACAGGTGTTTTACCTGATTGAACATCTTCTATTTTTTTCCCTGGTTTGAATTTATTCTTGTATGTTACTTCTGTATAGTTTATAATTAGTTTTGATTTACCTGCATGGCAGAAAATGTTTGGGTCACTTTTTCTGTGCACCAAATGTATGTAAGTAAGTACTAATAATACACGAAAGAAAATGAGAAAGTAGTAAGAGTGTATTACAAAAACCAGCATGAGGCGAATGGATGGTTAACTGGGATTAATGTGGCACCTTGAGAATGTTGTTCCGCTCCCAAAGAGCAAGGGGAATGTTGTCTTGGTTATTCCCACAAAAATACATCATGATAATACTATAAATGTACATGAAAACTGTAAAATCCTGGTTGTAGTGTGACCAACCAAAGTATTGTCTTAGGCAAGAGAGTGCACCTAAGTATCACCTACGGCCCCACACAAAAAAAATGAATAGGCTGTTCCTGCAACTTTCCATTTTCTGAACACGGACGCAAAGATTTTTTTTGTAGCATTTGGTATGACTGCTCTAAAATTTGAACTGATAACACATGAACTTTGTCTATGTTTATGACTTTGTTCTAGGCCTTGATGCATTCCAGGCAGAGAAGGTGATGGAGACTCTTAGACAGCTTGCAGAAGACGGGCACACTGTGATATGCTCTATACATCAGCCGAGAGGTTCAGTCTATAGCAAATTTGATGACATTGTACTACTGTCAGAAGGAGAAGTTGTATATATGGGACCTGCAAAAGAAGAACCACTAACATACTTTGCATCATTGGGGTTGTTATTCTGCCACCACTTACATTCCTTCCTGGCATTCGGTGTTTCCTGAAATATGATCTTTTCCTGATCTCTGCATATTTTGAATGTATGTAGTGCACTTGTTTTTATTTATAATACAATTAGAGGGCTAAATTACACTTAGGCATAGTTTGGATTATGGTAAAACATCTCAACTTCTGTATTTGACATCGTAAGATGCCACAATCACTCTGCTGCATACATTAATATGGTGATGTGTCAACATTTTAGTATTATTCATCTCGAATGCAACATGGTAACATATGACTAATAGTATCATGTAGTCACACTGTACTGGATCAATTCTTGCACAAGTTGAGATTGAGCAGGGTACTCCAGGTCTAGACATAGGATAGTCCTTTACGCTTTCAGCTTCTGGGTGTACATTTTTTTTGCACTTTCTTGAAGCTTAACTACTTTGATCATTTGACAGTATGCATCATTGCCAGGATAGCCCTGAATATTCACTATGCTAGAATTGTTGACACAATGACTCATGTTTCTTTAGCTGTTTACACCGTGAAGCATGCTTCAGGCCTAGTTTAACTACTTAAGTTCTTACTCATATCTTGTTCTGCTTATTCTGTATCTGTACTATTACTGATTAATATTTTGGGTTTGATTACTCCATCAGGTACCAATGCCCAGATCATGAGAACCCTGCTGAGTTCTTGGCTGATCTTATTTCCACTGATTATAGTTCAGCTGAAAGTGTACAGTCATCACAGAAAAGGATCGAGAACCTAGTTGATGAATTTGCTAATAAGGTTCTGATTACTGAATTCAACAGTCCAGTAGCACAATTAGAGGGCTCTGAATTTTCAGCCAAGCTTGCTCCGAAGTCCACTAGGAAGCAAAGACGTGGTTGGTGGAGACAATTTCGTTTGCTGTTTAAGAGAGCTTGGATGCAGGTTTTTCACTAAATATGCTTGACCCTTTTGATATTTTTTCCTACTTGTGCCTTGATTCCGCTGATAACTAAGTTTACATTATCCGCAGTGTGAAATTTTCATTGTACTTCGACTTATGACGGCACCTTTCAGAAGTTATTTAGACAACATATGTTTGAACCTAAAATAAATCAGATCTATACTGTATCAACTTCAGGAGATCTGTCTTTGTGTGATACTTTACTGCAAGTAGACTAGTGGCATGATTGAGCTTTCACCAACTCTGTGGCTCAAATAGGTTCAAGATCCAACTACTACTTGAAACATGTAAATTAAACAAGAACAGAAACTCTTGATGCTAACAAAAAGATTCGAAGACTGCTAGATTGCTTATTTGTCAATGTACAAATCTTAGCTTGGGCAGCTGTGAGATATCTAAGTTTAGCTGCCTAAAATCGAAGTGGTGTTTACCTGAATATTAACTGTCACACTGTCATCTGTTGATTCCAGGCTTTTCGTGATGGACCAACAAACAAGGTGAGAGCAAGAATGTCTGTTGCTTCAGCGATTATATTTGGATCAGTGTTTTGGCGAATGGGAAAAACTCAAACTTCTATACAAGACAGGATGGGACTTCTTCAGGTAGAATGTCTTGGTTCTTGATGGTCCCTTGAGTTTTTTCTTTTATTTCCTTCTTGGAGTAAAATGTGGACACAGCAACACACACATGCATGCAAGTCAGCTACAGACTAGGAAAATATTGAATACCACTAGGGAAAATGCGTTGTATTATTCATCACACAAGCCAAGTGGAGACGCCGCAGAACTCCAGCACCTCATGTCGTTCTCGCACACTTGGCCAAGATGACAGCTTAGCTTCGCCCAAATAAATTGGAGAGGCCACTAATAATCAAGTAAAACAAGGCTTGATGGTCACGCACGATACCTTTTCTTGTAGGATAAAGCCAGAGGATGTGAAGTCGACTAGTGTCTGGGGACAAGAGGGACCACCCTGTCCTCACATGCACCCCTGATGCCTGTATTTTCCTCGTGTATTCCGAATATGGCGGGTAGGCAAAAAGAAAATAGCACGCATCCCCATGGTGACGAAGATGGTGCTCAGATCATCTGGCGCCCTGTACAGGACGTTCGTTTCGTACCACTCGGACATATTTCCATCCGTGATGACTCTAGTTAAATCCACATTTCTGATTCTAGATCTATTGATAGATGATCATTCTCTTCCGAATTTGGTTATCCTTATAATTGTTTCCATTCTATCTCCAAGAACTTGAAATAATGTCTGAGCATTTTCTAATAGTGGTCTTTTCATCATTATTTTCCGAGTTAGGTGGCTGCCATAAACACAGCAATGGCTGCACTGACAAAAACAGTGGGGGTTTTCCCTAAAGAGCGAGCTATAGTTGACAGAGAACGAGCTAAAGGTTCCTATGCACTAGGACCATATCTCTCATCTAAGTTGTTAGCCGAGATTCCTATTGGAGCAGCATTTCCGTTGATATTCGGATCCATCCTCTATCCAATGGCTAAACTTCATCCTACATTTTCTAGGTCAGTATTATCCTCAAATCAAATTGTTAATACCTTGTGGCACCATATTGCATTTTGAATTGTAAAATTTGACACTACTGTTTTGCTTATTCGCGATCTAAACAAATACCTCATGCTACACATTCAGGTTTGCCAAGTTCTGTGGCATTGTGACTGTTGAATCATTTGCTGCATCAGCCATGGGCCTTACTGTTGGAGCAATCGCTCCTACAACTGAAGCTGCGATGGCTCTTGGACCATCCCTTATGACTGTATTCATTGTTTTTGGAGGATACTATGTTAACGCTGATAATACCCCCATCATATTTCGCTGGATCCCAAAAGCATCACTGATCAGATGGTAGCACTCTTTCTTATGACACTTTAATCGGCTTCTAGCATGTAGCACGTTGGTTAACATCTGGCTGTCTTTTTTTACTTTGATCTTCAGGGCCTTTCAAGGACTTAGCATTAACGAGTTCAAGGGTCTGCAGTTTGAGCAGCAGCATTCTTATGACATTCAAACCGGTGAACAGGTATATTCCATTCATGTCAAAAGTGGCTTTACTGCCACCAAATATAGAACTTCCTTAAGTGTCGGGAAATGTTGTTTAATCATGGTTGAAATTTGAATAATAATGTATCCCAAAGGCTCATGTTTAACACTTTCAAGCACATCATGGTTGCTTCTATATGTCAGGCTCATAGCTCATTCTCGTGTTTTTTTCTACTCATAGTAAATATCCCTGTTTTGATCCTGTGGCAGGCCCTAGAGAGATTTTCGCTCGGAGGAATTCGCATCACCGACACGCTAGCTGCGCAAGGCAGGATCCTACTGTTTTGGTACTGGATGACCTACCTTCTCCTGAAGAAGAACAGGCCGAGGTATCAGCAGCTCCTGCCACCCTCCGAGGAAGATCAAAATAAGCAGCAGGTGGAGTAGCTGTTGCTGCCTACAGCTCTTAATCCCTGTAGCATATTTAGTCTGAGCACATCATTGGCCCGCCGTTTTGCAGTCAATTTATATTGCTGCCTATGTGGTGCGTTTTACGCATGCCTCTTTTTGAACAGAATGAATCAAGACTAATGAAATTAGGAATAAAATTATGGGCTGGGCCGTTTCTGTTCTGTTAAGTAATATTGTACGGTATAGTCTTGAACCATCACACGGGTGGCATACTGCCACGTGGTGCCAGTGATGGAATCGCCAATGTACTAGTGGGACCCACTTGTCAGTGGATGACTTTGTTGTTTGTTTGTTTCTTTCTTTCTTTATCTTATCTTTTTCAACTTGCCCTTAGCCTATCTGGCAGGGCTGAGCCTGCACCTGGCCCGACAGAGTGGCATGTCGTCTCTTCTCGTCTTGCTGTGTTGCCTATGTGGCTTCGCTCTTCGCCATTCGCCACCTCTCTCTAAAGATGGTTTGTCTCTTTGCACCCACTTGTCAGTCGTAACATTTTTCTTTGTTTCTTTTTCCAATATTTCGAACTTGGCCCTGGCTGGGTTGAGCCTTCGCAGGTTTTGGTCCGCTGGCTACACCGATGCGATGAACGCAAAGTCCACCGTCATTGTGTAGGCTAGGAGGCCTTGTACATGGGAGACATTGTGTAGGCTAGGAGGCCTTGTACATGAGAGACATTGTGTAGGCTAGGTGGCCTTGTACATGTGATTGTCCGCACGCTTCGTCCTTGACGACCTTGGTGGGGTTCTAGTGTGGCGCTGCTTCCCTCTCCATCACCGAGGCAGAGCTCAGAGAAGCCGAACAGAGCGTTTATTGCGGAGATCCCTAGGCTGGGCAAGCTCATCGCCACCTCCGGCCGCCGGAGTGCAGCGCTAAGAAGCCAGCGACACAAGATGCACCAGGTCCGACCCCAAGGATCGAGTACCCTACTCCAAACTAACAACACATGGCCAGAAACCCTAAAACTACACCTAGCTACTACTCCGGCGCCTTCCCATGGCCATCTCCAGCCGGCAGAGCCGCCGGAGACGGGTCAAGTTCAGCCATGTCGCTACGAGTCAACGCCTAGACGAGAGGAGTGGAGGGAGTGAGAGGAGGAGAGAAAGGAAAAGCGGTTCCACGTGGAGGATCATGTCGCACAAAGATCAAGAGAGTCCTTCTCCAATCTCCGACATTCTTCGGTAGTCGAGGCTGGCGGCGCGGGCAACAGTTTTCATTCGGAGGGACCTCCAGCTTGGGTTTTTTTTTCTTTTTTTCTTTTTATCCGGTGGTCTCCCTAAAACCCTGCAATCTTCTCGTCTCTTCACATGGTGTGTATGTATTCTGGGCTTCTTCCTTTGACTTATGGTGCGACACGTGCTACATCGTTACTCTTTATACTTGCATATAATGGATACGTCTAAACCAGAAGAGTTCTTCTACCTAGCCGGCAAATTGGGCTGACGGGGAAATCATGGATGGATGCGTCGCACACGACGAAGCCATTCCCGCCGACGCCGCACGTCTCGGGCCTGGCGGGTGAAGCGGACGGGCTGGGTGGGCCCACTAGCCTGATTTTACTCGGGCCAACCAAATCACTGCCGCCGCGTACGTACGTACTCCGTAGCTTTTCGTTATTTTTTTTTGTCCCACACCGCTAGTTTAGCGCCGATCCGACCGGGTTAATTAGCTGCAAGCCTGCCTTGTTGCCGTGCCTTCACGGAGAGGACCGGCCGAGCGCAAGCTCGGTGGAAACTCTGCCTTTCAGCGGTTGTAAATAAAACCCGAGGTCAACCGTCGGCAGTGGCGTTGACTAACGAGGGTAGCTGAGGCGAGCGGTCTATCGCATGGTCGATTACACGCAAGGTGTTGGCCGCATGGTCGGTTGCATAAAAAAGTTGTATGCTCTAGTGAAGTGCACACCGTGCTAATATCTGCTATGGCCCCCAGTGCTAGATATTAGCACAAAAACTTTTTGTTATTTTTTTCGTAAACGAAGAATACGACCTGGTCCCTGGCGACTAGGGTTTTGTTCCTCTGCCGCCGGTACTTTTCCGACGAGGGTTTGCATCCATCTCAGCCTAGTAGGATCACCCCTCTTGAATCTGTCTCGGCTTCAGTTCCTTGTAGTAAAAACCGACTGGCTTCCCTTTGCTTGAGGGTTTGAGATAACACTTTGTTAATCTCATGACCTACTTTTTATGGCCTTGTTGTGTTACTGGAGAACACTTATGAGCTACCTGATTTGCATCTCTGGAAAAGAAAATACACAACAGGACCTAACAATGGTGTTATTGGAGCACTCTTCAATTCTCCTTTAACGCAAAAGGGGTGGATTTGCAGAGTGTAGTTAGCACAAGGCATTATAGAGATATTTTGTAATTTTTCCAAAGTGACTATAGTTACACTTAAGTTGACGAGGTAGACCTAGATCATCAAGCTTAGTGTTATAACTTTGATATGACCATTGTTAAAACTTCATTTAGGAAAACCGGCGAGAGTATATGAATCTAGGGTTTATGACTAGAGACTAAAGCTACGACGTAGGCGTAGATGACATGTCCTCTTCAGTTGGATGGTCTTTAGTATATATAATTGTGAGTGGTTCTAGAGTCTCAATAGGTCACATTAGATATCCATGCAGAGGCCGGCCATGCGGAGGCCGGCGCGGAGCTCGCGGGCATATGGCCGGGCGGTCAGCGCGTGCGGTGACCCAGCATACCACTGCATGTGTAGTACACTATAGTCGTTGACATGACATCTACAGAACACCGTTCTGTAATATCACATCCCTTAGAGTGGTACAACAGAAATATTGCGGGTCCATATTACAAACATTCACACATTATTATTATTACAATACCAGAGGTTCAAGACTTCAAAAAGATTCAACTTACAAACCAAAATATAAAGTGTTTCAACGGAATTCAAAAGTAGCAACTCCAACTAGGAGTTGAGCTCAGCAGCTTATTCTATATGGTTCATGCTGCTCGACTCCGTTGGTTACTACTAACTAGGATACTTAGTTGGACTCGTTGTCATCGACACCATAGCGGATTACGTAATCCACTCCTTCAACACCTCCTGACAGATCAGGCTCCTCGTAGAACACATCTTCTTGGTATTCGGCTGCATACATTGGCGTATCTTCGGGATCCTCAGAGTCTAAACAAGGGATCAAAGAAAAGGATGAGTAACAATGTTACCCAGCAAGTTCATTATATGCAAGGTGAAAAGTTTGATGCTCCAACTACCACCTCAGACTATAAGTCCTTGGCACTATGCAGTTTTTGTAAATCTTTTTTCAAAGATTGATTTTATTATGAAAATCTATGATCATCAGCCTTCACAGGTTGATCAGAACTTTCATGGAGTTCCTTTCCAGCCGCGTTCGTAGATCCTTCCCGAAACAGGGAGTAACAAGTTACAATTCTTACACTCTGCAGAGGTGCGTTACTTTACCCATGAGAGATCAACTCCTTGTTGCATAATCGGGCGTACTTTTCCGTCCACAATTCCATGATGTGGGCCCAGTAGGTGATCCAGGCCAATCACTGCCCCCTTCGCGACCTCACATGCCTACTTGGTGTACACCATGCCCACATATTGAATTACGACAATGGTTTGTACAGACCGTTAGATGCCAGAACTATCGTGGGACGTTGAGGGTTCCTACCCATATGTTGCATATTCTCTATGAATTACCAATTAATATGCACGATATGAGTGATAACATCCACGACCTACACATCCGGCTACATACGAGAGGAAGAAGATACAGTTGACTTCTCTGTCTCATTCTAAATCTCATGGCTAACGCGTGATATACGGCGCTAGAATCACTGATGTCATGGGTTATTAAGTCCCTAATTGATCATCATTGTTGCAAATAGAACTCTAAGTTCTTTTCAGGGCCGGCTCTATGTTTTTAAGGGCCCTAGGGCGAGGTCGATAACATGGGTCCTATAAGGCTATATATATTCACACGTATATATTAATGTATAAAGAAGTATGAATGGCTATTTTTACTTGCAAAGTATTAAGAGTTAACATCCGACAACACATTCTTAGTTCAGAATATATAAACATGATTATTGAGCACTTAAACCATGCCATATAATGACAGAGAAAATAAAAGAATAGTTAAATAACCTGTTGCTGTAAAATCATCTTCTCCCGAATCAGATTCTTGCAATTGATTATCCTTGTTGATATCAAAACTACTAGTTAATCAGGAAATACTTATTTTAAAGCACCTCTTTGTGATTCAATAAACCGACTCTTGATTTTTAATTTATTTTCTCAATGCGGGACTTATGTTTTTGGTTAACATTTGAACACCTATAATTGTGAAGGAATTAAATAATACTTAAAACTAAAACTCCAAGTTCCTAATCTCATATTAGAATTGGATTCTGTGGCGATTGAACGTACCAGGGACCAAGACAGCAAAGAAAAGGCCATGAGGAACGGAAAGGGACGCAGATGGATTCATAAGTTTAAATGATCAATTCTAGTTCCCAATAGGCAGGCAATGACGAATTGGCGATCTCCAATATAGAGCAGGGCGGCTAGGGTAATCCGCAGTTGAATAGACGATAGTAGGAAATTGGGATACAAGCAGGTGAACACGAACTAGACTAGACGGGAGATCGATTCTTGATTTGTTTTGGTCCGTTATTTTTCTATGCTAGATCTTTTAACTGGTTTTTTAACACAAAACCAAACAGCTGACTAATAAAGAATCATGCAAATCATGGGCCCCCGAAAGACATGGGCCCTTGGGCGCCGCCCATGTTGGCCATGGGTCAGAGCCGGCCCTGGTTCTTTTGCTCCATTATATCATCACTTAGGATGATATCTAAGATTTCTTTATTTGAGAAAATAATATTTTCTTTCTTTGGAGTATATATGATAACACACAATTTACAAATACTTTGATAATGACTCTTCAAAGGACATGAGAAGTGATGAACTTGACTTGTGATTGCAAGGTAGTGAAGTCGGATGCTTGCACTAGATCTTGAGCTTCTATGTCTACAAAACATCATTATTGTCCGGTAAGGACAATATTTAAAGAAACAAAATGATTATGCAAAGTAATGTAATGCATCAGTTAGTTTGGTGTGTATTCTCCCCCATTATTTTAAATTATAAAAAACTCTTTTCATAAGTAAATAATTTATAAATATTAATTATTAATATTTATTAAATATTGTATTCCTTATTTTCTTTCATTTTATTGGAATTGTACTTATTTAATAATTCCTTTAAGAATTATCATTAACAAAATATATAAATTATTTGTTTGTATTTTTCTAAAATACTACTATATTGGTATATAATAAAAGTGATTTTTATTTATTTTTATTATCTTTCTTTAATTTTATAAAATTCCATAAGAAATATATATATTATAAAATTCTTGATAAAAATTATATGCCTAAAATTTTATTTCTTAATTTATTTAGATAGATTGAATTATTGTGAATCCAAAAATATTTATTTATAATTTTTGGATTTTTATTTGATTTTCTATAATTTATTTAAATTCAGGGGCATTTTGGTCTTTTCTTAATTATTGAAACTGGCTTTAGGTGATTGGGCTGGCTGTGTTGGGTTTATTGGGCCATTTTGGCCCAATTGGGCAGAACCAAAATGACCCCTCGAAGGGATCCTGGCCCAACCAGCCCACACTCTCTCTGTCACTCTCTCGTTCTCATCTCTCTTTTTCTCCTCCCCCGACCCCGTGGTCGGCGATGCCACCGCTGGCGATTCACGCCGCCGTGGACCTCCTCGGCCGCCGCCGTGATGTATGGGTTGGTTGTTGACCCCGATCCTCCTTCCTGTCCATCTTGATTTGGACCCGAGGCCCCCCTGTGGCCAGACCGGCTCCGTCCTGAACCCTAGGGTTTGGGGTGGTGCTGGTGCTGCCACCGCCGCTGCTCCCGTGTGTTGTGGTGGTGTTCCTCACCTTCCTGTGGTGTGCTCACGTCTTGCTGCGTGTGCTCGTCGACACCCTTTTCTTCCTCTTTTCGCCCACAACAACAGCCTTCAGTAAGTTGTCCTTTCTTACCCTCGTGTCCTATGTGTTATGCCACACTGTGCTATGTGTGTGTAGTAGCTAATCCTGGCTAGTGGTCATGTCCTGATTAGGGTTCATATCCTAATTAGGGTTTTTGTTCTGATTAAGGTTCATATCCCTTTGTTGATCATATATATGATGATTTCGATCTAGTAATGATGATCCCTAAGCATGATGAGTGGTTGTTTGATGTGGATTACTGCTTATGGATGGCTTTGGTGAGGCTAGTGGCTTACCAGATTGATTCAATTGGTTAATTTGATATGGTTCATATGATAATGTTACTGTAGAATCATTACTTGGAGATTCTAGCGATTTGAGAGCTCACCACTATCATTACTTAGTTATTAACAATGATTTTTGAGTGATGAAGTCACTGTATCTGTAGTTGTTGGATTATGGATTCATATATACAGTTTGAGATTAATTGGTCTCTTACAGTGATGTTAAGTATATGTATATTTCTGGAAATGATTCCTGTGATTAGTATCAGGAAAATGATTTGTAGTTGTCTGTGAGTTTATATGTGAAAGCTAGATGCTTAACCTGCTTGGTTTAGAAGCTGTTCTTGTGACAACATCCTAATGTGGCACACAAGACTAGGTTCTATTACTTGGCTTGATTTTGTTTAAGCTTAAGATTAGCTTGATATCAGAGATAAGTGGAAACTTCTTTCCTTGAACCCTAAAGCCTATGATGTTGGTCTGAGGTTTAGGGACTAGGTCCTTATTTTGTTGTTCCTCATGGATCTGTTCTAGTAGTGATACCAGCTACTGATTCCTGAGTCAAAGTTGGGAAAAATGATTTGTAGGCTTATTAAGTTATATATATCCATAAGATGTAGAAATTCTATGGTGCTACTCCTGTTTAAGAGGTGTGCCTAGAAGTCCATATCTTAGCTATATTTATTCTTAGAATTTAAGATATGGCCTGATGGATAGGATCAATGAGGTTGTTCTGAGATCCTAGTTGGATCTATATAGTTTTCTGATGGCTTTTAATGTTTAAAATCTTCTATGATGGACTCACCCCACTTGGGTGTTTTTCTGAGAAGTTGAGTACATGACAACACATGAATTCTTGTATAATTTAGATAGATAAATCATGTGATGGTCTTTTACTACTCACCACAACAGTGGAGTTGTTGGGGTTGCAATTTGTTGATCTTGTGGCTTGATCTTGCTGGTTATGTGGCTAGCCTAATCTGGTGCTTCTCCTGATGCTACTCCTGCTACTTTCAGCTCCTAGAACTTGTCCTTGATCTTGCTATCCACCTCCTGGTTCTATTGTCTTGACCTTGTTCTTGCTATCCACCTGATATACCCCCTCCTTATGTCACCATCTTGGTGAGATGATCAAGTGTGTGGTCGGTGTGATCTGGTTTGGTTTGGTTTGGCTGTTGTTCTTGATGTGTATGAACAAGGAAATGGTGTTGGGGTTGCTTGCCCACGGCTGTGCTGAGCAGTTTTGTTTGTATGGGTTTTTGTTGTTGTATTGACAGCACACACCATGCATTTAGGTGTGTGTGCTGCCTGTGTGCCTGCTGCACCCTTGTGGATATGTCCTGGGAATGAAAGTTACCTTTTATCTGATTACTTTTACCTGTCTGGTGAAACTTGCCCCTCTCTCTGATTAAAACTATTTGAAGTATGGCTTCAAAAATTATGAAAGATTTAGTTCTTTCATATTGGTGAAACTTGCCCCTAAAGATTACTCAGTGATGTAAAGTTGAACAGTGCAACTCACTGTCACTACTGAGAGTAACATATCCTAATCTTTTATTTTCTTTCTTTTAGTTTGTGTTTTGTTTTGCAGGTACAAGACTTGAAGATTCAAGATTTAGATTAGGTTTTCTTTTTCTTTATAGAATAGTCCCTTGTAATATTTATTTTATGCTTTTGTAATCTTTATTTTATCCTTTTGTAATAAAGATTGTAATATTACTCAATATATAAATGTTCCTCTTTTATTTCATTTACTATTGTAAAGATTCTTAATCATTTTCATAAGTTACATTTTGTAACTCATTTATTGAATAAAGATATCGGATGAATACTATTTTTCTTGATTATGTTATTTATTTAAAGTTTGAGTAATAGTATACATCTCGCTTTCAGCATCGGTTGTGCCGAATTTGGATTCGAGCGCCTCCCACGAGTCCTTGGCAACCCGCATATGTAAATATGCATCAACCAACTTATCTCCGATTACGCTCAGAATGGCTCCAACAAACACGACGGTGGCCTCCCTAAATGTCTTCTCCTCTTCAGGAGTAATTGTTCCATTAGGAGTAACACCGATAATCCAGAACACGTTCATCGCCGTGAGCCATAAGGTGGTTTTGGTCTGCCAACGCTTAAAGTATGTTCCCGTAAACGGGGACGGTTTTAGTGCAACGACAAAACCTTGAATCGAAAATTGCCTACACAGATTAGGTTTTTGGATTGATAAGGATCTAGGCAATATTTTAATTATATTAATCCGAAAATAAATCATGAGCTAGAAATGCACATACTGGTATTTGGTAATGAAACCATGTAGTACTAGACTAATGGTAGAATCATCTATGGAAATTACTAGAACTGCACATAAAAATAAGTAAGAGAGGGATTAGTATATTGTACCCTTCGGTGGGCCAATTGGCCATAGAAGCAGAGGAGGCGGCAGCCTTGTCAGCCGCCCTCTTGGACGCAGTGGCGGCCTGTTCGGCTTCGGTAGCCATGGTGATGACGAAGGCGTGGAAGTAGTGGATGCAGTAGATCAAAAGCGAGCAGTCGCGTCGAAGACGTTCCCCCAAAACCTAATCGTTCCTCTCCCATACAGGATCTCGAGGGGCGGGGGTTTCGGAGGCCTGCTCTTCCGACAGTCGTGCACGCGGTGGATGGAATGGGATCATCCGTAGCAGCAGCATTGGAAACGACAATAGCAATCGAGCGTGGAGGCAGTGGTCCTATATTGTCGCTGGAGAAGAGAGAACTCTCCAATATATAGGTACATGCGGAAGGGTTCAATGGAAAGAAACGACCATAATGAATGACTAGAAATGCCCGTACTTAATAGCACTTAAGACAAAAATGCTTTAGCTCGTATTCATTCTCATTAACATTTCAGTTGCAATCGTTCATATCCCTTTTGTAAGCGACAAAAAGAACATATCGGTCCAGCGAGATTCCCGTAACCCGGGCGCGCACGTGTGTAGAACGTCTCTTCTCACTTCACACCAAGTCATACTAGTGGGAGAAGAGCTCACCTTATATGTTGGTGAAAATCTCTCCCAACTAGCCATGTGAGACTAAACTCCTACCACTCCTCTTGCCATGAATGAGCCCTTAGAGATTTTCCTGAAATTGTTAGATAGGCCTAAAGCTCATCCTATATTTCAACAAACATCGAGTGTTTCTAAGGAGATCAAGGCAATCCACGTCTCTTTTTACTCTCTATCTTGTCTATCTCGAGTGAAAGGAGTGTACCAAGATCATGCGAGCAAACCAACTAGACAATACATCCCACGAACAAAACTATGAAAGATTTTTTAAAGTAAAATATGAAGGAATGAGAGAGCAGCAGCATGCATAAAAACCTCTAGGTGCTTTCATACAGGTATCCAAATCCTATATTCTGGGGTAAGAGAAAACATTGGATCACCCGTTGAAAGAAACTTAGTTGTATGCAGTAGCGGACCTTGACCATAATTCTAGGAAGGGCAAAAAAACATTATGTGACAGTAGACAGGACTAACTCGAAGTATTTTGTATTTTACATGGTCAAAAATGATAAATAGTAGTAAGTACTACTGTCTAAATTGTAATTAAGTTGTGGGAAGAGAGGGGGGGGGGGCAATGGCCCTTTTAGCCTCCGCTATGGTCCGCTGGTGCCTAGTAGTCCTTAAGCCTGGGCGTGGCCAGTTTCACCGGTTTGGACTAGTTTAAATTTTTCTATTTATTTTAAAGTTTAAATTAAATTTGTAAATGAGATTGAATTAGAAAATTTCTGCCGGTTTGAGCGGTTTCAATTTTTGCACAGGCTTAATAGTCCTAGCAATGTTCCTCCAATGAGCGAGCGTATATTGCTACATCCAAACATTAGCGAGAAGCTGTAACACTCATGGTTCACAACACATAGATAAAAAATTGTGGATCAGTCTAACCGCTACGCCTGAGCCCACTTACTCAGCATCCGATGCTTCGGTACCAGGGCAAGAGTGAAAACGAGGTAGCAAAGGGACCTGCATCAGTCCAGCCAAAATGTACCTACAAGTATTAGTAGGTTAGAACCTCTTCTCGGGCTTATTTTCCATATAACAAATATGTAGTCCTTTCGGTTCATATTAATATCCTCAACTTTATCTAGATTTGTATGTATCTATGAAATATTTAGAATATATATATATATATATATATATATATATATATATATATATATATATATATAGACGAAGTTGAGTCTATTTAACTAGATATATACGAATCTAGACGAAGTTGAAGCTTCAAAAATGATAAATAGTAAGTATTATTCTCTAAATTGTAATTAAGTTGGGAGAGGGGGAGGGGGCAATGGCCCTTTTAGCTATGGTCCGCCGGTGGTTGTATGGTAGTTCGGTTGGCCAAATATATCAGAGAGCGCCGTGCCCAGGACGGTGTTCACCGAGGTAGCAAGGGAGTTGTACGAGCCGTCAGGATCATTCAAGATGTATCCAACGAGCTCATCAGCATTGATTGTTTTTATGACGACGAATTTAGATCAGACCCCCTTCATCTTGATGAAGAACCGTGTCGTGGTCATATTGAGTTTCTTGTTGTTGTTGAGAGCCGTCCGAGGATGTTGCACTCTGCTAGAACGAGACTGGCAAACATGTCGAAGGTGGCGGCCCAAATTTTTAGCAAAGGTGTTAAATCAGAGGACATGGGCGAGCATGTCCGTGACAGTGAGTTCACAAGGTAACTCACCACCTAATGTTGCCGCTCGAGCCAGTCGACGTAGGCCAGGCTGTCGATGGGTGTCTTCTTCTTCGGGTCATCAACATTCCCAACCTGGTATTGGGCAGGTGCGGCATTGCTTACGTCGAGCAGGACAAGGACCCGCGCTCCACGCAGAGTCGGGAACACCAACGCCTTCCAAAGCAGGAAATTGTCCGGCGTGAGTTTTTGTGAAAGGGGAGATCCCAAGGCGGCGGCCAAGGCAGGCTTGATGAAGAGGACGTGGCGCATGAGGGAGCTAAAAGTTTTGGTTTTGTTTGGATTTTTTGTGTAGATCGATATAGGTAGCGGCTAGGTCATAGGAGAGGAGAGCTCTGATACCATATGGGCGAACTAGCCTTCTTGGTGAAAGCGATCACCCTTCTGGATATAATGTGGCGTATTATATACTTCCTCTGCCCTTGAAAAAGATGTCATAAGGGTTAGGACGGGATGGAGTAGATGGGAAGATCCCATCGCGTCGGGTACAAGGGGTGTACCGGATAGACATGGTGTACTGGTACAATATACATGTAGTCTAGCACCAGCAACACAAATTCCTTAACCTAGTAAGCTGATTAATTTTTCATAAAGTAGGTTAATTATTTGATTTCACAAATGTAGAAAGAAGAGACAAAATTTGCAATTCGCTCCACACGTGTTGTTTATTGTTGCCACATTCCATAAAGTGTTGTCCTCTGCTACCTGGAAAAGGTACTGTCGACCTCGAGTTCATCGCCGCTGCATCTTCTTTGGCTTCTTCTCCTCATCTCTGGCTGGAGCTATGAGGAGGGAGCTCGTTTTCTTTGTGCGGCGGCGATGGATTTTGGTTGATCGTTGCTATTAATCAAGTTTGATCTACTCATCCTAGGCGTTGTGGTTGCGACTGGAAGCTGGGGATCCCTGTGGAGAAGCAGTGATGATCTGCCTGTGGTTGCGCTTGATGTTCATATAATGAGCCTGGATTGTCCACTGATCTTTGATGCCCAAGATTGGCATCCTCCGACCCAATGGAAGTGTATGTTCAACCTCCGTGAATGGAGGCCCTCTCATGATGGTGCGACGACGGCACTCAGGTTGTCCTCTTCCCAAGTGGTTTTGTCCCCGGTGAAGAAGACGGTGGTCGGTTGCGGCACGCATCCATGAAGCTCTGCAGTGAGGCGTAGGGACATGATCGCTTTTTTAAATAGTACTAGGTAAATGCTCGTGCGTTGCTACGGGATCTTAAGTTGTTTCCTCCCTGTATTTTTTCTTTCAACTCACCCCACTCCAATAATATCACCGGTGTATTCCCTAGTCCACCTCTCAACATGCCATTCACCATTGTGGGCTAGTGCTTTTTCAAAATTCTTGTAGTCGTTCCTTATGGCATGATTTTGGAGTGGCTATATGATAAAATAAAGAAATATAGAAGCAATATGGATCAAAAAAAATATCTAGGCCAAAATCTCAAAAAACAGTTGACAAACAAACTGAAATTGGGCAAAACTTCTTTACATAGTACCTCATATTCTTTTGATAATCTTTTGTCTCCTCAAAATGAACATGTAAGGAAGGTTAGAAAAGATAGCTAGTTTAAGACCAATGCCATATCAAACATCCCAAACTTAATTTCCAAACACAACATTCTTTTACAAAATACCAAGCTAAATATAATCTACTATTCTACTCCCTCTTATCTAATTGTAGTGATCCCCTACCATCACCTAGAGTAAGGCGAAGAGAATCAACATTCTGTATTAGTCAAAATGATATAATAACTTATAGCATGGTATGTTGTTGCCTATTGGGTAGGCAACTCGCATCAACATAGTCCTTGTAGTGAAATACGTCTATGGAGTTTGTTCCTTGTGATCAACCATTTCCGATCTCGCCTCTTGATGTGTTATACCAGCTACAACAACACTCTATAGTCCAAACTTCTCGCTTCAAGCCTCTTCAGGAGGTGTTGCTTCAGCTTTCTGCAATATCCTAAAATATCCTGGAGTGATAAGAGTTGCCACCATAAACTTATAAGTAACACAAAATTTGCTGCTTTGAATCTGATGAAGAATTTTTTGTTTTGGTCGGGACAGTTCAATGGAATGGTTTAAAAACAAGCATAAACTAAATCCATTTGTTGCATGCCAAGGTGTGAAAAAAGCAGGATCTTGTTTGAGATATGTCCTATTGAGGTATACTCGAGCTAGAATTTGTACGCTTACCTTCAAGAACCTGAATTTTGTGCTTGTCGAGTTGGTCACATAATCTATAGTTATTGCTAAGATGAGTTGGGCTCCCCAATTGGTTATCCATGCAAAGCTCAAGCCAATGATCCTTCGATCAGAATACTAATTCCATCTGTGAACATCTTTGGTTAATTCCATGCAAAGCTCAAGCCAATGATGCATGCTGATGTCACCCAAAAGGACACCAATGCAAACCAACCTAGTTATTTGTCCTTGCCCGCAACCATTCTTGTATCGGTTCATTTTGGTTTTGAAAGAACAGACATGTTGTTAGTAAGTAAATGATGGGTTCAAAACTAATTCAGCAATATATATATTGTTCACGTGCAATATAAGATAGTGAAAAAAAGACTGGAGTGGAGTTGAATCTAGTCTGACCTGATAACACATCTGTTTCTTTTTTAAAGGAAAAAGGAAAGGCACAAAAATAACTGAACATTTGAAAGTACAATATCATAACAAATGTTCTCTCTAGAGATCCTAGCCATACATGGTGTATTACTCATTTTTCTATATTTGATTTATAGGGATGATGGATGCATGCTAATATTACCCAAAAGGACACAAGCAACAACCAATGCAAACCAATGCAAAATACTTCTAGATCTTATAGGAATAGGCTAGCTCGCGAAATAGTTTGGTACCGGATCTGATAGGAATAGGCTAGTGCTTAGCTTATCATGTCACCGTCGCATTGCCCAAACGACACACCAGAGCCTCCTCTCCTTCGTCCTACAATAAGGTAAAAATAAACCAAATACGATTATATGCAACTCCTTTCCTCCAAAGGAGAAACAACTCATACAAAGCATCACCAATAAAACATATAATAAGGTCCTTATGTTTGTGCTTAGAAGAGACATAGTATCCTGCTACTCCTCTAGGCTCCTTTTTAGTGACGATAACATGCACACAGATACATAAGTAGTGCATGTTTGCCATCTAAATCATGCAAGTGTGTGATATGAAATACTCAAGTGACTGTCCACAAAAATAATGGCCACGACTGATATTGTTGATTATTTCCGCTATAGCGTTGAGGCCGATTATAATGATATCAAACAGTGCGCCCAATTGTGTTCCATTTGTATACCTAATGCATCTGGAATGGTCGTGCTAATATGAACTTAACTAATCTATTATCAAGAACTAACACAATAGTTTTCTGGCCTTTCCCATGAAGCACTATTGGGTAACTAATCTATTATCAAGAACTAACACAATTGTTTTTAGGCCTTTCCCATGAAGCACTATTGGGTAACTAATATATTATCAAGAACTAACACAATAGTTTTCTGGTATTTCCCATGAAGCACTATTGGGCCTTGTGATACTCAGATTCTTGTATATAGTGGTTGTATTCACCGAAAGTCTTAATGGATTCAGAGCCAACATCGAGAACCCATCCAAACTTCAGGAATAGAATCAGTATAATCTTGTAGTATCAGTAGAGAAACATGTAAGCATGCTTTGTTGCATGTCATCATGACTGAAATACCTTGCTTTAGGCATCTGCTGCAATCCTGCAAACTCGGCCAAGCTCGACATCGATGTATCAACCAGCCATGGCGACGTAACTCCAGCTCATTCCCACCTAGCAAAACAGTTAACAAAACAATAACAACAGAGCATGTAAGCATGGACACACAGAGTAAGATCTCGTTAGATACTTTTTGAAACACACAAATAATAAAACCCCTTAATGTTGATTTTTCAAAAAGTTGCTAAACAATTCTGTGAGTAGATCAACAGTCAGGAATTAAAACACTATGCACGGACGCTGAGTTTGTCAACACAATTTTGATTTCACTTCTAATACATTGTCTACATGAATTATGAACCAATTGGGAAAAATGGTGAAATGAAAACACAACACAATAAATTTAAGTAACTTGCGAGATACGATGAAATACCTTGAAAATTCATCTAAGAATAATAAACGCTAATTATTGTTGTTGTAACATATTGGAGATCTCTAGACCATTCTTCATGTTCGTAAGCACCAAAGATAAGCAAAAGAATTAAACCTCTTTGGATTGCAAAATTTCGTAAGTTGGAGGACACTTAGGAATCCCTTTCACCACATCTCTTTTTCTTCCTATTCTTGTGAAATTCATTTCATGTGAACCATCCTAAGCCTTCACTTCAATAAATACTTGCGATCACGTAAGAATCCCTACCACATGGTAATGATGACGTCCCATTGTGTGTTTTCATATTAATACATTATATAATTGATGTGATGAAAAGAAAGATGCCCATGGGATATTCTCTTGCATGAGTACGACCATTGGCTTCAAAACACATGACCTATAAGAGGAGTCAGATGGGATAGGGCATGAAGATTTGTAGCACCACAGTAGAGTGGACGCAAACTCTACAACACGCCTATATGGATTGGAAGGATACTCTTCTGGATTAGAGAACTATCCCCATGAATCAAATAGTGAAGTGTCGATGGAGCAGCCTAGGAGCAGTAATCGAGGCACCGAAGAAAGATGCCCATGGAGATATTCTCTTGCATGAGTACGACCATGGGCTTCAAAACAGATGAGCTATAAGAGGAGTCAGATGGGATAGGGAAATTCAATGATCAAAGGAAGATCAAATCAAGCAACATCACAGACTCATCATCTCGTCTGTCTCTAGGCAGAAAACACAAAATATGTTGCAAATGCCATGACAATTGCATTATAAAGCATCACCTAATTTTAACATGGCCCTTTGAACATTCCAGAATCAGGTACAAACAGTTGTATGGTAGGCAGAGTTTACCTTGTGCCGATCTTGATTATCCAAAAGAAACCTGCCTTGTCCTATTTATTAACTTGTACCTAGGGATGCAAGAAGATGAGTTAACAACATGTCACAATAAACTAAATTATAACAGTTCTGCGTAAATAAGAAAGTCTATGAAAAAATACACAGAAAATAACAAAGAATGCTTAGATACACGGACACCTGAAGATATAAGTCAGAGTTGTGAGATGGATTAGGCAGAGTTGTGTTCATTACCTTTTGCAATATCTTCCTGTCAGAAGGATATTAGGCGCCTGATTCAGACTATATATCTGAACATCTACTGAAACTCCAATCTTAAAGATCATAATGTTATTCCGTGTATTAACAGACCCATGATGAGGCATATATCAGCAATACTACCGGTCCTCGCTTCCTTGCGTATCAATATCAGGATCACCTTTGTTCACAATCTGCCTAGATGCAGCAACCTGATTGGAAAAATGACGTATAGAAGAAAATTCCTCATGTGATGGAAGATCTTAAGCATGAAGCCAGGAAGTGAGAAGGCTCACTGGATGATTCAATTTAAGTTGAGGAGGTCGGTGGCCTGTACGGGCGTGTTGGTGAGATTGACGGCCTCAAGCTGGGACACGAGCTCCACGGCCTCACTCAGACCTGCGTGTATGCCTTGGAGGCGCCATTTGGATCCGTACACTATAGCCCGCCGTTCTCCTCCGGAGGCAGCGTTGGGGTGGGCGTCGGCTGCCCGCCCACTCGTCGTCCTCACGCTAGCCGCTAGCGCCAAGTATGCGCCCGCGCTTCTGCTCCTCGGTTCTATGAGGTGTCGTGACAAGCACGCACCAGAGGCCCCAATTGCTGAACTGGCGGAGGTTGTGGACGGCGGCGGAGACCAGAGGGAGGCGTTGCGTCTCGGCCTAAGGGAGCGGCGACTGGGTGTGGAACCCTAGCTCTCGGGGGCACGAGGAATCGCTCGGGTTTTTGGATCGAGAGGTTGCCTCCTAGCTCGGGAACGAAGAGTTTCTACGGGATTTGATTGGGCCTGGCCCAAGTAAGTGGACTGACGAATCGATGCGACGCTGGAGCTATGCGCGACGAAGCCAGCGATGTAGTGGCAGACTACGGAACCACTTTGTCTTTTTTAGATAGTAGAGATAGAGATAATAGAGATTTAAAGTCCTTTGTGTTTGTTTCTAGGACATGGTTGTAATCTTCTTTTTACTAAAGGGTCTTTCTTATAATTTGTACCACCGCTTGGATTTAATGCAACCCTCTAAATCCTTTGAGACCTATCGCGTTTAAAAAAAAGCATTCGACCTATGCTGGCATTAAAAGAAAAAAAAATAAAGGACCGTGTTATCTAGGGTACGTGTCTCAGATTAATTTTTTATGGGCATGGATTTAATATGGCAATCTAACCATCCATACACGCATCAGATCCAGTCGTTACGTAGAATTCTTTTTAAGTTTCAAACTTTAAAATGTTTTATCTCTTGAACCGTAATGCGAAATTCAGATTCGTCTTCATAGTTAGCTTTTTTTGTGTCGAGATCTTCAAAACTAGATCCTATGTTAATATATTTTAACAACTTTTTTTCGAGTTTAGTTACCAGATGACTGACACTTAGTTACTAGGTAAGTTAAGCAGGTTACCAGGTTAAAATCAAATGGCTATCAGAGGCTTCTAAACTTTGTTTCTCAATAATATAAGCCTTATATAATGGTAATACAGTCCTTTACCTGTTTAGAGTTGATTAAGTTCCTAATTTCTGATATACATATCATTGTTATCATAAGAAATATATAAAAATTATCTGATGACTATATATTATTGGCTGGTAATTGTTAATTATCAATCTGATAGCTATAATACAGTAATCTGGCAAATGGTGACGAAAAAAATATCATCAAAACATATTAAGATGGGATCTTGTTTTGAAATACTCGTCGAGACAAACCCAGCGGTGAAAACGGATTATCAATCGAATTCATGATTTAAGAGATAATTTATTTTGAATTTTTGAATCGTAAAAAAAATTCAGCATGCATGCATGGTCGTTGGCTCTTTGCTCCTTATAGACGCGAGAGTTGACGCCACCCGTCGTACCGATGAAGTTTGCATGAGAACATGCTCTTAGTAGATTAACCGAAAATTAAATACGAAAAATTGGGGGAACAATTCGGCTAACTCTTAGTCAATTCAGGCTACTAGTAGCGCAAAAATAAGGAAGTCTCTATGTCACGGCTGACTGTGGCATAACATAAGTCACAGTCAAATGGTGTCATCGTCGTTCCTTCCGGTCCAATTCCCCATGGCTTGTAGGTTCCTTTGTTGGGCTGATATCTTTTTTAGCTAGGCCGTTGTCTCTTGTTTTTGAGCTATTGTTTGTTGCGGTCGACTCTGTTCAAATATTGATTAGTCGATCATGAATCTGATGTACGTGCGAGAGCTGCTGCAACCGTTTCTCATGGACGGTGTGTTGCTCTACGGCCGGAGAGATACTGGATTCAGGTGCATGGTAACATGAAACCTTAAAAAACGATATTCTTGATTGCTTCTCAATCTAAGAAGATAATACGACGACAGTACTAATAAACATGGAAAAAAAATACTCCCTTCATCCTAAAATAGATGTATTAGATTTGTCAAAATTTAGATAAACCTAGACACTATTTAGTATACAGACTTATCCAAATTTTAACAAACTTGAAACATCTATTTTAGGACGGAGAAAGTACTTTGATCCCTAGGCTGCAGATCAACATACATACACACGAAAGTTTGTTTATGTTCTACAAACATGCACTACAACCTATGCATGTATTTTCTAGAGCATTTCTAAGGCAGGTACCATACCGCTGCTGTGGCGGGGACGAACCAAGTAACATGTTCAATTTGTCTACTCTATCGTATCTTCTCCGAGCATGGACATGACTAGGGGCATGAAAATGATTCATCCAATCTGATCCTTCTCCACGTAAAAAAAACGAACGATGTGCTCCAGCAGAAGCGTGGCCAAAAAAAAGGGAGCAGCTAGATAAATTAGTCCTCAATTTTTCAACCCAGATGCAATTTCTACTAGACCTAATGACTAACCAATTTGACCTACCAGTTACATGTCCGGTTGCAACTCACAACTCACAAATCGAATTTGAAAAAAAAGTCTGACGTCTACCCATTGAATTTCAATTACAACTCATAGGTCAAATTTTAAAAACAATTCAAAATAAAACTCTAGCTTTAAGTGAAATTTAAAACTCAGTTGCAAACGCATATGTAACTGGATATTAGCAAAGACGTCTCATAATTGCATGTACCGTTGCAACTCATACGTTCAAAACCCCCCAAAAAAAATCTAATGCCCCACCTGCATGTACGGTTGCAACTCAAAGAACGAATTTTAAAAAAATGGTCCAGCGTCCCTCGGTTACATATTCACAAGTCAATTTGTAAAAAAGGGTTAGATTTAATTCAAATTTGAAAACTCATTGATCAAATTTGAAAAAACATCAAGCGTCCCCCAATTGTGTATCCATTATAACTCATAGGTCAATTTGAACAATCAAAGGTTCCTAGATATACGTACTTGCAACTGTACCACTCCGTCCTCCCCTTGATCCGTGAGAACAAGGACAGTTTCAAGTGACGATGCAACTCAGATTACAAGCACCCATCCCTAATTTCATAAAAAAAACATGTTTCAAGTAGATATGCAACTCGTGTCAACAATCAAAGGTTTCTAGTTACAACCCTACTTGCAACTGTAGTACTGAAAGGATCGTATGGGCACCTAGAGGGGGATGAATAGGTGCTACTTCAAATTTTCTTTTTTTTTAAATTAAGGTTTGACAAGAAAGGTAAATTCTCTAGATAATACAACTAAGGTGAATTTACCTATATGACAAACAAGCACAAGCTAACACAACACTAAGCAAGAACAAGTAGGTAAAGTACGGTAAAGGATAGAAGTAACCAAAATGGTGGACGCGGAGACACAAGGATTTGTTTCCCGTAGTTCCTTCCTTTTGAGGGGAAGTACGTCTACGTTTGGAGAGGGGGTGGTTTCAAACCACCAATGCCACGAGAGGTCTCCCTTGTTCTCCGATGAATCTCACCCCAACGGGTTCGATCCATCTTCCACTATATCGGCAACCTTCGAGGTGGAAGCCGACACCTTTACAACAAGTTCGGGGCACACATCCACAACTTAATTGGAGGCTCCCAAATACAAGCAAGTTGTCAAGACAATCAAAGACAAACTTGTAAGAACCAAATCTAGAACTAGAGTTTCCAACGAAACACTAGAGCAAGGGGCCCTCAAGTGAATGAGGGGGAAATGAAGATCTCTTTTGGTGAAGTAGTAGATCAAGGCCTCCTCCTTCGATTCTCCAAAGATCAAAGACTTTGGATGGTGGAGTGAAGAGATCTTAGCGATTTGGTGGCTCAAATGGAGGTAGTAGTCTTCAATGCAAACGAGCAACTTGTCCCAAGGTAGGTGGAGGGTATTTATACCCCCTGAAGAAATCTGGCCGTTGGAGCATTAAATGCACCGGTACTACCGGTACTCAAGCGGTAGTACCGGTTGCAAGTGGTACTACCGGTCAAGTACCCGACCAAGTACCGGAGGTGGCATCACTTGGTCGACCAGTATGAACATGCCGGAACGCCTTGTGGTAGTACCCCCCAAGCCAGAGGCCAATCGCCAGTGGGCATTAATCTGATACTAACGTACCAGTTGGTAGTCGAGCGAGAGGGGCTGGTCCTTCCTCGGCCGCTTCAGTACAGCCGAAGATTATCATTGTCAAGCGGTAGTACCGCTTGCCACAAGCGGTACTACCGGTTGGAGCGGTAGTGCCGCTCCGTGGTACCGTGTGGTACTGAGAAAAGACTAGACCTTCCCACCTTGCTCGGATGCAACCGGTACTAGGAGCGGTAGTACCGGTCATTTTTCCGGTACTACCGGTTGGCACAGAGCCTTTGGCAAGGGCAAATGTGGGCAAGGCAATATTTGTGCCATAATCTAGAAAACCTGGGATACACTTAGTGCACGATTAAAACGATAAGTGTGTTGTTATCAAACATCAAAATCACAAGGATAGGAAATGCTCTTTCAATCTCCCCCTTTTTGGTGTTTGATGACAACACACCTTTGCAAGATGATTTTATGATAATACTCATGGCATTTGTAAAATAGAGATGGGGCTCCCCCTGGATGAGTAGGATCAAACCTCCCCCTCTATTTTACAAACCCAACACAAGTGCACAAATATAGATACTAGCATTTGAAACCATACCTTTGCACAATAACTTGTGATGAGAAATATACTGACAATGGATAACGCATATCATCACAAGATGGATCCATGACATAACCCACATAGTCTCAACAAACTTAGCACAAGTGGTTCCCAAATAGTTAGTACATAGAGTTCACGCATAAAATAGAAGTTCACACATAAATAGGAGGAAACCAAAGTTCACAAGCAATAAAAGGATCAAAGTAAGAACGAGCTTGCGACTTCCCATGCAACACCCGTGCCTAAGGTGCAACTTCTCCCCCCTTTGGCATCAAGACGCCAAAAAGAAAAAGTGCAAGACTAACGTCCCGACAGTCAATCCTCCTCATCATCATCAAAGTCCTCCTCATAGGGGGGTGGAGCGTGGTGCGAGGAAGAGACATCATCATCCCAATAGCTGTGCTGGGAGATCCATTGATCTTCAGGGGTGATGTTGGTCTCGGACCCCTCGGAGATGGTCAATCCTTGAGCTGCCATCATGTCCTTCTGCTGAGCACAAGCTTTCTTGGCATACACATGAGCCTCATACATGCGCTTTTGGTTGTCAACTTGGAAGTAGAAAATCTTCTTGATCTTGGCCTCCATCCTCTTGGCCCAAGATGGCTTGGTATTCTTGTGACGGGAGACAACATAATCTGTGTCACGACTACTGTCAGCATCCTCAGAGTCATCCTCTTCATCCTCCTCCTCCACAACGCGGGGCTTAGCATGCTTCTTGATCTTGAGTGCCTTGGTCCGGTGTACAATGAGAGGACGACTGGATAGGGTCCTGGCAACGGGAGGGCACTTGGAAACAATAAGAGCCATAATGTAGGGAGCAAATGGCGAGACCCTCCGAGAGTGAGCAGCAACAACCATCTCATTCCATATATAATCCATCACATCAAGAGCGGTGCCGGAGTCGCGGTTGAGGAAGGTGTTGAACAACAAATCAACAGAGAAACCGTGAATCTCATCCTTGTTGCCCGCACGAGGAGCAACGGTCTCACGAAAGATGTGGTGGAGAATATCATGTGTGGGGAGAATATCCTTGATCTTGCTTGGAATACTACGGCTCTGGATATACAGAGGTGCAAGAACATCCTTCTTGGCGGGGTTCTCGCGCAAGTGACAGCGGAAACCACAAGGAGTGTCACGAACACGATCATCATACCCTAGAATTGCAGCAAATTCCGCAAGGGTTGCCTCCTTGATTGCACCTTGAGTCATCCACGTGATTTTCCGAGTGCGTCTAGTGGAGAAATGAGCAGTGGCATAAAACTGGGCAATGAGAAGAGGCTCATAGTCATGCTGAAACTCCATGATGGGGAACATACCAAGGTTAGAGCAGATTTCCTTAGCTTCAGCAAAATAATCAAGGTTCTTGTTGATGTGTTCCATATCAATCCACAGCTGAGGCACAACCATCTGGATATTTGTCATAAGAACCTCATGATAGACGCGCTCTTGGAAGTCATTGTAAAACAGGCTGTCTTCCCTGCTCTCATCACGGTTGCGGGCATACGGATTGTCAATCCTCAGGGAGCGGAACTCAGAATCAGAAATGTCAGACAGTTTCCTTGGCCCTGATGGCCCTGAGCTGCAACTCTTGGTGCGCCCCGAGGAAGGGAGGCGAGGAGGGGGGCGCGGTCATGGCCAGCAGAGCGCTTGGTGACCCCCTCACGACCCCCACGGCCACCTCGAGTAGCAGGAATCTTCGTACGACGGCTAGGCTGAGGCATAACTTCTTCCTCAGACTCCATATCTTCCTCAACAATCTCACAATTTGCTTTGGAGCGCTTACGCGCACCCCTAGAACCACCTGCATCTGTGAAAGCAAGAGGGAGAACAACATGGGGGCAAGGGCACAAGAACCAACAATGAACAAAGAAGAATCTATGGTTTAATAAACATTTTGAGGGCAGTTGGGACCGATACTACCGGAACTGGCAACCGGTAGTACCGCTTGCAAGTGGTAGTACCGGAAAAATTTCCGGTACTACCGGTCGAGCGGTACGGGCACATCAACGGTAGGGCACAGTCCAAAGTGGCCTCAACAATCTATAAATCATCGATTCTACTAAGTAACAAGGAATGTATGGCAGTACAACCTCACAACATGTCAATTTCTTCACAAATCTAAGCAAGACCTAGATCTAGTGAGGAAATCAAAAGTGAGAGAGAAGGGGCGGTTGTACCGGGATCCATGACGATGGAGGAAGAGTGGGAGCCCGCAATGAGTCCGAACCCAAGGAGGATCCAGGGAGAGGAGGGCGCGGCAAGGCTCCGGCGGCGTCATGGGCTCCGGCGGCGGTGGTGGTATGTGTGGAGGGTGGGGAGAAGAATAAGACACTGAAGGGTGCCTTCCCACGCGCGACCATTATATACCAGAAAAACACCGACCAGTAGTACCGGTTCATGAAGCAGTAGTACCGCTCGCAAGCGGTAGTACCTGTTTACAAACCGGTAGTACCGGCGACCGGTAGTACCGGACATACGGGCGGTAGTACCGCACCTGGAGTAGTTTCCAGGAAATGACCTGGGAACCACCCAGGTCCGGTAGTACCCCCCTAATCTGGTAGTATCGATCCCACCTGATTCTGTAGCCAAGGTTCAAGTAAGGTTCTTGTGCGGATTGGATGAGGGTTTTTTGAGGGAGTAGAAAGGCTTGGGTTGAGATAGTCAAACTATGTGAAGCACATGCACTCTAAAATAAGGGAAAAACATATGAAGAGCCAACCGAGAGTGCATGACTTTAAAACCAACAACAACTTGAAAATGACAAACATGAGTAAGCACCAACCTCTCGAGTAAGAGAGGGCGGTGGCCTAGGCCACCATATTTGAGTATACTCGTCTTGGCACCACGAAGATATATCTTGGGTACATTATCTAAACTCTTCATTTAAGCTCACATATCACAAAATTATATTAAGAGGAATGATTTTGATTGCTTTGGGCATAATGGGGGGAGGGATAGTCCAATAAATTAGGACCGCACTCCCCCTATATCCATGCCTACACCTAAACCAAATATGGGTCAAAACATAGGTGAGAATGCAAGATAATCAAGTCAAACTCCTTGAATCTATGATATTTAGTTCATTCCTCAAATAGCAAAACCTTGCTTCATCAAGTGGCTTCGTGAAGATGTCGGCAAGTTGATCTTTGGTTGACACATATGATAGATCAATATCACCTCGAGCAACATAATCTCTAATGAAGTGATGGCGAATCTCAATATGCTTTGTCCTTGTGTGATCCACCGGGTTGTAGGCAATCTTGATAGCACTTTCATTATCACATAGAAGAGGCACTTTGTCACAATAGACACCGTATTCCTTTTGAAGTTTGCCTAATCCATAGCAATTGGGTGCAAGCACTAGCAGCTACCACATACTTGGCTTCGGCGGTGGAGAGAGATATACAATTTTGCTTCTTAGAAGACCAACATACCAAGGACCTACCAAGGAATTGGCAAGCCTTGGATGTTGATTTTCTATCATCCTTATCACCCGCCCAATCCGAATCCGTGTATCCACAAAGAGCAAATGTTGAGCCTCGAGGATACCAAAGACCATAAAATGGGGTATGAACTAAATATCGAAAGATTCTCTTGACCGCCATTAAATGGCTTTCTTTAGGAGCTGCTTGATATCTTGCACACACACCTACACTCAACACAATATTGAGTCTATATGCACAAAGGTAAAGCAAAGAACCAATCATAGACCGGTATACCTTTTGATCCACATCTTTACCATTTGGATTTTGTTCTAGATGAGTCTTTGTAGCCATGGGAGTAGGAGCTCCATTTAAATCTTGCATTTTGAATCTCTTGAGCATATCTTGATTATACTTGGCTTAGTTGAAGAATGTCCCTCCTCGAACTTGCTTGATCTCAAAACCAAGAAATACTTTCAACTCCCCCATTAAAGACATCTGGAACCTACTAGTCATAAGCTTTGAGAGTTCATCATTAAAAGCTTTGTTAGATGAGCTAAAGATAATATCATCAACATATATTTGGCATACAAAAATCTCCCCATTGACCTTCTTAGTAAAAAGAGTGGGATCTATTTTCCCAACCTCAAATCCACGGTTAAACAACAACTCTCTAAGGTGCTCATACCACGTGCGAGGGGCTTGCTTGAGCCCATAGAGCGCCTTATCGAGTTTGTAGACATGGTTTGGGAAGTTGGAATCCTCAAATCCTGGGGGTTGCTTTACATATACCAACTCATTTAATGGACCATAAAGAAATGCACTTTCTACATCCATTTGTTGCAACTTAAAGTTATGATGTGCCGCATAAGCAAGAAGGATACATATGGACTCAAGGCAAGCCACGGGTGCATAAGTATCTCCATAGTCAATGCCTTTAATTTGAGAGAACCCTTGTGCAACCAATCTAGCCTTGTTCCTTACTATAATTCCATGCTCATCTTGCTTGTTCTTGAATATCCACTTGGTTCCTATCACATTACGGCAATCCTTAGGCTTCTCAACTAACTTCCATACTTTGTTTCTCTCAAAGTTGTTGAGTTCTTGGTGCATTGCTTATAACCAATCCGAATCTTCAAGAACTTCCCACACTTTCTTTGGTTCAATCATGGAGATATGTGCTTGGTGCTCACTGAACCTCTTCAATTGTACTCTTGTAGAAATGCCTCTCCTTGGGTCACCAACCACATTTTGTAGGGAGTGGTCTCTTAGTTCAAACATCCACTCCTTTCTAGCTTCACGACGAGAGTGGATCTCCTCATTGTTTCTTGGAGGACCCTCTTCATCATTCTGATCCTTGTCTTGACCATTATCTTGACCTTGATCATCTTGGGAATCATTTTCTTCATTAGGAGGCAAAGATTGACCTTGGTCTTGATCAAGAACTCTTCTAGCATCGATTTGAGCTTGTCTCAAGGCAGTTTGTACGGATCTTACTTGAGTAATTGACTTGTCACCACTTGACATCCTGGAGAATGAATCAAGCTCCTATTCACTAGAGATGTCACCTTGATCAATATGTTGAGGGTCCACAGCTTGTCTTTGGCTTGGGTCATTGTCCACCTCGGTAGATGGAACATGTTGTTGTGAAGATGAGGGCTCCAACTTGAGTAGAGCATAGTTCTTATCGATCCACCACAGGGGGTTCCTCAACGGGGCGGATATATCCCACACCCATTCTTCCTATGGCGTCCTGAGGCATTTCATCATCTGCATCACAAGCATCAACACGTCCCCCTTGGGGACCATCATATTCTTCGAAGGTCACACTACAAGATTCTATGACGGCTCCGGAGAGCTTATCATAGATTCTATAAGTGTGAGATTCGATACCATAGCCAACAAAAATACCCTCTAATGCTTTTGACTCGAATTTGGATAAACGACAACCTTTTATGAGATAGAAACACTTACAACCGAACACCCGGAAGTAAGATATGTTGGGCTTGTTACCGATAAGTATTTCATATGGAGTCTTGTTGATTTCCTTGCAGAGGTAGAGCCGGTTTGATGCATGGCAAGCGGTGGAGATGGCTTCGGCCCAAAAGTTGTATGGAGATTTAAACTCCGCCAACATGGTCCTGGCCATCTCAATAAGAGTCCGGTTCTTCCTCTTGGCAACACCATTTTGTTGAGGGGTATATGCAGCGGAATATTGGTGTTTTATCCCCTCATCACTAAGCAAATCATTCAAGGTGTAGTTCTTGAACTCGGTGCCGTTGTCGCTTCTTATAATCAACACGGGGACATTGTATTGACGTTGAACCAAATTGATGAAGTCGATGAAGGTCTTTTGGGTCTCACTTTTCAACATGAAGAAATATACCCATGAGTATCTTGAAAAGTCATCAACGATCACCAAACAATATTTCTTCCCACCAAGACTTGCATGAGATGGAGGACCAAATAGGTCCACATGGAGGATCTCTAAGATCTTGGTTGACTTGATATGGTTCTTTGGCTTGTGGGGAGCATCATGCATTTTTCCTAGAACACAAGCCCTGCAAACACGATCTTTGGCAAAGGAAACATTTTCTTTTAGTCCAACTATATGGCCCTCCTTGTGGAGACTTTGCAAAGTTCTCATATTGACATGGGCTAGTCGGCGATGCCATAACCAACCCACATCGGCCTTTCCGAATAAGCACATCTCACTTGTAGTGGTTTGCCCCGAAAAGTCCACCACATACAAGTCATGTTCGACGTACCCAATGAAAGCGACCTTGAGAGACTTGCTCCACATGAGGAACACAATATCAACATCAATAAAGACGGCAAAGCCCATCTTTCCAAGAGCATAGACTGAAAGTAAATTGTATCTAAGGGTCTCAACAAGCATGACGTTCATGAGTGTAATATCGTGAGCAACCACTACCTTGCTGAAACCCATTACCTTAGATTTTGACTTGTCGGCATATGTCATGGTTATTTGATCATCATTAGGCATTAAGTCTTTGACAATAGACGAGCTTCCGGTCATATGACTTGTGCAACCACTATCAAGCACCCACTTTGACCCTCTGGAAGCATATGTCTACAAAAGATCAAGCTAATTTTTAGGTACCCATTTTTCAATGGGTCCCCTTTTGTTAGCAACAAGGGTCTTGGGGACCCAAATAGACCATGCAATATAACCATCATATGGACCAACATATTGTGCATACACATCCCCCATAATATTCACGCATTAGAACATAGTGAGGGTTAGCACTTCCCGCAAAGTCATCATGAGACATAGTTTTACCACTTGTGGTCTTACTATCCACAATGGTCTTGTTTTTCTCTTGTGCGGGCTTGGCCTTCTTCTTCTTGGCTTTGGAGACAAAACCAATGCCCTCTTTCTCACCACTAGGCCTTTGCTTACTCAGAAGATCATCAATGGACTTGTTGCCTTGTGGAAATGTGGCCTTGGCTAGCTCCCTCTTCAACCTAGCATTTTCTTCAAGAATAGTTGTACTACTAGATGGAATGAAATTACTAGGTGAGGGAATATTGGCCAATTGAGTTTGAAGTGTTTCATGGGACTTTGTGAGTGAAAAGAGTTCACTTTCCAAAGCCTTGTGAGCCTTGTCAAGCAAACTAAAGTCCTCGGCAAGTTTTTCATGAACCACACCAAACTCAATCTTGTTCTTTTTAGCCCTTTTGCATTTAGCAATAGCATGATCACGTTCTTTGATGAGTCTATTAACAATAATGTCATTGGACTCCTCAAGCCCTTCAAGTTTTACTTCAAGTGACATTCTAGTCTCTTGTTCTTCTTCTAGAGCATTGTTTAAGGCCTCTAGCTCAATCATGTGTTCATGCCCAAGTTTACACCTTACATATAAAAGCTCTTGTGTGTGGGAAATTTGATCTAAGATGTTTCCAAAATGTATCTTAGCATTCCCTTGTAGGTTATTCATAAACTCATCGAAAGCAATTAATTCCCTCTTGACATCAAGAGTCATCTCATCATCAATTTCATCATTAGCTAAGGGAGTGGAATGAGATGATGAGTATTCCTCCGTTCCTCTTGCCATAAGGCAAGTGATGTTCTTGATGAGAGTGTTCTCATTTGGAGAATCGAAGAGTGAGAATGTCGGAGTAGAAGTAGTGGATAGAGCAGCCACACCATGAGATGTTTCTTCTTCCTCATCTTCATCATCTTCATTGTCGGAGGAGTATTCTTCATGAGTGATCAAAACTATTTCGCCCGACTTCTTGTTTGTGGGATTCTTCTTGATGAAGGGTTTCTTGTAAGGAGCTTTGGGAGATTTCTTCAACACAAGCTTACCCCCATGATCTTATCTTTTCTCATAGGGGCAACTCGCCACAAAGTGATAGCGGTCACCACAATTGAAACAAGTTCTCAATCTAGTGGTATTTTCTCTTTTCCCATTTGGATTGCTTTTGCGTTGCATTTCCATCTTGGCCTTGGCAGGGTTCTTCTGGAAGTTCTTGGCATAGAAGGCCAAATATTGACTATGAGCAATCTTTACCTCATCGGGGTGGTCCATGGATAGGCCTTCATCACTATCATCTTCATCCACATGATCCACAACTTTGGCCTTCAAGGCAACGTTGACAACATTGCTCATACCAAGGGCTCGAGCACGGACATCTTTGGCATTCTTGGCGGCAACCTTGAAAGAGGACATCTCTTGCATAACTTCATTGGAGGTCATGATATGGTAGTTGTGTCTTCCTTGTAGACTCTTCAAGTCGGTGGGCTCAAAGGGCATGAGTGCACTCACATATTTCCTTTTTATCCAAGCATCATCCACATGTGAGGCACCCACATTTCTAAAGGAGGTGGCAGTGGTCTTGAGCCTACGGTACATGTCTTCATGATTTTCACCTTCCATCATGTAGAATCCTTCGGCTTCATTGCTTAGTGCATGATACCCGTTCCTCCTCATGCTCTCATTTTCAACAAACAACACCGTGAGAGCATCCCAAGCTTCCTTGGCGATGCTGAGGTGCTTAATGTGTGGATAATCCTTTGTACCCAATCCTTGTTGAATCATGTGTAAGGCAGTGGCATTGAGTTGACTATTGACAACTTCTCTTCTTGTCAAGTTGTTTGGATCCCCAATAAAGAGTCCATGCTCGATGATGTTCCATAGTTCAATGCAGGAGCTGCGCACATGAGTTTTCATTAGAGATTGCCATTGGGCAAAAGTAGTGGATGCTTCAAGCTTAGGTGGGTCACCTCTATTGTATACGTGAGGGTGAGGGATTGGAGGGTCGGGAGAGTACCGTGAGTCACGGTGCTCACCCTTCCCACCATAATTTTGAATGGAGGAATTAGTGTTGTCTTGCTTACCCTCCCACACCGTACCCTCAGGTAATACCGGGGCATTACCCTTAGGTATAACGGATGGGGATCCTCTTGAGGAGAAGGAGATGATGAGCCTACCTTATCTTTAACAAGTTGCTCAATTAACTTTTGCAATTGTTTGATCTCGTTGGCCATGGTGGAGCTCAATCTTGTTTCCAAGTTATTGAGATCATCCATGGTCACCGTGGTATGCTCACCGCCACCTTCCCCTACATTGTTACCCATATACTCTTAGGTGGTAAAGCCCGAATAAAGAGCCGAGGCTCTGATACCAATTGAAAGGATCGTATGGGCACCTAGAGGGGGAGGGTGAATAGGTGCTACTTCAAATTTTCTTCTTTTTCAAATTAAGGTTTGAAAAGAAAGGTAAATTCTCTAGATAATGCAACTAAGGTGAATTTACCTATATGACAAACAAGCACAAGCTAACACAGCACTAAGCAAGAACAAGTAGGTAAAGTGCGGTAAAGGATATAAGTAACCAAAGTGGTGGACGCGGAGACACAAGAATTTGTTTCCCGTAGTTCCTTCCTTTTGAGGGGAAGTACGTCTACGTTTGGAGAGGGGGTGGTTTCAAACCACCAACGCCACGAGAGGCCTCCCTTGTTCTCCGATGAATCTCACCCCAACGGGTTCGATCCACCTTCCACTATATCGGTAACCTTCGAGGTGGAAGCCGGCACCTTTACAACAAGTTCGGGCACACATCCACAACTTAATTGGAGGCTCCCAAATACAAGCAAGTTGTCAAGACAATCAAAGACAAACTTGTAAGAACCAAATGTAGAACTAGAGTTTCCAACGAAACACTAGAGAAAGGGGCCCTCAAGTGAATGAGGGGGAAATGAAGATCTCTTTTGGTGAAGTAGTAGATCAAGGCCTCCTCCTTCGATTCTCCAAAGATCAAAGACTTTGGATGGTGGAGTGAAGATATCTTAGCGATTTGGTGGCTCAAATGGAGGTAGTAGTCTTCAATGCAAACGAGCAACTTGTCCCAAGGTAGGTGGAGGGTATTTATACCCCCTGAAGAAATCTGTCCGTTGGAGCATTAAATGCACCGATACTCAAGCGGTAGTACCGGTTGCAAGCAGTACTACCGGTCAAGTACCAGACCAAGTACCGGAGGTGGCATCACTTGGTTGACCCAGCACCAAACATGCCCGGAACTGCCTTGCGATAGTACCGGTTAGTAGACGCGGTACTACCGGTCAGGGCGGTAGTACCGGTCCCAAGTGTACCGGTTGGTACTGAGCGAGAGGGGAAGGGCTTGTCCTTCCTCAGGGCTGCCCGGTACAGCCGAGCGGTACTACCGTGTCCAAGCGGTAGTACCGCTTGCCACAAGCGGTACTACCGGTTGGAGCGGTAGTGCTCATGCAGATCGGTGGTACCGAGAAAGACTAGACCTTCCCACCTTGCTCGGATGCAACCGGTACTAGGAGCGGTAGTACCGGTGCCAAGCGGTAGTACCGATCGTTTTTCCGGTACTACTGGTTGGAACAGAGCCTTAGGCAAGGGCAAATGTGGGCAAGGCAATATTTGTGCCACAATCTAGAAAACCTGGGATACACTTAGCACACGATTAAAACGATAACTGTGTTGTTATCAAACATCAAAATCACAAGGATAGGAAATGCTCTTTCAAATACCCGTGAGAAAAAGGACAGTTTCAAGTGATGATGCAACTCACATTACAAAGCACTCACCCCTAATCCTACCAAGAAAAACCAGTTTCAAGTGGACATGTAACTCGTGTGAACAATCAAAGGTTCCTATTACAAACGTACTTGCAACTGTACCACCCCGTCCTACCCTTTATCCGTGAGAACAAGGACATTTTCAAGTGATGATGCAACTCACATACAAGCACACAACCCTAATCCCACCGATAAAAACCAGTTTCAAGTAGACATGCAAATCGTGTTAACAATCAAAGGTTCCTCGTTACAATCCTACTTACAACTATAGTACCCGTGAGAAAAGGTACAATTTAAGTGCTGATGCAACTTATATTACAAGCACCCACCCCTAATCCCACCGAGAAACACCAGTTTCAAGTGGACATGCAACTCGTGTAAACAATCAAATGTTTCCAGTTACAACCCTACTTGCAACTGTAGTACCCGTGAGAAAAATGATAGTTTTAAGTGCTGATGCAAGTCACATTACAAGCACCCACCCCTAATCCTACCAAGAAAAGCCAATTTCAAGTAGACATGCAACTTATGCGAACAATCAAACCTACTTGAAACTGTACCACCTCCCGCTCCTCTTGAACTGTGAGAAAAAGGACAGTTCAAGTGCTGATGCAACTCACATTATAATCACCCACCCCTAATCCTACCGAGAAAACCCAGTTTCAAGTGAACATGCAACTCGTGTGAAAATCAAAGGTTCCTAGTTACAACCCTACTTACAACTGTAGTACCCGTGAGAAAAAGGAAAATTTTAAGTTATGATGCAACTCACATTACATAGCACACACCCCTAATCCCGCCGAGAAGAAACAATTTCAAGTGGACATGCAAATCTTGTGAATAATCAAAGGTTCCCAGTTACAACTATACTTTCAACTGTACTACCCCACCCTCTGCTTGATCCATGAGAAAAAGACAGTTTCAAGTGATGATGCAACACACATTACAAGCACCCACCCCTAATCATACCGAGAAAAACTAGTTTCAAGTGGACACGTAACTCGTGTGAATAATTAAAGGTTCCCAGTTACAAATGTACTTGCAATTGTACCACCCGTCTTCCCCTTGATCCGTGAGAACCTGTATGGTTTGAAGTGATGATGCAACTCATAATACAAGCACCCACCCCTAATCCCATCAAGAAAAACTGGCTCCAAGTGAACATGCAACTCGTGTCAACAAATAAAACATTTTCGGTTACAACCATACTTGCAACTGTACTACCACGCCCTCCCCTTTACCCATGAGAAAAAGGACAATTTCAAGTGTTAATGCAACTCACGTTACAAGCACCACCTCTTCCCCACCGAGATAAAGTTAAAAACAGACAGAGATAAAATACAATGGACATAAAACAAAAAAATCTTCCCCTTGTACACCAATTAGTAATTAAAAATAGTAATTCATACTCAAAAAAATTATACAAACAATGGAACTAGATATGAATTATTTACATCTATATTAAATCATCCTAAAAATGAAAATTATTTGTCTTCTTTCTTCATGAGCACTAAATGATGTTCTAATTCCATTCACACTTGTATACATCAAGTGTGATGTATCCTTGTGTTATAGCAGCAATTGCAACAATAAGATTATTTGTTTTTAAATTTGTAATGCTAAATATTCAGCTCAATTATAATGGAACCTAAAACAATCTCCAACAGCCCTGTATGATCTAAGCACAACTCTGTCACCCCATGCAAAACGTTCTTCGCCTCTGTCTGGGATTTCAAATATAGTCGGGAACACCTCAATAGGTACTTCCTATAAAAACATCAAATACAAAAATTAAAAGTGATAATTGAAAATAAAAAAAGAATAAATAAAAAAGAACTAACCAAACGATACATGTCATCAACATCAAGCATGTACACATAAAAATTAGGAACAAAATGATTATTCCCCAGCTTCATCTTCTGATTAAACATGGTAATAACTATCCCATTCATTTCCATTTTGTTAACATCACGAATATCATCAAAATGTGCATTGAACAAATATGGCTCATACCCGTCTGGTATATAAAAAACCTCTAAAACAATGAAACAAAAATTTCAAAAGATTTTTAAAAAAGGACTAAAAAACAAAATCATAACACTGACATAAAAATACATATAACATAACTTATTTGGGAAGAGATCCCAATTCTTCCTTAACTATCGACTGAAGCAACTTTAAATTCAAAACACTCTCTTCGTGTATCATATTCAAAAGAAGCAATGTCCTCTTGTTCTATATCAAAAGTTTCAATCAATGAATTCCAATATGGCCCACACATCTGAATTTTTGTGCCAACCTAACTAAATTGATGTGGTGATCACTCTTGGGTATCATTTCTCTAACCCGTGATTAGGAAGTTCAGCTAAAACTTTTGTCCAGTTATTAGGACATAAAATTCCTATACGGTCATTAAAACAACATGGCACAACCTACAACAAGAAAAAACAGCAAAAGCATATAAAAATCAATAAATTAAAATAAACAAAAATTAAGATATAGAAAATTAAAGATAAGTAATATTAAAAATAGGGAAACTTACGAATAAATCATCAAAACCGTCATCAACCATTTTTATAGAAAACTTATAAAGACTACGTGGAGCTCCTTAACATATATGGGGTGGCTGATGACATACATTGCATGGTCTGCGTTGCTCATGTTTTCTAGGCTAAATATTAAAACAAAGATAATAAAGATCAAACAGGAAAACATGTGAAAATGCTTATATAAACACCATAAATTGGATAAAAACAAAAACCGGTACATATATCAGGAGGAAAAAAATATCAACCTTTGTCATCTTCCCTTCAATACGTACTAGAAAAACGTGATATGGCAATCACCAATCCAACCTGAATTCATAAAAAAATGAAAGACTACAGCTTATATAAGCAATTACTGTGTAACAATAAAAAAATTGAAAGACAAAGCGGCACCGTCAAAACAAAAGCCAAAAAATATGTGGATGAAAAACTTTGACTACATAAAATTATTCTCAATTTAAATTCACTACAACCACATACACAAATCTATTTTTAGACAAATTATAAATAAGAAACAGTTATTTACATCTATAAAAAAGAGAAGAAAATTCATCACTGAAAATTCATCACTGAACAGTACAACCAGCATTTTGTAAACAAAAAAGCTAGCAACAAACTAGACAACAAACCAGCGCGAACAACAAAAAACGCAGCAACAAACCATAAAAAAAAGCCGATACAGGACACATGCAACAACATTGTGTCGGTAGAAATAGGCCAAGGGCCAGCAACTACCGCGCTGGTCAAACAACGGTACTACCTCCATTCCAAGGCTTAAGTTCTATATTTTTTTTGAAAAGTCAAACTATATCAAGTTTGACCAAGTTTTTATCAAAAAATATTAATATGCAAAATACATAATCAATATCATTAGATAGATAATAAAATATATTTTCATATGATGTCTACAAAATATCATGTTTATTGATACTTCTTTCTAAAAGTTTGGTCAAAATTTAGTTGATTTGACTTTAAAAAAAAATAGGCCTTAAGCCTTGAGATAGAGGGAGTATAACGCAAATTAACTGGGACAGAAAAAAATATAACAACGCACCAATCCTAAAGCAGCTCGATCGGATTTAGCAATTCCGCAAAAATAATTGATACACTGCATATTTATGGTTAAATCGACTCGGCTAAAACCAAAGGGAAACCCCCCAATCAGAACCTTATCCCCTATATCCCACCTCCGAGCCAGAAGAGAGCGCGCGTCAAGCAGGGAAGGAAGGAAGACGAAGATGCTGCTCAGCTCCTCCTTCGCGTCCCCGCTCCAGCTCCACCTCACACCCAATGTCGGCGCATGCGCCGCGTCCACTCCTCGGCCGGCGCTGATGGGCCGGATCTCGGCGATGAAGCAGCTGACGGGGCGTGTGGTGACGACGAAGGCGAACAAGACGGTGGGGGTGGAGGTGGTGCGCCTGGCGCCGCACCCCAAGTACCACCGCCGGGAGCGCATCAAGAAGAAGTACCAGGCGCACGACCCGGAGAACCAGTTCAAGGTGGGCGACGTCGTGGAGCTCGTCGCCTCCCGCCCCATCTCCAAGACCAAGCACTTCCTCGCCGTCCCCGTCCCGCCCCGCGACACCCGCCGCAAGGCCCAGCTCCTCCCGCCCCTCCAGTCCGACGCGGAGGAGGGGGAGACGGCGCCGCCCTCCGCCCAGTGATGTCCGCGGTTTTCCCGGTCTGTCTGTCAATTAATAGTCGTTCCCTTTCCATTTGCTTCTTCTATGTTTCCTCTGTAGACTGAATCAATGTATGATGTTACCACTTGGCTTCAGATTTTGTTACCACTATCACACTGATGCAGGCTCTGTTGCTCCAAAACAATGTGTCTCTTACATCAGAGCTTTTTCTATGATATAAATGTGTATGTTACAGCAAATTTGGAACAGAAACTGTACACATCATCAGTTCGTGTAACCAAAGGGATGATTCATATGTAGTGCTTGCATCGTACTAGAACATCCTAACAATACACAAACATTTCTTCAGATTCAGTCCGGTACAAAACTACAATTTTTCGAGAGGCACTGGAATGGCATGACATATTTTGTCTGTACCAGCAGAAGCTCCAGCGCCACATATGAACTGCACCCAGCACGAAGAGGAGGTCTGGTTGCACGGCGTTGCAGTTGCTCTAGCATTGCCACGCATAGTCCCATCAGTTGTCCTGATACAGATCAAGTGCAGGTGTCTGACTAGAGTTCTTAACTAAGTTGATCAGTCAAGAGGAAGCTTATTTAGACGATATAAAGTCGGTGCTCGTATGCAGACTGAACTGCGAACGGAGCAGTTTCATTAACAACTTTTTTTATATAATGGTGCTTTGGCTTGGTACTTAATATATATATAATACAATTTTGAAGTTAAAAAATCTATTTTTCTTTACCTCGACTAGTAAGCGTGCACGTGCAACACACGTTTTTTAAAATTTTGAATTTCATTTATATTTTAGCGACTTGATTTTCATTGTTCCTAATCAATTACTATTGTGTCCGTATTTTGATATATGGTACTCTTGTCATCGGAACATTTATGGAACAACTATGCCAACTGGTCAACGTACCCCATTCCCTAGGACTCCAGTCTTGTTCACCATGACTCTAGTAAGTTCACTTTTATGAGGTAAAATGTGACATGCGATTATATAAAATTGCACAAAAGTTCAAATTAACAAAGCGGAAGAGAATATCACTTCTCGTGTTGCTTTCATCATCTTCAAGTCTCAATTTTCCATGTCGTCATCGTTTATTTTTGAATCAAGTGAAAGGCCAAATAATTTTCTTCTAAAAGGTATGCACCTAGCAAGTAGGAGTAGTAGCGGAGTTAGTTCTCGTAATAACACTAATACGTGAGAAATATGATCTCAGTGGTGATCCCATCAGCCCCCCAGCTTCACCGCTCCTGCCTATCCCTGCCTCCTCTATTGGCTGCTCCGGCCACGGGAGGGGGTGGTGACCTTAGTGCTTCGACTCAAGTTGTACTTAGGGTTGGCCTAGTGCTTCATTGGCGCATTGATTCTATGGAGGAGATGGAGCCGCGTCGGAGACGTCACTCCGATCGGTGGCATCGGGGAGGGGGGAGGGAAGGTGGCCCAGTCATCTCGTCGGTCTCTAGATCCGATGAGATTCGTGTATGGTGGTCGATATTCGGCACTCTCGTGGGTGGCTGTCGTGCAGTGTCAGCTGCTTCAGTTTTGTTTGACGTCTTGCATTTGTGCGCGTGAAAGACGGCAGGCGGCTGCGTTTGTCTTCTTTGACTGCGTCAGATAAGTATTACATGGATGTGGTGACCACGAGGAAGATTCCCGCATGACGACTCGGTTCATCGGCTCGAAAGCATTCTCGTATGCGACGGTGCTCTCCCAGATCTAGATATGACGGTTAATTGCTTTTTTTCCGACGCTACCATGATGACGGTGGAGGATGGTGGACGACAATTCAGCGAGGCACGGATTTCTCCAAAAGTATTTGCGAATTTTTTTATACAAAATTGCTTGACAAGTATGTTTTTAGATACCAAACAGCAGTACAAACAGTTTTGAGTCAACTAATATGTGTCAATATAAGGTTACTTAAATAACACTAATACGTACCAACTATCATGTACCGCGGGATGATCCACACGAATACAAAATTTTGGTGATACCCACGCGAACCAAGTACAAGTATATTTGGTTAAGAACGATAAAAAACAACTTAATATAATACTCCTACCCACCTCCGAATTGGACACGTCGTCATCCCCACTCTCTGCAACTCTGTCTCACTCTTATCTCTCTCCTATCAATCGCACCTTCACCTATCTCCCCACCGGCGGCGACCGGACCGCCCACTGCCCCACTCCCCTGCCTCCTCGCAGCTGGCCTCGACAATCGAACCCTCCCCACCGTCGCTGTCACTACCTTGCGCCTGCGGGGTTTGGGCAGAGCTCCACATGGCCGGCACCAACGACGTGCCTCACATCCACAAGATCCCCTCCAAACTCTTCGCCGCAACGCACGACCTCCTTACCTCCATGCAAGCCCCCAGGCCCCAGCCCCCTTCTCTTCACCTACTTCACGCGGCGGCATCTGGGCGGGCGACGATGGTGCCAGAGGTGGAAGTGGCGCGGCGTCAACGTCTGCAGCTGCATATGGGGCTAGAGCGCTTAATCCGTGGCTGGGGAGGCCATCGGCGGCGCCAGGTATCCCCTCCACCATTTCCTTCCTCGGCATAGTCGCAGCAGTTGCAGAGGAGTAGACAGTAGTAGCCACCTAGCTCGCCTCACAGAGTCACAGTCACGGGTCTCCGCGAGGAGTTTTTACAGCGATAGAGATATCATTTTGCAGGTAGAAGACACAGCCACACAATACCCGATTTTCTTGTACATGCCCTGCTCTTCAGTTACATGTTTCGCTATCTAGGAATGCAAATTTCCTGAACATTCCGTCCTTTTTGGCTAGCTGTATTTTTTTCTTTTTTGCGTACAAGCAAAATCTTCAAGTCGTGTTATACAGAGTACTGTTATTATTCTGATGTAGTTTGCTATTGTCTCTTCTAACTATGGTCATACAAGGTATGCTTGCAACTGTTATTATTTCCGGTCTCGCCTTGATGAATAGTTTTGAAGTTTGTTTCCATTTACCCTAGAATTTATTTAGTTTTGAAGATTAAATTGGAAAGTATATTCACTGTAGCCGGTTGTGTTAACAATGTCAAAACATTCATTTCCATGATAATTCAGATTCACTAATCTCAGTTGCCTCCTTGGATATTGAATTGCACAAATGATATGCAATGTGCTTATTATCCCTTTTAGTTGTATTCGAACCCAGATTTTCTTGATGTGCTCTGTCTTTTCACTTTGATTTGCAGAACTTCCCAAATGGAAATCCTAAAATATTCTCTACTCGTCATGATCAAGTTGAAGCAAATCTCCATATGATATGTCTGCAAGAGCGGAATGTTCAAAAGATCGACCTCCTAGTTGCTCTGTTACCAGATAAAAATGGCGCCCTATATGGTTATATACATATTGCATGCCTAATGTAATTTTGTACCTCAGGTGACATTAAAAGGATCTACGAAACAGAGATTGGTGTGATGTCACAGTGTTGTCTAAGGAAGAACGCTTTGAAGTTAGCTCATGAATGTTTTGCGAATGTTGCTCTTAAGATCAATGCCAAGGTAAACTCAATAACAATTTATCAAATTATTGTTCAACAAAGCATGCTACTCACTTATTCCACATTGAAATGATTTACCATCTTTGGAGTGTGGGGGAAGGAACTCGGTATTTGGCGATGTTCCAGCAAGTTTACCAATTTTATCTAACAAGCCAACGATTATCTAGGTGATCTTGTTACTCCAAACAGTTATATCTTTCTTTGTTCAAGGCTTTCACCAGGCACTACACGCAGGGATCCTAGAGATACAACTATTTTATTTATCTTACATCTCGTGCATGTTGCATTGTATGGCATACCCCCTTTTGATTAATTTTTAAAATGCTCCGGATACAGGCACAAGTATGAGCAAGGCAGTTCTAGGTAATGGCATTGTGGATGCGACGAAGGTGCGGGCGCAAACCTGATGGTGCGATGATGCAGGAGGGCAAAATGTGCCGCCGAGTCACGAGCTCGATGTAAAGGAGTGCGAAGGTTGTACGATTGCCCTCGAGGTCGACGCCCAGTAAAGTGGTGATGGTGGTGGCAAGGGCAGCGGCGAGAGCGCCGTCAGGAAGGCGGTGATGAAGTCTACGGCACTCCAGGAAGCAGGGAGCCCAAGAAAGTGTGGAGGACCGCGGCCGTTAGGCATTCTAGGAACGTGCTACGACGGTCCTTGAGGTCGCCGTCCAGGACAGCGGTGATGGCGAAGGCGCCGTCCAAGAAGGCGTCGAGGTCGGTGATGGCGCCGTCCAAGAAGGTTGTGATGGTGCCGTCCGAGGCGCTCCAGGTGGCGGCGAGGGAGACGGCGATGGACCGTGCGTGGATCCTCGGCCACATTGATCGTGGGAGAGATCCGTTTCTTTCTCTCTTTTTTCTGTTTGTGCGGGGAATCTTTTTTTCCGTTTGTAAAGGGAAACGCTATGCGGTGCGGGAATTTCCGTCGGGCATAGCGCAGTCCGTTCAACCTATCTGCTAAGTGTACCCGAGATAATTTGTAGGCTAATGTGAGCTGTTAGATTAGATTACAGTGCCCAATCGGACGTCTGTAGCAATGTCCTTGTACGTTGTTGGGGTGTCCGTAGAGAAGTTCAAGTTGGAGCCTTTGTAAGTAGTAGTAGATACATACACATGTCATCTACATATCGGCGGATAAAAATTACAAGATTGACTTTAGAACACCTATTCGTGGGTTTATGCTGACTCTTAATCGCAACCCTTGCTTCTTGGTGGCGCGGCAGCGGCTGCTGGCTTCGGTGGTTACAGGAAACCTAGATAATCATTTTATCCTAGTCTGTCTTTTAGCTTCCACATGTGTTGCTTCTTATAACTTGATTTTTTGTTAATAAAATATATGGTTTCTTAAAAAAAAGGACGGCCAGCAAATGCTCCTTCAGACCCGAGAACACGCACCCACACCACGCAACACACGCGAGGGAGCAGACGCCTCACCACTGCTGTCAGCCACGCGGCCTTTACCAATGGCGTCGCTATGGTTTAGGGAAACTGAAATTTTAAAACCTGAAAAGAGTGATTGCATTACACATATTACAAACTACTCGTGTGAAGTAGTACTCCCTCTGTTCCAAAATAAATGTCTGAGATTTGTCAAAATTTAAATGATCCTATATACTAAATAGTGCATAAATTTATCTAAATTTTAACAAATTTGAAACATCTATTTTAGGACGGAGGGAATACTACTTTTCGATAGCCACTTGTAAGGTATGTGGCATAGGTGCCTATTACCAGCAGAGCAGATGCTCCGATGCTACCCATGAACTGCACCCACGACGAATAGGATCTCTAGCCCGCGTCTCATCAATGGAGTCAGCACGCATGGTCCCGTCAGTCCTGTCCTGATACAGATCAAGTGCAGGTGCCTGAGTACTGCTCTCAAACCAGTTGTCCATTCAATTCAAGCGTGCGCATCGGAGATGGAGAGGAAGCTTACTTGAGGCGAGATTGATGACGTCCATGCTCGTACTGAACTACAAAATTCTTTGTAGAAGAATGCACGAAATTCATGTGATATCTCCGTGAACCGTGATATGCCTCGAACTGAAACATCTTGAGGGAATTACAGAGAACCACCACAATTGGGCTTATGTATCAAAAGATCAGCGCAATTGGGTTTTCTGAAAAAAAAACACCGGCTAACACTTTTTCAGAAAACACTCATCTATCATTCAGGATCGCTAAAGATGGGGTCCATCATCAGGATGACGTGGGATAGAGGAACATGAGGGGTGGCAAACATTAGGCGGTACTAAATTATGTTTTTTTTCTGAGACCAAGTTCTATATTATGCCTTGTAATAATGGTGTTTTTTTTAAAGATGTTGTAATAATGGTGGATGATTTAATATAAGCAGGTATTTTCAAGAAAAAAAAGTGTGTGTGTTGCCATGCTATTGGGCCAAAGCCAAGTTTTGAACGTATGCTTGTTTTGTGTCCGATTCGAAGTTTTTTCTTTCAATGATTAATGAAAATGAGACAATAGCCAAAATACCACTAGTAAAAACCGAACTTGCCAAAATACCACTAGTAAAAACCATCTTGCCAAAATAACACTCTCCTCTCATTTTTTATAGCCAAAATAACACTTCCGTCAGTTGTCAAACACGTGCTGTGAGTCAACCCGTTAGTTTTTTCTTGCTTCCCAAACTACCCCTTATCCCTACCACTGTCGTTTCTCCTCCCGTGGTGAGAAACAGAGGACCATGGCGCCTCCCCGCTGCTCCCGCTGGCACCTCCCCGCTGCTCCCCCTTCCCTCTAGATCCTCTACCGCCGGCCGCCTCTCTCAGCCGTCCTCCGCTAGACCGGTCGTGGTCGGCCCCGGCCCTCCGCCCTTCGCCGGCCGCCGCTCTCATCGGCCCCCGCCCTCCGGCCGCCGCCCTCCGCCGGCCACCGCACTCCGTCGTCGTGCACGGGGGCTTGGTCATCTACCACCCTCCATCCTCTGCCGGTCATGGCTCGACAAGCCGTGGTGAGCCCTGCAATTGTTCACTGTAAAAGGCATTAAAATTTAGATTTTTTGTATTTATTTGTTTTAGAGTCGATCTGATGGATGAGTTCAAGGTAGAAATAGATGTTCAATCTTTCTTGACAATTGTAGACGGTAGGAGAATCTACACAAGGGGCAAACACATGGGGTTCTATGTCCAGTCGGAATTTATATGTGGTGCACATTAAGGCGGCTGTCGAGGAGAAGTTTAGATGGTCTGATGATCAGAGAATGACCATTTGGTATGGAACTAGACATACCACAGTCCCATTGATTTTTGAATCAGAGATTGCTGAATTGTTTGATGCATGTTCAGGCACAAAAATAGTACGGTTTGGATGGTCATAGTTGGATGTTCCCGGTAGCATTTGGTATTTTTGAGAAGGAAGCTAAAGAGAATTAGGTGTGGTTCATGGAACAATTGAAATTGGCCATTGGAGAGCCACAAGGGCTTGCAATCCATACAGATGCATGCAAGGGGTTGGAGAGCGCCATTTCTATGGTCTACCCAAATTGTGAACATAGAGAATGCATGATGCATCTAATGCTTAACTTCAAGAAAAAGTTCAAAGGTGACATACTATATAATATGTGACCTGCATCTTGGACATATGAAGTAGAGAAGCATGATGCACTAATGGCAGAAATACAAGCACAAAGCGCTGAAGCAATATCATTTTTGCACATGCATCACAATCGTGTGTGGACAAGAAGTAAATTTTCAGCAATGACGAAGGTTGAGTATGTGAGCAATAATTTGGCAGAGGTTTTCAATAATTGGATTAGGGAGATAAAGCAGCTTGCACTTGTTGAGCTTCTAGATAAGCTTAGAGAAATGATAATGATATTGCTATAGAAAAAGCGAGCCATTGGGGAAAAACTGCTAGGTTACATATTACCTAGTGTGATGAAGGAGTTGAATTTGAAAAGCAAAGGGTTGCATTACTTGGAAGCAAGATCATCACCAAATCTAGCTGAAATTTCAGGAAATGGTTGGAGGCACACCGTTAACTTGGAGAAAAAAGAGTGCTCTTGTAGAAGATGGCAGGTTTGTGGTAAGCCATGCACACATGCTCTTCGGTTCATATTCTCCAAATAAGCAAAGCTAGAGGAATATGTTGACGAGTCCTTCTCGGTGGCGAGATTTAGAGCGACATATGAGGGAGTTATCGTGCCAATTAGGGGCAGGTCGCAATGGCCTAAGGTAAATCCTGGGTTTGACATGGTTCCTCCCAAACTTACCAAGAGTGCTGGACGTCCAAGAACTAGGTGAAGGGTTTCGCAGCATAGTAAATCAAAATTTTCTACGGAAGCGAACAGAAGGAAAGCCAAGATCTAATCTAGGAGATGCAAACAACGAGAGAGATTGGATTAGATCTTCATACCCTTGAAGATTCAAGCAGCGAACGTTAAACGTGGGTGATGTAGTCGTACTCGCTTCTCCTCCTCGCGATCCGATCCGATCTAGCACCACAAGTGGCGGTGCCTCCGTGAGATGCACACGCGGCACCTCGGCGCCTCCTCCTTCCTTGGACCAGCAAGTAGGGTGGAGAGATGGATTGGATCTACAACACGGCGTGGTGTATATGGTGGAGAATTTCTGCGGAGGCTTCGCCTACAAACAAATCGGGAGGGAGAGAGGAGGCGGCAGGCAACTAGGGTTTGGAGGAAGGTGTAGATTCGGGGAGGCGCACCAGCCCTCTATATAGAGAGGTGCGGCCAGCCTGCCCATCCTCCAAGCCTATCTCTAGTTTAAAGCGATTTAAACTCTCCTTCTAGAAACCCTATCTTATCTCTAGTTTAAACGATTTAAACTTATCTAGGATCGGTTGGGTCCTATGGGGCCTTGTGCCCTGCCCAATGCCAGACACTCCCTCATAGGCCCATGCCCCCTCCGAAAGGTGGGCCACGTTGGTCCCCTTCGGAAGGTTCTAGAAGCTTCCTACAATACCGATTAATCCGGAACAATTCAACTCCAAAACTGCCTTTGCCTTATATGAATCTTATTCTCCGGACCACTCCCGAACCTCTCGTGATGTCCCGGATCCCATCCGAGACTCGAACAAAAATTCATAAACCAAGTATCCAATCTATCCTAGCGTCGAGACACGTTAAGTGTGTGACCTGCGGAGTTCGAGAATGCATATGATCTTCTATCAATAATCAACAGCGGGTCAGGCACCCATATTGACTCCCACATTCATCGATGATCATATCGGATGAACCACGATGCCAGATTCAATCAATCCCATATATATATTCCCTTCGCCTCGCGATATTTTACTTGCGAGATTCGATCGTCGGTATCGTCATACCTAGTTCAATCTCGTTCACAGAAGTACTTTACTCGTTCGTAATCCGATATCACTTTGTGATTAACTCCTTAACCACATGCTTGCAAGCGGTGTTGATATCGATTACCGAGTGGGCCCAAGTATATCTCTCCGACTTGGGAAGGACAAATCCCATCTCGATACATACAACCCAATGAGATACTTTCCGATCACGAGAGACACCTTTATGATCACCTCTCATAGGATGACGTTTGATGACCTCAAAGCTTTCTTCCGATACCGTGGAGTTGCATTATCTCATGGTCTAAGGAATACAATATTTGACATAGGAAAAGCTTCGCAAAGATGAACACAATGACATCGATCTAATTGCTTCGCTTAGTTTGGTCTGCATCCACCATATCATTCTCCCAATGATATGATCTCATTATCAATTGACAACTCATGTCTATGGTTAGAAACCTTAACCATCATTGATCAATGAGCTAGTCCATAGAGGCGTACTAGGGACACGGTGTTGTTCACAAACCACACAAGTATTAATGTTTCCGCTTAATACAATTCTAGCATGGAATATAAACTTTATCATGAACAAGAATTATAATAATAACATCTTTATTATTGCCTCTAGGGCATAATTCCAACAGTCTCCCACTTGCACTAGAGTCAATAATCTAGTTTACATTTGGCAACAATCTTACACCCATGGCACCGAGGTGCGATCATGTTTTACACGTGGAAGAGGTTTAGTTAATGGATCTGCGACATTCGGATCTGTATGTACTTTGCGATCTTCAGATCTCCATACGCTATATAATCTCGGATTATATGAAACTTGCGGTTGATATGCTTGGTCTTTGGATGATATCTTGGTTCCTTAGCGAGTGCTATGGCGCCGGTGTTGTCACACAATATCTCCAAGGATCCAATGCACTTGAACCACGCCAAGCTCGAGGATGAAGTTTCGATCCAAACTCCTTCACTTGACGCTTCTACTATAGATCCCGCGACCATGCTTTGCTTGCGACTTCTCCAAACAGCTCCTCCATTCAAAATATACACGTATCCTGGTCTAAATTTAGCATCATCCTTGTTTGTCGAAACTAGCATCGACGTAACCTTTACGACGAATGCCGTTCATCACCCCATAGACTAAGAACATTTCTTTAGTCCTATTTAGGTACCTTAGGATGTTCTTCACGGCTGTCCAAAGGTTCCACTCTGGATCACTTTGATATCTGCTCGTCAAACTAAGAGCATTGGACACATCCGGTCTAGTACACGGATGGCATACATGATGGAACCTATGGCCGAGGCATAAGGCACTTTGCTCATAGCTTCCCTATCATTTACCGTGGTGGACCGAGCCTTGCTCAATATCTTACACGACAACATAGGCACCAACCTTTCAATGCCTTATCCATTCTGAACCTTTTCGTAACTTTGTCTAGGTATGTACTCGCTTAAAGCTATCAGCGCTTTGTCTATCTCTATAGATTTTGATGCCTAATATATAAGCAGCTTCACCTAGGTCTTTCATTGAAAACACTTGTTCAAATAACTCTTCACATCGTTAAGCATGTTGATGTCATTTCAATAATCAATATGTCATCCACATATAGTACCAGAAACGTCACCGAGCTCCCACTCACTTTCTTGTAGATGCAAGCTTCGTAGCAATTTGGAACAAATCCAAAGCTCTTGATCACTTGATCAAAACGAAGGTTCCAACTCTGAGACGCTTGCTTCAGTCCATAAATGGAACGCTGAAGTTTGCATACTTTATCAGCATCCTTAGGATCGACAAAACCTTTGGGTTGCATCATATACAACTCTTCATCAATGTTGCCATTGAGGAAAGCAGTCTTGACATCCATTTGCCATATTTCATAATCATGAAACGCAACAATTGCTAATAAAATCCGAATGGACTTAAACATCGCTGCGGGAGAGAAAGTCTCATCGTAGTCAACACCTTGAACTTGTCGAAAACCTTTCGTAACAAGCCGTGCTTTATAGACAGTAACATTACCATCCGCGTCCGTTTTCTTCTTGAAGATCCATTTGCACTCAACGGCCTTTGCCGCTAGGAGGGTCCACCAAAGTCCATACTTGGTTTTCGCCATGGATCCCAATTCGGATTTCATGGCTTCTAGCCATTTCTCGAGTCCGGCTCATCATCGCTTCCTCATAGTTCGTAGGTTCGCCGTCTTCTACTAACAAGACAAATAAGACAGGTTGTCGTACCACTCAGAGGGACGTGACCTTGTCGACTGCGACGTTCAAGAGCGAGATCGTCCAAGCTTCATGATCCTTGTCATTAGCTTCCTCTATTGTTGGTGCGGTGACCGAACAATTTCAGGTCGCGCTACTCTCAATTCAAGAGAAGGTTCAATAACCTCGTCTAGCTCTACTTTCCTCCCACTCACTTCTTTCGAGAGAAACTCCTTCTCAAGAAAGGAACCGTTCTTCATACAAACACTTTGCCTTCGTTGCGTGATAGAAGGTATACCCAATAGTTTCCTTAGGTATCCTATGAAGACGATTCGCTTTGGGTTCGAGCTTGTCCATCAACTTCTTGACGTAAGCTTCGATCCCCAAACTTTAAGAAACGACAACTTAGGTTTAGCACCAAACCACAGTTCATACGGTGTCGCCTCAACGGATTTAGATGGAGCCCTATTTAAAGTGAATGCAGCGATTTCTAATGCATAACCCCAAAATGATAAACAAATCAAGAAGAGACATCATCGATCGGACCATATCTAATAGGGTTCGATTCGCTGCTCGTACACACCATATTGCTGTGGTGTTCGGGTGCGTGAGTTGTGAAACGATTCCACTTGCTTTGAGATGCGTGAGAAAATCATAACTCAAATATTCGCCCCACGATCGGATCGTAGAAACTTAATCTTTCCATTACGATGGTTCTCCACTTCATTCTGAAATTCTTTGAACTTTTCAAACGTTTCAGGTTTATGTTTCATTAAATAGATATACCCATATCTACTTAAGTCATCGGTAAAAGTGAGAAAATAGCGATATCCACCGTCGAAACACTCATCGGTCGCATACATCGGTATGTATGATTTCCAACAAGTCCGCTGCTCGCCCATCATACCAGAGAACGGGGTTTTGATCATCTTGCCCATGAGGCATGGTTCACATGTGTCAAATGATTCAAAATCAAGAGACTCAAAAGTCCATCGAATGGAGTTTCTTCATACGCTTTACACCAATATGACCTAGACACAATTGCCACAAATAAGTAGTATTATCACTATCTACTTTGCATCTCTTAGTCTCAATGTTATGGATGTGTGTTTCATCCCTTTCGAGATTTAGAAGAAATAAACCACTCACAAGAGGTGCATGACCATAAAAGATGTTACTCATATAAATAGAACAACCATTATTCTCCGATTTAAATGAATAACCGCCTTGCAATAAACACGATCCAAATAATGTTCATGCTCAACGCAGTACATAATAACATTTATTAAGGTTTAAAACTAATCCGAAGGTAAAACTAAGGAGAGCGTGTCACGGCCATCACATCAACTCTTGATCCGCTAACGCCAAGATCGTCACCTCATCCCTCGCAAGTCACTGCTATTCCACAGCTCTGTTTGAGTTACAAATATTAGCAACCGAACCGTATCAAATACCTGCACTACAACGAGGGCTAGTAAGGAAAACATCAATAACATGTATATCAAATATACCTTTGATGGTGCCCTTCTTGTCCGCTAAGTACTTGGACGATGCTTCCATGACCTTGTCCTTGCAATAGAAGCACTCGTGTCCGGCTTGGGACCGCACTTGAGCTTCTTCTCGGCAGGGCAACGCTTGCCGCCTTTCTTAAAGGGCTTCTTTGCACCTTTACCTTTCTTGAAGGAGGGCTTGTTGACCATCAACACATGATTATCCTTCTTGATGTCCACCTCCAGCCTTTAGCTTTCGAAGAGCTCGGTGATCGTATCGATGGAACCAATCTGATTATGAGTCACTACAAAACTTTTGTAGCTGGGAGGAGTGATTGCAGAACCCCCGTCAATCTTGAGCTCCTCCGGAATCTTGCAGTCCGCTTGCTCAAGCGTTGAGTGTAGCCCGACATCTTAATGGCGTGCTCACTAACTAACTCCCTTCCTCCATCTTGCAGGTTAAAGAACTTCTCGGAGATCTCATATCTCTCGAACTGCCTGAGTCCAAACATGGTTTTCAGCCTCGAGAATCTCAAAGGGCCCGGATAGTTTTCAAAATGATTTTGAAGTTCGGTTCCATAGCAAACAACATGGTGCTCTTAATCACACCATAATCATCTTTGCGTGACGATAGACAGCTTTCTCATCACCGGCCTTGATTGCAGCAGGGGTTACCTAACGCTTTCTCCAGGACATAGTCCTTTTGTCCGCTGACGTAATGATTCTTAGATTGCGGAACCAGTTGGTGAAGTTAGACCCATTGTTTCTAAGCTTTTCTTTCTCAACAAAAAGCGTTGAAGTTGAAGTTGGACTTGGCCATGTGATCTACAGTATTCGCAAGTACAATTTAGACTATGTTCATGATAAATAGTTCAACTTAATCAAATTACTAGATGAACTCCCACTAAATTCAACATCCTCAAGTTGTTTAGTGAACACGATCCAAATTCACCACACCTAATCCGATCTTCACGAGAAGAGATGTGGTTTCAATGGTGGACAACGAAGTGTCGATCATATCATTCATATGACTCATGCTTAACCTTTCGGTTCTTGTGTTCGAGGCCATGTCTGTACATGCTAGGCTCGTCAAGTTAGACCCAAGTATTTCCGCGTGTAAAACTGGCTTACACCCGTTGTATGTGAGCGTAGAGTCTATAGCACCCGATCATCACGTGATGCTTGGACACGACGAACTTCGCAACTGCATACTTGGGGAGAACAGTTTTATCTTGATCTTTAAGTGAGGAATCATCTTATAATGCTACCGTCATGATCTAAGCATAATAAGATACATAAAGGATAAACATCACATGCATATAACTTTATGTGACATGGTATAGCCAATCTTTGCTAATGATCTCCATCTTGTGCGTTCGCATGATCTCCATCACTCCACCATGATTGCCTCCACCACGAATAGCAACTACAACTATTGCTAACTACTTAGCGATAAAGTAAAGCTATTACATGGCGTATAAGAAGTTGACTCATGGGTCATACACAATTATAAAGACAACCATATGGCTCACCGTGTGTACTCATCGACATGCAAGTCGTGAAACATTACAAAACATGATCATCGCATACAATATACACATCACATCTTGGGCCATACCATATCACGAAAACACTCCTGCAAAATAAGTTAGACGCCTCTACTTTGTTGTTGCATGTTTTACGTGGCTTATGGAGTAGATGCTAAGAACGATTCTTACCTACGGAAAGCCACAACGGTGATATTATGGTTGCCAAACTCCGGTGTTAATCCCATGACAACTATAGTGAGAAATCGACATCCACCAGCCGCATGTGTGGTACAAGCCACACGTCAAGTGCGGAGCCGGTCTCGCTACGGACGTCGCCGTAAGGTTGGCCTGGACCGCTAATCTCACTATCCGCGTCATAAGAAGAACACAAACAAGAGGCTTGCAACAGAAAACATCAACGCCGCAACAACCATGTTATGCGTTACTCGTGAATCACATCTACGCATAGATCTAGCTCGATACAACGAAGGGTTTCAGAGCATAGTAAATCAAAATTTTCTACTGAGCGAGTAAGGAAAGCCAAGATCTAATCTAGGAGATGCAAACAACGAGAGATTGGATTAGATCTTCATACCCTTGAAGATTCATGCGACGGAACGCTTATCGGAACGTGGGTGATGTAGTCGTGCTCGCTTCTCCTCCTCGCGATCCGATCCGATCTAGCACCACAAGTGGCGGTGCCTCCGTGAGATGCACACGCAGCACCTCGGCGCCTCCTCCTTCCTTGGACCAGCAAGTAGGGTGGAGAGATGGATTGATCTACAACACGACGGCGTGGTGTATATGGTGGAGAATTTCTGCAGCAGGCTTCGCCTACAAACAATGGGAGGGAGAGTGGTGGACAGCAGGGCAACTAGGGTTTGGAGGAAGGTGTAGGTTGGGGGGGAGGGGGCGCACCAGCCCTCTATATATAGAGGGGGGTGCGGCCAGCCCTTGCCCATCCTCCAAGCCTATCTCTAGTTTAAACGATTTAAACTCTCCCTTCTAGAAACCCTATCTTATCTCTAGTTTAAACGATTTAAACTTATCTAGGATCGGCTGGGCCCTATGGGGCCTTGTGCCCCTGGCCCAATGCGGCCAGGACACTCCCTCATAGGCCCATGCCCCTCCCAAAGGTGGGGCCACGTTGGTCCCCTTCTAAGGTTCTAGAAGCTTCCTGATAATACCGATTAATCCTAACAATTCAACTCCAAAAACTGCACTGCCTTATATGAATCTTATTCTCCGGACCACTCCGGAACCTCTCGTGATGTCCCGGATCCCATCCGAGACTCCGAACAAAAATTCATAAACCAAGTATCCAATCTATCCTAGCGTCGAGACACGTTAAGTGTGTGACCCTGCGGGTTCGAGAATATGCAGACATGATCTTCTATCAATAATCAACAGCGGGGTCTGGGCACCCATATTGACTCCCACATTCATCGATGATCATATCGGATGAACCACGATGCCAGATTCAATCAATCCCATATATATATTCCCTTCGTCTCGCGATATTTTACTTGCGAGATTCGATCGTCGGTATCGTCATACCTAGTTCAATCTCGTTCACAGCAAGTACTTTACTTGTTCCGTAATCCGATATCACTTTGTGATTAACTCCTTAACCACATGCTTGCAAGCGGTGTTGATATCGATTACCGAGTGGGCCGAAGTATATCTCTCCGACTTGGGAGGGACAAATCCCATCTCGATACATACAACCCAACAGATACTTTCCGATCACCTGAGAGACACCTTTATGATCACCCTCTCATAGGATGACGTTTGATGACCTCAAAGCTTTCTTCCGATACCAGGGAGTTGCATTATCTCATGGTCTAAGGAATACAATATTTGACATAGGAAAAGCTTCGCAAAGATGAACACAATGACACGATCTAATTGCTTCGCTTAGTTTGGTCATCCACCATATCATTCTCCCAATGATATGATCTCATTATCAATTGACAACTCATGTCTATGGTTAGGAAACCTTAACCATCATTGATCAATGAGCTAGTCCATAGAGGCGTACTAGGGATACGGTGTTGTTCACAAACCACACAAGTATTAATGTTTCCGCTTAATACAATTCTAGCATGGAATATAAACTTTATCATGAACAAGAATTATAATAATAACATCTTTATTATTGCCTCTAGGGCATAATTCCAACACTAGGAGGATAAAAAATTACACTGAGGATGGAACCAGTAGAAAACATAAATGCAAAAGGTGTGGAGCAATATGACATATGCGTAAGACATGCACAAAGAAAGAGATTGAAAGTGATGCCGACCGAAATGCTACACATTCTCCACGGTAATTATTTCACGAGTTTAAATTTCTTCTACTTGCTTATAAATGTATTACATATTGTTGCTAACAATGTGTATTGAGTTGTAGGAAAAAACAAAAACTGAAGCAAGCATCGCAACAACTCCTCCTAGGACACCAACTAAGCAAGGTACTCCTACAAGTCCAATGACAAGGCAGAGGGCAGCAACTATTGCAATTGCTAATTCACCTATAAGTGCATGCACAAGAAGCAAAAATATTGCGCCTAGCCCTATTCGACGAGTTTAGTCCATTTGGTTGCAAGAACCATGCTCTTTTACTTATGGTTGTGATAATCATGTGAACCATAATATTTTGTTTGGATGGTAGTAGCCTGAAACCATATGTACTATTGATATTGTTGAAATGTTGTCAAACTGGTTTAAAATGAAGCTAAAATGCTGCTGAAATATTGTTCAGTTGTGTTGAAATATTGTGCAGCTATGCCGCTGAAATGTTGTGTAGTTGTGCTGAAATGATGTTAATTTATTGCTGAATATGCTGTCAGCAAACATGCTGAAATGTTGTAAGTGTGCTGCTGAAATGATATTAATTTATTGCTGAAATGTTGTTAGCAAACATGCTGAAATGTTGTCAAGTGTGCTGCTGAAATGATGTTAATTTATTGCTGAAATGCTGTCAGCAAACATGCTGAAATGTTGTCAAGTGTGCTGCTGAAATGATGTTAATTTATTGCTAAAATGCTGTCAACAAACATGCTGAAATGTTGTGAAGTGTGCCGCTGAAATGATGTTAATTTATTGCTAAAATGCTGTCAACAAACATGTTGAAATGTTATCAAGTGTGCTAAAGAGGTAAGGATATATATGTCTTTATTACATAATGTTACTTCCAGTTAGTCACTAGTGGTATTCTGGCTAAAAAAAACTGAAGTGATTGCTATTTTGGCACATTGTTTTTAATAGTGATATTTTGGCAAGTTTAGTTTTTACTACTTCCTCCGATCCATATTAATTGACTTTTATTTATCAAAATTTGAATAAACCTGTATACCAAATAGTGTCTAGATTCATTCAAATCTAGATATATTTGAGTCAATTAATATAGCTCGGAGGGAGTAGTGGTATTTTGGCTATTGTCTGAATGAAAATCTCCGGTACATAAGCTCGTGGGCCAAAACCACAGTTTGGACCAGAAACGAAGTCGCCAGCCCAGGCGCGACGATCGATGCGTCGTCACTGTGGCCGTCCGCACCAAAGCAGTTCTCCTTCCTTCCTTCCCACCTTCCCTCCAAGTTCCCCGCCCAAAGCCCTAGCTCCGACCATTCCACCCGCCGCCCATGGCGCCCTCCCGCGCCGCCAAGCGCCCCAAGCTCGAGCTGGTGCCCGCCGCCTCCTCCTCATCCGCCGCGCTCCCGCAGCGGGGCGACGACGACTACGTGCCGGGCAACATCGTGGAGATCGAGCTGTGCAACTTCATGACCTACGACCGCCTCGTCTGCCGCCCCGGCCCGCGCCTCAACCTCGTCGTCGGTCCCAACGGCTCCGGCAAGAGCTCCCTCGTCTGCGCCATCGCCCTCGCCCTCGCCGCCGACCCCGCCATCCTCGGCAGGGCGTCCAGCGTCAGGGCCTTCGTCAAGCGCGGGGAGGAATCCGGCCACGTCAGGCTCGCCCTCCGCGGCCACGGCCCCGGATTCCGCGACATCCAAATCACACGGAAGATCGACACCAACAACAAGTCCGAGTGGCTCCTCGACGGTCTGTCTCTCTGTAACCATTCCCCATTTTATTTTCTTCCCTATTTCATTTTCTCTCCGTAACCATTCCCCATTTCATTTTCTCCCTAACAGTTTGCTTCCTGCAGGTGCCATCGTCCCCAAGAAGGAAATCATAGATGTCATCATGAAGTTCAACATCCAAGTGAACAACCTGACGCAGGTCTGCTATATATAAATCCCATTTTTTCTCTTCTCCCACCATGGAAGTCACCCTAGATAAAAACCTGACGATGCCGCCATGGTTGTTTCTGCTGCTAGTTCCTGCCACAAGACCGGGTGTGTGAGTTTGCAAAGCTCACTCCCATCCAGCTGCTAGAAGAGACCGAGAAGGCCGTAGGTGATCCTAACTTACCGGTCCAGCACCGCCAGCTCATAGAATGGAGCAAGGAGCTGAGGGTCCTTGAAGTGGTAAACATCAACCTTTCATCATATTTCTATTTCACGTTTTGCTTCGGTTTCCTCGCTTTCATACGCATGATCGATCTCTTGCAGACTGTAAAGCAAAAGGAGCAGACCTTGAACAATCTCAAGGCCCTCAACGCTGAACAGGAGAAAGACGTCCAGCGTGTCCAGCAGAGAGATAAGCTCCTGAAAAAGGTCCGTCTATATTGTTTGGCTATGGATGTTATGGACAGTGACTTCTCACGATATTTATGGTGTTGGTTGATCGTGTCCCAGGCTGAGCTAATGAAGAAGAAGCTCCCATGGCTCAGATACGACATGAAGAAGCTGGAGTTCGTAAAGGTACAGGACGAGGAGAAGATCTTCAAGAATAAAATGGAAGAGGCAGCCAAAATTTGGCAAGACTCAAAAGCGCCCATCGAGTATGTATCAGATTCCAAAGGATCCAGTTCAGTTATTAATTTCTGATTACCCCAGTGATGTATAGCTAATTTTTTGGCATTGCATTTCTGGTTCAATTATAGTTTCTCCTTCACAACTGAACTTTGTCTGGCTGGTTGAGATAGCAAAGGTGTGATTTCTTACGGAGTACACATCTTCTTGCTTTTCCCTATTTATGTAGAGAGCTCAAGAAAGAGAAAATGACTCATGTTTCAAGCACCAAGAAGATAACCAACCAAATAAATCAAAACATGAACAAGCGTCGGGAAGTTACAGATGAGGAAGGGCAGCTGGTATGAATTCTTTCCTTTTTGTTTCCCAAATCAGCTTCTGAGTACAGTTTTTTTATGTTGTCGATCTCTGACACCTGTTGTGGTACCAGAGTGCACGACTGAAAACAACATTTGATAACATAGAAGAGCTGAAAAGGGAAGAAAGATCTCGGCAACAAAGGATGTCGAATGCTAGGGCAACTCTTGATGCTGCTGAAAAGGAACTTAAAGATCTAGAACCATACGAACCACCTAGAGCTGAAATGGTTAGTTTACCCACTTTTTTCCAATGCCTTTTTTGCTTTCTATTTATGCAGTTTTCTGTTTTTGTCCATAACCAACTAGTATCCTATCCAGTTTATGCGGTCGTAGTAACACAACACTCATGAGTAATGGTATCTACTAGTATCCTATCCAGTTTATGCGGTCGTAGTAACACAGCACTCATGAGTAATGGTATCTACGTCTGTGGCTGAATATATCTTTTTGCACAGGCACAACTGACGGAAGACATTACACAAAAAACTTATGCCATAAACAAGCTCAAATTCAGACGGAATGACGAGCAGCGTCTGTTAGCTCAAGAGAAAGAAAATCTGAGGAAGTGTTCTGATAAGTATGAATCTTGTCAACTACCATCTACACAATTTGTGACATGGCTACCTATTACCTAATACACATTGACTGCAGGTTGAAGCAAATGGAAAGTAAGAACAATAAGCTACTCCAAGCATTGGAAAGAACTGGTGCTGACAAAATCAGCGAAGCATACTACTGGGTGCAAGAGAACAAAAATATGTTCAGGGGAGAAGTTTTTGGGCCTGTCCTCCTTGAGGTTCGTTTTGTTGCATATCTCGTTTCGTTGCATGTCTACCAACTGCTGTTTTCTTTGCATCCAAGAGGCTTATCATTATGCTTTCTTTGACTTATATCAGGTTAATATTCAGAATAAGACTCACGCTGCTTACTTGGAAAACCATGTTCCAAACTATGTATGGAAGGTACTAATACTATGATAATTTTTCATGTTCCGTTGCTAAATCCTGGTGGGCATACTAATTGTTTTCTTAGATTTAGCATTTCCATTGAATATAATGCCTCCATGTCATAATATTGTTTGGCAAGCATACCCAGGAGGCATAAAACTGAATTAATATTTGATGGAACTGGATCATGCTTGCTCAAGTATGGTCATGTCCCATCAAATATTAATTAAATTTTGTGCCTCATAGGTAGGCATGCTGGGTAGTTATGAAATGGAGGTAGTATAAAGCAAAGAGCCTTTGATCGAACGAGTGTTATGTCTACCAGTGGCTGTAGGTCTCTGACTCTCTGACATTGTGCCATTTCTAGTGCATGATTAATGTGCAGAGCAGATTGATTGTCCAGTTACTTAAGATTATTAGTGTCTAACAGGAGTATAGGACAACATCTGCAGACACTGTTTTTCTACATTAAGTTCCTTTGCTTACTGTCTTTATTTCGTTGTGTATCTTGTTTATTATCTCAGTTGATTTCTACGAGAAAGCATTATATCTGCAAACAGATTAACTGCCATTTGGTTGTGTGTGCCAGTCATTCATTACTCAGAATGCTTCCGACCGTGACCTCTTGGTTAGACAACTGAAGCAGTATGGTATTCCTGTTCTGAACTACACAGGGGAAAATAGCATCAGGTGTGAGCCATTCAACATCACCCTGGAGGTCAGCATGCATATACCTGTCAAATTAGCATTTTAGGACATCAATGTCTGTTACTTATCATTACTCTCCCCTTTGTTTTATCAGCGCCAATTTGGTTCAAAATCATGTCCCATGTTATGAAATGCGCATGCAGATTTAATGCTTCTCTTTTCTAATTGTTTATGCATGAACATTTCACTTCACCCACACAAATCATCACGTCTCATCTTAGCTACACACTTAGTGTGAGGACATAGTAATCATCTTTAACTTTATCAACTCGGATCTATCTTGATCTCTGTTCCCAATCAAAACATGCTCAGCAAAATAAAACTGACGGAGTAAATTTTGAGTCTGTTAATTTTCCTTTTGACAGATGAAGCAACTTGGGATCAAATCGCGACTTGATCAAGAATTTGAAGCTCCTCCTGCTGTAAAAAATGTTTTGATTACTCAGGCTTCTGTGGATCATTCGGTATAACACTGCTTATATCTAGTTCATGAATCTGTACCAAGTTGCACTGGTTATGACTTCAAAGAGTTCTGCTTCTTTTTTATGCCCATGAAGTATATAGGTACAGATCAAGCAGATCAAAGAGCAGACGCGGTGGTAAAGTTAGGTATTTGTGACCTTTGGACTCCACGTAACCATTATCGATGGTCCAGGTCAAGATATGGTGATCATGTGTCCGCAAATGTCGATTCAGTCCATCCATCGCGCCTCTTCCTGTGCGGTATGTGTTACAATCTCCGCCTTGGTAAATTAGTGGATTATATGGTTCACCTATGCCTAATGCTTGTCAGTTTATTCTTGCAGACTTGAATGTTAGTGACATTGAAAAGCTTCGATCTGAAAACGAGGAACTTAAGAGAAAGGTTGAAGGCATGGAAGAAGCATTAAGAGAGCTCCAGAAAGAGCAGAGGAAACTAGAGGATGAAGAGGCAGAAATCCGCAAGGAAAAGGTTTCATATATTTTTAATGTTATTCACTAAATTATATTCAAGTAAATCTCAGTTATTTTTGATAATGCTTATCGTTTGGTCGGCATATTTTCAGGAAACGATTATTGACAGGGTGAGGTCCCATAAGAAGAGGGGGGAAGAACTGAAAAGGCGTGTAGGTATGGTACTTTTTCCCCTGTTCTTCTACATGTAGCTTGCATAATATGTTGTTCTTCCAGATATTAGAAGAAGAGCTCTGGAGGACATATCTCAAGAGGAAGACGTCAAATCCAGCACAAGAAAGCTTACTGATCAGCTAGCTAAGTTAAATGATCAACGATTTCGAGCTGTGATAAAACTAAAGGCTAGTACTTCTTAAGCTGTCAACCAATATTTTGTTATCTTAATCATCATCAAGACTACGTGTTCTTACTTCATTTTGATTTTTGTTCTCTTAGAGTTTACTTGGTGAAGCTGTTGCTCTCAGATGGAGTTCTGCGGAGAAGAACATGGCTTTTATTGAGCTTGATACAAAGGTATGCTCCTTGAGAAAGCAGTCACATCTGCAAATGAAAATCTTAGAATGGATAATTCAAAAGCGGCTTGTGTTTCCCATCATATTACATACTACGAGTAGGTCAGTACCCATAAATTGCATTAGAAACTTTGCAATTTACACCCAGTTAATCACCACTATTGTACTCCCTCCGTCCCAAAATAGATGTCTTAGATTTGTCAAAATTTGGATGAACCTAGACACTATTTAGTATATAGGTTCATCCAAATTTTAACAAATCTACGACATCTATTTTAGGACGGAGGGAGTAGAATGTTTCTGTAAGATAATGAGGCATGCAGGTAGTGTGGTGCAACTTTCACAATGCACATGTTTATGAACAGTGCACAAACCAGAAAAAGATAAAATAAGAAAATGCTTAACTCATTCAACTCTAAATGCTTATGCTGTATATTGTTCCATATCTCTAAATATTTCACCACATAAAATAATCTGGCCTGGTGCCATCACAAGAAAATGTTACTATAAGTTTTTGATATCCAACTTTTGGTGTGTTTTCTCTTTGACCGTCATTTGCATCTCACAGATTTGGGAGATGGAAAAGGATGTGAAGAAATTTGAAAAGGATGCTGTTCAAGCTGCCAGAGATTATGAAAACCGTGAGTTGGTTGCTGTGTTTAATAAGCATATTGAAAATATTTTTTGTTGGTAGTTGACACGGTATTAACGGTGGAAAGTGGCTAAGCCGTTCTTTCTTCTGTTTCCCTTTTTGCATCAAGATTTGGCCATGATATGAATGATATTTCGTCTTTGGGTGTACAATTATCGGGGTCACTTTTACAAAAAAGGAGAATTGGCAGGTCAATTTTTACAATAGGAATGTTGAAGATTGTTTTGTGTGGCCTCACATGACAACATCAGGGTCTAGCCCGCTGGTAGCAAGCCTGCCCTGGAGCACCGAAGTTAAATATGGAACCTTCATTATCAATCCAGTCAATTAGTTAAAGATATGAATCTCTTGGAGAATTTGTGCTTTCCTTTCTAAGTTTGTAGGCTGCTTATTTATTAATACCTCATAGAAGTTATTAATACCTTATTTAAGATGAAAGACTGCTGCTGCTTATTTATTAATACTACCAACAGATATCAATCCAGTGAATACTAGTTGATACTTATCGACATTGATTGGTTTTCATAATAGTTTTTTTAATTTTCTTATCAGGTAAAAGAATCACTCAAGAGCATAGACAGCTGCTGCTTAAGGCAAAGCAGCATGCAGAGTCAATATCTGTGATCACTGAAGACCTTGCTAAAGAGTTTGAGAAGGTATATTCTAAATATTAATGAACTCTACTTAGAAATTGAATATTTTGTAGTAAAAGTTGAACTTATATGAACTCAAATGGATAAATTTTGCAAATGCAACATAAAAGAACAAAACTGGAATATCATTTTTCTTATAGTTCCATTTTGTAACACAACTACCATGACTAGTGAGGTAGAAACTATAGACTTTTTTGACGCAAAAAGGTAGAAATTTCCCTACCTTGTATTAAAAGCATCGAACCATCATATCTTGTCAGTTATTTTAATTAATTTTATTTTGGGTTTTGTGCTTCCTGAGAGAATAGTCAGAACTGTGTTAAAGTGTTAGTTTTGATTGGTATCCAGAATTTCAGTCACAATAATGTAATGGCCCAACAGCCTCTCAGTGTCTAACTCAATCACCCAAAGTGTTAACCTTTTCTTATAATGAAACGAAATTCATTTGATATTAATTCCTTAGAATGCTCCCGCTCTAGCCCATCCATTTTTTTCTGTTTATTCTTTGAATTTGCAATGTCCTATGTGCTGGCTTTTCTTAGACCAAATAAACTTGTTATCTTAGGTGCATGTACATATGCACTTAACACCCATTTTTTGATGGTTTCATTGCCTTTCTAATTGCAGATGCCTATTACCATAGAAGAACTGGAAGGTGCAATCCAAGATACTGAATCTGAAGCAAATTCTATGCTGTTTCTTAACCAAAACGTGTTGCAGGAGTACCAGAACCGGCAACGTGAGGTACTGCAGTTTTACCAGTGTGCTGATGAATGCAAACTTAGCTTTGCTTGCATAGTTACTCATACTAAGTTGTTCAGTATCTATGTCTCACCAGGAATATAAAGTTCTCAGCAGGTTTTGGAAAATTAGAATGACTGGTCAGCCAGCGCTAACCGTTTAGCTGGGGTATTTATTTTTCTATCGCTTTTGGTAATAGTTGGCAGAATTACTTCTTCACAACATTGCACTAGCCTTGCAATGGAGTATGAACACTTGTTTCTTGAACCTTGCTAGAGCATAACTGAGGGAATCGATGGTGGTGTTATGAAGTGGCATTATAACTTGTGGAGATTGCTTATGCTTACGCTTGAGTGATGTCCTCTTAAGCAATGCTTTCGGTTGTAGGCAGAATTGTCACTATTTGAGTGCAGGGGAAAAAAAGAACTCCCAACAGAATCTACATATTTATCAGCTATCTTTGTGCTAATAAAGTAGTGTAGATAAAAGGAGATTGGGAGCTCAAGCCGTTTCAGAAGACCATGATAGATTCACGGCAAATAATATCTCTTTATGTGCAAATTATAACATCGTTCCTTTGTGCTGCTCTTCAGTCTGCTACTCCTTTATGAATTTTTGCTGACAAAGACATTGATTATCTCAATTGTGTAGATAGAATCAATATCAACAAAACTTGAAGACGATAAAGCAGAATGTGAGAGATGCTGCTCTGCAATAGAAACTACGAAGGTTTGGACTCCGTACATTTCATCCGATAAATATATTACCATCATTTCTCAACCTTGTGCGATCTTGTGACTCCTGACTTGACTTTGCTGATTTTCTAGGGTAAATGGCTGCCAACACTCCGAACGCTTGTGTTAAAAATAAATGACACCTTTAGTCGCAATTTCCAAGAAATGGCTGTTGCTGGAGAAGTTTCACTTGGTATGTATGTTGGATCTGTTTTATGTCATTATTTTTACCCCTCTGGATAACATACCAATTGCTATTCCGCAATTTTCTGGCAGATGAGCATGGTCTTGATTTTAGCCAATACGGTATTCTTATAAAAGTGAAGTTTAGGTGAGTTTCTTTTCCCAAGTGAGTGCACTGTTTTATTAATTCTTGAAATTGGGCAAATAATATCTGGCACCACTGCACTTTGCTAAAAATGGTACTCTTCCCGGCGCAAATTAATCGTCGCTGGTTTAGGCAAAGTTTTCCCTAGACCTTGCTTAAACCTGCGACAATTAAATCAGACTGGAGGGACTACTGTTTCCTGATGCCTGATGGCAACCATGGCGTTTAGTGCGAACCTGGAGTAGGACAGGGTAGCCAAGCTTAATCATACCAAATGATTCTTGGGTGAATTTTTTTATTGCGCGGAATTATAGCTTGACTTTGATTGGTTCTACTCTAGGATGTGTTTAAGCATAATCCTCTGATAAGTGATCTTCAGTTTTATCTATTACGTAAAATGTTGAAATTGATAAAGTATCAGATAGTCTGCTCATTGGTGTTGACCAAATCTCCACTTTCTTTCATTTCCAGCTCACTATTCATTTTTCATATCCATGTTGTCATCAGTCAGAAGCACACCCATTTTATGTCCCACTGAAGTAGGTAATAGAATAGATACGATCCAGTGAAGCGCAGAAAAAGAAAGCCGCATATGTGCACTGAAGAAAGTGTTATCTTATGTTATAGTTGTTGCAGCAAACTAATTCTGTTAGGCAAATATAATTCATAGGCTCATAGCTAAAGATAGCTTATTTCTTCTCTCATTCTTGCTTTCGACTCTAGTTTCTAGAGCTTTAGCCAAGTTGATCATGGTTCTTATATTATTTTCCACAGGCAAACTGGTCAGTTGCAGGTGTTAAGTGCTCATCACCAATCTGGAGGGGTATGTATATGTACCGTGTTTGCTTTCTTTTATGTGGGTGCTTATACTTACTATTATTTTCATGCCACTTATAGGAGCGGTCAGTTTCCACCATCCTGTATCTTGTATCGCTTCAGGATCTTACCAACTGCCCCTTCCGGGTGGTTGACGAGATAAACCAAGGCAAGGCGACACCTGCATATACTGAACAGTACTAGTCAATACATATACATGTGTCGCACAAAACTGATAATGTGTTCCCTGAAACCATGGTCCCTGAAACTGCAGGGATGGACCCCTTTAACGAGAGGAAGATGTTCCAGCAGCTCGTCAGAGCTGCGAGCCAGCTGAACACACCGCAGTCAGTGTGATTTTTATTTCGGTTGGTAAGTTTTCTGCTTGTGTCGCCCTTGCTAACCTATTCCTTCGTTTTGCGGATGTGGCTGCAGGTGCTTCCTGCTGACGCCCAAGCTGCTGCCAGACTTGGAGTACAGCGACGCGTGCAGCATCCTGAACATTATGAACGGCCCGTGGATAGAGAAGCCGGCCCAAGGTAATGCATCTGGCATTTTTTCCCTTTTAGTGGATGAGGTATACTTGGCTTTGCTGGTACCTGTGTGGAAGCTGATAGATGCGATGATTGTGGCTGCACACAGCTTGGAGCGCGGGAGATTGCTGGAGGAAGGTGATGGGCGTGGAGGCTGCAAGGAGCTGACCGATTTGAGCTGCTGCTGCCTTTTGCGAGGTTAATCTAAAAAAGAAGCAATGAATGTAAATATTGCTGATCTGAATATCTAAGCTAAGGGGTGACGATGGTGATGTAAACTAAGAAGACATGATAACTGTCCTTTTGACCAGATCAAATGGACAACTTGTAGTACTGGCTAGCAGTTGTAATTTCAACCTAGCTAGCTAGGTTATCGCTGGCCTCATCTTCGATATACAGATGATTGGTTACGCGCGGGGTCAGTTAATTTGAAGCAAAGTAACTTGGCAAGAGAATCTCTGTGATATTATTTTGCTAGGATTTGTAAGAAGGGGTGCTTCGAGTCAAGAACCATGCGCACAGGCCATTCTGCACTACAGTTTTTTTTGTTTGGAAATATCGATCTCAAAATCTACAGAAGAAAAGGACTCGTGAGTTAATTGATTTGGTTCCTTGTGTGGTATATGACCTTTTCCTTTCCCACTTTGTGTTTATGTGGAAATCATACATAAACTGGTTGCTTAAGGTCATTGATTCTCTAATGTGGTTTCATGCTGTTTTCCCTGTAGCTCGTACCGGTACTTGATTTTCTGAATGTTTCCTTTTCGTCAGTGCCTTCTTCTGTGCTTTCAGACGTTTGGTTTTTTCCTTCACGCAAGAAAGAAATGTTTACTCTCATATAAAGACGCAGACTATAAGTTAAGGATAATTTCTTCCCATCTTCTCTCAGCAATTCTCCACGGCATGTCTTCCCAAGGCATTGCTGCGCGTCGCCGCTGGGTGCCTGCCTCCGCTGCCGCTCGCCACAGGCTGCTTCCCCAGCCGGCGCCGTTCTTTCGCTCCGCCTTCGCTGGCCGCGCACCCGCCGCCCAGCATCTGTAGTCCTGGCCGCACGCGTCCGCTGCTTTTCCCGGCCGGCGCCGTCCTGGCCGCAAGGTTTAGAGCGCTTGCTCTAACAGCTTAGAGCTTTGCTACTGGCTTATACGTTTGTGTCTGTCTTTTGCTACTGAGTGTTGCTACCTTAGTAAATTTATTTTGCTATGTACTCATACTTTTTTGCTACTTTCGCATAACTTTTTTTGCTACAACCAATTTTTATGGTTTTGCTACGTGGTCTCCGGCGAGAGTCTTCGGTGATGTTTCTTTTGCTACATTAGAAAAAATATTTTGCTACATCCGTTTTATGATTTTGCTACAATAGCGTTGAGTTTTTGCTACACGATCTCCGACGAGGTCGTCTCCGGCGAGGTCTACCGGCGAAAGTCTCCAGCGAGGTCGGATCTGCTACATTAGCACAACTTTTTTGCTATCACGGTTTTGCAGTTTGGTACAATAGCCTTCGGCGAGTCTCCGGCGAGGTCGAATATGCTACGTTAGCCAAATTTCTTGCTACACGGTTGCCGGCGAGGTCTCCAGCGAAATCTCCGACGAGGCCCAATCTGTTTTTCTATTTCTGGACCGAACCATTTTTTCTGCTACATGTAGCAAAAGCAAGACTATTTGTAGCAAAAGTGGGTATGTTTATAGTAAAAGCAGGATTTTGGAGATTTTTGGGAGACACGTGTCAGCAGGAGGACCGGGGGATTTTAGGGAAATATCCCCGGGAGACGTGTAGTACGGCCCATAAGTTAATGATCAGGGCAGAAACCCCTTCCTCAGTGCCAGGGTAAGCACCACCAACCTCCGCAGATGGTGCCCAGTTGCCCACCTCCTCTCCAGCCACCTCCAAGGCTTCAAATCAGTGTCGCCGCCCATCGTGCACCATTCCCCACCTCCCTTCTCACAACAGTCCTCTCGACTAAATTAATTTGAAGATACAATGCTCAGTTACAATTGGAACGTCCATATTTGCAAAATACATTTTTTCTAAACTAAAACTCTATTTTGTAGTGGATGTTATGTTCATTTTGTTTTTAATTTCTTTAGATATGCCTAAGCAAGCATAACTCTCCTTTGATGAAGTTACGTCTGTGCGTTCGCGATTAAAGTTGTTGGTAGAGAGGTCTACAAGATAAGTCTCTAACAAATATGTATGTTTCTAGAGTGTATGATTGTTTATAGGTGTAAATGAAATAAAAAATTATACTGTGTATGAATGCCGGAATGCGTGAATATGCCCTCTTGTTTCTAGGGTTCAACATTGGTTGGCAGCGAATATGTGCTTTGTATTTGGTACCAAAATTGTATATTGTAATTTTTTTTGCGTACTATGGTGGTATGGTTTAGGACCAAAGATTTTCTTTTGAGAAAGATGACAACCGATGTGCAAATGGGTGGGAGTTCAAGTAGAATTAGGAAAATAAAATAAAATACTTCACCGACATTGGCAGAACATCTAAAATCATGTTGAACTCTTTTATGTCGTTGATCTGACTGTGAGATCGGTGGGAAGAGAAGGAAGATGAACTCTGATTACAAAGAAGGGATCATGGGATATGTGCTACATTATGCTAGGATTCAAAGAGGGCGCACACCCTAGTAGAGACCAAACTGTACTTGGGTTGCACTATGGATGCAAGTGGACGGTCCACCGGGCAATGTAAACAATCCACTAGACTAGTGCATGAGACAAATTGGTTGAGTAGGTGATTAGCTGATTAGAAGACATGGTTGACAGATCGAGACGTCTGCGCGGACGTCCGCCTGCATCCCTAGGTTGCACCGATCAACATCAAGATACAAAAGCCAAGCACATTAAGTTATCTTCATAATTAAAACCGCATATCTAACAAATTACACATGCTTCACATACGAAGTCATAAAAATCGTACAATTAGTGTGACATTTTAATCCTCGAGAATCGATACCGCCAAGATTTAGTCCATTGCGCACTTGAGCCAACCAAAGAACTCAAGAATGTTTTCTATACGTTCGCTAACATATCTTAAATATCACAGTTCATTAGGTTTTTAGTTCTCCTAAATTCTCTTATTTATCATTAATTTTATATTCTGCTTAAGAATAATCATGATCTCCACCGTCAATGAGGAGCCTCTGTCTCAGCTCAAAGAAGCTTCAATTCCCCTGTCTCCTAAACTCGATCCGTTTGGTCCAAGCCAATCTGATCATTGTGACAGAATTTTAGGATCTCTGGACGCCAGCGGACCAGAATCCCATTGCTGCTAGACCGGCTCAATTAATATATCTACCTCAAGGAAATAAAATAAAATAAAATATAGTTTATACTAAACTTTTAGATTTCTCATAGAACTTACTTTTATGACGCTATGGTCTCAGTGATATTTTCTATTAGTTGTTCGTCATATTTAATTACATAACTAGCAATGTTTCTAAATATTAGTTATAGTGTTGTTTCATATGCGGATGTAATGCATAGTTCAAACTACTTTGTGTTGTGCTAAATTTAAATTGTATTTTTCATAAAAGTTCCTTTTGCATCGATTTTTGACAACTGCATAGTTTATACAATGCATATGCATTTGTGACTTATATCTCTAAAATATTTTTCCAAAAGGGGTTAACCCTAGGCCCCGCATCAAAGAATGCACACAACCATATTCTAAAGTTATTGTCCAGATTTTTTACAGAGTGCACAAAACAAATAGAGATACGAACGCGATATAATGTATTGGTCACTGTGACCGAATTTCAGGATATCTGGACGCCAACGGACCAGAATCCCATTGCCGCTAGACCGGCTCAATTAATATTTCTACCTCGAGAAATTAAAATAAAATATAGTTTATACTAAACTTTTAGACTTCTTATAGAACTTACTTTTAGGATGCTATGGTCTCAATGATATTTTCTATTAGTTGTTCATCATATTTAATTATATAATAACAATGTTTCTAAATATTAGTAATAGTGTTGTTTCATATGCGGATGTAATGCATGGTTCAAAGTACTTTGTGTTGTGCTAAATTTAAATTGTATTTTTCATAAAAAATCCTTTCGCATCGATTTTTGACAATGGCATAGTTTATATAGTGCATATGTATTTGTGGCTTATATCTCTAAAATATTTTTCCAAAGGAGGTTAACCCTAGGCTCCACATCAAACGATACACACAACCATATTCTAAAGTTATTATCCAGATTTTTTAAAGAGTGCACAAAACAAACAGAGATCAACCAACGCAATATAATGTACATGTCTTGAATGTACGATCGAAAAATATCTTAATAGTGGTTTCACGTGTATGATTGATCAGTAAGCATATATTATATAACGTCTAGAGTATAATTTAATCTACTGAAATGATGCTCATGGTCTTTTGTGGTCAAATAGTCTTATGAGTTACAATTAATGGATTCAATAATAATTTGGTGCATTTCTCCTTCTTGGAATTGAAATAACATATCTTAGAATAATCATCGAAGAACATAAAATTACTTGCATTCTATTATATTTGGATACATTTGTTTTCCAGATGCATGTACTCTCGGCAGAATCAAGATGGGAGGCTTATACACATGCTCCACCACACACAAAAGTTTCCTCACCCATATGACATGCCTGGTGCAGAAAAATACCTTGGGAACAAAAGCCGCTTCCTAATCCTGGGATAATGACTTCTGAGATCATAAGCCGGAAAAGTTTCAACAAGCTTAGGTCCCAAAGAAGTAACCTCCACAGTTAGGACCAGTCATGCATATACCCGCTCAAAGACACAATGACTATTCCCAAAGACTCAGGGCATGACAAGTTGGCTATGTGACCTTCACCCTACTTACAAGTAGGGTCCTCTGTGGGGTTCCTTATCGACGAGGATATGGAAATCCCATGGTCCACTAGCCGACACACTCAAATAAGGTCTAAGGGCTTCCAGTCATGCTTCCCTCCGGCAGTCTGTGACCTAGAAGAAGTGAGGGCTCACCCCACTACCAACCGCGTAAGTCCTACAAGCCAGGCCACAACGTGCACTGTCCTGGCTTGCTCATAGCCAAGCCCCAGTCACAAGAAGTTGAGTCCATCTGAGAGAGCTCCCAGCACTGGCGGACCTTCTTGGAGACGAAATGGGCCGCCGCCCCCCCAACCCATGAAGAAACAAACTTTTTTTTACAGATATTTGGCCCGTTTGTCCATTAAAATCAGCCTGCAGCTCATATTTTCGCCCCCAGCCCATTTGCCCCCCCCCCCAGAAATTCGGCCCAAGGTCCGCCAGTGGCTCCCAGGGAGATGCGGCTTTGGCACAAGCAAGAGGCGCGATCACCTCCCCAACATTCATTGGCGCCTGCAGAAGCAAAGGAAAGGCTCTCTCCTACTACCGTAGGGGCCGCGGAGTCCCCTATAAGTACTCACCCCTCTCCAGCAGGGAGGGAGGGGGGGGGGGGGGCAATCATTCTAATATTCCACACGATACACATGCAAGCTCCTTCTTCCTCGAGGCACAAGAGAGCAAGCCGGGCAGCCTCCCGCTAGCCGACTACCCCCCATTACAATATTGAGCACCTCACACACTCGGAAATATACATCCAACGGGTCATAGGGTTGTTACAGAGATCTCTCTAGCATGGACGTTTCTATGAAATGCTGGCGGCACTGAGTCAGACATTGGATGTGCGAACAAAGGAAAATAAGAAGCATGTTTGTTTTAACTTTGGAGTCTATCCACGATTGTTCTACCGAATGATGGAATAATTCATAAAAGGAAGATATGTGTGCCATTACCTTTGTGGAAAATGATGCGATCAAGCCCACGATTGTTTCCGTGGAAGACGCACAATTCGGTGACGAAGAAAGACTTAGGACCGACCGGGTGAGGCTGAGGAAAATAAGGGTGGACAGGACGAGTCACGAAAGGAAGTCAAGTGTCCACAGGCTTCACGCTCATGCAAGGATGGTTTTTCATTAATCAAGAAACTTGCAAGAATTAATGATCTTCTTCTTCTTCTTGTCCACCTAGCTATAGCTAGCTAATCACAAACAAGTAAAACATCTCATGCAAGGAATTATTGTTAATTAATTAAAAATGGGTTTTTTTTTCGGAAGCAAAGCGTAGAACGTGTGACTAGATAGAATGGAGGGAGCAGCTAGAAAGCGAGACGTCACCAGCCCAACCGGAAGGCCAAAATCCAATGAAAGCCCCTTACATCTCCACTCCACCACCATCGTTACTTCCTCGCCTCCTCAATCACACCATTCTCCCCTGTTCTCTTCCTCTGCAGCTCTCCATCACCTTCATCTTCCTCATCCTCAAGGATGTCGGACTGGGGTCCGGTGGTGATCGCGGTGGTGCTGTTCGTGCTCCTGTCGCCGGGGCTGCTGCTGCAGCTGCCGGGGAAGCACCACCTCGTGGAGTTCGGCAACATGCACACCAGCGCCATGGCCATCCTCGTCCACGCCATCATCTACTTCGCGCTCGTCGCCCTCTTCGTCATCGTCATCGGAGTGCACATCACCACTGACTAGCTTGTTATACCGACCGATCGACCTGGTTTCTAGTTTCTTCTTTCAGATCGTCTCCTACCTTTTTCTCGTCTTCATCTGCTGACTCTTCCTGCCTGCATGCCTCTCTGTTTGTTCTTACTGGTATGTAGTATGCCATGCTTGTTGTCCTGGGTAACTATCTGTCTGATCAATAAAGAGGTGTTCCATTTTCGCAAATGCTTTCAAGCTGCGACATTTCATTCTCAGTTGGTCCTGATCCATTCATTGTGTACCGGCCGGTGTACGACCGCTGTGGCTGGCCAGTGTGCACGTTGTTAGATTTAGCCTTTTGGATCTTCTAGCCTAGATGATTACAGTAGAGCTCTTTGGGTTGGATCTGATCGAAAACTGAGAGGGAGAGGGAGATCGGGAGAGAGAGAGAGGGGCAAACCTTCGGTGAGGCTCGAGGAGCCCGAGTCGGTGGCCATCGGGAGGTCGATGGCGTGAGCGTGGGTGAGTGGGGCGGTGGCGTCGGTGGTGCTTCCCGTCACTCTGCGCAAGCCCTCGATCGGAAGGGCGTGGGGAGTGACACACGACGAACCTCGTTAGTTGTGCCAATGGTCCCCACCTCTTTATATACGCGCATGTGACAGGGGCCCACCAACCGGGAGGTTGGGCGTCCCCGATCAGGACGCGGTCAAGGGGTCGGTCGAGCCGTTGGGCTCGATCGAGTGGAGATCAACCTTACATTCTCCCCCTTGATCTCGACTTTACTTTTAACCTTGTTCTTTACTTATTTCATCACAGAATGATACATAGAGCATGTTTCATCGTCTCAGCTCAATTGCCGATGGAATCAGACAGCCACTATATACCTTCATGTTTTGAAGCAAATCCTGTTACTTTGGGGCCTCTATGGTCCAGGAATCATAGGCTTCCCGTTAAACCCATGCCGGCTATGTGTTCCTTGAACACATTGGGTGGTAAGCCTTTCGTTAGCGGATCCGCAAGCATATCCTTTGTCCTTATATGCTCGAGACTTATAGTTTGATCCTGGACTTTGTCCTTCACAACATAATACTTTATATCTATAGACTTTGAAGCATTACTCGACTTGTTGTTGTGAGCATAGAATACTGCGGGCTCGTTGTCACAGTACATTTTTAGTGGCCTGCTGATGCAGTCAACCACTTTCAAGTCGGGTAAGAATTTCTTTAACCATAACGCCTGTCCCATGGCCTCATAGCATGCTATAAATTCTGCATACATCGTAGATGATGCAACTATCGACTGTTTGGCGCTTCTCCACGAAATAGCACCTCCTGCGAGAGTAAAGTCATACCTATGCGTGGACTTTCGGTCGTCTTTATCTCCCGCAAAATCTGCATCTGAATACCCTTTTATCTCTAGGGAATCAGATCGTCTATATGTTAGCATGAGGCCTTTTGTGCCTTGCACATAACGCAAAGCTTTCTTTACCATTTTCCAGTGCTCTATGCAGATTCTCTTGATATCTACCGAGTACCCGGTGATAAATGCTAAGTCGGCGAGTGCACACTTGTGCATCTTGTAAGCTTCCAACAGCGAAGCATATGGTGCGACTTCATTTGATCGATCTCATATTGATTCTTTGGACATTGGGATTTCCCAAAACTATCGCCCTTGACTATGGGAGCAGGTGTTGAATTACTACATGCATATTGTATTTCTTTAAAATCTTTTCTGTCGCTTTCTGCGACAGTCCTAACACTCCATTCTTTCTGTCTCGGTGAATTTCTATACCCAAAACATAAGATGCTTCACCAAGGTCTTTCATGTCAAAGTTTGATGACAAGAACTTCTTTGTTTCTAGTAGTAGACTAACATCACTGCTAGCAAGCAGAATGTCATCCACATATAGAATTAGGAAAATATATTTCCCACTTTTGAATTTTGCATAAATGCAATTGTCCTCAACATTTTCTTTGAATCCAAATCTTTTAATGGTATCATTAAACTTTAAATACCACTGCCTAGAGGCTTGCTTTAACCCATAAATGGATTTCTTTAGGCGGCATCCCATATGTTCCTTCCCCTCCATGAAAAAACCCTTGGGTTGTTTCATGTAAACATTTTCTTCTAAATCTCCATTTAGAAATGCCGTCTTAACATCCATTTGATGTAACTCTAAATCAAAATGTGCAACTAGTGCCATGATGATTCTGAAGGAGTCCTTACATGAGACCGGGGAAAAGGTCTCATTGTAATCTACGCCTTCTCTTTGCGTGAAGCCTTTTGCCACGAGTCTAGCTTTGTACTTTTCTACATTCCCATTTGAGTCATACTTTGTTTTGTAGACCCACTTGCATCCTACTGTTTTGGCTCCTTTGGGAATTTCCTCTAAGTCCCAAACATTGTTGGAACTCATCGATATCATTTCATCTTCCATTGCCTCCACCCACTTGGCTGAGTGAGGGCTACTCATGGCTTCTTCATATGTGGTAGGATCGCCCTCCATATGAACTATATTATAAACTTTGTAGATTTCTTTGGAAATGGCTGGTCTTCGTTCTCTTTTAGACCGTCTGAGTTCATCAGACTCTTGCTCATTCCTTGCCTCGGGTTCAGGCATATTTACACTAGGTGGCTGTTCTGGCTCCCTTTCATGCTCAACAGTGGGTTCAGGTGGCTCCTGATGGACAGGTTCCGAACTTTCGCCCATTGTTGTCACGTGTGGAGTCACAACAGGTGCCGGCATCACAACCTCAGGGGTTGTAGATGGTGGCACAACAGTGTGAAAATGGCTCCTGAGTCATCGGATTAGGTGCATGCACCCTCTTCTCCTCAAGGTCAATTTTCCTAGCTACCGTGCTCCCCCTCATCAGTTCGTCCTCCAAGAAGACTACATGTCTCGTTTCTACAAACTTTGTATATCTGTCGGGACAGTAGAAACGATAGCCTTTGGACTTATCTGGATAGCCAATAAAATGGCAAGATACTGTTTTGGGGTCTAACTTTTCGATGTTTGGATTGAAAACTTTTGCCTCAGCTGGGCTCCCCCAGACCCTCAAGTGGTGCAGAGAGGGACTGCATCCACAATTCATACGGTGTTTTGGGCACCGACTTACTTGGTACTCTGTTGAGAATATGAATGGCGGTTTTAAGCGCCTCCATCCACTGATCCCAATGGGAGGGTGGAATAGCTCATCATCTGCGCACCATATCCATAAAGTGCAGTTTGCCTTTCAATTCTCCGTTTTCTTTGAGGTTCGCCCGGCATAGAATATTGGGCGACTATTCCGTTTTCTTGCAGGAACCTTGCAAAGGGTCCTGGTACTTGTCCATATGGAGTATGCCTACCGTAGTACTCCCCCCCACGATCGGACCGGACTATTTTGATTCTTTTATCGTGCTGATTTTCTACTTCAGCTTTGAAAATTTTAAATTTATCCAACGCTTCACATCTTTCTTTTATTGGATAAATATAACCATACCGGGAGTGATCATCCGTGAATGTTATGAATGAATCATATCCATCCACACTTTTCACCGGAAACGGTCCACAAATATCCGTGTGGATTATTTCTAGTGTAGCTATGCTTCGGTTTGCACCCTTTTTAATTTGTTTGACATACTTTCCTTTGATGCAATCTATGCATTGTTCTATGTCGGAGAACTCTAACAGAGGAAGAATATCATTTTTAACGAGGCTTTCTATTCTTCCCCTCGAAATATGGCCTAGTCTGCAGTGCCATAACTTCGATGAGTCAAGAGTTCGCTTTCTTTTCTTTTGCTCTTTGTTCGACAAGGGAACTTTTCATTCACATCACACACAGAAAATACTTTCTCATGCAAAGATTATAAATATAGCTTGTCATGTAGGGTAGCAACACCCACACAAATATATTTAAACCATATGGCATACTTGCCACATCACACTCATAGTTATCTTTGTCCACATGGGATACACATATCAAAATTTCCGTGTAATGAAGGCTTTTAGTCTTTTCTATGTCCCATTTTTCTGGGAACATGCTATAATTGACAACAGAGGTGTCAAACTGTTGAGGCAGTGAAGCCATCACCAAGTGAACAAGGAGTGTAGCCTTTAGCTCCAAATCAGCATCCATGGGTTTAAGCTTAGCTGCCATGTTGCTCATCCGGAGTCTCTTATGCCATGTGCATCTCCATTGTACCTTTCTGTCACCAGCTGTTTCAGCAGGTGGGGCATATGTCTTTTGAAGAACCAGTGAACTAGCTCTTTATCTTTTCTATAAACTCCCATGCGGAAGCACACTTTGCAATTGATCCCGCATTAGCGTTCTCAATTGTGTTCTTAAAAAATGCAACTTTTGTTCTTTAAGGTATATGCCATATCCGATAGGGCATGATCCTTTTCTTTTCATGCCATGCAACATCATCATCTTTTCTTCCTTTACCCCACAATTATGTGTAATCTTAACAACAATTGCATGCAGTAATCCAACGTTGGTATAAATTAAAACATACAACTGTTTATGCAATTAAATCTATATCACCGTTGGGCAGATAATAGAGATAAATACACATATTATTGCAACAAAACATGATCATGTTATTAATAACGTTGGTCATAAAATAACAGAATCATAATTGTTTCAATAACTTCTTTAACATACTTTTGAAATTTAATTCACTTTAAACCTTTAATAAATCCTTTTAACTATTTACTTGGATAAATGCACCTTTTAACATAAAATGACAAATCATGATCATGCTATTAATAACGTTGGTTATATATAATAACATAATCATAATCACATTTTAATATCACTTTATCACATCTTTTGAAAAAAATAATTAGCACTTTATTGCATTTAAGCAATTACCTTTAACTATTTGCAGCGGAAAAATGAATAAAATTCATCAACTTTAATACTTTGCAGAAATATTTCTGTCACTTTAATATTCTCTAAACAGTTTATTCCATGAATATTTGATTAGAGAAATCTGTGTTAAAATTTGCTTAAAACTAAGCAAAATAATAAAAAACAGCTAACAAAACTGTTCTGTAAAAAAGAAAATAGAAACTAAAAAAAAAAAAAAAGACTGGTGCGGCCAATATGACCCAGCAACTATCTGCCCAAGACTTCGCTGCCTCATGTTGTGGTGGACCGGGGCCTAGCCATGCGGCCCAGAACCGCTCGGCCCAGCTGACCCATTGACTATCTGCCGCCCATCTTGTGAGCTCACTTGCCGCCTTTGGCCCGCCTGGCAGCACAGCCGCGTGCCCGCTGGCCCACCTGGCCCAGCGGCTCCACCCACCAGCCGCTGCCTGATCTAAACCGTCCAGGCCATCTACCCTAGATCCGACGGCCGGGAGGGCTTTTCGGCGCATCAAAACCGGCGGTCGCTGCCCCCTGTAAACCCTAGCCCCTCATTTCGCCTCCCACCCACTCCGCGTCCTGCCCGCGTGGGCTCAGCGGCGGCGCCGCGGTGACCCCGCGTGCACCCCGCGTGCTCACCGGCGGAGGAGCGTGGCCGGCGAGGCGGCGCGCGGCCGCGCCTCCCTCCCTCTCCGCTCCGTGGCCGAGCTCATGTGACAACCGAGTGGTGGCCGCCTCTCCCGCCCTCCTCCATGGCAACCTACTGCCTGCAGCCCGGTGGGGACTGAGGCGAGGTGGCGCCGCCCGGCGCCGGCAGCCCTCCTCTCCGCCTCGGCTCGCAGCCTCCTTCCCAAAACTTCTCCACCTTCCCCACTCCTCGGCGACGGGTCGATGGTGGCGAGCCTTCTTACCGGTGCGTCCACCGAGGTGGCGCTACCTTCGTCAAGCGGCCGCGCTGATGCACCTGCCACCTTGCCGGCGCACGTCGGCGGCCGGTGGTTCTTTTTCCCCTCTTCTTGATTCGTTTTCCTCTGGGATTTTCGGGGTTTGGGGTTTCTTTTGATTTGGGATCTGGGAGGTGGGGTTAGGATTTAAATCTTTGGGGATTTTCTTTGCCCCCGAAGGGGTATGTTCTTCTTCCGACGCCTCGGCATGCCGATGCGCGTCGAGATAGAGAGGAACGGCGCGGCCAGAGGGGCAAGGCGCACTTTAGGGGTTGAATCTAGGGTTTTCCTTTTGCATTTTCTGTTTCTACCGAAAGAACTAGTGCTAGAGCCATGCTCTGATACCAATGTTAGATTTAGCCTTTTGGATCTTCTAGCCTAGATGATTACAGTAGAGCTCTTTGGGTTGGATCTGATCGAAAACTGAGAGGGAGAGGGAGATCGGGAGAGAGAGAGAGGGGCAAACCTTCGGTGAGGCTCGAGGAGCCCGAGTCGGTGGCCATCGGGAGGTCGATGGCGTGAGCGTGGGTGAGTGGGGCGGTGGCGTCGGTGGTGCTTCCCGTCACTCTGCGCAAGCCCTCGATCGGAAGGGCGTGGGGAGTGACACACGACGAACCTCGTTAGTTGTGCCAATGGTCCCCACCTCTTTATATACGCGCATGTGACAGGGGCCCACCAACCGGGAGGTTGGGCGTCCCCGATCAGGACGCGGTCAAGGGGTCGGTCGAGCCGTTGGGCTCGATCGAGTGGAGATCAACCTTACACACGTGTGCCATGACCTCGCTATCGATGGATCGGCCGTGATCATCAAGCTGAAAGGATCACTGCCCATCCAACCACTACCACACCAGCTACCTCCTTAAACCGCATGCTGATAGAATCTGCTTGGTCTAGTCTTTCTAGCTAAAGTGCGGTAATACATAGTGGGAAGGGGGCACTCCAGATCCTGCCCTACTTCCGAAAATAAGAAAAAAAATAGTAAACTAAGTAAAAAAATCGAAATAATTGCTTACATGTATAGGCCACATGTATGCATGTGCGTATTTTCTGGCATACCTAAACTCAAAATTATGTAGCTTAAGCAAAATGATAAAGTACCGAATGAATAGTAAGAACGAATCGCCAAGTTACAAACTTTTCTGTAACTTAAAGTATGTAACTTAATGATATGCTAAGTACAGGTTCAGGAGTACTATGTCCTGAAAATTTACTCTCGGTAAGTGCGGACACTACGAAACCTAGGCTATGTGAGCCCCGCATTTAAAAAAAACAAAAAGGGTATTTAAATGTTTTAAAAGATTCTCATTTTTTGTGTACATTCATAAAGATGATAGTGGCGAGGCTCCCGGCCTTGGCTAGCGACAGAAAGATTTGTATACCTACGGCATCCTATGAAATCAGAACTTTTTTTTTGAGCGAAACCCAGTGGTCTTTATTGATTAATCAAAACAGGGATACAAAGTCCTGCCGGGGGCTGGAGTAGCCAAACCTGCCGGCCGGTACTGACAGAAACAAAACTACGAGCGACTCTATGAGCTTCTGAGTTTGAAGCTCTATTCTCATGTTTAAAAACTACACTATCAAAATCTTTCATCCAGCCTTTGATCTCATCAGTGATCATGGTGTAACTCCCGCCATAATTCTCCTGGAGATTGTTTACCACCATGGCACAGATGAAATCAGAACTGCGTGTGCGTGTTTGGAAGTTGGGCCATCATGTACTCTTGTTGGGCTGTGTCCTGCCTGTCGTAACTGCAACATTAATCGAGCCATAGAAGCTACATTACCCTAAAAAAATCGAGCCATAGAAGAAACAGAGTAATGATTTTTTTTTGAAATTGGCACTTTATTACTTAAAAGTAAGTGCATAGCTAGGATGCACACAACCGTTTAAACATACAACTCGACCAAAGCAAAAGTATCAAAGTTACAAATAAAGGTAAACAAAACGAAGTTCTTCAGACTAGCTATGAGAGGTCTATCCGTAGATCACGCTGCCATCCATATCGGGAGAAAACATCTCCCATCATGTCGTCCAATCCTGTACAGGCCTCCACAAACAAATCGCGAAACTCCATACGTTAGAGAGTAGTCCAAGATCAGAGTATCGCCGTGGCACGATAGATAATAGAGCAACGTATGGAGGCTGCGAGAGGACTGCTGGGCGCTGGCGGCTGAGCTTGACCTCCATGCTCCAGATCGAAGGGAGCCGGAGCAAAGCCGTGAAGAGGACTAGGGAACAACGGAGGACTCGCCGGGTGCTGAGACACTTCTGCAGCTGAAGGTCTTGCTGTCTCGGACCCGTGGCCACAATTTGGCTTGATTTTTTGTTACATTTAAGATGAATATAGGAAGGGGAAGTGCCAACAAAGACGGAGGTATATTTTTTCTATTTCCCCCATGTACTTGGGTAGAACACAAGTGTCTTATTTGATTAATTTGTCAATTATGAACTGGATATTTACAACATATTTTTTGGCACTTTCTAGTCGCAACAATGCTAAATCAAGCACACACGGGAGTCCAAAAATTACGGATCTTAAATCTAGAGAAAGAGCCATTGTTTGAGACTTCTAGGCAATATTAAAGCTCTATAATAGGTACGTCTGTAGGTTCTAGTTCTATTTAAATAAATTAATTTATACTATGTTTAAGATCATATATGTAGGATTAATGTGTCTTGCGCAATTTAATTTTTTTTGCATCACTATGCTTAAAGTTCGCCCGACCTCAAATTTTTTTTGTCCTTCGCCACTGTCTTCTAAGAATGTGCAAAATTTTATGTAAAACAAATACATTGTATTTTCAGCTACCCAAAAATGTGATTCCAAATAGGCATTAGAAATTCGTTTTTGCTCTTCTCATTTGTCATTTTTGTGTATGTCACATCTGATAACATAATAACCTGTACACAAATTTATACGTACATACTAGACTCCAAGATTGTCGCATTGGAAGGGATATGGCACCTATTTTACGCTTGTAGCAGCCAACACAAGGACAATCTAATTTTTACATTTCTACATTTTACTATTTTTTAGAACAACTTGGTTTATTAATTTTTGGGTCCATGCAACTGCTTTTATCTTTTAAGAATACCCACAGCCTCTGCGTCAGAGAGGAGTCGCCACATTTAGGGATGTCAATGGGCCCTAAAACCTGCAAACCCAATGAGTACGTGTCTTAAACACGGAAGGTTTGATAAGAAGTTAGACCCGCCAAGTCTAACGGACGGGTCCGGTGGTGGCAAATCCGTACCCAAAAAACCGCAAACCCGTTCTAAGGCTTAATCCTATCCCTAATAATCCTATGTTTAACCACACGTCCCACACGGCCACGCGCAAAACACACATCACATGCACGTGTAATATGGAGTCCTAGAGACAACACACACACGCACTCGTCCATTTCCACTAACCCTATCCTAATATCTCATCGTTTTCTTCCCGCATGCGCCGGCGTCGCTCCCGTCTCATGCGCTGGCGGGTACCCATCAGGGCCCCGAACCCAGTCGGGTCGCGAGTCTGGTAAAAAAAGAGACCCGACAAATTAAACAGGGCGGGTATGGGTAGGCCGGACCATAGTTGCCAAGTTTCCAATATGGTCAGGTTGATGGATGGAAACAAGGGACAAGATCGACACTAGCAAGCAACAGGGTTCGATGGATCGAACCAGTCGACCGGCGAAACACGACCCAATAGATTCGGGGACGACAAACCCGGAGCGATACTCATATGATGTTGTGCTCCGGTGCATATAGGCCGTATGAGTTACATCTTCTTTGACCTGTATGGGCCTTGGTTATCATGTCAGGCCTAAGAAGAAGACGATGCATCTAATATTACTACTAGACTAGAGTCCTCTATCTAAAGAGAACGCGCCGGATGGGGAACGCCTTTTAGCCTGGATCCTCTAATATTTACTACCAGTTCTGGCTGCACCGGACGGGGAACATGTTCCGAGAGCCAACTCGTATCTTCCTGCGCCTCGTCCATGGCTCCATATCCAGGTCAACGATCCCGAGTCATGGGACGAGGCATCACACCGTGTTTCCGGCTACTATGGGCCGGACCTGGCCCCGAACCCGATGGGTGCCATCCTGCATATTATCTCTAATAATCTTCAACACCCTGATCTCCTAATCTCGGATCCACTAGTCCCCTAGTTCCACACGAATCTGATCGCCGCCCACAAGAAGAAAAGATCCATGCGCCCGCGAATCAGGATCCCTGGCTGCCCATCACCTGCTCAAGCCGCTCCAATCAATATTTCTAACTTGAGTGGATTTAAATAAGTATAATTTTATAGTAAACTTTTTTACTTTTATAGAATTTATTACTTTTGGCTTCTAGAGTTGCAATAATATATTTTTATTACATCTTTTCCATAGTCAAACAACATTGCTAAATATTAGTTCTAGTGTTCTTTTATATGCTCTCATAGTTTTGAGTTTGTTGCTATATTAAATTCTACTTTGTCACATAAGTTTCTCATGGAATCAATCTTTGATAGCATAATTTATACAATGTTTGGGGCTCAGGTCTCTAATTTCTTCGAAAGAGGGTTGCATCAAGTGAAGTTATCGTCCAATTTTTGTTAGGAAGTTCACAAAATGTATACAAAGCTCAACCAGACGCCATATAAAATACATGTCTTGAATGTACTACCTAACAAATACATAACAGTGGTTTCTAGAGTATGATTAAGTAAGCACATTTATATAACTTATTATTAGAGTATTAAGCATATACGGCAGTTATGCTAGTTTAGACAGTGTTTTCACCAGGAATGTTCTAGAAGGGTCTGGAAGGTCCGACACTCCGGAGGGGAAGGGTACATGAATGTGTCATGACAATGTGGAATGGTTGCATCATGTACTAGGTCACTTGGCTGGGCAAAATAAAGGGAGAAATCAAATCCTAGTTTGAAAGTCAAACGCCAATTTGAAAAGTCAAACGACAAGTTTGCTTGGTGGAGGGAGAGTAGGAAACCTACTTGGGGAGGAAGTCCTACTCCCTCCACCCCCCGACCAAGAAGGAGGAGTTGGAGGAGGACTCCCTCCTCCTAGCCGCCTCCCTCCCACCTATAAAAGAAGGGGTAGGGCGCCCCTACCCACACACACCTAAACCCTAGCCTCTAAGTCGTCGGCCACCTCCAAGCCGCCGCCTAGGGCCTCCTCTAAACTCGGCGAGTTAGGGTTTCCCCAAACCCTAGCCGCCGACCAAGCCCTCCCCTTGGTGCCCTCTAAACCGTAGATCGCCAAGGCCTCTCTCATACTCCACCATACTCGCTCCGGCTTAAGGCGAATCCCTGCGAGATCTCCCCTCTACTTTTAGTACCACGCCGTCGTGCTGCCGGAATCGCGAGGAGAGTGCTACAACCTCCGCTGCCTGCTGGAACAAGGGAGAGGAAGGTCTTCATCGAGTACCGAACATGTGACCGACTGCGGAAGCGCTGCCGGAACGCAGCGCCGGAAGGATCGTCTACGCGATCTTGAGATCGGAAGTGTACGACTACATCATCTACGAGAATATGCTCTCGTTAACCGCTTTGGATCTTCGAGGTTTAGTATTCTATCAACTCGTTGCTACAATCTAGTAGATAGATTCTGGCTTGATCATAGATTAGATCTTGATTGTGTGTTCATGCGGTAGAATTTTTTTGTTTTCCATGCTACGAACCCCTACAGTGGTATCAGAGCCGTGTCTATATGTAGATCTGTTGCACGAGTAGAACACAATGGTCATTGTGGGTGGTGGTGCTTTTATTATCAATTGCTTCTTGTGTACTTTGCATCTTGCGGTATGATGGGATGAAGCGGCCCGGGCTAACCTTACATGGCATCGTTCATGAGACTTGCTCCACGCTCAACATGCAACTTGTATTGCATAAGTGGCTTTGCGTGTGCCTGTCTCTCCCATCATAGTATAGATTCAATTTACAACGGGCACTTGATAGTTCAAGCATCAACGTTGTGGTTCTTGTTCGTAAGTTAGAGCGACACTTATTGAAAGCCCCAAACCACGTAAAATATGCAAAGAAAATTAGAGGCATCTAAACTTTGTTTTGCAGGGGTGTGCTATGATGTGATATGGCCATGATTGTGATTATATATGATGTATGAAATGTTCCTTATTGTAAGTTGGCAACCGGCAGGAGCCATATGGTTGTTTCCATTAAGTCCTACGTGTCTATTATTCAAAGTAGTTGTAATAGTTGATGCTGGTGGAAGACAACCATGAAGCGGCGCCATTGACCTTGACGCCACACCGGTGATGATGGAGATCATGTTCGTGCTTGAAGATGGAGATCATAAGCACAAGAAGAAAGGCCATATCATATCACATATTATGAATTGCATGTGATGTTAATCCTTTTATGCATCTTGTATTGCTTAGTTCACGACGTTAGCATTATAAGATGATCCCTCAAGCACACAATTTCAAGTTTTAAAGTGTTCATCCTTAGTAAGCACCCTTGCGAAAGCTCGTTGTTTCGAAGCACCACGTGATGATCGGGTGTGTTAGATTCTGCGAGTGTATACAACGTGAGCAAGCCAGATTTGCTCATGCGGAAGCTAAGGTTTGATCTTGACGAGCCTAGCATGTACAGACATGGTCTCGGAACACGGATCACCGAAAGGTAAAGCATGAGTCATATAGTAGATATGATGAACATGTTGATTGTTCGCCATTGAAGCTACATCAACTCTCGTGATGATAGGTTTTGATGTGGTGGATTTGGTTCGTGTGATCAGTAAAACAATGTGAGGGATATTGTTTTGAGTGGGAGTTCAACAGCAATATGATTAAAAGTTGAACACTATTTATCATAAATTAAATCAAAGTGAATTTGCATAGTTGTTGTAGTCATTGGCATTTACCACCTTGCGCTTAGTTTTAATTGAGATGATAGAACTATAGAATTATGGTTAGTTACTTTACGAACTGGTATCGTATTGTTTTGAAGTGTTAATCTAAAGTTTAAAAGTCCTATTGCAAACTTTCAGTAAGTTCCGGTTACTTCATGAAGTTTAATAATTGGTATTAAATCAAGAGTGACAATTCCAAGTGTTAGTGTATGAGTATCATGTTTGTCTCCATGATTCTTGATATTCAAAGGATTGTCTTAATATTAAGGTTATCTAGGATCTGAAAGAGTTGTTTCAGAAACCATGATGTGTGGAAGATATTGTGATATCTGAAACGAAGTTTTGGTTGCAACATGACAGAGTATAATATGGCAAAAGTCATGTTCTCATATTTGATGAGAATTTGCAAAAGGTTGGAGACAATAGTTGTCCTAATCCTCCAAAAGGTTTTGGAGAGCAACATTATACTCGCGATTCACCGTTATAAGCTAAAAGTAGCTTGATCATGGATAATTCCATGATAAGGGTGAATATTTGATGTAGGTAAAATGTTTACTACACCAAGAGATTACTAAAGAAAGGAATTTGAAAGAACACCAAACATTTGATGATGGTGATCTACTTCAAAGTGCGAGTCCAAAGACATTGGTATTTTACTATACATGCTTTGGACTATGTTTCATGTATATGGCTCCACTATTGATGTTGATAGATTCTTTCAAACAGAAAAAGAAATACTGAAAGAGAATCTCATAAATATATGGCAGAAAAGAAAAGACCAGAATTGTTCATCTTAGGTATATAAAGGATATATGCGTTATGGCTGTATTCTTTGCTTGTTAAATAATGTGGTTCTTAAGTATTGGATACCGAATTTGTTGGTATGAATCGTCATACGAAACAACAGAATTCATGAACTACAATGGCCCAAGTAACTAGCAAAAGAATATGTGATGATGTTCATCGAGAACAAATAAAGGGTTATTGTGTTGCTTGTTAAACATCAAAGCTTGCCTTCAAGATTTGTGTTATCAGGTATTATGAGAACAAAAGGGTTGTTCAATTAATTTCCGCAATCCATAAAAGATGGATGATTTACAAATCTCGTTGGATAAATCACATCCATCAAATAAGTGCTAAATACGTCGAAAAACAATTGATTGAAAGATCACTTAGGAAGTGACATCGCCGTTTAAATTATATTGGAAAGAAAACATGAAAAAACTCCATGTGGATGGAATTTTGGAGTCTTTTGATTTTTGATCAAATGATGTTTGTGAAACTTTCCTAGAGATAATTAAAACTTTGTTCATAGGCCAAAAGGGAACAAATGTCTAGATTATTGGAACTTGTACATATTGTTGTATGAAGTCCATTATGTGTAGTCAAGAGCGATGGATTTCAACTTCATATGCTTTCTCCGAAAATTTGAGTGAATATTTACTTAATAAGGATGAAGTATGAAACATTTGAAAAGTTCAAAGATTTTCAAGATGAAGTGCAAAATCATTGTAACAAGAATATAAATAGTTTATCATAAAGGAAGATATTTGAGTTACAAGTTTAGCATAATACCTAAGATTTAAGGAATCATTCCGTGGATTTGCATTTCCTGAAACACCATAAGAGTATGGAGCGTTCGAGATATGTAATTAAACCTTGTTTGACATGGTAAGATCAAAGGTGTAATTCATAAAACTGTCATTATATTTTAAAGATTAAAAGCTTTAGAGACTACCGTTTTTCCACTGAAAAGAGCTCCATCATAATCCGTTGAATTGACACCTTATAAAGTTATGGTTTGGGATAAAAACCAAGTTGTCCTTTATTAAAAATTGGTATGCTATGCATAAGAAAGATGTTTGCAACCAAAATCGGATGAACATATCTTTGTATGTTATTTTGAATAATAATTGAGTATTCCTCCATAACACCAAAGACAAAAATGTTTGTCGCTTAGAACGTCAAGTTTCTTTAAAGAAGGAATTTTCCGTGAAAAGTTAAGTGGGAGGAAAATAGAACTTTGATAAGGTTAAAAGAACCTTAGCTATATGTGTGTCAACACCCGGATTTTTAATCCCAGATGCCTGTTATGCCATACATCGCAATCCCAGGATTACCATTTTTGCGAGACATAACAGAATTAGATACCACAGTACATCATCCATTACAAACCATTCATAAGGTCTTACACAAATAGGGATCTCATTGATCCAGTTCTTCATACAACTTCAAGCGTGAATACGTAATAATAGCGTGGCGTAAGCTCCATCTTCGGGTCACAGGCAATGCCGATGATGGAGATGATCCTAGTAGTCATAACCTTCCGGGTCCATCCTCCGTGTACTCCTCTTCATAGTCCGCCATGGAATAGCTGGGACAAAGCCATGAGTACTCTTTAAGTACTCGCAAACTAATACTAACAAGTGAAAGGGGTTTTTGATAATAGGACACTAGGCTCTAGGGTTGTTTTGCAAAAGCCAGATTTATCTCTACTAAGCTGAGAAGCAAGAGAAGCTAGTCACAATTTTATAACTCCTAAGTAGAAACTTGTATTTCATATCACAACCCTGTTGTGGTCAAGTCAAAGTCTCAATTCATTTCACAAGTCTTTTGAAAACATCTGACGGGGGAACAGTATGGCACTCCAACTGTCCATAACCGCGGACGCGGCTATTCGAATAGTTTGACACTCTGTAGAGATTGTACACTTTCACCACAACATTCGATACATCCGTCAGGAACAAATCCTGAATTCACCATACTTAGTATGCGACTAATCAATCCTAACCTTTAAATTACACGCCCTAGTATAAGCACCTCTCCTGTGAGTTCGGCCTCCCAACCATGACCAACTGTCATCTTGGGTACTGCACAGGTGGACAATCTTCACAAGGTAGCCTCAGCTCTGACCTTGGCCGTGAGGGAACTAATACTAAGGTATATAAGTTTCCAGTCAAACCCTACCCAATCTTCGGGTATTGTGGTTGTACGATAAAATTGGAATGGTATCGCATCCAGACAACCATCAGTTTTATAAAGGGGTAAGGCTCATGCCTCAACATTTTCATCACCAAAATCATCTGGTTCTTGGGAACACAAGTCAAAAACATTTCAATAGAATGATCCATCATTCCAAGGTTTTCATAACCATTTTCACCAAGTATTCCCATCTAAAGTTGATCAAGTTTTATGCTTAGCACTACCATCTACAATTGGGGGTAAGTACTAATGAGGGGTGGTAAACTAGTGGAGTTTCAACTAAGTTCAGTCTCATGCCTTGGGGTGACATCAAGATTATCTAGCTTAGGACAAATTTTATGCTCTTTATGCAACCTTCAATTATCCTTCTAGTATCTACCATTTATTCCAGTAAACTCTAAGTAAGAGCTTTGATAAAGAAATAAAGTAATAAGCTTGTAAGTAAAAACTAGGATTGGTTTATCAAGTGGGTAGGATCATCTATGCTTAAGGCATATAGTTGGCATGGTGACAAGCAAGTATTGGCTTGTACAGTATTAGTATAAGCTTGCCAAATTGCAAGTGTTAGCTTGCACATTCAACTAGTAGCATTAGGCTTGCCTTGTGCAGTGGTTGAAGTTCTCCTCGGCTTCTTCTTCGTAGTATCCTCCTTCCTCCTCGTATCCTTGGTCGGTACTAGCGTCTAGGAATAAATACGAGGTACACAATCACCAAACAATACTTAACTACTTGCATTCATCACACACAAGGGTCCTATAGATGATCTAGCCTCATCACTAACATTACAAGATTAAAGCTTGGTTTAATTCCTTTTATTTTTAGAAAAGTAATTTCTACTCATTGAAAAACTACTTAAGATTTAATATTCTCCAAACCAAACATGGGATCATGTTGGAACATGTCATCACCACATATTTTAGTCCATGGGAATGTGATTTAAAGTGGTGTCACAATTTAATAAGGTTTAACCTTTTATTTTAATTAAATAAAGGGACTAGAAATGCCTATGTGGCATTCTTTTATTACTTGAACATTATTTCTGTAAGTAAACCTATATGTTTTTATATATTCTGAAAGGTATGATCAAATGTGATTTTTGAGAGTTGGAATCAACTCAAAAGCTATTATGGTTTAAATTTGAAAAATGTTTGAATGCAGAAAAGCTTCTGCCTTGTTATTTTTACCATGGATGATCTACAGATCCAAATGACTTGAATCCAACGGTCTTGGATTCAGCATTCCTAGGCCTTTCTAACAAAATTGGTTTCATTCAATTTGGTTCACTGAATCGACCTGGGTTGATTTTTGAAACTGGGTACAGAATTGTGTTTGAAATAAAAAGGAAAAGGTTAAATTCAAATAACTGGGCTGCGCGGGAAGTGATACTTGGCCTGCCTCCTAAGCACAGCGCTTACGCGGACTGGTTAAGTGGATGTCCCCACGCGTCAGTGAGACAGGGGGATGCGAAGCGGTATGGGGCGACGTGGTGCGTTCGATCTGATTCTAATCCAACGGCTGAGGATCATCGTCGACGTTGGGCAACGCCGGCGAGACAGAAACGTAGCACGGCCAGTGGGGGTCGTTGGGGGCTCACCGGGGTTCAGGCGAGGGTCGGCGAGGCGGGCGAACGACGAAGTCGACGACGACGAACCTCCTAGTACCGGCAGCTTCTCCTCGGACAGCTCCAATCGCTGGCTCCCTTCTTCTCTAGAGGCGGCGGGCTCCAGCAAAATTCCGGCGAAGTGCTGCTCGCCTTGCTCCGGGAACAGGGTGGTACGATCAGTGAGGAGAGGGGAGTGAGATGGTGTGCTCAATTCGGCTGGGGGTGGCCTCTATTTATAGTCGCGACGACGAGACTGAACGACATGGGCAGGCTACGGTGGCGACATGGCTACGGGCGGCTAGAGGCATGGCCGGCGGTGGCGATCACTTGGTGGTCTCCTGGCGATGCTCTACGGCTTTAATGCGCGCGTAGGGGCGGTGCGGTTTTGTCTGGAAGACGCGACGCTCTGCATGGCAGAGGCGGCGTCTTCGACGGCGAGCGGTGGCTGTGAGGCATGGGACAGCGAACGGGGATGTCTGGCGGTCTCCTGGGTCGGTGGCGATCATGTATGCCAAGCAGGGCGGCGCGATGCGTGGGGCGTCGGTCGAGTGTGGCGCTCTGGCGCATGCTCGACATGGTTGACAGAGGCATGGGCGCGGCGTTCCTGGGTGCTCTGGTCGGTGTCTTCGAGGCAGGGCTAGTCGAGAGGGGCGGTGAGGCATGGGTGATCTCCCAGGCAAGGTTGGCACGGCTAGTTTCTTTCCTAGCTTGCTGTCTACACTGGGGTGGCATGGGTGGCTTCGGCTGTTCACCATTGATGGCATTGCCAAGCTCACAGTGGTGCTAGTGATTAGTTAAGATTGTTAGATGATCTACTAAGGCTAGTGGTGTCCAGAGAGGGAACAAGTTAGGCTCAATTCACTGCTCAAAACAGTGTTTTGATTTTGTTAGATTTGTATCTGCAAGGTGTTTGATGAAATGGCCACAAGAATTCAAGTTTTGAATTTTGAAAAGATTTTTGGTGGGTGTGCTAGGTTGGTGCTGGTGAGTCTGTAGATGCTTGGGTTTTGAAAGTTGAGCTTGTTTGAATGGTTTTTGAAAAAGTGGGATCTTCTCATATGATAAAGATTCAATTTTGAATTGTCATTTAAACTATGCATTTGAAAGTTTCTGGATGATCACAAAGTGGGCCTTGATACCTTGTTATGAGTACAATCAAGGGGTGCAAAGATCGAGAAAAGTTTCTGTTAAGTTCTGAAAGTTTGAGACAGCCAAAGTAGTCATGGGAGTTAAATTGGTCAAAATGACCATTCCTTTATTTTGTTTGTTTTGATTTATTTGTCTTTGAGAAAAGTTTGGGAATTGTTTAGATGATGTTTATTTCACCTAAGCATCCATTTACAAGCAATGGAACACACAAACAAGTTGGTTCAAAAGAATTCCAAATGAAATGCATACACCATGCATGCTTTCATATTTTTATTTTAGAAAAGTTTTTGTTAACCCTAATTTTGATGATTAGAGTTTGATGATCCAAGTTTAGTATTTTTGGGATGTTACAAACCTTCCCACCTTAAACAAAATCTCGTCCCGAGATTTGAAAAAAGACGAAAAAGATTACCTAGGATTTGAAGAGATCGGGAAACTCTATCCTAATGTGATCTTCGCGCTCCCAGGTAGCTTCTTCTTCTGTGTGGTTGCTCCACTGAATCTTGAGAAACTTGATGCTTCGGGTTGGGGTAGTTCTAAAAGCTTCTTCCAAAATACGGATGGGTACTTCGGGATAAGTCAGGTCATCGTTGATTTCTATGGTCCGGTGGTCGATATTCTTGAACACTTCGGTCTTCTCTGGGACTTCGAGACACTTGCGAAGTAACGATATATGGAACACATTGTGCACAGCTGGCATCTCTTCGGGTAGTTCTAATTGATACGACACTTCTCCTCGACGGTTCAGAATCTTGAAGGGTCCGTTATATCTTGGGGCTAACTTTCCTTTGAGTTGGAAACGCTGCATTCCCTTCAATGGCGACACTTTCAGATATACAAAATATCCTATGTTGAAGGCGAGGTCTCTACGTCTCTTGTCGGCGTAACTCTTCTGTCTTGACTGGGCGGTCTTGAGGTGTTCACGAATCTTGTGAACCTTCTCTTCTGCTTCTCGTAGGATGTCGGGTCCGAAAGTCTGACTCTCTCCTACTTCCGACCAGTTCAAAGGGGTGCGACACTTCCTTCCGTACATGAATTCAAATGGGGCCATTTGTAAACTAGCTTGATAACTGTTATTGTATGAAAATTCTGCAAACGGCAGACAGTCTTCCCACTTGGATCCATATTCTAACACACATGCTCTCAGCATATCTTCGAGTATTTTGTTTACTCGCTCCGTTTGTCCATCGGTCTGAGGGTGATACGCGGTGCTAAAATCTAGGCGGGTTCCTAAACCTTCTTGAACTTTCTTCCAGAATCTCGAGGTAAACTGAGTTCCTCGATCCGATACGATGTTCTTGGGTACTCCATGCAAACTAACTGTTCTAGCGACGTACAAATCCGCTAGCTTCGAACTCTGATATGTGGTCTTGACGGGTAAGAAATGGGCGACTTTGGACAATCGGTCCACTATGACCCAGATAGAGTCATTTCCCCTACTAGAAGTAGGCAGTCCAGTGATAAAGTCCATTCCAACGGAATCCCATTTCCATTCCGGAATCTGCAAGGGTTGCAACAATCCAGCGGGTCTTTGATGTCTGCCTTGACTCGCTGACATATATCACACTTGGAGATATAGCTTCTGATTTCTCTCTTCATCTTATGCCACCAAAATTGCTCTTTCAAATCTTGATACATCTTAGTTCCTCCCGGATGGATAGAATAAAGAGTATCATGAGCCTCCTTCAGAATCACTTCTTTCAACTCCGAATTTGCTGGTACACAAAGGCGTCCTTTGTACCACAGAACTCCTTCTTTGTCTTCGGTGAATCCAGGTACTTGGCCTATACCGATACGACGCTTGATTCCGTCGATACTAGCATTTCCTTTCTGCGCCTCTTTAATCTGACTGATCAAAGTGGGCTGAAGTTCTATGCTAGCCAAAAATCCTTCACTCACTAATTCCATTCGAAAATCTTCCATCTCTTTGTGCAAACTTGGTTGCTCCTTCAAAATCATGGAGTTCAAGCGGCACGGCAATCTGCTAAGGGCATCGGCTACCACATTGGCTTTACAAGGGTGATAGTGAATGTCCAGGTCGTAATCCTTGATTAGCTCAATCCATCTTCTCTGTCTCATATTCAGCTCCTTCTGAGTGAATATATATACTTCAAGCTCTTGTGATCCGAATAAATCTCACAATGGTTTCCCATCAGGTAATGTCTCCATGTCTTCAGGGCTAGAACTACGGCTACGAGTTCGAGGTCATGGGTTGGGTAATTTTTCTCATGTTGTTTCAGTTGTCGAGATAGATAAGATATGACTTTGCCTTCTTGCATTAGCACACATCCGAGACCGATCTTGGATGCATCACAATACACATCGAAGGGCTTCGTGATATCTGGCATGATTAAGATTGGGGCTGAAATCAATCTCCTCTTGAGTTCTTGAAACTCGCTTCACATTTGTCGGTCCATTCAAACTTCTTGTCCTTCTTCAGCAATTGGGTCATGGGTCTGGCGATACTCGAGAATCCTTCTACAAACTTGCGGTAATATCCCGCCAATCCGAGAAAAGCACGAACTTGGGTTTGAGTGGTTAGGGCTTGCCAATCCTCGACATCTTTTACTTTGGCAGGGTTAACGGCAATTCCTCCGGCTGATACATTGTGACCGAGGAATCCTACCTCCTGTAACCAGAATTCACATTTGCTAAACTGTGCATACAGCTGATGCTCTCTAAGGGTTCCAAGAATGGTCCTTACGTGTAGCTCATGTTCTTCTTCTGATTTGGAATAAACCAGAATGTCATCAATGAAAACAACGACAAACTTATCCAGGAAGTCCATAAAAATCTTATTCATGAGATCCATGAAATAAGCGGGGGCATTGGTTAATCCAAAATACATGACTGTATACTCGTACAATCCATATCTGGTGGTAAAGGCAGTCTTTGGAATATCCTCTGCACGAATCTTGAGTTGGTGATAGCCAGTCCTAAGATCAATCTTAGAAAACACTTTGGCACCGGTCAACTGATCAAACAAATCTTCTATCTTGGGCAAGGGATACTTGTTTTTGATGGTGACATCATTCAACTTCTGGTAATCCGTACACAAATGGTTACCTCCATCTTTCTTGTCCACAAACAAGACATGTGATCTCCAAGGTGACGCACTTGGTTGAATCAATCCAATTTACAACATGGAATCCAGTTGCTTCTTCAGTTATGCGAGCTCAGACGGGTTCATACTATATGGTCTCTGGGCTATGGGTCCTGTTCCGGGGATTAGTTCAATGATAAACTCGATATCCCGATCTGGGGGCATACCGGGCAAAACATTTGGAAATACATCGGGGTATTCACAGACTATCCGGACTTGGTCAATGGTAGGTTGGGCTATACTCTTGTTGCACTTGAATTGGCGAGGTAAGGTTTTAGATACATGCTCGACTGATATTCCGGTGGTATTGGTCATGGTTATGGCTTTCTTGGCACAGTCAATCAATCCTTGATGTTTGGACATCCAATCCATACCTAGTACTACTTCCAAACCTTTAGTTCCGAGTACTATCAGGTTAGCATAAAAATCTATGCCATGGATTCGGATAGGGACGACTTTGCAAATTTGCCTAGCCTTGGTGGTTGATCCGGGAATTTGAACAATCATAACATGCTTCAGTTTGGTTGGTTGAATTTTACTAGTGCAGGCAAATTCTTTGCTGACAAATGAGTGCGATGCACCAGAATCAAACAACACTCTTGCAAGTACTGAATTAACAGAAAACATACCCAGCACGACGTCTGGCGCTTCCTGAGCTTCTTCAACATGCATGATAAAAAGACGGCCATTGCGGTTGAGTGAATTCCCTGGGGCAAACCTTCTTCCTGGCTGAACACGACGCTGTTGCTGAGCTGGGACATTGGCATTGGGGGCCGCGGCATTCTTTTTGTTGGGGCACTCGTTGGAGTAGTGACCCTTATTTCCAAGTCATAACAAGTCACCTGCGACTTGTCCTTTGCTGCTACAGGCACCGCATTGCTTCCAGTCCTCGGGGAAGTGTTGGTGTTGGTGGTAGCATTGTTGTTGTTGAACTTGGGTGGGGCACGATTGAAATTGCTAGAGTTACCGGGGTTGTTGTGATTTCCTCCGGGCCTAGGGTTTCCACGGGTGGAAGATATTGTGATATCTGAAACGAAGTTTTGGTTGCAACATGACAGAGTATAATATGGCAAAAGTCATGTTCTCATATTTGATGAGAATTTGCAAAAGGTTGGAGACACTAGTTGTCCTAATCCTCCAAAAGGTTTTGGAGAGCAACATTATACTCGCGATTCACCGTTATAAGCTAAAAGTAGCTTGATCATGGATAATTCCATGATAAGGGTGAATATTTGATGTAGGTAAAATGTTTACTACACCAAGAGATTACTAAAGAAAGGAATTTGAAAGAACACCAAACATTTGATGATGGTGATCTACTTCAAAGTGCGAGTCCAAAGACATTGGTATTTTACTATACATGCTTTGGACTATGTGTCATGTATATGGCTCCACTATTGATGTTGATAGATTCTTTCAAACAGAAAAAGAAATACTGAAAGAGAATCTCATAAATATATGGCAGAAAAGAAAAGACTAGAATTGTTCAGCTTAGGTATATAAAGGATATACACGTTATGGCTGTATTCTTTGCTTGTTAAATAATGTGGTTCTTAAGTATTGGATACCGAATTTGTTGGTATGAATCATCATACGAAACAACAGAATTCATGAACTACAATGTCCTAAGTAACTAGCAAAAGTATATGTGATGATGTTCATCGAGAACAAATAAAGGGTTATTGTGTTGCTTGTTAAACATCAAATCTTGCCTTCAAGATTTGTGTTATCAGGTATTATGAGAACAAAAGGGTTGTTCAATTAATTTCCGCAATCCATAAAATATGGATGATTTACAAATCTCGTTGGATAAATCACATCCATAAAATAAGTGCTCAAAATGTCGAAAAACAATTGATTGAAAGATCACTTAGGAAGTGACATAGCCATTTAAATTATATTGGAAAGAAAACATGAAAAAACTCCATGTGGATGGAATTTTGGAGTCTTTTGATTTTTGATCAAATGATGTTTGTGGAACTTTCCTAGAGATAATTAAAACTTTGTTCATAGGCCAAAAGGGAACAAATGTCTAGATTATTGGAACTTGTACATATTGTTGTATGAAGTCCATTATGTGTAGTCAAGAGCGATGGATTTTCAACTTCATATGCTTTCTCCGAAAATTTGAGTGAATATTTACTTAATAAGGATGAAGTATGAAACATTTGAAAAGTTCAAAGATTTTCAAGATGAAGTGCAAAATCATTGTAACAAGAATATAAATAGTTTATGATAAGATCATAAAGGAAGATATTTGAGTTACAAGTTTAGCATAATACCTAAGATTTAAGGAATCGTTCCGTGGATTTGCATTTCCCGAAACACCATAAGAGTATGGAGCGTTTGATATATGTAATTAAACCTTGTTTTACATGGTAAGATCAAAGGTGTAATTCATAAAACTGTCATTATATTTTAAATATTAAAAGCTTTAGAGACTACCGGTTTTCCACTGAAAAGAGCTCCATCATAATCCGTTGAATTGACACCTTATAAAGTTATGGTTTGGGATAAAACCCAAGTTGTCCTTTCTTAAAAATTGGTATGCTATGCATAAGAAAGATGTTTGCAACCAAAATCGGATGAACATATCTTTGTATGTTATTTTGAATAATAATTGAGTATTCCTCCATAACACCAAAGACAAAAATGTTTGTCGCTTAGAACGTCAAGTTTCTTTAAAGAAGGAATTTTCCGTGAAAAGTTAAGTGGGAGGACAATAGAACTTTGATAAGGTTAAAAGAACCTTAGCTATATGTGTGTCAACACCCGGATTTTTAATCCCAAATGCCTGTTATGCCATACATCGCAATCCCAGGATTACCATTTTTGCGAGACATAACAGAATTGGATACCACAGTACATCATCCATTACAAACCATTCATAAGGTCTTACACAAATAGGGATCTCATTGATCCAGTTCTTCATACAACTTCAAGCAGCGGAATACGTAATAATAACGGTAGCGTAGGCGAAGCTCCATCTTCGGGGTCACAGGCAATGCCGACGATGGGAGATGATCCTAGTTGTCGTAACCTTCCTGGGGTCCATCCTCCAGGTACTCCTCTTCATAGTCTGGCCATGGGAATAGCCAGGGACAAAGCCATGAGTACTCTTTAAGTACTCGCAAACTAATACTAACAAGTGAAAGGGGTTTTTGATAATAGGACACTAGGCTCTAGGGTTGTTTTGCAAAAGCCAGATTTATCTCTACTAAGCTGAGAAGCAAGAAAAGCTAGTCACAATTTTATAACTCCTAAGTAGGAACTTGTATTTCATATCACAACCCTGTTGTGGTCAAGTAAAAGTCTCAATTCATTTCACAAGTCTTTTGAAAACATCTGACGGGGGAACAGTATGGCACTCAATCGCCCATAACATGGACGCTATTCGAATAGTTTGACACTCTGTAGAGATTGTACACTTTCACCACAACATTCGATACATCCGTTAGGAACAAATCCTGAATTCACCATACTCAGTATGCGGATAATCAATCCTCACCTTTCAATTACACGCCCTAGTATAAGCACCTCTCCTGTGAGTTCAGCCTCCTAACCATGACCAACTGTCATCTTGGGTACTGCACAGGTGGACAATCTTCACAAGGTAGCCTCAGCTTAGACCTTGGCCGTGAGGGAACTAATACTAAGGTATATAAGTTTCCAGTCAAGCCCTACCCAATCTTCGGGTATTGTGGTTGTACGAGAAAATTGGAATGGTATCGCATCCAGACAACCATCAGTTTTATAAAGGGGTAAGGCTCATGCCTGAACATTTTCATCACCAAAATCATCTGGTGCTTGGGAACACATGTCAAAAACATTTCAATAGAATGATCCATCATTCCAAGGTTTTCATAACCATTTTCACCAAGTATTCCCATCTAAAGTTGATCAAGTTTTATGCTTAGCACTAGCATCTACAATTGGGGGTAAGTACTAATGAGGGGTGGTAAACTAGTGGAGTTTCAACTAAGTTCAGTCTCATGCCTTGGGATGACATCAAGATTATCTAGCTTAGGCCAAATTTTATGCTCTTTATGCATCCTTCAATTATCCTTCTAGTATCTACCATTTATTCCAGTAAACTCTAAGTAAGAGCTTTGATAAAGAAATAAAGTAATAAGCTTGTAAGTAAAAACTAGGATTGGTTTATCAAGTGGGTAGGATCATCTATGCTTAAGGCATATAGTTGGCATGGTGACAAGCAAGTATTGGCTTGTACAGTATCAGTATAAGCTTGCCAAATTGCAAGTGTTAGCTTGCACATTCAACTAGTAGCATTAGGCTTGCCTTGTGCAGAGCAGTGGTTGAAGTTCTCCTCGGCTTCTTCTTCGTAGTATCCTCCTTCCTCCTCGTATCCTTGGTCGGTACTAGCGTCTAGGAATAAATACGAGGTACACAATCACCAAACAATACTTAACTACTTGCATTCATCACACACAAGGGTCCTATAGATGATCTAGCCTCATCACTAACATTACAAGATTAAATCTTGGTTTAATTCCTTTTATTTTTAGAAAAGTAATTTCTACTCATTGAAAAACTACTTAAGATTTAATATTCTCCAAACCGAACATGGGATCATGTTGGCACATGTCATCACCACATATTTTAGTCCATGGGAATGTGATTTAAAGTGGTGTCACAATTTAATAAGGTTTAACCTTTTATTTTAATTAAATAAAGGGACTAGAAATGCCTATGTGGCATTCTTTTATTACTTGAACATTATTTCTGTAAGTAAACCTATATGTTTTTATATATTCTGAAAGGTATGATCAAATGTGATTTTTGAGAGTTGGAATCAACTCAAAAGGTATTATGGTTTAAATTTGAAAAATGGTTAAATGCAGAAAAACTTCTGCCTTGTTATTTTTACCATGGATGATCTACAGATCCAAATGACTTGAATCCAACGGGCTTGGATTCAGCATTCCTATACCTTTCTAACAAAATTGGTTTCATTCAATTTGGTTCACTGAATTGACCTGGGTTGATATTTGAAACTGGGTACAGAAGTGTGTTTGAAATAAAAAGGAAAAGGTTAAATTCAAATAAATGGGCTGCGCGGGAAGCGATACTGGGCCGGCCTGCTAAGCACAGCGCTTACGCGGGCTGGTTAAGTGGCTGTCCCCACGCCGGATACTGAGGGTGCGTTGCGCTGTAGGCGATGTGGTGCGTTCGATCTGATTCTAATCCAACGGCTGAGGGTCATCGTCGACATTGGGCAACGCCAGCGAGACAGAAACCTAGCATGGCCAGTGGGGGTCATTGGGGGCTCACCGGGGTTCAGGCGAGGGTCGGTGAGGCGGGCGAACGACGAAGTCGACGACAGCGAACCTCCTGGTACCGGCAGCTTCTCCTGGGACGGCTCCAATCGCTGGCTCCCTTCTTCTCCAGAGGCGGCGGGCTCCAGCGAAATTCCGGTGAAGTGCTGCTCGCCTTGCTCCGGGAACGGGGTGGTACGATCAGTGAGGAGAGGGGAGTGAGATGGTGTGCTCAATTCGGCTGGGGGTGGCCTCTATTTATATTCGCGACGACGAGACTGAACGACATGGGCAGGCGACAGTGGCGACATGGCTACGGGCGGCTAGAGGCATGGCCGGCGGTGGCGATCACTTGGTGGTCTCCTGGCGATGCTCTACGGCTTTAATGCGCGCATAGGGGCGGTACGGTTTGGTCTGGAACACGCGACGCTCTGCGCGGCAGAGGCAGCGTCTTCGATGGCGAGCGGTGGCTGTGAGGCATGGGGCGGCGAACGGGGATGTCTAGCGGTCTCCTGGGTCGGTGGCGATCATGTATGCACGCGGCAAGGGCGGCGCGCGGTATGTGGGCGTCGGTCGAGTGTGGCGCTCTGGCGCATGCTCGACATGGTTGACAGAGGCACGGGCGCGGCGTTCCTGGGTGCTCTAGTCGGTGTCTTCGAGGCAGGGCTGGTCGAGAGGGGGCGGTGAGGCATGGGTGATCTCCCGGACAAGGTTGGCACGACTAGTTTCTTTCCTAGCTTGCTGTCTACACTGGGGTGGCATGGGTGGCTTCGGCTGTTCACCATTGATGGCATTGCCAATCTCACAGTGGTGCTAGTGATTAGTTAAGATTGTTAGATGATCTACTAAGGCTAGTGGTGTCCAGAGAGAGAACAATTTAGGCAAAATTCACTACTCAAAACAGTGTTTTGGTTTTGTTAGATTTGTATCTGCAAGGTGTTTGATGAAATGGCCCCAAGAATTCAAGTTTTGAATTTTGAAAAGATTTTTGGTGGGTGTGCTAGGTTGGTGCTGGTGAGTCTGCAGATGCTTGGGTTTTGAAAGTTGAGCTTGTTTGAATGGTTTTTGAAAAAGTGGGATCTTCTCATATGATAAAGATTCAATTTTGAATTGTCATTTAAACTATGCATTTGAAAGTTTCTGGATGATCACAAAGTGGGCCTTGATACCTTGTTATGAGTATAATCAAGGGGTGCAAAGATCTAGAAAAGTTTCTGTTAAGTTCTGAAAGTTTGAGACAGCCAAAGTAGTCATGGGAGTTAAATTGGTCAAAATGACCATTCCTTTATTTTGTTTGTTTTGATTTATTTGTCTTTGAGAAAAGTTTGGGAATTGTTTAGATGATATTTATTTCACCTAAGCATCCATTTACAAGCAAAGGAACACACAAACAATTTGGTTCAAAAGAATTCCAAATGAAATGCATACACCATGCATGCTTTCATATTTTTATTTTAGAAAAGTTTTTGTTAACCCTAATTTTGATGATTAGAGTTTGATGATCCAAGTTTAGTATTTTTGGGATGTTACAAACCTTCCCCCCTTAAACAAAATCTCGTCCCGAGATTTGAAAAAGGACGAAAAAGATTACCTAGGATTTGAAGAGATCGGGAAACTCTGTCCTGATGTGATCTTCGCGCTCCCAGGTAGCTTCTTTTTCTGTGTGGTTGCTCCACTGAATCTTGAGAAACTTGATGCTTCGGGTTCGGGTAGTTCTGAAAGCTTCTTCCAAAATACGGATGGGTACTTCGGGATAGGTCAGGTCATCGTTGATTTCTATGGTCCGGTGGTCGATATTCTTGAACACTTCGGTCTTCTCTGGGACTTCGAGACACTTGCGAAGTAACGATATATGGAACACATTGTGCACAGCTGGCATCTCTTCGGGTAGTTCTAATTGATACGACACTTCTCCTCGACGGTTCAGAATCTTGAAGGGTCCGTTATATCTTGGGGCTAACTTTCCTTTGAGTTGGAAACGCTGCATTCCCTTCAATGGCGACACTTTCAGATATACAAAATATCCTATGTTGAAGGCGAGGTCTCTACGTCTCTTGTCGGCGTAACTCTTCTGTCTTGACTGGGCGGTCTTGAGGTGTTCACGAATCTTGTGAACCTTCTCTTCTGCTTCTCGTAGGATGTCGGGTCCGAAAGTCTGACTCTCTCCTACTTCCGACCAGTTCAAAGGGGTGCGACACTTCCTTCCGTACATGAATTCAAATGGGGCCATTTGTAAACTAGCTTGATAACTGTTATTGTATGAAAATTCTGCAAACGGCAGACAGTCTTCCCACTTGGATCCATATTCTAACACACATGCTCTCAGCATATCTTCGAGTATTTTGTTTACTCGCTCCGTTTGTCCATCGGTCTGAGGGTGATATGCGGTGCTAAAATCTAGGCGGGTTCCTAAACCTTCTTGAACTTTCTTCCAGAATCTCGAGGTAAACTGAGTTCCTCGATCCGATACGATGTTCTTGGGTACTCCATGCAAACTAACTGTTCTAGCGACGTACAAATCCGCTAGCTTCGAACTCTGATATGTGGTCTTGACGGGTAAGAAATGGGCGACTTTGGACAATCGGTCCACTATGACCTAGATAGAGTCATTTCCCCTACTAGAAGTAGGCAGTCCAGTGATAAAGTCCATTCCAACGGAATCCCATTTCCATTCCGGAATCTGCAAGGGTTGCAACAATCCAGCGGGTCTTTGATGTCCTGCCTTAACTCGCTGACATATATCACACTTGGCGATATAGCTTCCGATTTCTCTCTTCATCTTATGCCACCAAAATTGCTCTTTCAAATCTTGATACATCTTAGTTCCTCCGGGATGGATAGAATAAAGAGTATCATGAGCCTCCTTCAGAATCACTTCTTTCAACTCCGAATCTGCTGGTACACAAAGGCGTCCTTTGTACCACAGAACTCCTTCTTTGTCTTCGGTGAATCCAGGTACTTTGCCTGTACCGATATGACGCTTGATTCCGTCGATACTAGCATTTCCTTTCTGCGCCTCTTTAATCTGACTGATCAAAGTGGGCTGAAGTTCTATGCTAGCCAAAAATCCTTCACTCACTAATTCCATTCGAAAATCTTCCATCTCTTTGTGCAAACTTGGTTGCTCGTTCAAAATCATGGAGTTCAAGCGGCACGGCAATCTGCTAAGGGCATCGACTACCACATTGGCTTTACCAGGGTGATAGTGAATGTCCAGGTCGTAATCCTTGATTAGCTCAATCCATCTTCTCTGTCTCATATTCAGCTCCTTCTGAGTGAATATATATACTTCAGGCTCTTGTCATCCGAATAAATCTCACAACGGTTTCCCATCAGGTAATGTCTCCATGTCTTCAGGGCTAGAACTACGGCTGCAAGTTCGAGGTCATGGGTTGGGTAATTTTTCTCATGTCGTTTCAGTTGTCGAGATAGATAAAATATGACTTTGCCTTCTTGCATTAGCACACATCCGAGACGGATCTTGGATGCATCACAATACACATCGAAGGGCTTCGTGATATCTGGCATGATTAAGATTGGGGCTGAAATCAATCTCCTCTTGAGTTCTTGAAAACTCGCTTCACATTTGTCGGTCCATTCAAACTTCTTGTCCTTCTTCAGCAATTGGGTCATGGGTCTGGCGATACTCGAGAATCGTTCTACAAACTTGCGGTAATATCCCGCCAATCCGAGAAATGCACGAACTTGGGTTTGAGTGGTTGGGGCTTGCGAATCCTCGACATCTTTTACTTTGGCAGGGTCAACGGCAATTTTTCCGGCTGATACAATGTGATCGAGGAATCCTACCTCCTGTAACCAGAATTCACATTTGCTAAACTTTGCATACAGCTGATGCTCTCTAAGGGTTCCAAGAATGGTCCTTAGGTGTAGCTCATGTTCTTCTTATGATTTGGAATAAACCAGAATGTCATCGATGAAAACAACGACAAACTTATCCAGGAAGTCCATAAAAATCTTATTCATGAGATTCATGAAATAAGTGGGGGCATTGGTTAATCCAAAAGACATGAATGTATACTCGTACAATCCATATCTGGTGGTAAAGGCAGTCTTTGGAATATCCTCTGCACGAATCTTGATTTGGTGATAGCCAGTCCTAAGATCAATATTAGAAAACACTTTGGCACCGGTCAACCGATCAAACAAATCTTCTATCTTTGGCAAGGGATACTTGTTTTTGATGGTGACATCATTCAACTTCCAGTAATCCGTACACAAACGGTTACCTCCATCTTTCTTGTCCACAAACAAGACAGGTGATCTCCAAGGTGACGCACTTGGTTGAATCAATCCAATTTCCGACATGGAATCCAGTTGCTTCTTCAGTTCTGCGAGCTCAGACGGGTTCATACTATATGGTCTCTGGGCTATGGGTCCTGTTCCGGGGATTAGTTCAATGATAAACTCGATATCCCGATCTGGGGGCATACCGGGCAAAACATCTGGAAATACATCGGGGTATTCACAGACTATCTGGACTTGGTCAATGGTAGGTTGGGCTATACTCTTGTTGCACTTGAATTGGCGAGGTAAGGTTTTAGATACATGCTCGACTAATATTCCGGCGGTACTGGTCATGGTTATGGCTTTCTTGGCACAGTCAATCAATCCTTGATGTTTGGACATCCAATCCATTCCTAGTACTACTTACAAACCTTTAGTTCCGAGTACTATCAGGTTAGCATAAAAATCTATGCCATGGATTCAGATAGGGACGGCTTTGCAAATTTGCCTAGCCTTGGTGGTTGATCCGGGAATTTGAACAATCATAACATGCTTCTGTTTGGTTGGTTGAATTTTACTAGTGTAGGCAAATTCTTCGGTGACAAATGAGTGCGATGCACCAGAATCAAACAACACTCTTGCAAGTACTGAATTAACAGAAAACATACCCAACACGATGTCTGGCGCTTCCTGAGCTTCTTTAGCATGCATGAGAAAAAGACGGCCATTGCGGTTGAGTGAATTCCCTGGGGCAAACCTTCTTCCTGGCTGAACACGACGCTGTTGCTGAGCTGGGACATTGGCATTGGGGGCTGCGGCATTCTTTTTGTTGGGGCGCTCATTGGAGTAGTGACCCTTATTTCCACAGTCATAACAAGTCACCTGCGACTTGTCCTTTGCTGCTACAGGCTCCACATTGCTTCCAGTCCTCGGGGCAGTGTTGGTGTTGGTGGTAGCATTGTTGTTGTTGAACTTGGGTGGGGCACGGTTGAAATTGCTAGAGTTACCGGGGTTGTTGTGATTTCCTCTGGGCCTAGGGTTTCCACGGTTGGGATAGGTCGGACGGTTCATCGGGGGTTTGTTGGTTCTTGGGGCAAATCCAGGAGATGGGTTAGGGCGATACTTTGGGGTCTGATGGGTTCCTGGCTGATCCATCATGCGACGCTTGCGGTTCTCATTGGCTTGGTTGATCTTTCCTTCCATCTGGATGGCAGAGTCGACAAGGGCTTCGATATCCGCAAAGGGGATATTGACTAACACAGTCTGCATCTCATCGTGCAGACCATTCAGGAATCTTTCTTTCTTCTTGGCTTCAGTGTCGATCTCATCCGGGGAATACCTAGCTAATGACAAAAAAATTTCACGGTATTCTACTACGGTCATCCTTCCTTACTTCAGCTCTCTGAATTCGTCTCTCATTCTCTTGATCAAACCCGGTGGCACATGGGTTCTGCTGAACTTGACCTTGAATTCCTCCCAGGTCATCATCTGGCCTCCGGTCATTGCGCGAACACTGTTCCACCATGCCCTGGCATCTCCGGCTAGATAGTGGGTGGCGAACAGAACTTTCTCGTTGGCTTCCACTCCGACGACTTCTAGGTTATTTTCCATGGTTTGCAGCCAATCATCGGCGTCTAAGGGCTCTTTCGACTTAGTGAAAACAGGTGGGTTGGTGTTCTGGAAATTCTTAAGCTTAGATCCATGGTTGTCCTGATTTCCGTGGCCTTGGTTGTTGTGGGCTAGCTGGGATATCTGCTGCAGGGTGGCTAGGTTGGCTTGAAGTTCCGCTCTTTCAGCTTCGCGGTCAGAAGTCAACAATTGCAGAATCTGCAACATTGGGTCTGGGGATGAACCACTTCCTCCGCGTGGCATCTGAAGATTGAGATAGATCATGAGAAAAGAGGGAAATTTCTAAGGTTCTGGTATCTTGAAAAGTTTTTAAAATTTTTGACTCAGATTTTTCTAGCAACTTGCTTTTCATTCATTCATTCATAGCACACGGTACAACACACACCACAACAAAGAAAAAAAAGAAACAGATGGTTTTAAGAACCATTCTGGAAACTACGATACAGTGGGACCGAATACTACTCACTACGCTAGTGCTCAAGTGCTACTACTCCTCGGAATCGGTGGCTTCCTCATCTTCATCATCGATGAAGGCGAAATCATCCTCATCGGTGAATAAATCCATAGCCTGATCCTCCAGAAAATCATCGTCATCGCTGAGATAGGAGTAAGGGTCTCCACGAAGATCCTCTCCAGCATTCTCCCTTTCTTTCAACTGCATGTCTCTCTCGTGGATGGTCTCTTCCAAAGATGAGATACGGTGGCGAAGACGAGCAATGATGCGCTCCTTCTTGTCAAGCTGACGACGGCGAGACTTGTGATCCTTTGCTAGCATGGCGATGGTCTGATCCTTCGTCTTGATGATGGCGGACTTGTGGTTGGAGTAGTCACGGCAATTATCCAACTCATGTTGTCGATCGTACATCATGAAGCTAAGGTGGTCCAATTGGGTCTTCAGCTCAAGGTGGTATGGGGCTTCCAGTGGTTGTCCATTTGCATCACGCCTTGGGCAAAACTCAAAGCGGGTTCCCTTGATCTGATTGACGCTCTGCCCACACAGACGGGAAAGAGCTTCCTGCATGGCCCTGACAAGTCCATCGAGTCAGTTGTTCTCTCTTAAGGTAAACTGAATTCCCTCAACAGTGGGAGGTTCAATTTTTCCTCGGAGACTTGCAACAATCAGCCACTGCAGATCTTCTCCTCCTTGATCATTGAGTTGAGCTCCAAAGAACTCGGGGTGCGGACGCTCCAGAAGTTCCGAAAGCTGGTCCAAATCCCTCTCAAAGATAAGGTCTCCTCCATTCCCCAACTGGTAAAACTTGTTGTACTTCACGTCCATCTAGAAGAATATAGGATGAGTAAGTTAGTAGAGTGATCAAGTGTGTCAAATTTTATGTATTTTGCAAGAGTTTTTGAGGAACATGAATTTTCTTGAAAGAATCAAAGGGATAAGAATGAGAATAAGTTTTTGTAAATATTTGTTTTCTTTGGTTTTGAAACTAAGTTTTTGATTCAAACGTCCAGTCTAACTAGGGTCTCCTATGGTCAGGATGGCTCTGATACCAACTTGTCAACACCCGGATTTTTAATCCCAGATGCCTGTTATGCCATACATCGCAATCCCAGGATTACCATTTTTGCGAGACATAACAGAATTGGATACCACAGTACATCATCCATTACAAACCATTCATAAGGTCTTACACAAATAGGGATCTCATTGATCCAGTTCTTCATACAACTTCAAGCAGCGGAATACGTAATAATAACGGTAGCGTGGTAAGCTCCATCTTTGAGGTCACATGCAATGCTGACGATGGGAGATGATCCTAGTTGTCGTAACCTTCCTGGGGTCCATCCTCCAGGTACTCCTCTTCATAGTCTGGCCATGGGAATAGCCAGGGACAAAGCCATGAGTACTCTTTAAGTACTCGCAAACTAATACTAACAAGTGAAAGGGGTTTTTGATAATAGGACACTAGGCTCTAGGGTTGTTTTGCAAAAGCCAGATTTATCTCTACTAAGCTGAGAAGCAAGAGAAGCTAGTCACAATTTTATAACTCCTAAGTAGGAACTTGTATTTCATATCACAACCCTGTTGTGGTCAAGTCAAAGTCTCAATTCATTTCACAAGTCTTTTGAAAACATCTGACGGGGGAACAGTATGGCACTCTAATCGTCCATAATCATGACGCGGCTATTCGAATAGTTGGACACTCTGCAGAGATTGTACACTTTCACCACAACATTCGATACATCCGTCAGGAACAAATCCTGAATTCACCATACTCAGTATGCGGATAATCAATCCTAACCTTTCAATTACACGCCCTAGTATAAGCACCTCTCCTGTGAGTTCGGCCTCCCAACCATGACCAACTGTCATCTTGGGTACTGCATAGGTGGACAATCTTCACAAGGTAGCCTCAGCTCAGACCTTGGCCGTGAGGGAACTAATACTAAGGTATATAAGTTTGCAGTCAAGCCCTACCCAATCTTCGGGTATTGTGGTTGTACGATAAAATTGGAATGGTATCGCATCCAGACAACCATCAGTTTTATAAAGGGGTAAGGCTCATGCCTCAACATTTTCATCACCAAAATCACCTGGTGCTTGGGAACACATGTCAAAAACATTTCAATAGAATGATCCATCATTCCAAGGTTTTTATAACCATTTTCACCAAGTATTCCCATCTAAAGTTGATCAAGTTTTATGCTTAGCACTAGCATCTACAATTGGGGGTAAGTACTAATGAGGGGTGTAAACTAGTGGAGTTTCAACTAAGTTCAGTCTCATGCCTTGGGATGACATCAAGATTATCTAGCTTAGGCCAAATTTTATGCTCTTTATGCAACCTTCAATTATCCTTCTAGTATCTACCATTTATTCCAGTAAACTCTAAGTAAGAGCTTTGATAAAGAAATAAAGTAATAAGCTTGTAAGTAAAAACTAGGATTGGTTTATCAAGTGGGTAGGATCATCTATGCTTAAGGCATATAGTTGGCATGGTGACAAGCAAGTATTGGCTTGTACAGTATCAGTATAAGCTTGCCAAATTGCAAGTGTTAGCTTGCATATTCAACTAGTAGCATTAGGCTTGCCTTGTGCAGAGCAGTGGTTGAAGTTCTCCTCGGCTTCTTCTTCGTAGTATCCTCCTTCCTCCTCGTATTCTTGGTAGGTACTAGCGTCTAGGAATAAATATGAGGTACACAATCACCAAACAATACTTAACTACTTGCATTCATCACACACAAGGGTCCTATAGATGATCTAGCCTCATCACTAACATTACAAGATTAAAGCTTGGTTTAATTCCTTTTATTTTTAGAAAAGTAATTTCTACTCATTGAAAAACTACTTAAGATTTAATATTCTCCAAACCAAACATGGGATCATGTTGTCACATGTCATCACCACATATTTTAGTCCATGGGAATGTGATTTAAAGTGGTGTCACAATTTAATAAGGTTTAACCTTTTATTTTAATTAAATAAAGTGACTAGAAATGCCTATGTGGCATTCTCTTATTACTTGAACATTATTTCTGTAAGTAAACCTATATGTTTTTATATATTCTGAAAGGTATGATCAAATGTGATTTTTGAGAGTTGGAATCAACTCAAAAGCTATTATGGTTTAAATTTGAAAAATGTTTGAATGCAGAAAAGCTTCTGCCTTGTTATTTTTACCATGGATGATCTACAGATCCAAATGACTTGAATCCAACGGGCTTGGATTTAGCATTCCTAGACCTTTCTACCAAAATTGGTTTCATTCAATTTGGTTCACTGAATCGACCTGGGTTGATTTTTGAAACTGGGTACAGAAGTGTGTTTGAAATAAAAAGAAAAAGGTTAAATTCAAATAACTGGGCTGCGCGGGAAGCGATACTGGGCCTGCCTCCTAAGCACAGCGCTTACGCGGGCTGGTTAAGTGGCTGTCCCCACGCGTCAGTGAGACAGGGGGTGCGAAGCGGTATGGGGCGCTGTGGTGCGTTCGATCTGATTCTAATCCAACGGCTGAGGGTCATCGTCGACGTTGGGCAACGCCGGCGAGACAGAAACGTAGCGCGGCCAGTGGGGATCGTTGGGGGCTCACCGGGGTTCAGGCAAGGGTCGGCGAGGCGGGCGAACGACGAAGTCGACGACGGCGAACCTCCTGGTACCGACAGCTTCTCCTGGAACGGGTCCAACCGCTCGCTCCCTTCTTCTCCAGAGGCGGCGGGCTCCGGCCAAATTCTGGCGAAGTGCTGCTCGCCTTGCTCCGGGAACGGGGTGGTACGATCAGTGAGGAGAGGGGAGTGAGATGGTGTGCTCAATTCGGCTAGGGGTGGCCTCTATTTATAGTCGCGACGACGAGACCGAACGGCATGGGCAGGCGACGGTGGCGACATGGCTACGGGCGGCTAGAGGCATGGCCAGCGGTGGCGATCGCTTGGTGGTCTCCTGGCGATGCTCTATGGCTTTAATGCGCGCGTAGGGGCGGTGCGGTTTGGTCTGGAACACGCGACGCTCTGCGCGGCAGAGGCGGCGTCTTCGATGGCGAGCGGTGGCTGTGAGGCATGGGGCGGCGAACGGGGATGTCTGGCGGTCTCCTGGGTCGGTGGCGATCATGTATGCACGCGGCGAGGGCGGCGCGCGATCTGTGGGCATTGGTCGAGTGTGGCGCTCTGGCGCATGCTCGACATGGTTGACAGAGGCACGGGCGCAACGTTCCTGGGTGCTCTGGTCGGTGTCTTCGAGGCAGGGCTGGTCGAGAGGGGGCGGTGAGGCATGGGTGATCTCCCAGACAAGGTTGGCATGGCTAGTTTGTTTCCTAGCTTGCTGTCTACACTGGGGTGGCATGGGTGGCTTCGGCTGTTCACCATTGATGGCATTGCCAAGCTCACAGTGGTGCTAGTGATTAGTTAAGATTGTTAGATGATCTACTAAGGCTAGTGGTGTCCAGAGAGGGAACAAGTTAGGCTCAATTCACTGCTCAAACAGTGTTTTGATTTTGTTAGATTTGTATCTGCAAGGTGTTTGATGAAATGGCCGCAAGAATTCAAGTTTTAAATTTTGAAAATATTTTTGGTGGGTGTGCTAGGTTGGTGCTGGTGAGTCTGCAGATGCTTGGGTTTTGAAAGTTGAGCTTGTTTGAATGGTTTTTGAAAAAGTGGGATCTTCTCATATGATAAAGATTCAATTTTGAATTGTCATTTAAACTATGCATTTGAAAGTTTCTGGATGATCACAAAGTGGGCCTTGATACCATGTTATGAGTACAATCAAGGGGTGCAAAGATCCAGAAAAGTTTCTGTTAAGTTGTGAAAGTTTGAGACAGCCAAAGTAGGCATGGGAGTTAAATTGGTCAAAATGACCATTCCTTTATTTTGTTTGTTTTGATTTATTTGTCTTTGAGAAAAGTTTGGGAATTGTTTAGATGATGTTTATTTCACATAAGCATCCATTTACAAGCAAAGGAACACACAAACAAGTTGGTTCAAAAGAATTCCAAATGAAATGCACACACCATGCATGCTTTCATATTTTTATTTTAGAAAAGTTTTTGTTAACCCTAATTTTGATGATTAGAGTTTGATGATCCAAGTTTAGTATTTTTGGGATGTTACAATGTGCAAAGTTGCGCAGCGCCGAAAAGTGTTCCGGAGGCAGCAACAATGCTCATGGCTCACGTGCCTCAAAGGTTGTGGTCACGGAGATCTAAGTTCCTATTGAAACAAGTAGGTCGGGTAAACAATCAAATACCAAGATTTGAGGGTTGAATCATTATTTGAAAAATAATGAACGGACTACATGCAAAGAAACGATGATGGGCCCTGACTCCATAAAATGGCTTGAAGCCATAAAATCCGTGATAGTTCCATACACGAGAAATCAAGTTTTGAACTTGAAGGACCCTCGAGAAAGGTGTAAGACCTTACAGTTGTGTTTGGATCTATAAAATAGACATGGATGTTTCACATCTATGAAATATTCGACATGTTGGGAAAGAGTTCACAACAATGTTCAAAGGTTGACCATGACAAGATTTGATCTTTCATAGAGTTATTTAGTCTAGACGGATTAATGTAGCAACCACTACATATAATTTTGTTATGTGGTAGTTGAATAAAGAAAACAAGTTCTTCTAATAGAATTGTTACCTAGGACATGTGCATAACGCGGTCCATAGGGTTTTTTTTAATTCAAAGGATGCTAAAAGCATATGCAAACTTCAATGGTTGAAGTAAGCATCGCGGAGTTGGAATCTTCACTATGATGAAACTTTTAAAGGAGTTTAAATTCGTCGGAGACGATGAAGATGCTTGCATTTGCAAGAAATTAAGTGGGAGCGCTAAGACATGTTTCTAATACATTATGTGGAAGACATATTGTTGATTGGAAATGATGTATCTTTTATTAACACATATTAAGAATTTCATCCCGATGAAAGACTTAGGCAAATTCCAAATATTTGGCATCAATAGACGCTAATATGGTTGTGCCGAAAGTACATAGATGATGTATTGAATGAGTTCAATATAGAAACTACAAGAAAGGTTCTTGTCGCACAGAAAGGATTGAATGAGTTCAATATTGATGATATATTCAAGTGTATTGACACTTGGTAAGTGAAACAAAGATTCAAGTATAGATTGATACTTGATGTATGAAATCACAAAGAGTATTTATATCAATCATACTATGATATGTACAAATCCAGATATGTCCTATGCTCTAAATGTTATGAGCATATACCAGAATGATTTATAAGATGATCATTGGACGATAGTAAGGATATTCTTATGATCTTTTGGAAGAACTAAGAGTATATTATTTTGTAGAAGTGGCAAATAGATGGTTAGTTCATTGTAAAAGTACTACATTGATACTAGTTTTGTCACAAAGTACAAATTAAGTTTATCTCAATCTGAACTAAGGGTGGCACAATGTAATGGAAAGTAAGTTCCATAATGGATTTGTATGACTTCCAAAGTTAAGACATTGTGACATATACTACAACAAAAGGCTAAGTATATGACTGCTATTATAGCAGCTAAAGAGGGCATTTGTGTCAAGTAGTTTGTTATCAAACTAGGCGTAGTTTACAGCGGGATAATACTATGAAGATATATTGTATGACAATATTATCAACATGTTTTAACCCCAAAGAACTAAAGGTCTCACCAAAGGACCAAATTTATACAAAGCCATCTCATTAGAGAATGAGTGATGCGTAGAGACGCAAAGACATGCAATTACACACGGACCTGGAAGTGTCAGATCCGGAGATCAGTTGACCACTAGCAATAGTGTACATACGACACCAGAAAGCCATAGGTGTTGAATACACAAACGTTTGAAACTAGATTATTGACTCTAGTGCAAGTGGGAGACTGTTGGAGATATGCCCAAGAGGCAATAATAAAGTGGTTATTATCATATCTTCATACTTATGATAAATGTTTACATACCATGCTATAATTGTATTAACCGGAAACATTAATACTTGTGTGATTTGTAAACATAAAAGAGTCCCTAGTAAAGCATCTTGTTAAACTAGCTTGTTGGTTAATATATGATCATGGTTTCCTAATCATGAACATAGAGATGTTATTAACAACAGGGTCATATCATTAGGAGAATGATGTGATGGACATACTCCTATAGTTAAGCGTAGCATAAAGATCAAGTCATTTAATATAGTTCATTTGCTATAAGCTTTCTGATACATAGTAACCTAATTCCTTCGACCATGAGATCATGTTAATGACCATCACCGGAAGGATGCTTTGATGACATCAAACACCACACCATAACTGGGTGGCTATAAAGGTGGCATTGAGTGTTCGGAAAGTATGGGTTGAGGCTCATGGATCAAGAGTGGGATTTGTCCATCCATATGACTGATAGATATACTCTGGGCCCTCTCAGTGGAATGTCATCCAATTAGTTTGCAAGCATGTGACTGGCTCACAAGGGATCACATACCATGGGAACGAGAAAATAGTACTTATCGGTAACAAGGTTGAACTAGGTATGCAGAGATACCGACGATCAAAACCTCGGATAAGTAAATTATCGTGAGACAAAGGGAAATTGGTATCGTATGTAAGTGGTTCATTCGATCGCAAAGTAATCGTAGAAATATGTGGGAGCCATATGAATTTCCAGATTCCTCTATTGGTTATTGATCGGAGAAGTGTCTCGGTCATGTCCGCATAATTCACGAACTGTAGGGAGACACACTTAAGGATTCGATGTTGTTGAGTAGTTATGGAATGATGAGTAAGAGACCGAATGTTGTTCGGAGTCTCGGATGGGATCCGGTATATCACGAGGAGATCCGGAATGGTCCGGAGAATAAGATTCATATAAGGAAAGTCCTATTTCGGAGTTCGGGAATGATTCCGGTGTTTTCACCAGGAATGTTCTAGATGGTCCGAAGGTCCAAGACTCCGGAGGGGAAGGGTACATGAATGTGTCATGACAATGTGGAATGGTTGCATCATGTACTAGGTCACTTGTCTAGGCAAAATAAAGGGAGAAATCAAATCCTAGCTTGAAAGTCAAACGCCAATTTGAAAAGTCAAACGACAAGTTTGCTTGGTGGAGGGAGAGTAGGAAACCTACTTGGGGAGGAAGTCCTACTCCCTCCACCCCCCGGCCAAGCAGGAGGAGTTGGAGGAGGAATCCCTCCTCCTAGCCGCCTCCCTCCCACCTATAAAAGAAGGGGTAGGGCGCCCCTACCAACACACACCTAAACCCTAGCCTCTAAGTCGTCGGCCACCTCCAAGCCGCCGCCGCCTAGGGCCTCCTCTAAACTCGGCGAATTAGGGTTTCCCCAAACCCTAGCCGCTGACCAAGCCCTCCCCTTGGTGCCCTCTAAACCGTAGATCGCCAAGGCCTCTCTCATACTCCACCATACTCGCTCTGGCTTAAGGCGAATCCCTGCGAGATCTCCCCTCTACTTCCGGTACCACGCCGTCGTGCTGCTGGAATCGCGAGGAGAGTGCTACAACCTCCGCTGCCTGCTGGAACAAGGGAGAGGAAGGTCTTCATCGAGTACCGAACGTGTGACCGACTGCAGAAGCACTGCCGGAACACAGCGCTGGAATGATTGTCTACGCGATCTTGAGATCGGAAGTGTACGACTACATCATCCACGAGAATTTGCTCTTGTTAACCGCTTTGGATCTTCGAGGGTTAGTATTCTATCAACTCATTGCTACAATCTAGTAGATAGATCTTGGCTTGATCATAGATTAGATCTTGATTGTGTGTTCATGCGGTAGAATTTTTTCTGTTTTCCATGCTACGAACCCCTACAGTCATCGCCCAGGACTTCACCGACAACGCCACCATCATCTCTGATATACACGTCGTCCATGCTATGGCGCATACCACACACCATCGGTCTGATCAACCGATCCCGCGCCCGTCTATGCCAAGCACGTCCCCGAGCACGCGCCTACCACCGATCGAGCTACGGGCTGTTGTTGCGTCAGCCCTTGGGCCGCAGCGCCGCCGCCTTGGTCCTTGCCAACTGGCTGCAAACGTGCCTCACAAGCGTGTACGCGTTGGTGGCTCTAGTTGCTGCATCGACTCGCGCAATGCAGTTATGTCGTCCTCTAGGGTCATAGCGTCGTTGGACGCGGTCTACATCGTCGTCCCTATGCAATGACGCCCTAGGCTATCTCCGCGCTACCTACCATGGTGTGGGTCATCTACGTCCGTGTATGGTCTTTGTCACACCGGGTTCTTCTTTGCCTACATCGAGTACCACCGCTGCTCCTCTCTAGGCGTCCAGCATGACCGCTCTGGATCGCCAGTGGCTTCACTGTCTTCTTCATGTTTGTCCACAACAACCTCGTCGCCATCGTCATCTTGTCCCCAACGACACTGGCGCACATGCTCGTGATGCCTTCATCCCCGATGCGTCCCTCGAGCCTAGCAATCTTGGATCGGCGCCTCGTCTTCGTCAGCCTCGACAAAGTATTCTTCGGCATCGACAACTTCCTCTACGACTGCCTTGACCGTGTCACTAATAAGTTCTTCTTTGCATACTCGGTTCTGGCAAAACCGGAGTGTGCGTTTTTTTTCCGACGTGCGCCTAGTTCTGGAAAAATTATGGTCGTACCTCGTCCTCGATGGATCGGATTGCATCGACTTAGTCATCGACACCCCTTGGTAAGCTGTCGCGGCCCCTCGGCAAGCCTCCGCGGACCCTCGGAAAGCCTCTGCAGCCCTCAGCAAGCTGCCACAACCCCACGACGGCTGCCTCGATGCGTCTCTGTCATCCTCCTCGCGCACTATGCGCATGAGGCTTCATGTGAGGCTACCTCGACAACGACATTCCTGGCCCCGACATCAACCACGGCGCCCCTGATACGTCGGAAACGTATCTCTAATTTTTGATGATGCGTACTTGTTTAGTATCTACTTTGATTTGCTTTGTCTACACTTTGAGGTGTTTTTGTATCTTTTCTAGAACTAACCTATTAACAAGTTGCCACAGTGCCAGTTGCCTGTTTTCTTCTGTTTTTGGTTCTAGAAAGGCAGAAAATCAATATTCTAAGAATTGGACGGGACAAAAGCCGAAGTCAATATTTTGCCGTGGGGGACATGAAGCCAGAAGACGAGACGGAGAAGCAAACTAGGGCGGCCAGACCCCCTAGGCGCGGGTGGGCCCACCCCGCACCTGGGTAGGGTGTGGGGCCCCTGGCCGCCTCCCAGCCTCGCCTCTTCGCCTATAAGAAGCCCACGATGCAGAAACCCTAAGCACCCGATCAAAACTCCACGAAACCTTCTGTAGCCGCCGCCACCGTCGTCCCTAGATCGGGGGGATCTAAAGTTCTTCCCGGCACCCTGCCTAGGGCTGGACATAAAACTTGAAAATCGGCGAGTTTAATGAGCACTCGTTTGCTCGGCTTGTTCGAGATCGACTTGTTTCCTTAACGATTCGAGCCGAGCTGCAGTTTTTGCTCGATATCCTTAACGAGCTAGATGATCGAGTTAACGATGTTCGTGAGCTACTCGTTAAGCTTGGTAACAACCAAGGTATGGCCCACTTATGTTGCTACATGTCTAATCCGGCAGCGCATCTAAGACAAACAACTGGCCCATTGAGGAATACCCCATCTCCACCTTCTCGACCTAGATCTGCTGACCATGGCACCGACCGAGCCCTGCCGGCTGGAGTCCTTCTCGTCCGTTCCAGGCCTCCCTACTCACACCAATTCACATGGATAAGCGTAAGATGCCATCCAAGCACTGCTATAGATAATTATCTATCATATTTTGATACAGGTATATATGTGGTTATAATTGTCGTTTTTAATTATCGGTATGCCTTTGTCTATGCATTTTCTTAATGAGCAGCTCGTGAGCGCTCGATAACATCTAACGAGCTGAGCCGAGCTTTACTTTTAGCTCATTATCCTTAACGAGTTTAATGATCCGAGCCTTAACGATCTGAGCCTTAACGAGTCGAGATGCTCGATAGTCCAGCCCTAACCCTGCCAGAGGGGAAATCATCCTGGAGGCCTTCTCTCCGGTATGAAGCGTGAGTAGTTCCACCTTGGACTATGGGTCCATGTAGTATCTATATGGTTGTATCTCCTCCTTGTGCTTTCATGTATAGATCTTGTGAGTTCCGTTCATGATCAAGATCTAATCTATTTGTAATCATGCATGTTGTGTTTGCGGGGATCCGATGGATATTGATATTACTATGTCAGATTGATTAATGGTTTTGTCTATTTGATACTATCATGTCTGTGTTGTTTGTGATCTTGCATGCTCTCCGTTGTTAGTAGCTATCTTGGAAAAGTAGTTGCTAGTGACTCCAAGAGGGGGTATTTATGCTCGATAGTGGGTTCATGCCTCTAGTTTCCAAGGGAAGTGACAGAAATCTATTCGGTTGTAGATGTGTTGTTTCCACTAGGGAGAAAACAACAGTCTCTTGTTCATAGAACAAGTGGATTGTTTACCTTACACAATTTGCTTAAAGCAGTTGTCTGTTGCTTGTAACTTAATACTGGAGGGGGTTCGTATGATAACCTGAAGGTGGACTTCTAGTCATAGATGCAGTTGGATGGCAGTCTATGTATATTGTTGTATTGCCCAATCGAATCTCATAGAATCTTTTTGTCTAGTATTGCATTGTTATGCCTTGCTCAGTTCCTGTCAATTGCCCTGCTGTAATTTGTTTATCCTTCATGCCATGTTGTTTATCTAAGGAGAGCACCTCTAGTGAACTATGGACCCCGGTACAATCTTTACCATTGATATATCTTCCATTGTTACTTGTTTACTTGCTGCAAACCATTACCTGCCACACCATACGTTTAATCCTTTATTACAGCAAACCGGTGAGCTTGACAACCTCACTGATTCGTTGGGACAAAGTCTTGAGTTTGTGTTGTGCAGGTTTCCACGTTGCTTGCAACACCTGTGTGAAATTTCCTTCCTCCTACTGGTTCGATAACCTCGGTTTATTACTGAGGGAAAACTTGCTGATGTGCTGCTTTACACCTTGCTCTTGGGGTTCCCAACGAAGCGCTCCTACGTCAACTCAGCGCTGCATCATGCTTTTCTGGCGTCGTTGCCGGGGAGGCTAAGGATGTCTTCACAAGGGGAGTCCTCCACTTCCTTTTTCTTTACTTTGTTTTTAGTTTGCTTAGTTCCTTTTGCTTGGTTTTGTTTGCCTCTTTTCAAAAACTCCAAAAAAAATTAGTTTAGTTTGGTTTGCTTTCTTTATTCAAAAACGCAAAAAAAATAGTTCCTTCTCCAGTTGCCTTGCTTGGTCATGCTTTCTATCAATGGATGGTTTCTTTGAAACTAGTTCTTATTGGCAAGGTGGGTTCACAGAAGAACAAAAGTATTATTATAAGGAACACTGTTTGTCACAAAAAGGGAAACACTTATGGAAACAAATTGATAAGTTGAATGCTATTGCTAGAGACGCGTTCTCTACTTATAATGTTACTTATTGCTTTGATAAATCTTGTTGCTGTAGGAGGTATAAACACCTACCCTTTCAATGTGAGTATAATGATAATGTTACCATATATTCTTATGTTAAGGGAAATTATGACTTTTATGATGTGGAACAAATTGAAGAATTTATTGCCTTCAACGGTGCATTTGAACTTGCCAGTTTGCTTGAAAATACTAATGATGCACCTTATGAATATGAGGTTTATGAGATACTTAAATTTTTCTTTGATAATTACAAGGAAGAAAATGGCTATATTCTTGAATATTTTAATAGATGCTTTCCATAAAGAAGAAGTTGTTGAAACTGGAAGCTCATTAGATGAAAAAGAGGAGGAGAGTGATGAACAAAAGGAGGAAGAATGGATCTACCCATGCCTACCTTCTAATGAGAGTAACTCTTTATCCCTTACATTATTTGATTGTCTCCCATGCTTACCAAAGGAGGGTGAATGTTATGTTTCCGTGGATCCTTTTGAAATATCTACTTTGGGTAAAACCTGTGAAGGTTTTAATACCACTATTTTTGAGCTTGATAGAAATTATGTGTTTGTAAATCATGAAAATCATGCTTTATGTGATAGCTATATTGTTGAGTTTATTCATGAGGCTACTGAAAATTATTATGAGAGAGGAAAATATGGTTGTAGAAGTTTTCATGGTACTGAAACACCTCTCTATGTGCTGAAAGTTTTGAAGTTACTCTTGTTTCATCTTCCTATGCCTGTCACTTTGTTCTTTGTGAAATTATTTGCATACAAGATTCCTATGCATAGGAAGTGGGTTAGACTTAAATGTGTTTTGAATTTGCTTTTTGATGCTCTCTTTTACTTCAATTCACATTTCTTATGTGAGCATCTTCTCAAGTTATCAAGCCTAACTTAAAGGCGTTAAAGAAAAGTACTTGTTGGGAGATAACCCAAGAGTTTCCTTGAGTCTTGGAAGTTATTACTTCAGTAATGATCTCTTATTAACCTTTTTGTTTGCTTTTTGTGCCAAGAATAACCTCCAATGAGAGGGAAGTAAGATTTGGGGAGTTGCTGTCCCGAAACAGATTTCTGTCCTCCACCATAAAAAATCGTGAGAAGTCTCTGTAAGTATGATTGAGCTAAAAATTTACGAATAAATCCCCCAGTATGTTAGCTAACTTTTGTTAGTTCAACACTTTTTTATTTGAGCAACATAAGATTTTCTAAAAAATCGGTTTCTACCTGCTGGTCTGTTTTGACAAATTTCTGCCATTATTTGCATTTGCTTCTTATTGATTCCTTTTTGAGTTCTCTTTTGGTGAATTGAGATTTTTAAATGATTTGCTACAGTAGAATTTGTTTTTAGTGAAACGTTTTGCTGTTCCAAAGCTAAACCCAAGGGTCTATTATCTTTTGAATACACTAATGTTGCTAATGAAGATTGTGTGAAGTTTTGTATGAAGGAAATTTCAGGTGTAGAGAGAGAATGATGTAATGAGATGAAGAATGGACAAAAGCTCAAGCTTGGGGATGCCACCCCGGTCTGACCCCAATAAATATCCAAGAGGTACAAGCTTCAAAGCTTGGGGATGCCCAAGGCATCCCCTTCTTCATCAATAAAAAGCTCAGGTCTGTCTAGATACTTCGTTTTTATTGTTTCATGCACTGTTGTGTTGTTCTTGGAGCGTCTTAGTTTTCGTTTGGTTTTCTTAGTTTGTTTAGTTTGCTTGAATATAGTAGTTTGGACCCCCGTTCTTGCTGTGTTATTGCAAATAAGTTGCTTGGTGTTGGAAATGAGTAGGAAGTTTCTGCTTGAAAGTGCAAGAGGAGCTTGCATTAACTGTGACTTAGACTTTAGCATTGACATGCTAGATGTTGTTTTGACCTTATGCTTAGTGATTATTGCTGTAGCATGTCTTGTTCCAAACAATTGGGATTGCTTAGTGTGCCTTGAAAGAATTATGAGTTGTTTTAGCATACAAAAGCATAGTATTGTGGTATTCTCCTTTGATGCTTTGTTTGGGTTGACTTGGCACATGCTCACACCATTTTATGACTATGAACAAGTCACCATATCCTCTATGATCATTTAGCCCTTGACTTGTAGTACCACTCTATGCTTTGATTAGTAATGTTTTGTTGCTCTGCATGATTATGGCCATTATTGCTCTCTTAGTTGGTTGCTCCCTGTCTTTTGCTAGCCTCCACTTGTATGAGTAAGCCCTACTCATACTTCCAACTCCCAATAAACCAAGTTATTCCAAAGTTTCCACTATAAATTCTCATGCATGGTGTGTTACACAATTCCAAGTATATTCTTGTTTTTAGCTAACTTCCAATTAAAATCTATTTTGTTATGTGAAAACTTAGTGATTAAAGCCCTCACAAACTGGATGGAACACTTTATATTATTTGCCCCTAATAAACTTGAGCCATTGTGTCATCTATGTTGTATATGCTTGCACTTATTCGTCGGAATTAGCAGAACCGTGCTGTCACGGGGAACGTTTTCAACATTGCACTTGTACTTTGTACACAGTTGATATCATGCTCTTTTGTCTATAGATGTCACCGGTGTGAAAAAAGAGGGAACTTGTAAGTCCATGGAGTATGTATTTAGTGTTAGAGAAACGCCTGGGCCGCTAGCCTAAGCCATGCCTAATCATGGTGGAAACTTGTAGCACCACCATAGTGAGATATCTATGAAGCATCCTCAATAAAAAGCTATGCATATAGTAAATAAAAAGATCGCTGAGATGCTCATTGTATGCTTGCCTTGTCATTTTGGTTATGGGATAGCTCCTGTACCATGTGCAAGGGGTACCCTGTTGGCCGTTCTCTATGATACGCATGTACTTACAATGACAAGAACTTGCAGGTGACTAAAGTTGAGTAGCATGAGGTGTGGCCCTCGTATTCAAGGGACTTGAGATTGCCAACTTATACTTTGTCAAACATATACTCCATCTTTGTTCACTTTAATCTTAACCACTTCAAGATGCTTATGATAGGGAAATGAGGGCTGAAAGCTAACAAGTACCATAATTTTTGGAATCTCTTTTTACAACTTGAAATCCCTGCTTCCTTTATGAAAGGCCTTTCTTCCACCATTATTTGAGTCTCCACCTTCTACTTTTAGGCATCATTAAGAGAGCATAGTTGTCATTCTGTGTGCAGTGTCACAAAACTTATTGATTGATGCATATTGTGATATTACTTGTTCTTGTGCTACTTGTTTCTAGTCACCCTTGTGAACTTTGAAGGTGTACTATGCATCTATTTGCTACTCTATGAGGGACAAGCTGAATGCCACTATGCCATGTTTTCTGTATGTGAAACAAACAAACATTTTTCAATGCATGTTATTCATGATCTTTGTTTGTAGCCTTTCATGTTGCATGCATAGTTACTTTGTCCTATTGTTAGAACTCCATCTTTCATGCACATGTTTAGAGTTCTTTGATCCTAGCTTTCAATGCTTGCAATTGGTTTGATCTTGGTTTTGATGGTGCATGTCACCTTAAAAATCATTCTTTTTATCACTTACCTACTCGAGGACGATCAGAAGTTAATCTTGGGGATGCTTGATACGTCAGAAACGTATCTATAATTTTTGATGCTCCATGCTTGTTTAGTATCTACTTTGCTTTGCTTTATCTACACTTTGAGGTGTTTTTATATCTTTTCTGGAACTAACCTATTAACAAGTTGCCATAGTGCCAGTTGCCTGTTTTCTTCTGTTTTTGGTTCCAGAAAGGCAGAAAATCAATATTCTCGGAACTGAAAGGCAGAAAACCACTGTAGGGTTCGCAGCATAGAAAACAAAAAAATTCCTACGATGGGAACTATGTACCAAGATCTATCTACTAGATACAAACAACAGGTGGATCTATATCTGTAGAGAACATACCCTTGAAGACCGACAAAGCTTAACGAGTTAAACTCGTGGTTGATGTAGACGATCTCTTGCCGATATCAAGATCGAGAGGAAGTCCTAGCGCCGCAAAACATCAGCGCATCCGTGCTCGCACACACGTACAAGACACCGAGCAACCTCTGCCTCCTCGCTCCAGCGATGCAGCGGAAGCACAACCCTTGCCGAATAGCCACCGGGAAGATGTATCTTGCTAGTCCGAGACCATGGGGGATAAATTCTAGAGGGGGGGGGAGATCTTTCACGAGGAGGTGTGTGAGTGAGAGAGAGGAGAGGGGGTGCCTTTTATAGGAGGAGGGGGGCACCCAAGGGGGTGTCCACCGGCCATGGGGCTGCCCCCTCCCCTCCTTCATTCATGTGGGTGGACACTCCACTCACAAAAATCTCTTCAATTCCCTCCACTCAAAATCCCACTCAAAATTGCTATTAAATTTCCACCAAATTTAATGCAAACTCTCATTAAATAAAACTCCTTTTATTTATTCAGAATTTTTCAATTACTTTAATGACAAACATTCACATATAACCCCTTGCTAGTATTTTATTTCACATGCAAAAACACTTTCTGCAATTTCACCTGAAAACCTGTTTCGGTATGTAGTGAAATAAATTCCTGCGCTTGTTATTCTTTCCGACATGAAACTTTTGCTCCAATTGGATGTCAGTGTCCCTTAAGTGTGCCACCCTACGATTCACGAATAATGCGAACATGATCGAGAACCTTCTCCGATCAATAATCAGAAGCGGGACCTGGAGATCCATACTGACTCCCACACATTCAACGATGACTTTCCTGTGATCGTTGGAACCTTTTACGCTAGCATCTTAATCCCTTTGTTTCACGATATATTACATGTCCGAGATTCGATCATCGGTATCTCCATACCTAGTTTGATCTCGTTACCGACATGCACTCTTTTCTCGTTCCCGTGATATAACATTCTAGTGATCATATCACTTGCTTGCAAGCTAACCAATGTGATATCACCGAGAGGGCCCAGAGTATATCTATCCGTCATCGGGATGAACAAATTTCACTCTCGATCCATGAGCCTCAACATAACACTTTAGTAGTTCTGAAGCCATCTTTATAATCACCCAGTTATGGTGTGACGTTTGATATCATCAAGAAACTCTTTCGATGTTAGTGATTGACATGATCTCATGGTCTAAGGATTAGGATCACTTCGTAAGTTGTTACAGAAATATAAACTCAATGACTTTGATCATAATTCTATACTTCATATGAATGTTCATCACATCATTACACTAATGTTGTGACCTCGTTATTAACAACATCCAATGTCTATGATCAGGAAAATTTGATCATCTTGTTAATCAACGAGCTAGTTTATGAGAGAGGCATAACTAGGAACTTCCTGTTTGTTTATTAAACACACATGTATTAACGTTTTCATATTAATATAATTATAGCATACAAAATAAACATCTATCATATACTTGGAATACACATAATAAACACTTTATTATTGCCTCTCAGGGCATATTCCCTCCAGTCTCCCACTTGCACTAGAGACAATAATCTAGTTACATAGTGATGTATCTAACACCCATGGAGTTCTGGTGTTGATCATGTTTTGCTCTAGGGAGATTTTTAGTCAACGGATCTGCTACATTGAGATCCGTATGTACTTTACAAATCTTTATATCTCCATCCTTGACATGTTCACAGATGGTGTGAAACTGGCGCTTAATATGCTTGGAATACTTGTGAGACCTTGGTTCTTTGGCATTGGTAATGGCACCATTGTTTTCACAATAGATCACCATTGGGTCCAACGCGCTTGCAACCACACCTAGTTCGGATATGAACTCCTTCATCCAAACTACTTCCTGAGCCGCTTCCAAAGCAGCAACATATTCGGCCTCCATTGTTGATCCCGCCACCACAGGCTGTTTGGAGCTCATCCAACTAACCGCTCCGCCATTCATGAGAAATACGTATCCGGATTGAGACTTAGAGTCATCCAGATCGGTGTCAAAACTAGCGTCGACATAACACTTAGCGACGAGCTCTTCTTCGCCTCCGTGTACAAGAAACATATCCTTAGTTCTTCGCAAGTACTTAAGGATATTCTTGACCGCTTCCAAAGGTTCAACTGGATCCGATTGGTACCTACTAGTCAAACTAATAGCATGTGCCTCATCCGGTCTTGTACATAGCATGGCGTACATTATAGAGCCTATGGCTGAAGCATAGGGGACTTTGTCCATTATCTATCTTTCTTACGCTGTAGCCAGACTTTGAGTCTTACTCAATGTCGTGCCTTGCAACATAGGTAAGAACCCCTTCTTACTTTCGTCCATTTTAAACTTCTTTAAAATCTTATCAAGGTATGTACTTTGTGATAGCCCTATTAGGCGCCTAGATCTATCTCTATAGATCTTTATGCCTAATACGTATGACGCTTTACCTAGGTCCTTCATTGAAAATTTGCTGTTTAGATAACTTTTAACACTGTTTAAAAGATCTATATCATTTCCGATCAATAATATGTCATCCACATATAATATCAGAAATGCCACATTGCTCCCCTCACTTTCTTGTAAATACAAGCTTCTCCATAAGTTTGGACAAATCCAAACTCTTTGATCACCTCATCAAAGTGGAGATTCCAACTTCGTGATGCTTGCTTCAATCCATAGATGGATCACTGAAGTTTGCACACCTTGTTAGAATCCTTAGGATCGACAAAACCCTTTGGTTGTATCATATACAACTCTTCTTCAATATGTTGAGGAACGCGGTTTTGACATCCATCTGCCATATCTCATAATCGAAATATGCAACAATTGCTAACATAATCCTAACTGACTTTAACATTGCTACGAGAGGGAATGTCTCATCGTAGTCAACTCCTTGAATTTGTCGAAACCCCTTTGCGACAAGTCGAGCTTTATAGACGGTTACATTACCATCAGCATCAATTTTTCTTTTGAAAATCCATTTGTTCTCCACGGCCTTTCGGTCGTGAGGTAAGTCCACCAAGTTCCAAACTTGATTTTCATACATGGATTCCATCTCGGATTTCATGGCTTCTAACCATTTGTTGGAATCCGGGCTCATCATCGCTTCTTCATACGTCACATGGTCATCATTTTCATCAACCATGAAATTCATGATAGGATTTCCGTACAGCTCGGGAGCTGCACGCGTCCTGCTAGACCTGCGAGGTTCGGTAGTACTATCTTTCGGAGTTTCATGATTATTATCATTAGTTCCTTCTTAAACTGGTGAAGCCAACTCCGGAACAACTTCCGGCGCTGTGCTACTCGCCATACTTTGAAGAGAAGGTTCAATAACCTCTTCGATTTCTACCTTCCGACTACTCACGCCTTTCCCGAGAAACTCTTTCTCTAGAAAGGATCCATTCTTGGTAACAAAAACCTTGCCCTCAGATCTATGATAGAAGGAATACCCAATAGTTTCCTTAGGGTATACTATGAAGACGCATTTTTCCGCTTTGGGTTCGAGTTTATCCGGTTGAAGTTTCTTCACATAAACATCGCATCCCCAAACTTTAAGAAATGACAGCTTAGGTTTGTTTCCAAACCACAATTCATACGATGTCTTTTCAACGGATTTAGATGGTGCCCGATTTAAAGTGAATGCATCAGTTTCTAGTGCATAACCCCAAAATGACAATGGCAAGTCCGTCAGAGACATCATAGATCGAACCATATCCAATAAAGTACGATTACGATGTTCCGACACACCATTTCGCTATGGTATTCCGGCAGGTGTGAGTTGTGAAACAATTCTACACTCTTTCATGTGAGTGCTAAACTCGTAACTTAGATACTCACCTCCACGGTCGGACCGTAGAAATTTGATCTTTCTATTACGATGATTTTCCACTTCATTCTCAAATTCCTTGAACTTTTCAAAGGTTTCAGACTTGTGTTTCATCAAGTATATATAACCGTATCTACTCAAATAATCCATGAAAGTAACAAAATAAATATATCCACCTCGCGCCGACACACTCATTAGACCACATACATGAGAATGTATGATTTCCAATAAATCTGTCGCCCGTTCCGTTGAACCGGAAAACGACGTTCTAGTCATCTTGCCCATAAGGCATGGCTCACATGTGTCAAATGATTCAAAATCAAGTGATTCCAAAAGTCCATCCGAATGGAGATTCTTCATGCATTTAACGCCAATATGACCTAGACGACAGTGCCACATATATGCGGATATATCATCATTAAGTTTAATCCTTTTAGCATCAACATTATGAATATGTGTAACACTATTATCGAGATCTAATAGAAATAAACCATTCATCATCGGTGCATGACCATAAAAGATTTCATATAAATAGAATAACCATTGTTCTCGGATTTAAATGAATAACCACTTCGCATCAAACACGATCCAGATAAAATGTTCATGCTCAGTGCTGGCACCAGATAACAATTATTTAAGTTTATTACTAATCCCAACGGCAAGTGGAGAGGCAGCGTTCTGACGGTGATCACATCAACGCTTGATCCATTGCCGACACGCATCTTGACCTCAACCCTTGCTAGCGGTCGCTTGTTCCGCAGCCCCTGATTCGAGTTACAAATATTAGCAACTGAACCGGTATCAAATACCCAAGTGCTACTGCGAGCACTAGTCAAGTACACATGAATAACATGTATATCATATATACCTTTGTTTGCCTTGCCGGCCTTCTTGTCTGCCAAATACTTGGAGCGCTTATGCCCAAAGGGCCCCCCTTACAATAGTAGCACTCGGTATCAGACTTAGGTCCAACTCGGGGTTTCTTTTCAGGCACGGCAACCGACTTGCCGCCCTTACTTCCCTTCCGTTTTCCCTTCTTGTCTTTCTTGAAACCAGTGTTCTTATTGATCATCAACACTTGATGTTCCTTCTTGATCTCCACTTCTGTTGTTTTAAGCATTGACAGAAGCTCGAGGAGAGACTTCTTCATGCCTTGCATATTATAGTTCATCACGAAGCTCTTATAGATAGGTGGCAGAGACTGCAGAACACGATGGATGCCTAAGTCAATGGGAATCGTTATTCCCAAGGACACAAGCTTATCGGTGTAACCCGACATCTTGAGTACATGCTCACTTACGGAGCTGTGCTCTTCCATCATGCAGCTAAAGAACTTTTCTGAAGGATTGTAGCTCTCTACATAAGCATGTGTGTCGAAAATCATTTTCAACTCACCCATTGTATCAAATGCATTGCCGTTTTCGAAACGTTCTCGAAGTTTTGGCTCTAGCCCATACAATATGCCGCAATGAACTAAGTTGTGGTCCTCCTGACGAGTCTGATAGACATTCTTCTCCTCATCAGAGGCATCATCAAAAGGTGGGGGGCCTAGCGACGCTTCTAGCACATATTGCTTTTGTGCAGCAGAGAGGAGAATCCTCAAATTCATGGCCCATTCGGTAAAGTTGCTACCGTTCGTTGCAAGTTTCTCTTTCTCCATGAACACATTGAAATTAAAAGCATGTGGTGCCATCTACAACAGAATTTGTAAAGTTTAGACTAAGTTTATGATAGATTGAGTTCAACTAATCCACATTACGAATGAACTCCCACTCAAAAATGATATCCATCATGCCTTTTTGGTGATTACATGAACCAAATCCACTACACCAAGTCCGATCATCACGTGAGTCGGTGTAGCTTCAAAGGCGAGCATCAAATGGGCATCATATCTACTATATGACTCATGCTTAACCTTTCGGTCCGTGTTCCGAGGCCATGTCTGTACATGCTAGGCTCGCCAAGTTAGAACCTTAGTATTCGCGTGTGTAACTGTCTTACACCCGAAATATGGTCGTGGATCCAAGAACACCTGATCATCACGTGATGTCTTGGAGCGACGAAAACATAATCGGTGCATACTAAAGAAGAACACATTATTGTCTTGATATTTAAATGAGGGATCATCTTATTATGCTAATAAAATGCCAAACAAGCAATATAAAATGCTATCAAACATCACATGTTTATTAGTGAAATGATATGGTTCCCGCATATGATCTCTATCATGTGCACCATGGTATGATCACTATCATACCTTTATGTGTAAGTCCAAGGTCTATAGAACTTACACGTTATGTGTCTTGTAAGAGTATCATCTCATACTTCTACTTACAACATCACCATATCATAACACTATCCCAGCAACAATCTAAACTAGACGCCTCTAATTTGTCCATTGCAAGTTTTACGTGGCTTAGGAATTTCGAAGATAGAACCGTTCTTACCTACGAACATGAACCACAACGAGGATAACCAAATTGTTGACAACTCGTTGCAAAATAGATATTGACTATAGTAGGAGAGACAGACACCCGCTAGCCACTTATGCAAACTAGTTGCATGTCAAGCGTGGAACATGTCTCATGTGCGAGGACATGTAAAGTTTGTCCAGGCCACTTCATCCCACTATGCCACCAATATCCAAAATTACAACTAAGAAGCAACAACATGATCATCATCGCCCACATACTCATATGTGTACTACCCGTGTAAAGCATCTATGCATAGATCCGGCTCTGATACCACTGTAGGGTTCGCAGCATAGAAAACAAAAAAACTTCCTACGATGGGAACTATGTACCAAGATCTAGCTACTAGATACAAACAACGGGCGGATGCATATCCATAGAGAACATACCCTTGAATACCGACAAAGCTTAACGAGTTAAACTCGTGGTTGATGTAGACGATCTCTTGTCGATCTCAAGATCGAGAGGAAGTCCTAGCACCGCAAAACAGCAGCGCATCCGTGCTCGCACACACGTACAAGACACCAAGCAACCTTCGACTTCTCGCTCCAGTGATGTAGCAGAAGCACAACCCTTTCTTGTCGAATAGCCACCGGGAACATGTATCTTGCTAGTCCGAGACCATGAGGGATAAATTATAGAGGGGGGAGAGATCCTTCACGAGGAGGTGTGTGAGTGAGAGAGAGAGGAGAGGGGGTGCCTTTTATAGGAGGAGGGGGCACCCAAGGGGGTGGCCGCCGGCCATGGGGCTGCCCCTCCCCTCCTTCATTCATGTGGGTGGACACTCCACTCACAAAAATCTCTTCAATTCCCTCCACTCAAAATCCCACTCAAAATTGCTATTAAATTTCCACCAAATTTAATGCAAACTCTCATTAAGTGAAACTCCTTTTATTTATTCAGAATTTTGTCAATTACTTTAATGACAAACATTTACATATAACCCCTTGCTAGTATTTCATTTCATATGCAAAAACACTTTCTTCAATTTCACCCGAAAACCTGTTTCGGTATCTGGTGAAATAAATTCATGCGCTTGTTATTCTTTCCGGCATGAAACTTTTGCTCCAATTGGATGTCAGTGTCCCTTAAGTGTGCCACCCTACGGTTCGTGAATAATGCGGACATGATCGAGACCCTTCTCCGATCAATAATCATAAGCGGGACCTGGAGATCCATACTGACTCCCACACATTCAACAATGACTTTCCTGTGATTGTCGGAACCTTTTATGCTAGTATCTTAATCCCTTTGTTTCACGATATATTACATGTCCGAGATTCGATCATCGGTATCTCCATACCTAGTTTGATCTCGTTACCGACATGCACTCTTTTCTCGTTCCCGTGATATAACATTCTAGTGATCATATCACTTGCTTGCAAGCTAACCAATGTGATATCACCAAGAGGGCCTAGAGTATATCTATCCGTCATCGGGATGAACAAATTCCACTCTCGATCCATGAGCCTCAACATAACACTTTAGTAGTTCTAAATCCATCTTTATAATCACCCAGTTACGGTGTGACGTTTGACGTCATCAAGAAACTCTTCCGGTGTTAGTGATTGACATGATCTCATGGTCTAAGGATTAGGATCACTTCGTAAGTTGTTATAGCAATATAAACTCAATGACTTTGATTGTAATGCTATACTTCGGATGAATGTTCATCACATCATTACACTAATGTTGTAACCTCGTTATTAACAACATCCAATGTATATGATCAGTAAACTTTGATCATCTTGTTAATCAACGAGCTAGTTTATGAGAGAGGCATAACTAGGAACTTTCTGTTTGTTTATTAAACACACATGTATTAACGTTTCCATATTAATACAATTATAGCATGCAAAATAAACATCTATCATATACTTGGAATACACATAATAAACACTTTATTATTGCCTCTCAGGGCATATTCCCTTCATATATCTTGTGAGCTCCGTTCATGATCAAGATCTAATCTATTTGTAATCATGCATGTTGTGTTTGCGGGGATCCAATGGATATTGAGATTACTATGTCAGATTGATTAATGGTTTTGTCTATTTGATACTATCATGTCTGTGTTGTTTGTGATCTTGCATGCTCTTCGTTGTTAGTAGCTATCTTGGCCAAGTAGTTGCTAGTGACTCCAAGAGGGGGTATTTATGCTCGATAGTGGGTCATGCCTCTAGTTTCCAAGGGAAGTAACAGAAATCTCTTCAGTTGTAGATGTGCTGTTGCCACTAGGGAGAAAACAACGGTCTCTTGTTCATAGAACAAGTGGATTGTTTACCTTACACACTTTGCTTAAAGCAGTTGTCTGTTGCTTGCAACTTAATACTGGAGGGGGTTCGGATGATAACCTGAAGATGGACTTCTAGTCATAGATGCAGTTAGATGGCGGTATATGTATATTGTTGTATTTCCCAATCGAATCTCATAAGATCTTTTTGTCTAGTATTGCATTGTTGTGCCTTGCTCAGTTCCTGTCAATTGCCCTGATGTAATTTGTTTACCCTTCATGACATGTTGTTTATCTAAGGAGAGCACCTCTAGTAAACTATGGACCCCGGTCCAATCTTTACCATTGATACATCTTCCACTGTTACTTGTTTACTTGCTACAAACCATTAACCTCCACACCATACGTTTAATCCTTTGTTACAGTAAACCGGTGAGCTTGACAACCTCACTGATTCGTTGGGACAAAGTCTTGAGTTTGTGTTGTGCAGGTTTTCACGTTGCTTGCAACACCTGTGTGACGTTTCCTTCCTCCTACTGGTTCGATAACCTCGGTTTCTTACTGAGGAAAAACTTGCTGCTGTGCTGCTTCACACCTTGCTCTTGGGGTTCCCAATGAAGCGCTCCTACATCAAATCAGCGCTGCATCACCCTCCTCGCAATGGATACCTTGACCTCGACACCACCTCAAGCTCTCAGCTCCGTCGACATCGGCACATGGGCTACCGCCTCGCTTGAGCACCTCATCAGCTTCCTCTATAGTCGAAGCATTCGCGCCACGACACAACGTCTACGACACTGCTGCTGCTACTTGGGAGGGGGATATCAGCCTACTGGATTCTACTTCGATTTCTCTCCAGTCTGACTGTCCACGACGTTCCTGTTGTTCACGACGCCACCGCTACGACTATGGGGGATTGTTAGAGTATTAGGCATATACGGTTGTTATGGTAGTTTAGATAGAGTTAGAATTTGTTTACCTATAATCCTAACTTGACTTGTACTCCAAGATGATCCCATATACGTTTATATATACTCGTCCATGAGGCTCAATAATACATCTATCATATTCCGCCAAACTCATACTCTTTCACTTATAGAGCGCAAATGTCAAGTACTACTACAGAAACGGGTACGGCCAACATGCAATCGCGAAGCGACTCTAAATCTATCTAAGGGTTTGTCCCTCTTGCTGGTGACGCTGTCGGTCGTCCCTGTCTCTGATGATCTTGTGGTCTTGGAGGTGTGACAGACTACAGCCTCTCGCATGTGGGAAGGTTTTTGTTCTTTCTTTAGCTTAATTTCAGTGTTTTCTTTGGAATTGTGAGGCAGCGGCTATATCCTAAAGTTATAATAAGGTCCTTCCCTTCTTGTCCTCGCACCGGTGGTACGTCTAGCACCAACGGAGGACACGTGGAGTTCAATACCAGAGGGATCTCTGGGATTCTCAGTCAGTTTTCGTGTTCATTGGTGTGGTTTTAGGTTAGCTAGTCTTTTTCAATCTACAATTTTCATCATTGACGATGGTTGATGCTCTGGTCCTTTGGGAACTTAATACCCGTCTGCCGCTACAATAAATTTTAGTATGACAAGCTTTGCTTGGCTCTGGTGATGGAGGGGCGGGGACAGCGACGCGCCTTCAGTTTATGCTAGTGTATGTAATCGTCGCTAGATAGTCCAATGATCTATTAGTAATTTTTTTTACTTTTGGATCTCTTACTTGGATGGCTAGCCAATCAGTGACCCGAAGGCGCAAAGGAAGACAAGTGTCCAGAGACTTCACTCTCATGTACGGTCTTTACTAATCAAGAAACTGACAAGACGTTAGCTCCCTAGCTCCCGAGCTAATCACAAAAAAGAAAAACAAGTTAACATCTCATGCAAGGAATTATATGTATAATTATCAATTAATAAAAAGAATATATCGGTTTGGAAAAAAAGTGCAGAACGTGTGACTAGAGCAGTAGATCAGTACGAGGACCGGAGTAGGTAGCTAGAAACCGCGCGAGATGTCACCAGCCGAGCCGAAAGGCCAAATATCCAATGAAATCCCCTTCCATCTCCACTCCACCACCACCACTTCCTCGCCTCCTCAATCACACTATTCTCCCCGGCCTGTCCCCCTTTTCTGCAGCTCTCTAGCATCTTCCTCTTCCTCCTCATCGTGGAGGATGTCGGACTAGGGTCCGGTGGTGATCGGAGTGGTGATGTTCTTGCTGCTGTCGCTGGGGCTGCAGCTTCAGCTGCTTCTTGAAGCACTCATATAAACACGACAAGCAAATAACAAAAATGAAAACGAAATAATAGCAGCGTGACACATGATTTAACATGGAAAGCCTTGTCAACAAGAGAGGAAAAAACCACGGACGTCAGTTAGCGAACTATATGAATTATAAAGGTGTTTACACAACGTCGGAGATTTTACAGATACAACTTACTTAAGCCAACGGCTTACAAGAGGGTAAAGATATATATATATATATATATATATATATATATATATATATATAACGGTAAAAACCTAGGTCTTCAACGATCCCAGCCTTCGCCGAAGCCTACCCGACGATGGGCCTCGTCAGAAGTTAGCCTCCTTAATAAATTTGGATCATACTTCAACAAACTCCACCTTAAGAAAAAAATCCTTTTTATAGCATTAACAACAACTCTCGGAACAATAATGAAAAATACTTTCGACGCCAATATCCACTTGGGCTAATCAGTTAAACCAACTAAGTTCGAGTAAAGCTTAAACTTAGCAACATGAATATGTTTAGTCATCGTATAATCAGGATTACCATAGAATCGTGTCCGAGGTGTCAATGTCAAGATGAACGGTGCCAAGCATTTTCCAAAGTCAGTGAGAATTGGGAAATGTGATCTATGGTGAGACCGTCATGGTTGTTGATTTGACCAACCAAAAAATCATTTGCAAGGGCTTTGCTAATTGTACACCTGTCCTTCTTAGAGAGCTAAAAAATGAGAGGGCTATGTCATTGGGTCTCATTGCATCAAGCCGTGAAGCCTCCCAGAATAACGCTTTGCTCCCATTGCCAATGGTCACTTTTGTAGCCACCGCGAAAATATTATGATTGAGGGGAGCATGGGTTCCCTAACCCAACCCAAGGTTAAGGAGCATCATCTCATTCATGCCGAAGCCACCTCAATCGGAGCACCGAAGCAAACTTTGAGAGGTTTAGGATTCCAAGACCTCCCATACTCTTAGACTTGCAAACCGTTTTCCAATTGACTTTACATTTCCCCCGAACAACTTTTCACTAGTCTCCCATAGGAATGCACTCCTTATGATATCAAGCTTATTAAGCACTTCAACTGGAACATCTAAAACGGTAATAAAGTAGATGACCACACTTGTGAGCATCACTTTGACAAGAGTTGTTAACCAGCCATCTTGACATGCTTCCCAATCCACGGGATGAGTGTTTGGCGGCAACTTTGTCTTCCAAATGGTTGGAAGTGGATTCTCTGTAAGCCTGTAACCACCAAAGGCAGTCCAAGATATTTTATGGGAAATGTAACTCGCTGCCATGAAATCATGTAGAATATCGTCAAGATCAATGCTGTTGCATCGAATAGGAGCAACACAAATTGTGATGATCACAAAGAAAAAAAAGGTACAAGAACCTTCCTAAGAATACATAGCCAACATAGTAGGAAGAAGATCTACTGCCGCGCTTTGTTTAACTGTTACACCATCTTGAATAACAGAAAAACAATGGAAGCTGTGTCCGTTAAAAAGAATAGGGAGGCCGCTCCCATAAGAAAAAGAGAGGCAGCGGCTAGGGTGAAAACCCTAGCAGCCGCAACAATCTACTTCATCCTCGCCGTCTACATTTGGGAATCGATGGGTCTCCGCCTCCTCCGCTTGTCGCTCCGGCGACGGGAGGGGGTGGGGACCTCGGACCTGCGCTCGACGTTGTAGAAGGTTCCTCAAGTTAGAGTTTGGTCAACCGTCATCGACACTATGGTGGCTATGGCTGCGTTGAGCGGGACAAGAATAAGGTATACCTGTATCCTCTTCCACCTCGTCTGTGACGATCTTGCCGCTGGCGTTGAGGAGGGTGGGGATTCGTCTGGTCACCGCTTCCATGGAGTGATGGATCTCGTCCAGTCTACGTGTGTTCTAGGTTTGGTATTACAAGTTACAGATCAATTTAAGGGTTTAATAGTGACTGCTTTAGCTTAGGGGTGCTGGTCCTTAGGGGCACGTGCACAAAAACTTCCCGAATGTCATGAACAATGTCAGGCCGGCTCCGATAAAGGAGCGGCGACAGCGACGCGTTAGCAGCTCGCTCTGGCGACAGTAGTGGTTGTTAGGTGGTTCAAGGAAAAATGAAAATAGATCCGGATCTTTTATTATGTTTGGGGTGCTTTGTACTTCTTGTGAACTCGTGAAAATAGATCCGGATCTTTTTCCAAAAAAAAATAATAACAGTAAACAAAAAACACAGTTAACTTGTAAAAAAAATGTAGTGGACATGATTATTATCAAAATTTGGTGCGTGGGGATGACACAAACATTATGTATTCATATGGTACGTGGGAATTACAATACGTAAATGATACTCAAAAGACAAATTCTGTTGCCGTTAAACACCCCAAAAATGGGAAAGTTCTGTTGGTATCTTGGAGCCAAAGTTGCGGGATTGTATCGCCTGTTAATATTCGCTGGGACCGTAGCTACGGATCTGTATATATGATCTGCATCACCGCCGTAAATTGTAGCCACATCATCTCATCTTCCCCAGCTTGCTGCTAGGTCTTCCAGATCTCGTCGGCCATGTCCGCCGCCGGCCTTGGTCGTCTGTCGCGGTCGGCCACGAGGGTCGTGACCAAGGCCGCGAACGGATTCCACCTGCTCCGAATCGACGGCTACTCGCAGACCAAGACGATCCTCCCCGGCCACAAGATCTCCTCCCACGGGTTCAACGTGGGCGGCCACGTGTGGCGCATCGACTACTACCCCAACGGCCGCGACGCGGCCGCCGACTCCAACGCCGTCTCCGTCTACCTCCAGCGCACCGTCCAGCGCACCAGCCGCCACAGGCAGCTCGTCCAGGCGCGGTACAAGTTCAGCCTGCTGGACCACGGCGGTAACGCCGCGTACGAGCTCCCCGCCGAGACGGGCTCCTTCTCCAGCGTCCCTGAAGTCGGAGACTACCCCCGCCTCCGCACGGCAATAGACAACGACAGCGACGGCGAGGAGGCGGGGCCAGGGTGCGGTCATGAGAAGTTCATTGGGAGGGAGGAGCTGGACAGGCGCGAGCACCTGATTCGCGACGACAGTATCGTTGTCCGCTGCGACGTGGGCGTCACGGAGATCGACAAATCGTGGCTGGCGCTGGATGAACTCTACTACCTGGAAGACGGGGAGGAGTCGTCGTCGGAGGAGTACGAGGCACCTCCTCGCCGGCGTCAGCGCAAGCGTCGGGCGGATGACGGCGAATACGCCAAGTGGTGTGTTGGTGGGGCCCAACAACCCGGTGGGGCCCGCCGCTAGATACGAACGATCAGCGATCACCACCAGTACGAATTACAGTAAAATTAGAATTTTCTTTTTTAAGCCAACAGTACGAATTACTGTAAAATTAGAATTTTCTCAGCTGGGAATTAGCTTAGTCCCTCTCTGTCGACGTTTGTGTAGTCCGATGGTTTGTCAACAAAGGCGTTGGATTGTTCTGTTTTTGCGTGCATATATCACACAATGTCTCTTGGTGGATTGTTTTGAGTTTGCATGGATCCATTTAGAAGTGATTGATGCTGGGCATCTGTGTTCTGGCTGTTAGGCCTCTGTTTTTCTTTTGGTTTCGTGTTTGGGCCTTTTTCAGCTGGTCTTTTGTTATCCTTGTCAAAAAAGGTACCACTCACTCAAATTAGCTGGTCTTTTGTTGTCATTTCTTTTGTCCAAACTTGACTGTAGATTGCATTTTTCTCAAATTAGCCTAATATACTACCCTCTCCGTCTTAAAATATAAGTCAAATTTTACTAACTTTGACCAAATATTTAGAAAAAAACATCTATAATATTTAATGGACATATTAGTAAAATATACTTTATGGTGAATCCCTTGATATTGACTCAGTATTGTAAATGTCCATATTTTTATGTACTCCCTCCGATTCAAATTAATTGACTCAAGTTTGGCTAGATTTGGATGTATCTAGTACTAAAATATTTCTAGATACATTCAAATCTAGATAAATTCAAGTCAATTAATTTGAACCGGAGGGAGTATAAACTTTGTCAACCTTAGAAAACATTGACATTTGACTATTATTTATTTGTCTTATATATTTTAGAACGAAGGGAGCAGAACATAAATGTCGCACCTGGCCATCTTGACGAAAGGACAAATAGAGACTAAAACGGCCACGTGCTAAAAATGCTGCCAAGCCAATTTAGATCTTATCGAGCAAATTAAAGTTGAGGCCAAGCAGTGGGTTTAGTTGGTTTTAGTCACCCTAGTTAGGCTGGTTTTTTTTTTTCTGAATGTCGTGAATGTATTTTTTCTCTTGTTGTAGGCCTGATGGCCATGTAATGCAGACCTTTCGCCACTCTTTGGCCATTTTCTTCTAGAGTAGTACTCCCTCTATTCTAAGTTATAAGATGTTATAGATTTTCTATGAAACATATATACTAGACGCCTTTTGGTGTATATGTTTAGAGTAAAATAAGTGAACTTATACTCTAAAAGGAGTCTAAAAATATATGTTCCAGAAAAAGCTAAAACATCTTATATTTTACAACGGAGGGAGTACTTGTGAGTACATTGCGAAGGTTATATGTGCATTGATGCCTTTGCACCTTTGTCCACACCTAGACTCCAAGCTTGGTCGCTGCATAGAAGAGGAGGAGCGATGTCCCAAATGGACACGACGGCAATGAGAGATCCGATACGCCTCCAAGTCTCAACAGAAAGGGAGTAGTCAAAGAGGATATGCTGAGTTGTTTCAGGGAACCACAGATCGCACACGAGGGTGAGGGAGCACAACTCTTGGCGTGGAGATTGGCGCGAGTGTTCAAGCGGTTGGAGTCGGCGAGGCAGAAATTTTTGATCTTACTAGGGAGACGAGAGCTCTAGCAGGAGATAGCCGAGGCAAGATTTTTTTTTGCATTCCGAATGCTGTTGATGGTTAGAGTATACCATGACACAGGTTTTTCTTTCTTACATTTGTTGGTTGTGTGTATCCTTGTCAGCGGCGGAGGCAGGAAAAAAGAATGAGGGGGCCATTGGAAAAAAATTGGCCTTGTCATTTGTTGGTGAGGGCCAAAGTACAATTTTACATTGTTTTTAGGTGATTTTGGCAAGAAAATGAGGGGGTATACAAAAAATTTCTAAACCTTAGGGGGGGCCAGGCTCCTGCTGGTCCCTCCTGTCTCCGCCACTGGTCCTTGTTGTCTTTCGAATATTTTGTTGATGGAAAGACGATATTTTGTTGGTGCAAGGCTGTTCGCCTATATTAGTATTTTTTTTTTATCAAATCAATATACTCCCTCCGACTCATATTAGTTGACTCCAATTTGGAGGTATCTATAACAGAAACTTGTCTAGATACATCCAAATTGGAGTCAACTAATATGGGTCGAAGAGAGTATTATTATCCAAAAAAAGATAATATATTATTATGGGTAATCAACTAACAGAAAACTAAACGAATCATATATCCAGCACATCAATCAATCCGTCGCCCTATATAATCTTACATCCCCGGCTAAACAAATCACGAAACATGATGTAGAACGGCTCCCGCAGCCTGCCCGAGCAGGTGCAGAGCAACAGCGGCGGAGACCGGCACGCCACCAAGCAGTAGTGTGGCGACGGCGACGGCGACAGTGGGCCTAGTGCCCATGAGCATCAGCTGCAGCGCGCCGTCGAGGACGAAGACGTCGGAGACGTAGGCCGGGTAGTAGCGCTTCTCCCAGGCCGCCCACCCTGGCGGCGCCTCGTAGTTGGTCTCCACCATGCGTGCTTCCCTGATCCTCCGGCGAAGCACTGTCATGCCGTCGTCCACCAGTGCGCCGCCGTAGTGGTCCCGCCTGAATGCTCTGCACGTCGCCACCGCGCGCAGCTTCCTCGCCTGCAGCGCCGGATCGTGGCACAGCGGGGAACCGAGCCTGGCGGCCGGCCGCACCATTGGAAGTGAGAGAGCAGACGACATTGATCGAATCGGCTCAAGAACAGAGTTAATAGCAAGAATAGGATCGAGGAAGAAGAAGAAACGATGTATGTTGGTGAGAAATGAGACTCAAGACCGTTTCTTTTATAGGCTACGAGCTTCAAAATAAACGCGTGATCGCGTACTTGGCCGGTGATATGGACGTGTTGTTTAATCACCGTTTGGATCCAGGCAGCAACCAGCAGGTGTGGTGATGGAGTTGTACTAGATGAACTCCAACTAACAAATGCCTTCCTATAAAGTTACTCAAGGGGACTAGGAGTTTCAACGCCAAATAAACGAGCACATACATAAATAATAGCTAGCCCTGCTACTGACTATTCGCCATGGATATGTATTCTTTTTTCGCCGTCACGCTAGCAGCTGAGACCTATACGACCAATATGATAACCATGAAGAGAAACATGTGCAAATTAAATCATCTCATACTCCCTCCATCCGCAAATAAGTGTACATCTAAAAAATACTACTTTTATGAGGCTTTATCAAGTATGGTATGGTACAGTGGGCATCTATTTGGGTGAGGATATAAGATGAATGTTGCACGATTAGGTGATATGTGTGTGGAACTGGCTGTGAAACAGGAAAAAAGTAATCAAGACGAGGAGATCGTTCTGCATGGAACTATTCCCACATGGTGACACTGATAAAGTCACCAAGTAAATTATTCTCAAAAACATCATTTTGAATTTACATTTTTATCTGATTATTTACAAGTCATATATTAATATATTTCAAATATTTAATTACATACAGAGTTTAAGAACTACTCTCTAATTATGCACTGGATAATAGAGTTTTGTTTATTTTTTCTTTTTTCTCTATTTTGTGTCGCATTATTATTTGTGAGGATGCACATGTTTTGTTGCGCTGGCTTCCCGCCGAGTAGTGACCTTCACGAAGAGAAATGGTGGTTCGAGTCTGAGATCCGGATGAGGTAAAACAATTTTTATACTAAAGTTTTATACTTATTCGTCTTTCATATTTTATAACCATAATCCTGACAAGTGTATTTAATACCACTATGTTAGCATAGTTAAGGACACAACAATATCTCTATATTGATTGTGATTTCACGGGTGCATTCCAAATGACCATAATTTGAAAGTATGAATTCTAATAAATATAAATGGTATTTTGTAAATAAAGCTAAGCTTGAATTTTTCTTTTTGATGCATTACACCTTATTGATCTTAGACTTAAAGGTGAATAAAATATTGCTCTCTCACTTTGTTTTTGTGCACGCATGTGTGTGATTTCGTATTTCAATCTTTGTTCTGATATTTAAAATGTAGGGTCTACAAAATATCTTGATAGCAATTTCTAGAGGATTACTTAAATAAAATTGAAATCTCTCCATCACCATACCTCAAGCCAAGGAGCTAAGCATATACAACACAGATTCCACACTCCAGCCATTCGTATGCAACCTGTTATCCTTGTATATATGCATGTTCTTAGTTCTTGTATTATATGTCACTCTGTCCTCATATTGAGCATTAGGTTTGACCTCAGTATCCATGCACAATGTAATAGGCCAGGTCTTGACTAGACGGCGGCGCCAGTGTGTGTCCACACGGTTTCTAAAGGACATCACCAGTCACAAGTAAATATACTCCATTCACTCGTCCAACTATTCAGGAGAAGTACTCCCCAAATTTGTACACCCAATCAACATGCCACATCATTGTAAGAGCATCTCCAACATTTGACCTATTTTAGGGTACAAGAAAATATGATAGGGCGCCACTTTTCTAGTTTTAAGGCATGAATCATATGGTAGCCATTTTAAATGATGTAGAATAGGGCACACGGAAAATTCCATACGCCCTGAAATAGGACACCACACATAGCAACATTTCACACTTTGCATATTCATAAAAAATGTCAAATTAACATATGAATCTAGATCTTACAAAATCATCACACAAGAATAATAAAACATGTAAATTCAAGATCATAGCATCATCACCACACACATATCAAGTTCAAATTCATAGCATACTTAAACGACATAGCATAGTTCACACACACATAAACCAAGTTCATACAATCAAATCGCAAATCATAGATAATGCAAAGGCACTTAGGACTTCCTTATCTCTCTTGATACAACCATCATAGGACTGGTTGTTTATCTTCACCGCCTTTCCCTCCTTGTTGACCTCAATGGTCTCTTGCGGCGTAACCGCAGTGCCATCCAGAAAACCGAGAATCCGTGCACCTCAAGGATCTAGTAAGATTTGGGCCTTCCATAGAAGGTGATTCGTCCTTGTCGGCTTCTCGGTTGGAGGTGAACTGGGCACCTATGGCGTGTTGATGCATGTAAAATGCATACATGAACTTTATAGTTTGTTAACATGTTTACCCCCACATATTTGCATCATATATAATGTTAGATCCATGTTTTCCATTGATTTCTGGGATTTTCTAAACAATCCCCTCTCTTTTGGTTCCAACTTTTTCTGGCAGAAAAACCTCATGTTAGTGTTTTTTACTTTCCAGAAGCTACGGAACTCTAAACGGAGCTAGGTCAACGGGAGCTATTAGATAATTTCCGTACGAATCCAATGAGCTCAAGTAGATCCCAAGGGGCCCAACGAGCTGAAAATTAGAGCCCATATACTACTGGGCATGTCACCAGTATGATCTCAGCCGTCGAAACTCCAATGCCGTTGATTTCACCGCCATTCGCTTTGTTTTGACCTAAAACCATCTATATATACCCCTTGGCGTAATTTCTCGAGAAGCGTGGAGGCGGAGATTGAAAACCAAGTAACAAAGAGCCAACGGGACACCGTCCGGAGGAAGATTGGAGGGGGAACCGCTGTCGGAATCGCCTCCAGCTGCGTCTCCTCCTTCACCAACGCCTCCTCATCACTCTCCATGCTGAGAGAGGAGTAGTCCATCCCTGGACTTTGGTTTTATGGTGATAACTTGATCTCATCTCTGTATGTATGATCATTGTGGAAGTCCATATGATGTGCCTTGCATGAGTATGGATCTATCTATGTAATTCCTATGGTGGATATCGTGTTATGAGATATTACTTGTTACCCATTGTGTTGAGTCTACTTTAGGAATATTCTATGATGCATGTAATGGTTTAGATTTATACATAATGCCTTGTTTATCCATATCATGAGGTGATTGACACCTCCGAGTGGGGGGTAGATGAGAGAGAGATGTGATAATACTAACAACATATCACAACATATGAATCATTGCACTAGTGTTTATAATGTTTTCCATTAATAAGTATGATGTATGTAGGTAATGGGTGGCCGACAACGACATATGTATTGAGTGACAGCAATGCAGCCCAACATGCTTTATCTAGGGGTAAAAAGGGAGAAGTATGATGTGTGGCGTGACGCAAACCAAATGCTTGCCTTATTGCAAGGGTGACCTAGCAACACAAAGAAATACTTCTTTTACCTATGTGTTTTATGACATGTAGCCACCATAAAAGTACATTTAAAACATTGCAATTGTGTGTACCTTTACTATCCATAATATGATAATCACCATAGATGGAGAAGAGAGGATTAAGTGAACCCATGAACCCATGTCCATTGTCCCCATAATAGAAAACCCCTTGTCTTGTCCTCTTGCATTGAAGAGTATTGGGACACCTTTACATTCTTGTTTTGTTACATTAAATTTGCATCTATTAAAACAACCATCTTATTCCTTAAAACTTATTTAGTGCATAATCAACTAAAACTTGTGACACTTTAGTTGTAGAGAATAAATAGATTTTCCTTCCTGCTCCTACGGTTTGATACCCTACTTCCATATTGACAGGTACTACAGTGATCCCCTGCACTTGGGGGTTATCAATATACTTTTCTGGTGCTGTTTCCGGGAAGCGTAGCGCTTAATAAGTTTGAAGGGAATATGCCCGAGAGGCAATAATAAAGTGGTTATTATCTTATTCCTTATTTATGATAAATGTTTATTTTTCATGTTATAATTATATTAATCAGAAACATTAATACATGTGTGTTTAATTAACAAATAAATAGTTCCTAGTTATGCCTCTCATATAAACTAGCTCATTGATTAACAAGATGATCAAAGTTTCCTAATCATGGACATTGGATGTTGTTAATAACAAGGTCACAACATTGGTGGAATAATATGATGAACACTCATCCAAAGTATAGTAATACGATCAAAGTCATTATGTTTACATTGCTATAATAAGTCATATGAAGTAACACTAATATTTAGACCATGACATCATGTCAATCACTAACACCGAAAGAGTAGCTTGATAACATCAAACATTACACCATAATAGGGTTACTATAAAGGTGGGTTCAAATACTCAAATAGTGTTATGTAGAGGCTCATGGATCAAGAGTGGGATTTTTCCATCCCGATGACGGAGAGATATACTCTGGTCTCTCTCGGTGATATCACATTGATATAGCTTGCAAGCAAGTGATGGGGATCACTAGAATGTTATATCACGGGAATAGAAAAAGAGTACATGTCGGTAACAAGATTAAACTAGGTATGGGGATACCGATGATCGAGTCTCGGACATGTAATATATCATGAGACAAAAGGATTTAGTTACAACGTCAAAGGTTCTCACGATCACTAATTCATCATTGAATGTGTGGGAGTCAGTATGGATCTCCAGGTCCCTCTACTGATTATTGATCGGAGAGGGGTCTCGATCATGCCTGCATTATTCACGAACTATAGGGTGACACACTTAAGGTATACTGACACCAATTGGGGCAGATATAATACCATAGAAAGGTTTTGAAAGTGCTAGAATTATGTCAATTGACACCAGAATTGTTTCGGGTAAAATTGCTGAAATTGGTTCTGCATGTGAAATTGAAATGTAGTAAGGGGTTTTATGTGAATGTTTATTAAATAATGTAATTAACAAAATTCTGAATAAAATAAATAAAATTGTTTTATTTAAAGATAAAATGCATTTAATTTAGTGGACATTAAATGCAAAATGAGTGGAGTTGAAATTGATGTGAGTGGGCTTAGTGGAAGCTCCACCCACATGAATGAGGGAGAGGTGGGGCACCCACCATGGTCAGCCAGCCATGGCCTTGGGGCATCCACTTGCCTTTTTTGTTAATGGTGATCATATTATAATCAATCTTGCTTTCTTTTGTGATCATTGTGGATGGAATATCTGACGTCCTAGAGGTCAAATCCCCCTCTATTTTAGGGGAAGGAATTAAGAAATTAGCTAATGGGGCATTTCTATTTATTCCTGGTTAGTACTACATGTGTTCGTGATCATGTGTGTTGTTTCTTTTGTTGACAGTTTTTTCTCTAGATCCTTTCTTTAGAGTTTTCTACTGCATTCCAAGAGATAATGGTGGCATAATCTTGAGAACCATATATGCCTTTTATGTAAAAAAAAATAGGTCTGGTTCCATTTAGACATATGCTTAGCAGTAGTAACAAGTCCATGTCTGTGTTTAGACCATTGTTGTTACTTCTGAAAAAATTATCGATGTGATATGTGACTGAATTTTCTTATTTTCTTGTGTTTTCCGAGTATATGTACTAAAATTTTCTGTACATACACCTCCATTTATATTATACCTCCATTATAATGATATACTATAGCTTTCCACTTCATGCTAATCTTTAGGGGAAGGAATACATATATATTTAGCAATGGAAGATTCTTGGCTAACTATATCATGTTCTTAGTAGACTAATTTGTCATGTAGGTACTGCTATTTTATATTGGGCTATTCGATTTTCATGCCATTTTTCAGAACCATGGGTCAACATTTATCATATTTTCATGTTACAGATATAATAAAAACCCACCTTAATTATTATTTTGGTACCACCATGCTCTAGAGTATATAGTATTTTTTGAGTAAATGAATGTTTGCTGAAGAAAATAACAACATTGGTAAATGAACATTTTAAAATTAAAATTGTAAGTAAATGAATTTTTCCCTGAAGAAAAACTAATGGATGTTTTAGGACCAAACATGCCTGATAAGTTCGGTTTGCAGTCTGCTTGAAGCAATCTATGCGTGATCGTTCTTTATTGTTGCACAACAGAAGAATGGTTTTTGGATCTGAAGTGCTATTAGAACTTGAGTGTTTCTGCGTTATAGTGATGGGATGACTTGCCCTCTCCCTTGAACAATTTGGATTCAATTATACATTCGTGTTATTTCAGTACAGACAACTATTGATTGTGTTCTGGGCAAGTCACGATACATGTATTTGGACATGGACCAGATGTTGGCAACTACTATAGGTGATTGAATTTTTACCTCAGCTCTGTTCCATGGTAGATCGACTTCTTTAAGGCTGTGATTTTCTTTTGTTTGAATAAAGTATTCATGGTGGAGGACGGACTAAATTGTTGGTGTGCAAAATTGAATGATTGGAAATTAAAAGTACCAAATATGATATAATAAGTTATCTGAAAAAAAGAATCAACATGACATTAATTACAATTCAGGTACGATCATCTCTAATACTGGGGTGAAAATTCTCAATTTGCATACGAAGTGCTAGATCAGAAACAATATGGATGTCCAGGATAAAATCCTTAATACCTTTGGAGTCGACATTGTTGTCCTCCTCTTAGTTAATCGTGGAAGTTTCATCCTCGATCTGCTCATCTTCCTCTTGTGTTGCAATCTCAACTTAGCTCTTCATTTTGTTATGTTCCTTCTTCTATCCCATGGCTTTGCTGCTGCTAGGTACGGCTCGATAACAATTCTTTAAACCTAGCACTTTACACAATCACAAACCAAAAATCACAACCATACACTCGAAATTATTCAATACTGCTTCACATCTAATCTCTCTACTAATTTTCGTTGAGGTAGGTTCGTCCGTACCCCAATTTTCCGTCTGAAATTTTGTTTCCCGTTATGCCTCCCACTAATCGGGTATTTACCCCACTGCCACCCTAAAAAAACAGTTCGTTTTCTTTCATCGCCACCCACGACTCGACGGAGGGGAGCCCACAGTTTCTCCCGTGGTCCTTCCCCTCAACTGCCAGACCCTCCCCCCCGATCGATCCCCGCCTCCTCACCTCCCCAAACAGCAACCTGGGTCAATGACCGAGAAGGGACTCTTCTCTGCCTCCCACGTCGAGATCTTCCCGATCCACTACCAGATCGGGGAAGGGCGGAGAGGGAGGCGGCCGTGTCGGGGATGGTCCTGCAGGGCTGGAAGAGGAGGGAGATCACCATGGCCGTGGAGCCGGATGCCCTGCTCGTTGGGGTCTGATGACCCACAAGTATAGGGGGTGTATCGCAGTACTTTCGATAAATAGCACTGTCGATCCCAACGAGGAGCAGAAGATGCTGAACAGTGGTATGGAGCAGGAACTCTCTGCAAATACTTAGAAAATGGATTTTTAGTGGTTTTCTGATAAGGCAACAAAACAAAGTGCAAGTAACAAAGAACAAACGCAGCAAGTGGCCCAATCCTTTCTTAGCAAAGGACAAGCCGGTGGAAATACTTATAAAGACCAAACGTTCTCGAGGACACATGGGAATTCTGTCAAGTGCTTTCGCTTCAAATAGCTGAGTACTCTTCCTTGGTGTTGTAAGTGTTGTGTGGGTGAACCTGTGCTAATGTACCGACCTTACTTGGAGTAATACATACTTGTGATTAAACCCCCTGCAAACATCCATAACTATAGGAAAGTAATTAATATATAAATCTAACCACAACCTTAAACTCTGAGATCCTACACTCCCTTGTGCAAAGGTGTCCTAACGGGGGTTCAGGTTTCTGTCACTCCGACAACCCCACAAATAGCCAAATACACAATGCATTCCCCTAGGCCCATAAATGGTGAAGTATCATGTAGTCGACGTTCACACGACACCACTAGAAGAATAGCACCACAACTTAAATACTAAACCATTGAATAATAACTCAACACAAATCCACTAATAACAACATGACCTCTCCCATGTCCTCAAGAACTAGATGAACTACTCACAAGGCATCATATGGATCAAGATCAAAGATTATATAATAATGGATAACAATCTGAACATAAACAATAATCCAATGGTTCCACTCACAAGCATCAACTACAATAGTAATTAACACCGAGAAAGTTTCCCCCAAAAACTAAAGCAATATCCAACACAATTGTTACAGCGGGACGAAGTGGTGATGATGGTGCTGGTGGAGATGATGGTGTGGATGATGATGATGATCCCGATGAAGTCTAGCTTGACGATGGTGTTGATGGTGACGATCTCCCCTCTTTAGGAAGGAATTCCCCCGGCAGAAATATGTCTGTTAGAGAGATCTTTCCTCTCTTGGTGTTTTCCGCCCCCAGAGGCGGCAGAAATCTATATGTGGTCGCCCCCCAAGGCTTAGGGATCCGTAGAGAAGATATAGGTGAAGGGGCGGAGTCGGGAGCCGGGCAGGTGGGCCACACCTGCCCTAGGCGCGGGGTCAGGTGGGCCCGAGCCTAGGGGTGTGGGCCCCTGCGGCCCTTCTTCGTCCCTCCTTCTGGCTTCCTCAATCTTCTGGAAAAATAATATTTTCCCATATTTTTCTGATCTTCGCGAAATTGCATCGAAACACCCTCTTTTCCATCAGAATCCAGACTCCGGCAATCCATCCTCCAAGAATCATCCAATCATGCATAAACAGATGAAAAGCCATAAGTAATACCTCATAATAAGACAAATATCAATGAATAGAGGTAGATTATGATATAGAATGGTGATGCAAATTGGGCGTATCAACTCCCCCAAGCTTAGACCTTCGCTTGTCCCCAAGCGAAAACTGAGCTTAGTAAACATGTCCATAGGTTTATGGAGTGAAGTGTCGATTAAATAATACGAAAAAGAAGCATCACACTTACCATTACACAACTCATATAAGAACGCAACTCACCATTATATAACTTAGCTTGAAACCAAGTATAGCAGTCACAATAGAGATGCATAAAGATAAATCATAATTTGACTTGGCAAACTTGTTCTTGGTCAGAGAACACCTGGCAAACAGTTTCACAAAAAACTTTTTGTAGAAGTTTTCAACAGGAGCACTCTTTGCTCAAAAAGGTTTTTCACAAGTGAAGGCTTTCAAAGTAATACTCAATTGATAAAAGTTTTGTGCAAACAAGGAACATAGAGAACATGATTGAATAAATCATCATATGAATGCTTGAAACACAACTCAAATGCTTGCTAGAGATAGAGAGGAAGTATGTTTACCGACTGAAACTGGTAACTAGGAGAAAGATCCCTTCATATAGGGTAGCAGGGATTACAAGTCATAAAGAGCTTCCAAAATATTATGGTACTTACTAGCTTTGAGCCCTCATTGCCCCTATCATAGGCATCTTGAGATGATTAAGGTTAAAGTGCACAAATATGGAGTATATGCTTCACGAAATATAAGTTGGCAATCTCATATCCCTTGAATATGAGGGCCACTCCTCATGCTACTCAACTTTGGTCACCGGTAAGTTCTTGTCATTGTAAGTATTTGTGTATCATAGTGAACCACCAACGTGGTACCCCTTGCACATGGTATAGGAGCTTTCCCATAACCAAAATGACAAGGCAAGCAGAAAGTGAGCATCTCAGCGATCTTTTTATTTACTATGTGTATAGCATTTTATTGAGGATGCTTCATTGATAGATCACTATGGTGATGCTGCAAGTTTCCACCAAGATTAGGCATGGCTTAGGCTAGCGGCCTAGGCGTTTCTCTAACACAAAATACAGACTCCATGGACTTACAAGTTTCCTTTTTATTTCACACCGTTGACATCTATAGACAAAAGAGCACGATATCAACTGAGTACAAAGTACAAGTGCAATGTTGAAAACGTTCCCCGTGACAGCACGGTTCTGCTAATTCCAACGTATAGATCCAAGCATATACAACTTCGATGGCACAATGGTTCAAGTCTATTAGGGGCAAGAAAATAAAGTGTGCCATCAAGTTCGTGAGAGCTTTACTAACTAGTTTTCACATAACAAAATACTTTTTAATTCGAAAGGTAGATGAAACTTGAGAATTTGCTTGGAATAGCAAAAGTGCTACTAGGTAGATATGGTGGACACAAGTGGCAAAGGTTTTGGTTTCAAAGGGATTGGAAACATGAGAAGTATGCCTTCTCAAAATAGGTTTTTGGCTAGCAAGGCTGGGTAGCCAGCAAGAGAGTTGAAAGAAACAAGCAAACATACAAGTAATAAATCCAAACATGCAATCTTCCTTCAAGACACAAAAGATCTTAAATAAAGAATACTAAGCTTATGAGCCAACAAGAAAGAAAACAAATGATACAAAATACCTGTAAACTTTTTCTCTTTTTCTCTTTCAAGGTAATGCTACTGACCAGAACTCGGTTTGCCAAAATCAATTTAGATCCACTTGATGATCCCAAAGTGATGCCAATACTGATCAACAAGATCCATCATATAATAGAGATTGCAAACTAAAATAATAAGTGCAAAAATTAAAAGATGTGACTTCTCATTAATATTCCAATAAATGCACCCACACCAAGAGATACATAGATAATCAACTAAAGGAGAGATACTTCCACATGCAAACCAAACTATAAGATAAACTCTCTACCAAAGATATAAATCCACTAAAAAGGTAAAAGATAAAATATAATGGTGGTGATACCACGGCACTCTCCCAAGCTTGGAACAAGCCAAGGGGATGCCAAACCTGATGACGAATTACTCCTTCGGTGGTGGTGGTGTTCTTTTGATAAGCTCCTTAATAAGCTTCTGTAACACCCTCAAAATCGGCCCTATGCAAGTTTCAGCGAATCCCACCAAACCCGCATAGAAACGATCCAAAGGTGCCCACCAGGCACTTTCGTGCGGGTGGAAAACGAAGTAATACCATTACACAATAGTCCATGATGGAACCCACAGAACAAATATATACAACAATGACTCAAAGAGTCAACAATACAGATATATAATACAAAGGTCCAAATCACCTTGAAAACGATACAACGTCTGACTATGAACAAGATGCAAATGAGGCTAAGAGCCCTGAAGAATAACCAATGGCATCCATAACCCTGCCCAGGCCAAGCCGGAAGGGTAACCCCGCTAACGACATCGATCTCAAAACCTACTAAAACAAAAGGGGTGCCGACAAAGGGCAAAGGAAAAATAGAGCGGTCAAGATCTTGAGGCCCAAGACACGACGAGACTAGAATTCGGCGGTCCTCGCCTACATAGGTATGGTGGACTGAAGCGGCAACGCAACATGCACTAAACAACCTATAGAGACTCAATACCACTGGAGGCTATCAGATAGGGATAAGAAAGACCTATTCGGATCCAACCTGAAACTATCACCAAGCATACCCATCCTGGTATTTCCCCCTCGAGACCAAACGAGGAAGTCAACCGAGGAACTCACACAGTTGGCAGTTTTATTCATTCCGTTATAGTTGCGGCAATTACTAGTCAGATATAGATAGCAGGAGTCATCCTGATATAATAAGCAGTCGGCAGTTTTAGTTAACCATTCCGTTGTAGTTGTAGTACTTACTAGTCAGATACATATAGCATGAGGCATCCCAAAACCCAGCAGTTGTTGGTACTTTTATTTAGCCATTCTGTTATAGTGAAGCTGATTACTAGTCATTATAAAGTCAAATTTATAGCACTACTTTAGTTATAGTTGTCTATGATCGAGATACTGTGCTCCAAGTCGTCCATAACCGCGGACACGACTTTCAGAAAGTTTACCCTCAAGGAGGCACAAATAGCAACACACGCACGATCAACCTCGGAAAAAACCAAATGAAACCCAACGAGGCATCACGACAGAACATTCGCAAGATTCATATTTGATTTCAGGGGGCCACCCCACTAAGCAACCCGCGACGAAGTTGGCCGACTCCCAGACGGACCCAGAGGTTTGTGTCAATGGCTGTAAACGACTGGGAACCCGAAAGTGTGACCGAGCTTGTCGATACCGCGAAAATATTCCACTTACCTAAACAGTACAGGCGCTCCACGCGCAATCGTAAATAAAGCAGTAAAGCATGGCATAAATACAGGATAGTAATAAAGCCCCAAACTACTTTGTGGCCCCAAGGAATTAATTATGACTCAAGCTAGGGTTAGGGGGATTCATGGTCCCACATGCGGATAGTGTGAATATTCAGAGAATAGGTATCAAGTACTCGGGGTCCTACGGGACACAAGTGGACGATTAAAAACCAAATAACGTCTATTGCCCACCTATGCCTCTGCATTATTTACCTACTTCAATTTTAGTTATTAAACGGTAATTAAAGCCATGATCATCTCCAACATTAAACATGTGGCATTACTCCAACAACTGTGGTACTAACAATATCGAAACAACATCTAAGCAAGCAACTACGACTCGCAAGGCCGATTATCTACCAAACAACAGGTAATAGGAGGTGTCCAAGGCAATATAATGGCTGCAAGGGATATCACGGGTACGAAAACTAGAGCATCGCAACACAAATAGCAATAGATCAACAGGAGGAAATAAAGACTATAAAGGAAAAATGGGTAGAAAGGGGGAGAATGCTCGCCTGAAAACATTGCCGAAGGTTCATCCGAAGATCGGGTCGACACTCGCATCAACTCATCGGCCTAATCCGTGAAGAAGCAAAGCACTAGCAGAAACACCGGATGCAATATTTAGTTCTACGGCAGGAGATCGGGCATGATGCATATATGATGCGTGACATGGCAAGGATGCGATGCAATGAGGCCATATTAAGCGGAACCGGAGTCCCGATATTTAATTAGAAGGTTCATGTTATTTAGATACCCTGCAATTTAAATGTTGTCTTAACAAGTCAAATAGTGACACCGGTGTGCTACACAAATTTAAATGGAGCCAATATTAGACTAGATTCGCCCGCATATGGCCTCCATATTTAATTTAGGTGGATCATATAAATACCTCCCAAACATCCACAATATGCATGCGAGTATGACAATTCAATATGCACAAATTGAATATCAAGTTATAAAAATATAGGGGCTTAGGGTCACACATCTTGGTTCAGAGATCTTGGGTAGGGGTTCGACGGGGTCGGTCTTGGCCAGAATTGGGTCTTCGGGGATCGGATCTAGGGTCTTGACATTCCGTGAAGAAGACCTTCGGGTTTGGGGGTCGCGACCTTCGCATCCGTGTAGGCGATCTCGTTGTAACACCATGAAGATCTTCAGGCTCCGTTACGACGATCTTGGAGTGTAGCGCCATCGCCTTAGGGATCCGACTTCAGTTGTCGAAGAAGGACTTGGAACGGCGCCGGGTACTCGTGCTCAGTGCCCAAGCATCAGTCACCTTGACGGCGGCCATTAACCAATTGCTACCTTGTCTGCGTAAAGCCCGTGTCATGGCACCAGGAGGACACGCAAACGATACCAGAGGAAACGAGCATCCAAAGAGCATAGAGGCACCCAAGGTTGCAGCTGCTTGCTAACTCGGGTAGCGGCACGGACACACAACAACAAAATAGCCGTCGTGGGGGAGCAGGAGGTATAGGGACATGTCAGACATTAGACTTGGAATCGGAGGAAGACGGGGACGAGGGAGATGATGGAGGGGGTGAGCTCCTGCCGGCGTCAGCTCACGGTAGGGCGCACGGTTCCCGAAGGCCGCGGAAGGACGGCGAGTAGAGGAGGTCAAGGGAGGGGTCGTCGGCATCGGGGGAGGCGAGGTAGAGGATCCGGGTGAAGATGGGGCCACACGGCAACGGCATGGTGCCCCCGGTGGCCGCCAGAGTGAGCCCGAGGAAGCGGGCGGTAGTAGATGGCGAGGAGGCGGGCGGCGGAGCCGCGGCCAGAGGACGTCAGGCTTCGGCGAGGCAGCAGCAGCAGGCGCGATGAAGGAGGCCGCATGGAAGCAAGGGGAAGGCGACAGAGTTCTCCTGGTGGCGGCGCTCTGCGAGGAGAAGGGCGGCCGAGAGAGGGAGGCAGGGCGACCTAGGGTTGCAGAGGCTGCTCGCGATCGAAGCGAGAGAGGGCGACATGGGAAGGTGGGGCTCGCGAGGGGATCGAGGGGAGGACGCGGTGCTGGTGTGTCGGGGTGGTCTGGGATTCATGCGATTTGTGGGTGGGTTGGTGAGTGCGGGAGGTGGGGCTAGAGCTTGACCGCGGGATGGAGGGCGTGCTGCGCGGAGTGGTGTGGGGCCAGGAACGACCAGGGAAGGTTCGCGAGGGGTGGGCGCTCGTTGGTGGCGCGCGGGGAGGGGTTAGGTTAGGGCAAGGGATCTAGGGTTAGGGTTGAAACGGGCTGGGCTGCCTCCCTGATACAGATTAAAAAAATAGTTTTTATATTTTATTATTGTCTTGTTTTATTTTAAAGACAACTTGTAAATAATATTTAGACAAGAAAAAATATCCGAACGACCTGGAGTTTTAATTTGAACACTATGAGAGGAATAATTGTAGAAAACAAAATACGGTTTAGTAAAATATTTTAAGATGCAAGTATGCATGAAGTCCTGATGATGCACAAAGTAAAAAACATCGAGCGATTTTCTAGTTGTGGTTTTACCCGGGGTGCTACAGCTTTCTCAAATCCTCAATCTTAAAGGTTAGAGTACGAATCAACTCCAAGTTTTGCTCAATGCGGTTCATAATCATGTCGGACTGAGAGTTCCACACCTTGCTATTCTTTCCCCACTCTTCTTTCTTAGTGTGTTCCTCCCCTACATGGTTAGAACGAGGCATATCCCACATCGAGGGCAAGTTCCCTTTGGGAAAATATTGATATTTACGCTCATGTATAACAGTATGGAAAGGTCTCTTGGTGCATGGAGGAGATGACCGTGGATTGTAGACAAGACGCGGAGGTTTCCTTCCTGTAGACATCTGTGTTGTCCTCTTAAGCTTGGTAGGCATTTCCACCAATCCAATGCTTGTGACGGTAGCGGGGTGTCCGGTTGCTTGTCCTCCTCCATGTCTCCTTCATAACCTACCAAAATCTCCTCCTCCTTGGGTTTGTGAGGATCGTCTTCCTCGGGCTTCTTGCCTTTGTCATTGGCGGAGACCATGGTGCTCTAAACTTGAGAAGATTTCCTGACAGAAACAGATCGAAATGAAAACACGACGAGAACACGATGCATGAACCTCGGGGGATCCGGGGGTATATATTACGAAGTTTCAATGCATAAGGAAGGTTTTGACAAGGAAACGAGGCGGAGACGGAGTTCGGGGGAGTCAAACCCCCTCCAGGCGCGGCCAGGCTGGGCCCGCGCCTGGGGTGGGTTTGTCAACCCCGGACTCCGGTTCCTCTTCTGTTCCGTCTCGTAGTCTTCTTTATGTATTAAAAACATCAAAAATATAAAAGATTGGATTTTTGCGAACCTTCTGTTTTCACCGCTTTTACCTATTCAAAGACGAACTCTACAGATTCCTTTTCTCCTTCTCCTGAAAATTTCCTCCATACATAACCCTTGCACAAACTCAATGACAACATTAGACTAATAAAAAAAATAAACATTTAAGTTCACACTTCAACTGAAATCCATCAAAACAAAGGCTTCTATAAGAGGCAAATGCAAATGATAACAGAAATCTGTCAAAACAGACCAGCAGGTAAAGATTGATTTTTCCGAAAACCTTTTGTTGCTCAAATCAAAAAGTGCAGAACTAATGAAAGTTGGGTAACGACTTGGAGAACAAGCTCATAAAAATGCAGATCCATTCGACGTACTGAGCTCCCCTCACGAATTTTTACAATACAACACAAAAATCTGTCTCAGGACAGCCATTTTTCACAACTCCTCTACTTCACAAAAGTAGTTGGACTAGACACAAAAACCAAAACAAAAAGGATACAGAGCGGTTATTACAGAGGTAATAACTTCCAAGACTCGACAAAACTCTTGGGTTATCTCCCAATAAGTACTTTTCTTTAATGCCTTTAAGTTAGGCTTGAAACTTTCAAAGATTCTCACATAGGGGATATATATCTGGAGTGAAAAAGAGTATCAAGAAGCAAATAACCAACACACTTGAGTCTAACCCACTTCCTATGCATGGGGGTATCAAGAGAAAACAAATTGTTGAAACAAAAAGCCACAAGCATAGGAAGAAAAAACAGATGCAACTTCAAAGCCTTCAACATAAAACGGGAAAACTTAACATTATTGAGATGCATAAAACCATGTTTCCCTCTCTCATAATAACTTTTAGTAGCACTTTGAATAAAGTTGACAATATAACTGTCACGGGCAACAACTTTATCATAAGAATGAGCATACTTACAGTTACCAAAAAGAGGTCCAAGGTCATAAACCAGATCAATAGAAGCAAGTTGTTCCATGCTGAAATCTTTATTAGGCAAACTATTTTCACAAGGGGCTTTAGCAAATTTGGAAAAATTAAACTCATAAGAATCTCCATCAAACTTAGTTAAAACCTTTTCCTTCTTACAATCAATAATAGCTCCACAAGTGTTCAAGAAAGGTCTACCAAAAATGATAGGACAAGTTTTGCTAGCTGCAGAATTAAGCACTAGAAAATCAGCAGTATACTTAATCTTACCACAAAGAACCTCCACATCTCTTAGAATGCCAATAGGGAAAATGGTCTCCTTGTTAGCAAGGTGAATAACCACATCAATGCCCTCAATCTCACAAGGAGCAATTTCATGCATAATTTTCCTGTAAATCTCATAAGGAATAGCACTAGAACTAGCACCAATATCACATAAACCATATAAGCAATGATCACCAAATTTTAACAGAAAGCACAGGAACACTAGCTTTTCTAGCCTTACTAGGATGAGAGATAATATTAGAAGCGTCTTCACAGAAGACAATGTGCTCATCCTCTATATTTCTACGTCAAGATTTTTCACAATAGCTACCATAGGTTCAACATTCAATTGCTCAACAGGCTCCACAGTTTTCTTGGTACCTTTATTATTTGCACTAATCATCATAGAATACTCCTTTACCTTAGCTGAGAAAGGCATTTTCTCAACATAAGGTTCAGGCATAATACGATTAGTAGTACAAACTTCAGCACTTCTAACCGGAACATGACTAACAACATCTTTATAAGGTGCATGGTACTTGTTCCACTTCTTTTTGGGAATTTCCATGTAAGAGGCAAAGGCCTTAAAACAGTTGGCAATACTTTGGGAATCAAGACCAAACTTATTACTAATATCAAGAAAGTCATCAATTCCCATAAAAGATTTAATGCATTCATAATCATGGTTTATACCTGAATTTGTTCCTTTGTCATTCTCCCAAGCCTCAGTGTTCTCTTGAATACGGTCTAGTAGATCCCATTTAGCTTCTTCCTTCATACATGTGAATGATCCAGCACAAGAAGCATCTAGTAAATCTTTATCATGAAGAGAAAGCCTAGCATAAAAGTTATTGATAATAATATTGTTAGGGAGTTCATGAATAGGACATTTAAGAATTAGTAACTTCAATCTCCCCCAAGATTGAGCTGTACTCTCTCCATCACGAGGCCAAAAGTTATATATCAGATTTCTATCCTTATGGATCTCACTAGGAGGATAGAGTTTAGAATAAAAGAGAGATGCCATCTCCTCCCATTCCATGGATCGTCCATTCTTCAGCAGCTTATACCATGCTTCAGCTCTCCCTTTCAAGGATATATAGAGTAACTTATTCTTCACCAGTTCAGTTCTGATACCTGCACACTTAAACAACCCGCATAATTCATGGATAAAGAGCAAATGATCACCAGGATAGACATTTCCATCCCCAAAATAATAATTATCCATAACACGATCAACAATACTTGTAGGCATCTTAAAAGGATCTGTCTCAACATGTGGTGGTTCATCTACTACCCTAGCAGTGGTAGTAGTTTTCCCAAACAGAAAACCAAGTGGATTATCCATATTGGAAACAAAGTAACAAGCAGTAACAAAAGAAATACTCACAGTAGAAGTTTCATTTACCAGTTCCACTCTTCAATAGCGCTTCACTCCCCGGCAATGGCGCTAGAAAATATTCTTGATGACCCACAAGTATAGGGGGTGTATCGTAGTACTTTCGATAAATAGGAGTGTCGATCCCAACGAGGAGCAGAAGGTGCTGAACAGTGGTATGGAGCAGGAACTCTCTGCAAATACTTAGCAAATGGATTTTTAGTGGTTTTATGATAAGGCAACAAAACAAAGTGCAAGTAACAAAGAACAAACGCAGCAAGTGGCCCAATCCTTTCTTAGCAAAGGACAAACCGGTGGAAATACTTATAAAGACCAAACATTCTCGAGGACACATGGGAATTCTGTCAAGTGCTTTCGCTTCAAATAGCTGAGTACTCTTCGTTGATGCTGTAAGTGTTGTGTGGGTGAACCTGTGCTAATGTACTGACCTTACTTGGACTAATACATACTTGTGATTAAACCCCCTGCAAACATCCGTAACTATAGGAAAGTAATTAGAATATAAATCTAACCACAGTCTGAAACTCTGAGATCCTACACTCCCTTGTGCAAAGGTGTCCTAATGGGGGTTCAGGTTTCTGTTACTCCGGCAAACCCATAATTAGTAGCCAAATACACAATGCATCCCCCTAGGCCTATAAATGATGAAGTATCATGTAGTCGACGTTCACATGACACCACTAGAATAATAGCACTACAACTTAAATACTAAACCATTGAATAATAACTTAACACAAATCCACTAATAATAACATGACTTCTCTCATGTCCTCAAGAACTAGACGAACTACTCACAAGACATCATATGGATCAAGATCAAAGATGATATGATAATGGATAACAATCTGAACATAAACAATAATCCAATGGTTCCACTCACAAGCATCAACTACAATAGTAATTAACACCAGGAAAGTTTCCCCCAAGAACTAAAGCAATATCTAACACAATTGTTACAGCGGGACGGAGTGGTGATGTTGGTGCTGGTGGAGATGATGGTGTGGATGATGATGATTGTGATCCCGATGAAGCCTAGCTTGACGATGGTGTTGATGGCGATGATCTCCCCTCTTCGGGAAGAAATTCCCCCGGCAGAAATCTGTCTGCCGGAGAGATCTTTCCTCTCTCGTTGTTTTCCGCTTCCCAGAGGCGACGGAAATCTATATGTGGTCGCCCCCGAGGCTTAGTGCTCCGTAGGGAAGATATAGGCGAAGGGGCGGAGTCGGGAGCCGGGCAGGTGGGCCACACCTGCCCTAGGTGCAGGGTCAGGTGGGCCCGCGCTTAGGGGGGTGTGGGCCCCCTGCGGCCCATCTTCGTCCCTCCTTCTGGCTTCCTCAATCTTCTGGAAAAATAATATTTTCCCATATTTTTCTGGTATTTTTCTGATCTTCACGAAATTGCATCGAAACGCCCTCTTTTCCACCAGAATCTAGACTCCGGCAGTGCATCCTCCAAAAATCATCCAATCATGCATAAACAGATGAAAAACCATAAGTAATACCTCATAATAAGACAAATATCAATAAATAGAGATAGATTATGATATAGAATAATGATACAAATTGGACGTATCAGGGTCGGGTCGTGACAATGAAGGAAGGGGAGAGCACAAAGTAGACACGGGAGGTGAGCACGTTCCACGCACGGCAGGTCCGTCCTACACACGGCGTCGTCGAGACCAGGGGCAGGTACTACAAGAAGGGAGTTGGGGGCGACCTCGATTTGAGTTCATGGGGACGACCAGCAGGGGAGAGCCTCAGTGCTGTCGTCGTTGGAAGCCAGGGACATGGGATCCGGACGGTGCGGGGCCGAGACGGACACTCCGTGCAGTGTGTGGGAGGCCCGGTGCAGGAAGTTTGGGGTAGGAGGCGAGGGCGGCGAGCGGTGTGGCCGGGGAGGCGTGCTGCGGGATTTCGCCGGGGCCGCGTGCAGGCCGAGTTTACCTGCCCAGGGAGTCGGCGGCGGCGCCATTGACCTTGTCAGTTGCATACAATCCATCTCTTTACCCCGCCGGTCGCCACCAGTATCCGCGGCAGGCTTGGCCCCGTCTCTACGTGCGCGTACGCGAACCTCCACTCATCGCCGATGCAAGAACAAGCCCAACCGTCGCTCACTCCCCTTTCTCTCTGGAACTTTGCTTGACCTCCTAACTTGCTTACACATATTTTTAGAGATGGTGAATTCTTTTTGTCTTGCAGTTTGTGCGCGGCACCGAGTTCCCATCCATGGTGTGCACGAATGATAGGATCTAGGCAGGTCGGAGTGACAGTTACCATGACAATGGCAACAACAATTCTTACTATTGCATCAACCTGAACTAAGATGGGCAGCGAGCCGGCGAGGGAGTGATGTAAGCACACGGTCTCTGTCAGCGAGGGAGTTCGTATAGGGCAGTAGATGGCTTCAATTGTTGGTCTATAGACATGCTTAAGTCACATTGTAAGTTTGTTTCCTTAATTTCAGTAATTAGATGTGAGCTTTCAAATAAGTGCCGCTCAAATGATGCTCAAAATCTGATGTACAGTCTGTTGATGTTGTTCATGGAGGCAAAGCTAGATTGTACCCAAAAAGATCATTACGTTGTTATATTGTACAGAACGTGCCATGTAATTGACAGTGGCAAAACATAGTGCATATTTTTGCTATGAACAAAAGATACAAAAGAAGTGTTCAGTGGACACTATTGGAGAATGATCATAAATGGCATATTTGTATGAGGTTCAACAGAAAAAATAGGAGGGTCAGCTCATTATAAATAGGCGAGAAGGTCTTTTCAATATTGTATTGTATGGTGGCTGGACTAATCTGAAAGCAATGACGGATGTCCAGATGTTTAGATCTTAAGAGCAACTCTAGCAGACGTGGGAAAACCACCCCGCGCGCTAAAAGCTGTTTTTTTTTTTTGGCACGAGAGCCCGCGTTCTCTAACAGACGCTCTATCTTTCCACACGCGGGAAATATTTTGCCGCGCTCAGCGCGCTCTCGTTAAATTGCGCGCCGCACGTTTTAGCAAATTTAGCGCATATGTTTTTAGTGCTTCTGCCAGAGGAGATTCGCGCGCGGCGCACAAAATCCGGATCGGACACACTGCATACGATATTTTACAGCGCCAAAATTTACAGCATTTGTTGAAATGGCTCTAAGAATGGGACAAGAACTGCAAGAAATGTCCTTCCATTATTGATGGTAGCGTGATCTGAAAAGGCAGCAACCATAATTGTTTATAGTGGCTACAAGGTAGACCGAGGTAGACTTGGGGGAAATGGGAAATAGACGTGCCTAGGGCAGCAGCCATGGAGTCCGCATCTGTATCGAAGACGTTCAGAGGGATGAATGTGGTTCTATGGAAGTTGATCCCTAAGCCGGTAGCAGCCGCGAAGTCATCGAGGATAGAGCGAAGATGGGCGGCAGCAGCAGGCGTTGCCTTAGCGAGAATGAGGGTATCGCCGGCGTATTGAAGAACCGGCCATGGTAGATTGGGGGTGATGGGGTGGGCGAGGAGGCCAACATCGCAAGCATGCAAGATGAGATTCCGCAGAACATCGGCAACCGTGTTAAAAAGGAACGGAAATAGAGGGTCGCCTTGACGCAAACCGAGAGCATACAGACACTTTACACGCATGGAAATAATTTTCTCCACGAGCGTGGAAAATATAACGGACACACTTAACTAGATCCAACCGTCCAAATCGATCCAGCTCAGAAAATCACGTTCGGCTCAATCCTTAGAGCATCTGCTGTATCCGGTAGTCTAAGCCAAATATAGACCACGGCGAGTCAAAATACGTCTCCAGTGGCTAGTGTATATGGTGGTCTAAATTTTAGACGTCCTCCAAGATCGCTACCGGTACTCCACATTTGGACCACCGAGCGACGACGTCCAAACGAAACTGCTGCCTCTCGACCTTGCTTCCGCGCCAATCCGGAGCAGCTGGAGGCGAGGCGGACGGCCGTGCCTCTGCCCTGAGCTCGCCGAAGCTGCGAGGTATGTCCTTTTTTGATTCGTGGATAGACCGACCGGAGAAATAATGCTAGATCTAGATCGCGGTGGTTTATGTAGGGGAGATGGGAGGCGGTGGCCGTCGAGCTTGTTGGTTCGGTGGGGCGCCACCCGTGTGTGGCTGCCGAGCCTCCAGCTGCCGCGCGCTCGCTTATGGCCACCGAGCCAAATTGGAGATGGGTTGGGGAAGAGGGCGACGGGGTGGAAGTGGACCAGGGGCACGGTTCTTGGTCTTACTTATGCTGCTCTCTTGATTCAGTATACAGTGCTACAAACTGTTTGTGTTGAATTGCTGACTGACTTTTACTGACGACATAGGGCTTATAGCTCCCATGCGACGTCTTTACGTGAAATTGGAAGGAAAGCGACATCGTTGCAAAGAATAGCTCGCATGCGACACTTCTGAAGCGGCAAATAGCTCCCGTGCGACACTTGTACTTAACCCCACGAGACCGTCAACGAATTCGAATCAGCTGAGCACAGTAGGACCCACAGCCTCTCCACGTCACGGCGGAACTCACCAGATGTCCACCTCATATCGTGGGACCCACCCTGTGGTTGAAGAGAGCCGTTGGCCCCGATCCGTCCCCGCACCCGAGCACTCCCGCCACCGTTCCAGCATCTCATCCCCTTCCGTTTTCTTCTCCGGCGAGCAATTGCGGCAACGCCGACGAGGGATGTCGAGCTCTGCTTTCTCCCACCGCTCATGGCCTCGGTATGGTGCGGTGCCGATGAGGAGGTGCCCTGATTGCCCCCGTACCGCGCCCCTGAAGCGGCTTGTCACATCCACCGACAAGAACGGCAACATTGGCCGGGAATTTGTGAAGTGTGAGAGCAAGCCTGAGCCGGAAAAGGTGAGATCTGAGTGTTCCGAGCTCCAATTTCTCGCTTTTCTTTCGAAATTTCATGCATTTCATCGAATTTGGGATTTAGGGTTCATCTCTGCGATTTCAGGAACTGCCAAAATGTGGGCATTTTGAGTGGCTTGATGAGTACATCGAGCGAATTGGGGTGGAGGTAGCATCCCGGGAGCTCGAAAACCCGTCCGTGGTGCAGCAATTGGGATGTGGCAACCCCATTTCCGCTGGTACTACGGTGGATGCGGAAGTGAAGGCCGAGCTGAAGAAGATGAACAAGCAGCTAAGACAAATCATCGAATTGAAGAAGCAGGACAATCTGATAGCCGTTTTTTTATTTTTGTGTAATTTCTCTCGGATTAGTTTATCTCCTGATCGTTAGTCATTAGACAGCGCAGTCAGTGTTCGAGTGATGCTTTGTAATGGATGTAATGATCTATGTCTTTGGCTTGAATAAAATGCAACACAAATTCGGGCTAATTTTGAGCTGCTCTGTTTTCGAAATCAATGTTCCTTCAGTTTCGTCAGTGTTCCTTTTATCAGTGTGCAAGGGGCGCCCGTATGCAGGGGAAGGGGAGGGGTTGAAAAGTAAAAAAAAAATTGACGAGGATTGAAAAAGGCCAGACCCAAATAGAACTTAGCCAGGCCAAAATGGACGTATCTAGGCCCAATAGTAACTATATGTTGATTGGGCAAAAAAAATGGTACTCACGTTACAATCTAAATAGGGACGTATGGATCTGCAGATACTCGTGCTCAGGTCGCAATCTTTTTTTTTTGCGAAAGTAAATATATATGAAGTCCAAGGGTAACTAACATAACTTGGGCGCTCCTTTAACTTATGTAAATATGTAAATGTCTTGTTTGAAAATGAACCATGTGTTGTTTGAAAATAATCAACCTTCATTATGTTAACTTATTCTTCCTTTTGAGCTTTTCTAATTTCACTCATTTTATAAATATTGCACGAGTATTATATGAGAACTTGTTTTTGTGTCTTTTGTTTTATACACTTGTTGTTTTAGGTGTTTTGACAAATGACAATACAATAAAACACAGATTACAATAAAACACGGGGATAGATAATATTGGGATAACATTACTTATATTAGATAGCCGTATCGATAACATTGGGATAACATTACAATAAAAACAAAAAAGTACAATAATATAGAGGGGGGAATAGGCGCCCCGCCTAAACCCTGGGCTAGCCCCTAAACCCTAACCCTAGCTACCCTACTCCATCGACGGTGGAGGCGGTGCCGGTGTAGCCGCCTTCGCGGCATTCCACGCCGCCAGCCTCTCCCGCTGCTCCCGCTTCCGCTGCTCCTCCTGGTAGGCCCAGCCATTGGCCTCCCGTTGCTCCTCGTCCGCCCGTCTGCGTCTTTTCTTCAAGGCGCGCTGGGCCTGCTTCTCCTCCCACCTGGCGATAGCAGCCTCCTGCTTTGCCTCGTCCTTCGCCGCCTTAGCCCAGTAGGCTTCGGAGGGGAGGTCGCCGCCGCCGGGGAGGTTGGGGACTGGGTTGGTGACGATGGGGCCCTGCTCCCCCAGGGGCAGGGCGGGGACTTCTTCTTCTTGCCACGCTTGGGGCGCGTGGGCACCTCCTCCTCCCACCACTGCTTGTGGTCCGGGTGGTTGTCCTCGTCGCTTACTTCGGTGTCGGAAGGGAAGCGGAAGGGGGAGGTCGCCATGGTCGCCGGAGTGTTTGGGGGCTGGGAGGAGGCAAAGGGACGGGCTCGAGGTTGAAGATGAGGGGCAAGATGAGATGAGGAGGCAAAGGCGTTTTGCCTATTTATTGAGGGCAGAGCGTGAAGGGCGGCGTGGGAATCCAACGTCGCGTTGGCGCAGACGCGTGCGCTGCGTTGCATGTGGGCAGCGGGCGTGATCAATGCGAAAGAGAGAAAAAAAATAGCTAGGATGCGTGACCCTGCACCGCCCCTGCATGCATGCATGCATTAATGCGAAAGAGAGAAAAAAACGTCCAAGGTAGTTGTTCATTGGCAGTGAAAAATAAAAGGGAAAATATAATTTGACCTTGATTTACTTCGGTAATAAATGCAGGAATCTAGTACCAAGTTACTCGTTCGTTTTTACACACCACATGCAACAAACTCGTCCGTTTTTACAAACGCAAGAAAAATCGGTGGGAGTAAGTTTGACTGAAAAAAGTTTGACTGAAGAAAGTTGATATTTTAGATTTATAAATATTGACTTTTTGTATGGCGCATGAATCAGATGGGAGTAAGTTTGACTGAAGAAAGTTGTTCGACGTACACTTATTTAATGGGGCAGCGTTGTTGCACGCAAAATAGCTAGATCATGACGCTTAGCAACAGCTGCATGCATGGTGCAGCCCGCCCCGCCCAGCGCCCTCGCATGCCACGCTCGGTCCAACGGTCAATGGAGTGTACGTTTGGCTGGTCAATATTTATTACACATTTTAGATTTTGATATTTTTTCTTAGACTGGTCATAGTGACATGCATACTCCCTCTGTCCACAAATAAGTGTACGTTTGGCTTCAAAATTTATCCACAAAAAGTGTACTTCTACCTTTCCAATGCACTTTAAAGTAGAAAAAATTGCTTCACGGAAATCAAGTCCAATAACATTTAGCAAATGGTCTCTTCAATTTATTTATGGACGGAGGGAGTATGTGGGAGTAACTTAGATGTGATATCATGCATATGTTAATAGTCTAAGTTACTACTCCATAGTGCAAAATAACATAGATGTGGTATCATACAAAGTCTCATTTATTACAATGAACCTGAGGGGAGTAAGTTTGACTGAAGAAAATTGTTACACGTACACTTATTTAATGCGACGGAGGGAGTAAATACGCTGCAGCGCTGTTGCACGCAAAATAGCTAGACTGCAACGCTAGGGGCAGCTGCATGCATGGTGCAGCCCGCCCCGCCCAACGCTCTCGCATGCCACACTCGGTCCAATGGTCAATGGAGTGTGCCACGCTCGCATACCACGCTGTTGCACGTAAAAACGAGGAAGCCAATCAGATTCCAGAATCATCCATCCCACGGATCGCCAAGAGCTAGCCACGAAATCCTTCTAAGAGACGCCAACCAATCAGGTTGCAGAACAAGCCCTTTCACGGATCGCCCAGAGCCACCCGCGGAATCCTTCTAGAAGACGCGATCGGACGGCCACAGTGTCGCGCTAGGGTTAGATCTATGTTCCTCATTCGGCCTTAGGGTTAGCGGGGTTTAGGATGCAGTCAACGGGGTTTCACAAGTTTGACCAGACATTCAAATATGCATAAATAATTCAAAAAAATCAAAAAAATACAAAACCTTCGCATGGTGTCATGTTATGTGACATAGTTGTGAGGAAAAATATCAAACTTGGTCTATTGATCATATTTCAAAAAACCCTTCACAAAATGATCTATCTCCTCCGAGGTTTTCTGGCTTTCGGGTCAAATGACCAATGATATGGCTAGAATCAAGGAATAGTTTGTGATAATATGCCCATATTTGGCATGCATGTCTATAATAGGATGACTAACAATGTTGTAGCACAAAGTTTTCCTTTTCGACGCACAGAAAATCCATTTTCTATTTTCTGAGTGCCGAAAGAGGGGGGATTTGTGAAGCAACCACCAAATTGAAGTTTCAAAATGGTAACATCCTATTTTTCAAAAATACTAGACCACCTAGTATGTACAATTTCCCAACGTGAGTATCTCAAACCTTTTATTCCATCCCCGGTGAAAAAGACAAATCCTGCCGAATTGGCTGGAAGTGGGTAAGATATGAACTACAGGTACATGATCTCATGCTGATGATTTTTTGTAAAAATCATTTTTAGGTTCACAACATGCTATTTCATCAGAGATCCAATGCTAGTTTTGTGAGCCTCAACCCCTAGCTAAGAATATTTATGAAAACCCTTCAAGTTTGACCAGACATTCAAATGTGCATAACTAATTCAAAAAAAAATCAAAAAAATACAAAACCTTCGCATGGTGTCATGTTATGTGACATAGTTCTGAGGAAAAATATTAAACTTGGTTTTAGAAATGGTCGAAAAAAACTTGCTTAGAAATGAGGTGGTTTACCCTAGCTTTGGAGCCCATTTCTACCCCATTTTGGGTGAGGGTGAGTTGTACTTCACAAAAGGGATCAGGGTGAGGAGGAGTTGTATTGTACATATGAGAAAAACGTTGGAAGCTCATACAAACATAGAAAAGTGACATAGCTACATTTGTTGAAATTCAAATTTACCATCATATTTGAATTTTGTCCAAATTATCAACAAGTGACAAATTATTATAATAACAAATGTTTACAACAACAAGTGCCAAATTATTACAATAACAAATGTTTACAACAACAAGTGCCAAATTATTAAAATAACAAATGTTTACAACAACAAGTGCCAAGTTCAAAGTCTATTTCTTTTGGCTCTTCTTACCCCTCGTTTTCTTCTCCTTCACAAGTTTCACACCACACAACAGGTTTATGCTCTTCTTTTTCTTACCATTACCATCTGGCCTCCCCACAGCACGTCCAAGAGTCTCCTTCACCTCCTGCACCTCCTCAACAACCTCATGATCATGATCCAGAGCCTCATCAACATGGTCACTTTGCACCAGAGCCTCAAAAACATGGTCAGTTTGCACCAGAGCCTCAACAACAGGTTCATTTTGCACCAGAGCCTCAACAACAGGCTCATTTTGCACCAGAACCTCAACAACAGGCTCATTTTGCACTAGAGCCTCAACAACAGGCTCATTTTGCCCCTCATTTTGCACCAGAGCTTCCAAATAAGAAACGGTGTGCCCTAAAGCCTCAACAGTTTGCACATCATCCTCCAAAACAAGTTCAGATTGCACCTCAGCAGCACCAAACATGATCTGATTAGTTATCTTCTTTCTTTGGCCATTGATTCTTGCCCTTTTCATTGGCCAGCATTCATCAACAACAAGAGGTGGGACTTTTTCTCCACGCTTCCTCCTGAAAACAAGCAAGTTAGCTGGGGAGAAAAATCATCAACAAGAAATGGGATAGATTTTGGATGAACATACTTTGGCTTTTCAGCAGTGTATCTGCACTTGGTAGAGCCAGCTCGGTGTCCAAGTTCTTCACAGAGTTTGCATCTATTCTTGTTACCTTTTGGGCCCTTTTTGGCTTGGCATCTTTCTTTTCATCTTTCTTTCCCTTCTTCTGCTCCCACCTTTCTCAAACCAAGCCTTGAATTTACTCGCTTGGGCCTGCCAAATTTTCTTTTCATCAAAGGAGGACACAAGGAGAACTGAATGTCCACTTCAGGCCACTGAGACTGATCTGTAAGTGCTGGAATTGGTGTTCCATATGCAGCCTTGAATTTTGCTACAGAATAATACTCATGCAAATATGGGTGCATATTTAGCTTGTGTTTGGAGGCCAAGAAAAGTATGGCATGCTCACAAGGCTTCCCAGTGTGTTGCCACTCAAGGCATGTGCATTCATGCAATTGAGTGTCAACAACATGCCTCCTTCCAGTCTTTGTATCTCGACTTTCAAAGACCCCACAATGAGGATTTCTCAACACGCAAATGTGCAAGATTTCTGCTCCTATTGACCACCTGCTGCACAACATCAGGAAGCTTATCTCCTTGAAGAACATCACCAAGCCTTCTTCTCAATTCCCACAACCTCATGATCATGATCCTGATCTGGTCAACCATGTCATGGACAGGCAAGTCTTTTAACTCCTTCATTTTGTTGTTGAAACTTTCTGCCAAATTATTGTTGATATGATCACATTTGATGGCAGTGTTAAAACCAGACCTGTACCATAAAAGAGAATGGTAGGTTTCCAACCATGTACAAAACTTGACCCTATCCTCCTCAGAGCATGCCGCCTTAATCTTCTCAAGGTGATATGAATGTGTCCTTTGGTGTAAGATCTTGATGCTGGTCACATGAGTACAAAATGATCTCCTATGAATTTTTGATCAAATTCATCCACATATGGTCAAGCACTCCTCGCTCAGCATGAGGGAAAACAATCTTCACTTCATTTTCTAAACCTTTACATGCATCTGTGTGCACTGCCAATGGAGAGACTGGCCCTATGCATATTTTCAACTGCATCATGAACTATGTCCATGATGCCTCTGTTTCAGACTGAAACATGCCAATAGCTACAGGAAACATCCAATTGTGTCCATCTAAAGCATTGCATGCTGCTAGTTGACCATTCCACTTTCCAGTCAAGAAAGATGAGTCTATACTCAAATATGGACGGCACCCTGCTTTGAAGCCATCGATGCAAGGCTTTAAAGCCATGAAGAATTTAGAGAAGAAGACTTTCCCATCAGCTGTTACCTCAGTATCTATCTCCACAACACTGCCAGGTGACCTCTGTAGGGTTTCGTAGCATGGAAAACAAAAAATTTCTATCGCATACAAATAAACAAGCCAAGATCTATCTACTAGATTGTAGCAACGAGTCGATGTAATAACTCACCCTCGAAGATTACAAAGTGTTTAACGAGAGCGGATTCTCATGGGTGATGTAGTCGTACTCTTCCCGATCTCAAGATCGCGTAGACGATCCTTCCACGCTATGCTTACGCAGCGCTCCCTTGATCGGTCACACGTTTGGTACTGACGAAGACCTTCCTCTCCCTTGTTCCAGCGGTGGAGGTTGTAGCACTCTCCTCGCGATTCTGGCAAAGGCGTGGTACCTAAGCGGAGGGAGATCTCGCAGGGCTTCGCCTTAAGCCGGAGCGAGTATGGTGGACTATGAGAGATCCCTCGACAATCTAGGGTTTAGACACACCGAGGAGGGGGCTAGGCCGGTGGCTAGGGTTTCACCTAGGCGGCGGCGGCGAGTGCCCTAGGGCCGGCGGCGGCTATGGAGGCGGCGGCGGCTTGGGGCTAGGGTTTAGAGGTGTAGGAACTTGTGTCTAGGAGGGCAGCCCTGCCCCTCCTTATATAGGTGGAGGGGGCCAAGGGAGGAGTCCTCCCCAACTCGGCAGTGGTGCGGCCAGTGGGAGGAGGAACTCCTCCCCCAAGTCGGTTTCCACCTCTCACTCCACTTCCCAAAATTAGCCGTTTGACTTTCAAACTTGGCGTTTGACTTTTCAAACAAGGATTTCATTAATCCCTCTATTTTGTTCAGCGATGACACTTAGTACATGATGCAATCATACCAACTTGATATAACACATCCATGTACCCTTCCCCTCCGGAGTGCCGGACATTCCGGAACTTTCTAGAACATTCCCGATGAAAACACCAGAACCATTCCCCAACTCCGAAACGGGACTTTCCTTATATGAATCTTATTCTCCAGACCATTCCGGATCTCCTCGTGATATCCTGGATCCCATCCGAGACTCCGAACAACATTCCGTCTCTTTCTCATCATTCCATAACTACTCAAACAACGTCGAATCCTTAAGTGTGTCTCCCTACGGTTCGTGAATTATGCGGACATGATCGAGACACTTCTCCGAACAATAACCAATAGAGGAATCTAGAAATTCATATGGCTCCCACATATTTCTACGATTACTTTGCGATCAAATGAACCACTTACATACGATACCAATTTCCCTTTGTCTCACGATAGTTTACTTATCCGAGGTTATGATCGTCGATATCTCTGCATACCTAGTTCAACCTCGTTACTGATAAGTACTCTTTTCTCGTTCCCGTGATATGTGATCCCTTGTGAGCCAGTCACATGCTTGCAAGCTATTTGGATGACATTTCACCGAGAGGGCCCAGAGTATATCTATTCGTCATATGGATGGACAAATCCCACTATTGATCCATGTGTCTCAACCAATACTTTCCGAACACTCAATGCCACCTTTATAGCCACCCAGTTACAGTGTGGTGTTTGATGTCATCAAAGCATCCATCCGGTAAAGGTGATATGCATGATCTCATGGTCGAAGGAATTAGGTTACTATGTATCAGAAAGCATATAGCAATTGAACTATTAAAATGACTTGATCTTTATGCTACGCTTATCTATAGGAGTATGTCCACCATATCATTCTCCTAACGATATGATCTTGTTGTTAATAACATCTCAATGTTCATGATAGGGAAACCTCAATCATTTATTAACCAACAGGCTAGTGATGTATAGAGGCTACACTAGGGACTTCAATTTAAGTTTACAAATCCCACAAGTATTAATGTTTCCTTGTTAATACTATTATAGCATGAATGTAAACATTTATCATAAACACAAAGATATAATAATAACTACATTTATTATTGCCTCTAGGGCATATCTCCAACAGTCTCCCACTTGCACTAGAGTCATCTAATCTAGATTACATGGTAATATACCGAACACCCATGGCAGTTTGGTGCTGGTCATGTTTTGCCCTCGGGAGAGGTTTAGTCAACGGATCCGCCACATTCAGATCTGTGTGTACTTTGCAAATCTTTATGTCCCCATCCTAGACATGTTCTCGAATAGCGTGAAAACGCAGCTTGATATGCTTCAGCTTCTTGTGTGACCTTGGTTCTTGCGCATTGGCTATGGCGCCCATGTTATCATAGAAGATAGACATTGGGACCAGCGCACTAGGAACCACACCCAGCTCTGTAATGAACTCTTTCATCCATATCGCTTCTTGTGAAGCCTCCGAAGCAGCCATGTATTCCAATTCAGTTGAAGATCTCGCCACAACGCCTTGCTTTGCACTCCTCCATAATCGCTGCACCATTCAAAGTAAATACGTATCCAGATTGTGATTTAGAATCATCCGGATCGGTGTTCCAACTAGCATCGGTGTAACCATTAACAACGAGCTGTTCATCACCTCCATAAGAAAGAACCATATCCTTAGTTATTCTCAAGTACTTTAAGGATGTTTTTGACCGCTGTCCAATGATCCACTCCTGGATCACTTTGATATCTGCTAGTTAAACTAACAGCATATGCAATGTCGGGTCTAGTACATAGCATGGCATACATTAGAGATCCTATGGCTGAGGCATAGGGAGTCTTACTCATCCTTTCTCTATCTTCTGCCGTTGTCGAACTTTGAGTTTTACTCAAGGTCGTATTGGGCAACATGGGCAAGAACCCTTTCTTGCTATCTTCCATTCCAAACCTCTTTAGAACTTTGTCCAAATATGTACTTTGTGACAATGATATTAGGCGTCTCGATCTATCTCTATAAATCTTTATGCCTAATATGTAAGCTGCTTCGCCAAGATCCTTCATTGAAAAACTATTATTCAAATATTCCTTGACACTATTAAGAAGGTCTACATCATTCCCAATCAACAATATGTCATCTACATATAGTATTAAGAATGCTACAGAGCTCCCACTCACTTTCTTGTAAATACAAGCTTCTCCATAAGTTTGTATAAAACCAAAACTTTTGATTACCTTGTCAAAACGTTGATTCCAACTTCAGGATGCTTTCTTCAATCCATAGATGGACCGTTGAAGTTTGCATACCTTGTTAGCATCTTTAGGATCGACAAAACCTTTGGGTTGCATCATATACAACTCTTCATCAATGTCTCCATTGAGGAATGCTGTTTTGACATCCATCTGCCATATCTCATAATCATAATATGCAGCGATTGCTAACATAATCCTCACAGACTTTAGCTTCGCTACTGGTGAGAAAGTCTCATCATAGTCAACTCCTTGAATTTGTCGAAACCCTTTTTGCGACAAGTCGAGCTTTATAGACAGTAACATTACCATCAGCATCTGTTTTCTTCTTGAAAATCATTTTTTTCTCGACAGCCTTTCGGCCATCCGGTGAGTCCACCAAAGTCCATACTTGGTTTTCGTACATGGATCCAATCTCGGATTTCATGGCTTCTTGCCATTTATTGGAACCTGGGCTCATCATCGCTTCCTCATATGTCTCAGGATCATCGGTGTTGTCCACCAACATGACATTCATAACGGGATCATACTAATCAGGAGTGGTACGAGTTCTCGTTGACCTGCGAGGCTCTGTAGCAACAACAATCGAAGTTTCATGATCATCATCATTAGCTTCCTCTCTTACTGGTGCAGGCGTCATAGGAACTACTTCCGGTGCTGCGCTACTCGCAAGTTCGAGAGAAGGTTCGACAACCTCGTCGAGTTCTACTTTCCTTCCAGTCACTTCTTTCAAGAGAAATTCCTTCTCTAGAAAGGATCCATTCTTGGCAACGAAGATTTTGCCTTCGGATCTATGATAGAAGGTATACCCAATAGTTTCCTTCGGGTATCCTATGAAGACACATTTTTCCGCTTTGGGTTCAAGCTTGTCCGGCTGTAACTTCTTTACATAGGCTTCACAACCCCAAACTTTAAGGAACGACAATTTAGGTTTCTTCCCAAACCATAATTCATACGGTGTCGTTTCAACGGATTTAGATGGTGCCCTATTTAAAGTGAATGCGGTTGTTTCTAATGCATAACCCCAAAATGATAGCGGTAAATCTGTAAGTGACATCATAGAACGAACCATATCTAAGAGAGTTCGATTACGACGTTCGGACACACCATTACGCTGTGGTGTTCCCGGCGGTGTCAATTGTGAAAGTATTCCGCATTTCTTCAAATGCTCGCCAAACTCGTAACTAAGATACTCACCTCCACGATTAGAACGTAGAAATTTAATCTTCTTGTTACGTTGATTCTCTACCTCACTTTGAAATTCCTTAAACTTCTCGAAAGTTTTGGATTTATGTTTCATGAAATAGATATACCCATATCTACTCAAGTCATCCGTGAAGGTAAGAACATAACGATAACCACCGCGCGATGCTACACTCATTGGACCATACACATCGGTATGTATGATTTCTAACAAGTCCGTAGCTCGCTCTATCATACCAGAAAATGGAGTCTTGGTCATTTTACCCATCAGACATGCTTCGCATCTTTCAAGTGATTCGAAATCAAGTGATTCAAGAAGTCCATCGGAATGGAGTTTCTTCATACGCTTCACTCCAATGTGACCAAGACGACAGTGCCACATATAGGTCGAGTTATCGCTCGATTTCAAACGTTTAGCCTCAATGTTATTAATATGTGTATTTCCACTATCGAGATTCAATAAGAATAGACCATCTATCAAAGGTGCATGTGCATAAAACATATTACTCATATAAATCGAACAACCATTATTCTCGGATTTAAACAAGTAACCGTCTCGCAATAAACAAGATCCCGATATAATGTTCATGCTTAACGCAGGCACCAAATAACAATTATTTAAGTATAAAACTAATCCCGATGGTAGATGAAGGGTAGCATGCCGACCACGATCACATCAACCTTTGATCCGTTTCCAACGCGCATCGTCACCTCGTTCTTCGCTAGCTTCCGTTTATTCTGCAGCACCTGTTTCAAGTTACAAATATGAGCAACCGAACCAGTATCAAATACCCAGGCACTACTACGAGTACTAGTGAGATACACATCAATAACATGTATATCAGATATACCTTTCTTCTTGATGTTGCCGTTCTTCAAATCCGCCAAGTACTTTGGGCAATTCCACTTCCAGTGACCTTCTCCCTTGCGTAAAGCACTCAAGATCGTGCTTAGGTCCAGCCTTGGTCTTCTTCGTCGGCGTGGTAACTTTCTTACCACCCTTCTTGAAGTGTCCCTTTTGCTTAGACTTGCCTTTCTTGAATTTGGTGGTCTTATTGACCAACAACACTTGGTGTTCTTTCTTGATCTCTACTTCTGTAGATTTCAACATGGAAAAGAGTTCTGGCAATGTCTTGTTCATGTTCTGCATGTTGTAGTTCATCACAAAGTTCTTGTAACTTGGTGGTAGTGATTGGAGGACACGGTAAATCCCCAAAGCATTAGGAATCACTATACCCAAGCTTTGAAGTTTGTTTATGCGTCACACATCTTAAGCACATGCTCACCGACGGAGCGCCTCTTCCATCTTGCGCTAAAGAACTTTTCAGAAGCCTCATAGCTCTCAATTGCCGCATGAGTCTCAAAGATCAATTTGAGATCACGGACAATATTATGTGGGTCTGAATTCTCAAACCTTTTCTGAAGCTCCGATTCTAAACCATACAAGATAGCACACTGAACTGTGGAGTACTGTGTCTTCCGAGTGAGGTAAACATTCTTTACTTCATCGGTAGCATGGCTGCAGTGGGTCACCCAATGTGCATCCCGCACATAGGTCAAATTACCACCGTGAGGATAATCCTCAAATTGCGGAACCAATCCAAGTTGCTTCCATTGTTTTTCAACTTTTCTTTCTAGGAACACATTAAAATTGATGGTAGGGCTGCCATTGATCTACAACATATTTGCAATAGTTTAGACTAAGTTTATGACAAATTGAGTTCAAATTAATAATAAAATTAATCTAGGTGAACTCCCACTCAAAACAACATCCCTCACATTGTTTTAGTGATCACACGAACCAAATCCACCACATCAACACCGATCATCTCGAGAGTTGATATAGTTTCAATGGCGAACAATCGACATGTTCATCATATCTACTATATGATTCATGCTTTACCTTTCGGTGATCCGTGTTCCGAGACCATGTCTGTACATGCTAGGATCGTCAATATCAAACCTTAGTTTCCGCATGAGCAAATCTGGCTTGCTCACGTTGTATACACTTGCGGAATCTAACACACCCGATCATCACGTGGTGCTTCGAAACAACAAGTTTTAGCAACGGTGCTAACTAAGGGTGAACACTTTATGATTTGAAATTCATGTGCATGAGGGATCATCTTATAATGCTACCGTCGTTTACTAAGCAATACAAGATGCATAAAGGATTAACATCACATGCAATTCATAATATGTGATATGATATGGCCTTTCTTCTTTGTGCTTCCGATCTCCATCTTCAAGCACGAACATGATCTCCATCATCACCGACATTGCATCAAGGTCAATAACGCTTCTCCATGGTTGTCTTCCACCGGCTTCAACTATTACAACTACTTTGAATAGACACGCGGGTCTTAACATAAATTAAAGACAACCATATGGCTCCTGCCGATTGCCAACTTACAATAAGGATCATTGCATACATCAAATATAATCACAATCATGGCCATATCACATCACTGCACACCCCTGCAAAACAAAGTTAGACGCCTCTACTTTCTTTGCATATTTTACGTGGTTTAGGGCTTTCAATAAGTGTCATTCTAACTTACGAACATGAACCACAACATTGATACTAGTATTGTTAATCACCCGTTGTAAATTGGATCTTAACTATGCTAGGAGAAACAGGCACTCGCAAAGCCAATTATGCAATACAAGTTGCATGTCAAGGTGGAGCAAGTCTCATGAACGATGTCATGTAAGGTTAGCCCGGGCCGCTTCATCCCAACATCCCGCAAGATGCAAAGTACACAAGAAGCAATCAACAATAAAAGCATCAACGCCCATAATGACCATTGTGTTCTACTCGTGCAACAGATCTACATATAGACACAGCTCTGATACCACTGTAGGGTTTCATAGCATGGAAAACAAAAAATTTCTATCGCATACAAATAAACAAGCCAAGATCTATCTACTAGATTGTAGCAACGAGTCGATGGAATAACTCACCCTCGAAGATTCCAAAGCGTTTAACGAGAGCGGATTCTCATGGGTGATGTAGTCGTACTCTTCCCGATCTCAAGATCGCGTAGACGCGATCTTCCGGGCGCTATGCTCCGTTCAGCGCTCCCGCAGTCGATCACACGTTTGGTACTCGACGAAGACCTTCCTCTCCCTTGTTCCAGCAGGCAGCGGAGGTTGTAGCACTCTCCTCGCGATTCCGACAGCACAACGGCGTGGTACCGGAAGCAGAGGGGAGATCTCGCAGGGCTTCGCCTTAAGCCGGAGCGAGTATGGTGGACTATGAGAGAGCCCTCGATGATCTAGGGTTTAGACATGCTGAGGAGGGGGCTAGGCTGGCGGCTAGGGTTTAGAGGCGGCGGCGAGTGCCCTAGGGCCGACGGCGGCTATGGAGGCGGCGACGGCTTGGGGCTAGGGTTTAGAGGTGTAGGAACTTGTGTCTAGGAGGGGAGCCCTGCCCCTCCTTATATAGGTGGAGGGGGCCGGCCAAGGGGAGGGGAGTCCCTCCCCAACTCGGCTTGGTGGTGCGCCATCTCATGGTCTAAGGAATACAATATTTGACATAGGAAAAACTTCGCACGATCTAATTGCTTCGCTTAGTTTGGGTCTATCAACCATATCATTCTCCAATGATATGATCTCACTATCAATTGACAACTCATGTCTATGGTTAGGAAACCTTAACCGTCATTGATCAATGAGCTAGTCCATAGAGGCGTACTAGGGACACGGTGTTGTTCACAAACCACACAAGTATTAAAGTTTCCGCTTAATACAATTCTAGCATGGAATATAAACATTATCATGAACAAGAATTATAATAATAACATCTTTATTATTGCCTCTAGGGCATAATTCCAACAGTCTCCCACTTGCACTAGAGTCAATAATCTAGTTTACATTTGGCAACAATCTCACACCCATGGCACTGAGGTGCTGATCATGTTTTACACGTGGAAGAGGTTTAGTCAATGGATCTGCGACATTCAGATCTGTATGTACTTTGCTAATCTTCAGATCTCCATCTGCTATATAATCTCGGATTATATGAATCTTGCGGTTGATATGCTTGGTCTTTGGATGATATCTTGGTTCCTTAGCGAGTGCTATGGCGCCAGTGTTGTCACACAATATCTCCAAGTGGGTCCAATGCACTTGAAACACGCCAAGCTTCGATGATGAAGTTCTGATCCAAACTCCTTCACTTGACGCTCGGCAGCCATGTATTCCGCTTCTCAGTAGATCCCGATCACGCTTTGCTTGCAGCTTCTCCAGCTCACAGCCTCCATTCAAAATATACACGTATCCGCCTGAGATTTAGAATCATCCTTGTCGATTGTCGAAACTAGCATCGACGTAACCTTTTACGACGAGCTGTTCATCACCCCATAGACTAAGAACATTTCTTTAGTCCTATTTAGGTACCTTAGGATGTTCTTCACGGCTGTCCAAATGTTCCACTCGATCACTTTGATATCCGCTCATCAAACTAAGAGCATTGGACACATCCGTCTAGTACACAAGATGGCATACATGATGGAACCTATGGCCGAGGCATAAGGCACTTTGCTCATAGCTTCCCTATCATTTCGTAGCTGGACACCGAGCCTTGCTCAATATCTTACTCGACAACATAGGCACTGAACCTTTCAATGCCTTATCCATTCTGAACCTTTTCAGAACTTTGTCTAGGTATGTACTCTGGCTTAAAGCTATCAGGTGTCTTTGTCTATCTCTATAGATTTTGATGCCCAATATATAAGCAGCTTCACCTAGGTCTTTCATTGAAAAACACTTGTTCAAATAACTCTTCACATCGTTAAGCATGTTGATGTCATTTCCAATAATCAATATGTCATCCACATATAGTACCAGAAACGTCACCGAGCTCCCACTCACTTTCTTGTAGATGCAAGCTTCATAGCAATTTGGAACAAATCCAAAGCTCTTGATCACTTGATCAAAACGAAGGTTCCAACTCCGAGATGCTTGCTTCAGCCCATAAATGGAACGTTGAAGTTTGCATACTTTATCAGCATCCTTAGGATCGACAAAACCTTCGGGTTGCATCATATACAACTCTTCATCAATGTTGCCATTGAGGAAAGAAGTCTTGACATCCATTTGCCATATTTCATAATCATGAAACGCAGCAATTGCTAATAAAATCCGAATGGACTTAAACATCGCTACGGGAGAGAAAGTCTCATCGTAGTCAACACCTTGAACTTGTCTAAAACCTTTCGCAACAAGACGTGCTTTATAGACGGTAACATTACCATCCGCGTCCGTTTTCTTCTTGAAGATCCATTTGCACTCAACGGCCTTTCGGTCGCTAGGAGGGTCCACCAAAGTCCATACTTGGTTTTCGCTCATGGATCCCAATTCAGATTTCATGGCTTCTAGCCATTTCTCAGAGTCTGGGCTCATCATCGCTTCCTCATAGTTCGTAGGTTCACTGTCTTCTACTAACAAGACAACAAGACAGGTTGCTGCCATACCACTCAGAGGGCACGCGACCTTCTCGACTGCGACGCTCAAGAGCAGCATCGTCCAAGCTTCATGATCCTTGTCATTAGCTTCCTCTATTGTTGGTGCAAAGCTGGAACAATTTCAGGTGCTGCGCTACTCTCCAATTCAAGAGAAGGTTCAATAACCTCGTCTTGCTCTACTTCCTCCCACTCACTTCTTTCGAGAGAAACTCCTTCTCAAGAAAGGAACCGTTCTTTGCGACAAACACTTTGCCTTCGGTTCTGTGATAGAAGGTATACCCAATAGTTTCCTTAGGGTATCCTATGAAGACGCATTCGCTTTGGGTTCGAGCTTGTCCGCATCAACTTCTTGACGTAAGCTTCGCATCCCCAAACTTTAAGAAACGACAACTTAGGTTTAGCACCAAACCACAGTTCATACGGTGTCGTCTCAACGGATTTAGATGGAGCCCTATTTAAAGTGAATGCAGCGGTTTCTAATGCATAACCCCAAAATGATAACGGCAAATCAGTAAGAGACATCATCGATCGGACCATATCTAATAGGGTTCGATTCATGCTCGAGACACACCATTGCGCTTGTGGTGTTCCGGTATGAGTTGTGAAACGATTCCACTTGCTTTGAGATGCGTGAGAAAATCACAACTCAAATATTCGCCCCACGATCGGATCGTAGAAACTTAATCTTTCATTACGATGGTTCTCCACTTCATTCTGAAATTCTTTGAACTTTTCAAACGTTTCAGATTTATGTTTCATTAAATAGATATACCCATATCTACTTAAGTCATCGGTAAAAGTGAGAAAATAGCGATATCCACCGCTGTTAAACACTCATCGGTCTGCATACATCGGTATGTATGATTTCCAACAAGTCCGTTGTTCGCTCCATCATTCCGAGAACGGGTTTTGATCATCTTGCCCATGAGGCATGGTTCGCATGTGTCAAATGATTCAAAATCAAGAGACTCCAAAAGTCCATCGTAATGGAGTTTCTTCATGCGCTTTACACCAATATGACCTAGACGATTGCCACAAATAAGTAGTATTATCACTATCTTCTTTGGATCTCTTAGCCTCAATGTTATGGATGTGTGTTTCATCCCTTTCGAGATTTAGAAGAAATAAACCATTCACAAGAGGTGCATGACCATAAAAGATGTTACTCATATAAATAGAACAACCATTATTCTCCGATTTAAATGAATAACCGCCTTGCAATAAACACGATCCAGAAATAATGTTCATGCTCAACGCAGTACATAATAACATTTATTAAGGTTTAAAACTAATCCCAAGGTAAAACTAAGGAGAGCGTCTCGACGCCATCACATCAACTCTTGATCCGCTACAACGCCAAGATCGTCACCTCATCCCTCGCAAGTCATTGCCTATTCCGTAGCTCTGTTCGAGTTACAAATATTAGCAATCGAACCAAAGATCAAATACCCGTGCACTACAACGAGGGCTAGTAAGGAAAACATCAATAACATGTATATCAAATATACCTTTGATGGTGCCAGCCTTCTTGTCCGCTAAGTACTTCGGACAGTTATGCCCAAAGGACCTTGTCCTTGCAATAGAAGCACTCGATTGTCCGGCTTGGGACCGGACTTGAGCTTCTTCTCGCAGGGCAACGCGCTTGCCGCCGCCTTTCTTGAAGGGCTTCTTTGCACCTTTACCTTTCTTAAAGGAGGGCTTGTTGACCATCAACACATGATTATCCTTCTTGATGTCCACCTCCGCAGCCTTCAGCTGCGAAGAGCTCGGTGATCGTATCGGAACCAATCTGATTGTGAGTCACTACAAAACTTTTGTAGCTGAGGGAGTGATTGCGAACCTGTCAATCTTGAGCTCCTCCGAATCTTGCAGTCCAGCTTGCTCATATGCTGAGTGTAGCCCGACATCTTAATGGCGTGCTCACTAACGGAACTCCCTTCCTCCATCTTGCGCTTAAAGAACTTCTCGAGATCTCATATCTCTCGAACGGGCCCGAGTCCAAACATGGTTTTCAGCTCCTCGAGAATCTCAAAGGGCCCGGATAGTTTTCAAAACGATTTTGAAGTTTCGTTCCATAGCAAACAACATGGTGCTCTTAATCACACCATAATCATCTTTGCGCCGATCGATAGACAGCTTTCTCATCAGCCGCAGCTTGCGGTAGGGGTTACCTAACGCTTTCTCAAGGACATAGTCCTTTTGTCCGCCGCATGTAATGATTCTTAGATTTGCGGAACCGGTTGGTGAAGTTAGACCCATTGTTTCTAAGCTTTTCTTTCTCAAAGAAAACGTTGAAGTTGAAGTTGGACTTGGCCATGTGATCTACAGATTTGCAAGTACAATTTAGACTATGTTCATGATAAATAGTTCAACTTAATCAAATTACTAGATGAACTCCCACTAAATTCAACATCCCTCAAGTTGTTTAGTGAACACGATCCAAATTCACCACACCTAATCCGATCATCACGAGAAGAGATGTGGTTTCAATGGTGGACAACGGCGTCGATCATATCATTCATATGACTCATGCTTAACCTTTCGGTTCTTGTGTTCCGAGGCCATGTCTGTACATGCTAGGCTCGCTGTTAGACCCAAGTATTTCCGCTGCAGTAAACTGGCTTGCACCCGTTGTATGTGAGCGAGAGTCTATAGCACCCGATCATCACGTGATGCTTGGACACGATTTAACTTTCGCAACGGTGCATACTTGGGAGAACAGTTTTTATCTTGATCTTTATGAGGAATCATCTTATAATGCTACCGTCGATCTAAGCATAATAAGATACATAAAAGGATAAACATCACATGCATATAACTTTATGTGACATGGTATAGCCAATCTTCGCAAGAATGATCTTCATCTTGTGCGTTCGACATGATCTCCATCACTCCACCATGATTGCCTCCACCACGAATAGCAACTACAACTATTGCTAACTACTTAGCGATAAAGTAAAGCTATTACATGGCATATAAGAAGTTGACTGCAGGTCATACACAATTATAAAGACAACCATATGGCTCGCCGTTGTGTACTCATCGACATGCAAGTCGTGAAACATTACAAAACATGATCATCGACATTATACACATCACATCTTGGGCCATACCATATCACGAACACTCGCAAAAACAAGTTAGACGCCTCTACTTTGTTGTTGCATGTTTTACGTGGCTTATGGGAGTAGATGCTAAGAACGATTCTTACCTACGGAAAGCCACAACGGTGATATTATGGTTGACAAACTCCGTGTTAATCCCATGACAACTATAGTGAGAGAAACCGACATCCACCACCGCATGTGTGGTACAAGCCACACGCCAAGTGCGTAGCCGGTCTCGCTAACGACGCCGTCAGTAAGGTTGGCCTGGACCGCTTCAATCTCACTATCCCGCCATAAGAAGAACACAAACAAGAGGCTTGCAACAGAAAACATCAACGCCCGAACAACCATGTTATGCTCTACTCGTGAATCACATCTACGCATAGATCTAGCTCGATACCATCAAGGGTTTCAGCATAGTAAATCAAAATTTTCTACGGTTAACAGAGGGAAAGCCAAGATCTAATCTAGGAGATGCAAACAACGAGAGATATTGGATTAGATCTTCATACCCTTGAAGATTCGCAGACAACAACGCTCGTTGGAACGTGGGTGATGTAGTCGATTTCGCTTCTCCTCCTCGCGATCCGATCCGATCTAGCACCACAAGTGGCGGTGCCTCCGTGAGATGCACACGCAAGACTGACGCCTCCTCCTTCCTCGGACCAGCGAGTATGGTGGAGAGATGGATTGGATCTACAACACGACGGCGTGGTGTATATGGTGGAGAATTTCTGCAGCAGGGCTTCGCCTACAAACAGTCGGGAGGGAGAGTGGAAGGCAGCAGGGCTACTAGGGTTTGGAGGAAGGTGTGTGTAGGGAGGGGGCGCCCTAGCCCTCTATATATAGAGGGGGAGGGGGCGGCCAGCCCTAGCCCCTCCTCCAAGTCTTGGGCCAGCGGCCAAGGGAGGGAGGATGGGGGGATAGGGTTCTATCTCTAGTTTAAACGATTTAAACTTATCCCTCTTCTAGAAACCCTATCTCTAGTTTAAACGATTTAAACTCTCTAGGATCGGCTGGGCCCTATGGGGCCTTGTGCCCCTGGCCCAGTGCGGCCAGGACACTCCCTCATAGGCCCATGCCCCCTCCCGGAAGGTGGGACCACGTTGGCCCCTTCCGGAAGGTTCTAGAAGCTTCCGGTACAATACCGATTAACCCGAACAATTCAACTCCAAAACTGACCGCCTTATATGAATCTTATTCTCCGGACCACTCCGGAACCTCTCGTGATGTCCCGGATCCCATCCGCGACTCCGAACAAAAATTCATAAACCAAGTATCCAATCTATCCTAGCGTCGAGACACGTTAAGTGTGTGACCCTGCGGGTTCGAGAATATGCAGACATGATCTTCTATCAATAATCAACAGTGGGGTCTGGGCACCCATATTGACTCCCACACATTCATCGATGATCATATCGAATGAACCACGATGCCAGGATTCAATCAATCCCATATATATATTCCCTTCGTCTCGCGATATTTTACTTGCCCGAGATTCGATCGTCGGTATCATTATACCTAGTTCAATCTCGTTCACAGCAAGTACTTTACTCGTTCCATAATCCAATATCACTTTGCGATTAACTCCTTAACCACATGCTTGCAAGCGGTGTTGATATCGATTACCGAGTGGGCCCGAAGTATATCTCTCTGACTTGGGAGGGACAAATCCCATCTCGATACATACAACCCAACAGATACTTTCCGATCACCTGAGAGACACCTTTATGATCACCCTCTCATAGGATGACGTTTGATGACCTCAAAGCTTTCTTCCGATACCAGGGAGTTGTATTATCTCATGGTCTAAGGAATACAATATTTGACATAGGAAAAACTTCGCAAAGATGAACACAATGACACGATCTAATTGCTTCGCTTAGTTTGGGTCTATCCACCATATCATTCTCCAATGATATGATCTCATTATCAATTGACAACTCATGTCTATGGTTAGGAAACCTTAACCATCATTGATCAATGAGCTAGTCCATAGAGGCGTACTAGGGACACGGTGTTGTTCACAAACCACACAAGTATTAAAGTTTCCGCTTAATACAATTCTAGCATGGAATATAAACATTATCATGAACAAGAATTATAATAATAACATCTTTATTATTGCCTCTAGGGCATAATTCCAACAGAAGCAACCCGGCAACGACATTGATGTGTACCTAAGGCCATTAGTGGAAGAACTTTTACAGTTGTGGCACAAACCCGGCATACGCGTGTGGGATGAGCACAAGCAGGAAGAATTTAACCTCCGAGCATTGCTTTTCGTAACAATGAATGAGTGTCCTGCTCTTAGTAACCTTTCAGGACAGTCCAACAAGGGATACAATGAATGCACACACTGTTTAGATGAGACTGAAAGTATATATTTGGAACATTGTAAGAAGAAATGAGCATCGTCGATTTCTTTTGGCCAAGCATCCCTTAAGAAAGAAAGGCAAGCATTTCAATGGTCTGGCATGTCACCAGACGAAGCCTAAGGAGCGTACCGGTGCTGATATATTTGATTGTGTCAAAGATTTGGATCAAATGGTAACCTTTGGAAAGGGTCCCGGCGGAAAATCTGTTCCGAAGGACGCTGAAGGACACACACCCATGTGGAAGAAGAAATCTATATTTTGGGAGCTACCATATTGGAAATTCTTAGAGGTCCGCTCTGCAATCGATGTGATGCATATGACGAAGAATCTTTGCGTGAACCTGCTAGGCTTCTTGGGCGTGTATGGTTTCAAGGTCATGCCAGAATGGACGAAAGACCGTCAACGTATGAAAGACCCAGATGGCCTGCATCCAGAATGATTTCAAGGTCATGCCAGCTACGCTCTTACCAAACAAGAGAAGGAAATATTTTTTGAATGCCTAAGCAGTATTAAGGTCCCGTTTGGCTTCTCGTCGAATATAAAGGGAATAATAAATATGGCAGAAAAAAGTTCCAAAACCTAAAGTCTCATGACTGCCACGTGATTATGACAGAAATGCTTCCGATTGCATTGAGGGGGCTTCTACCAGATAATGTTCGAGTACCCATTGTGAAGCTATGTGCATTTCTCAATGCAATCTCTCAGAAGATAATCAATCATGAAGATCTACCACGATTACAGAATGATGTGGTCTAATGTCTTGTCAGTTTTGAGTTGGTGTTCCCACCATCCTTCTTCAATATTATGACGCACCTGCTGGTTCACCTAGTCGAAGAGATTTCCATTCTCGGTCATGTATTTCTACACAATATGTTTCCCTTTGAGAGGTTCATGGGAATCTTAAAGAAATATGTTCGTAACCGTGCTAGGCCATAAGGAAGCATCTCCAAGGGCTATGGAACAGAGGAGGTCATTGAATTTTGTGTTGACTTCGTTCCTGACCTTAGGCCGATTGGTCTTCCTCAATCGCGGTATGAGGGGAGACTGAGTGGAAATGGTGCTCTAGGAAGGAAATCAATAATATGTAGGGACGGACATTCTTACACCGAAGAACATTACACCGTTCTACAGAATTCTATCTTGGCATCCCCATATATCGAGGAACACAAGAAAATCTTACGCTCCAACAACCCTGGAAAGCATGACTCTTGGATTATAGATGAACACATGAAGAGTTTTGGCGGTTGATTGCAACATCTCATCAAAAACAACACTCTTGGAGATCATCTATACTTGTTGTCTAGGTCACCATCTTCGACTATATCGACTTTCCAAGGGTACGAGATAAATGGGTATACATTTTACACGATAGCCCAAGATAAAAAGAGCACCAACCAAAACAGTGGTGTCTGCTTTGATGCAACAGACAACAATGGGTCAAAGACCACATATTATGGTTACATAGAGGAGATATGGGAACTTGACTATGGACCTACTTTTAAGGTCCCCTTATTTCGGTGCAAATGGGTCAAGCTGACAAGAGGAGGGGTTGAGGTAGACAAGAAATACGGAATGACATCGTTGGATCTCAACAATCTTGGGTACTTAGACGAACCATTCGTCCTAGACAATGATGTGGCTCAGGTTTTCTATGTGAAGGACATGTCTACCAAACCTAGAAAAAAGAAAAAATAAGAAAAAGAATACATCAGACGATGAGCCAAAGCGCCACATAGTTCTTTCAGGAAAAAGAAACACCGTGTGTCGTGGGAATGGTCACTGCAGATGCTGCAATCGGCAGCGAGTAGTAGAACGAGGGGCAAGGGCGGCCAGCCATCTGCGGTGCGAGATGAGGGCGGAGACTGTGGTTTTACCTGTGTTCGGCCCCCCGGAGGGTAAAGACCTACTCCTGCTAGATTGTATTATGGAGGTGGTACAATGGGCGAGCTCGGCGGCTAGGCAGCGAGTCGCTTGGGGGTATGATGGAACATATCTCTACTCGCCCTCCAGGGAGGTTTATATAGGCTTACCTCCCCTAGGGTTTACATATCTCAACCGATTCGGTTAAAGCTTCGGTACTCGTTTAACCTAATCCGACTGGGCCTATCTACTCGGGCCTTCACTTCCACCGCTTGGTTCCCATTGGCTTCAATCCGCCGCCTTGCGTGCCCACTCGCCAATTCTTGGGTCAGTCGGAAACGGCCTGCTGGGTATACCCCGGTAGGCACATCCCCATCAGTAGTCCCCAAGGCCGGTGTCGATTAGGCATAGGTGGTCGGCAATCGAGCATACGGTGCTGAATAGACATCCAAATAATCGGCGGGCTCAGATAAAGGAAAAACTAGTCATCGCCGCGGCTTTGGCGAGTCGAGTCGGCGAAACACTGTCATAGTGGTCGGGTCGGCGAGCCGAGTGGCTGAAGTTGGACCGTTAAACGTGGTCAAACTAGCCGTTGGAGTAATCCAATGGTAACTTTTGGCGTAATCATCGCGCGGTAACGGTTCCCTGATTTGGCGGGTAACAACCGCTATATAAGAGGAATGGCAGGTGATCAGAGAACCACCTCCTCACCATTTCCTCCGACTGCGCGCACCTTTCATCTCCCTTCGCATTGCGATCCAGCCGACCTGAAATCCCCCGACCCCCAGCAAATCTCTCCGCCATGGCCCTCTCCACCGAGCCGTGGGGTAGATCTAAATGCACGAGGGCGCAGCTGGCTTCCTTCGAGGAGGCCGGGATCTTGCGAGCCGGCTGCTGGCGCATTCCCGCAGCCGGAGAGACGACCCCGAATCCACGAGAGAGGGAGTTCATCTGCTTCAGCAGCCATCTTGAACGGGGGCTAGGGTTCCCCACATCCCTGTTCTTCCGGCGCTTCTGCGCCTACTACGGGATCCAGCCTTCAGATCTGGGCCCCCATAGCATCGAGCAGCTCGCCATCTTTGTGGCGTTCTGCGAATGCTACTTGAGCCGCCCTACTTCCCTCTATGGCAAGATCTATTCCACGGACGGATCAGCCGCGAGGAAGCGGGCGGCCCAATGCTGGTCGCGGGCGGCCTAACCTTCCAGCTCAAGTCGAAGGCTTCATTCTTCGACCTGATGCTGCCCGCCAAGGCAGCGAGCGACTGGAAGAAATCGTGGTTTTACGTAGCCGAGGCGACCCCGGAGGGCGAGACGGCGATCCCGCGGTACTCCATCAATCGGTCCGAGCCGCGCCGTCTCCAAGTCGGCAAGCTCCCCGACGACCAGCGGATGGTCGTCGACGAGATGCTCCAGACCATCCGTGGTCTGAAGAAGAAGGGCCTCCAGACGATAAACCTGTACAACTGCTGGCTCGGGCGGCGGCTCGTCCCGCTAGCTCGGCGCGAGCACTACATGTACCAGTACATGGGCCGGGAAGACTCGACGAAGGCCTGCCTCGACGAGTGGAAGCTGGAGGACTACATCCTAGCACTGAAGAAAATCACCCAGGCGGTATACGACAGTGCCGGGTCGCCCCACACCGCAGAGCGTCCAGCCCCAACGGTAATCACTTCACTTCGCCGCGATGCAGTTTATGCAACAGCGTAATTCTAACTTCATCTTGTATTCATTGCAGCTATTCCAAGTGGTGGAAGGATGGATCCCACCGTCGGACGACGAGAACTCGAGCTCGTCCGTCCAGGACGTGGGCGAGTCGCCTCCCGTCAAGGGCGATGCCGGGAGTAACGAAGGCGACAGCGACGACGAATCCGAAGAGGAAGTCGCCCCACTGCTCCGCAAGACCCGTGGGTAGCGTCAACGTGAGCTTGAGGCAAGTAAAAGCCTCGAGCGTCACGATGACGACGACGAGCTTCCAGAAACCACCTCGCGCCGCCAGGCGACTCCATCGAAAAAGAAGAAGAAGAAGGAAAAGGAGGTGAAGGCGCCTACGAGGAAGATGAAGACAAAACCGACGAGGCCGGCCTCGCCGCCACATTCAGCGAGCAGTTCTGACGCCCCTAGCCCGGCCAAGGACGAGGCGCCGCCAACGACAGCCGCGTTGGACATGGCCACCATCGAGGTACCTCGGCGCCGATGTTTCGCACTCGCCCGATCGGGCTGGGGACGCTGGTCGCAACGGGGGTGCCTCACAAGGAAGCTCCCGTTGAAGAGGTTACAGAGGCTCCGGTTGCAGCTTCGACGACGAAGAAGCCGTCCGTGTCTTGGGCACGCGATGTCCTGGACATGGGGCTCAGCGCCGACTGGGCCCTGAACTGGAGAAGCTAGCCGGCCTCCGCACGGGGCTGCGCTTCATTCCGGTCGCCAAGTGAGTGCACTCGCCTTCCTTTGTCTCCCATAATCGCTTGAATTATCTTGCTTATATGATTGATGTACAGGACCGGAGTGAAGAGGATGGGCCACCCAACCGTGGCTAAGGTGCCACCCGTCGTCAGCGAGGAAGATCCTTCCCGCAAGAGGAAGGCGGACGAAGTCGTCGCCCCTGCGGATGGCGGCAAGAAGGCCAAGGGTGACACCGCTGCCACGATTTCGACGACACGGCGGCGCCGGGCTGGACCTGCAATGGAGGCGTCGCGCCCACGGCGAGGGCGCTCCCTTGCCTGGAACGGCCGAGCCGACCTCCTTTGGGGCGGGTGCCTCTATCGCCACCTTCCCGCGCTTCATGACCAAGGCGGCCGCGGCGAGTGGAACTTCGCCCTCGAGCCACGCTCCTGGGATCGCCGATGCTGAAGTCGACCAACGTCGTGGGCATACGCCGGCTCTCCTCGCGTCCGTGGACGCGATACAACTCCACGGCATGCTTGGCGCAGCCATCCGGGTACATCCAGTCCCCGAGGATCAGGTCGTTGCTTTGCAGCGGCCTGATTCTTTTAATGTCTTATCTTTATTTTTCGCATCCAGCCCCGAAAAGACGCCGCGCTGAATTTCAGCGGGTGGGCACTTAGGAATTTCTTTGAGTACCAGTCCCCGAGTGCGCACTCGCTGAATTTCAGCGGGTGGGCACTTTAGGAATTTCTTTGATTGCCAGTCCCCGAGTGCGCACTCGCTGAAATTCAGCAAGTGGGCACTTAAGAATTTCTTTGATTAACTTTTTGGTGATGTGCAGGGTCTGCAACTTGAATCGGCTGACCGATTGGTGGCGAAGCAGCGCGCGGAGAAGGAACTGGCCATCGTCCAGGAGGCGAACAAAGGGCTTCAGGTTGTTGCCACGAAGGCAGAGGAAGCTCGCCAGGGGCTTGTCCCCGCTGGTGAATTGGCGGCGGCGCAATCGGCTTTGAGTTCGGCTGAACAGCGGATCACCGACCTCGAGCGCAAGCTGCGGGAAGGGAAGGAAGAAGCGAGCTCGGCTGATGGGCGAGCCAAGGCCGCCATTGCAGCCGCCGAAGAGGATCGCAAAGTGTCGGATGCCCTTGTTGCTGGGCTTCAGGACGACCATACATCGCTTCAATGCTTCATCACGGATCTCGCCTACCGTTGATTGGTAAGTGCGTCTGCCTCTTTCAGTAGTTGTGCCATTTGTGGTGTCCGTCGTATTCATTATTGTCTTCTACTCGCAGGTCGCATCATTGATAGCGCGGAAGAGGCGATCTCGTTCGACGCGCGGCAGTGTGTAAGCATGCTTGTCGACTCGGCAACGTTGTCGGTGACGTGCATCCATGCCTATCTCCAAGAGATATCGCCCACGGAAGTGATTCCCAGCGACCTCGTTGAGGTGTGGAGGTATTTGGAGAAGGCGCCCGCGGTCGTTGAGTTCATGACGCGGTCGGCGTTTCGGCGCGGAGCGGCGATGGCACTTAGTCTTGGACTTGCCCACTTTCCCGAGGACTTCGACATCGACGATGTGAAGAGTGGCTTTCCGAGGTCCTCAAGTTGCAGGATCGCGCCGCCGCGTACTCGGAGCGTGTCTGGGCAATGGGCGACCTCCTTCCGTACCAGGAGACGGTCGTCATGCTGAACGACCCCGAGCCGCCGCATCGTGATTTCAAGGTCGAGAAACCCTTCCGCGCGGCGATGGCGGGTGAACTAACGACGTATCCGTCGAACCCGTACACGCCGTTCATCCGCAATCGCCGGGATGTTGGCGAGTCGTTGTCTAAGCCTGCAGAATAGGATAGTTTGCCTTGTGGCGTTAGTAGCAGGTCTGCCATGCGGGCATATTTTGTAATATGAGACAATGCAACATGCTATCGAATGAGACATCGTGTCTATTTTGGTATTTGTCGCGTGTTTGTGATTGACGTTTGAACGAGTCCCCGAGCGCGTCCGCCCTTTTGTGGGGTTTACCTCGTATGTGTTATGTTTGTTGTTTTTGTGTGTTTGTGATTGTGGTCAACTCGCCCAGGCTTGAAGAGCCAGTCGCTAGACGACTCCCTTGAACGCTCTGTACTTCGCCGTTTTCCCTTGCGCGAACGAGGTCGGGTGGCCGAGTCCCCGAGCGTGGTACTTGGCTGTTCCAGTCGCGACTCGAGGGTGAGTGAGGACTTGGCGCGTTAGTTCGAGCGCGTCACTCCTGCCTGACCCGTGGGGTCAGTCGCGTGGCGAGTCCTGGGCATGCTCTCTTACTTGGCGTTTTCCCAGACCGCTCGCAGTGAACTGGTCTGTAGTCCCCGAGCGTGGTACTTAGCCGTTCGAGTCGCTATGTCAAGGATGCGGAGGACCATGGTCGCTGTAAGAAGCGTGGGCAGTTGTCTTGGTTCGTAGAACCAGTCGAGCTAGGCGACTCCAATGGGGATCCGGGTAGGCGTTTTTCATGGACAATGCAAGACCTGAGGTAGATTCAGTGCCCTTGCACCGCACTACTTAGCCGTGCTGATCGCTGTACCAAAGGTTGACTTCTGCGGTTAGCGTAACGCTGTTATTACGAGTGCGAGTGGCACAAGACATGGAGAGTAGGCGCAATTTGCGGTAACCATTTCTTTTTATTTCATAGCGACTGGAGAGTACATATATGGGGTTCTAGGCGTAGAACTTCCGTAGGAGGTTTACATTCCATGGTCGCTTGACGTCGAGTTCGCCGTCCCCGCGGACGTCGATGAGGTAGTAGGCGTCGTTGCCGAGTACTCGCCCGATGGCGAATGGCCCTTCCCACGGAGGGGAGAGCTTGTGCATGCCCTTCTTGTCCTGGATGAGGCGTAACACCAAGTCGCCCTCTTGGAAGATGCGAGTCTTCACCCGCCGGCTGTGGTAGCGGCGGAGTCCCTGCTGGTAGATAGCGGTGCGTGACCGAGCGAGGTCACGTGCCTCGTTGAGTTGATCGACCCCGTCTTGGCGGGCGAGCTTGTTTGCGGTCTCCGTGTAGTGGACGACCCGCGGCGAGTCGTGCTCGAGGTCGGTGGGCATGACTGCCTCGGCGCCGTAGACCATGAAGAAGGGGGTGAACCCTGTCGACCTGTTGACTGAGGTGCGGATCCCTCAGATGATGAGGGCAACTCTCGACCCAGCACCGCGGTGCGCCGAGTGGTACTTTGGAGTCGCGGCTTGTGCCGTGGAGGATGCTTTGGTTGGCCTGCTCACCGGCCGTTGGATTCCGGTGGGCGATCGATGCAGGTCGAGCCGAATGTGGTGCTCTTCGCAGAATTCACCATGGCTCCTTTGGCGGTTGGCCGTTGTCCGTGATGATGCTGTTTGGGGAACCCGTAGCGATATATGATCTCGCCAGAGGAATTTGGTGGCGGTCTTCCCATCGCACTTCCGAATCGGCTTGGCTTCCACCCACTTTGTGAATTTGTCGACCGCGACCAAGAGGTGGGTGTAGCCGAGGGAGCCTTCTTGAAGGGGCCTACCATGTCCATACCCCACACATAATGGCCGGTGATGGGGATTGTTTTGTTTTGAGCCTGAGCTCGGCACGTGCGTCTGGTTGGCGATTGGCACCCGGCGCACCGCTGGACAATGTCGACAGCGTCGGCAGCGGTGGGCCAAGAGAGCCATGTCGCATAGCCTTGGCGACAAGAGAGCGGGCGCCGCGCAGGCCGCAGCCACCGGAGTGGATGTCGTGGAGAATCTTGCGCCCTTCGCGGGTTGGACGCAGCGTTGAACACGCTGGTGACATCAAGGCCAGGAGCTCGCCGTCGGCGATGGCGTAGAACTTGCATCGACAGCGATCATCCGAAGCCTGTTTCGTCTAAATGCGGCAAGGTGCCGGCTTCCGTAGGCGATATAGGGCTTGGTCCAGTCGTTCGCTCGCTGACGAAAAGTACCAGGGCTGCCTCTGGTTGGAGCGGGACTCCGATGTCGATCTCCCTCGGTGGAGAGACTGACGGCTTGGTGATCGTGTCGAGGAATACACCGGCGGGTGGTGCGAGTCGAGCCGACCCGATGCGAGAGAGTGCGTCGGCCTCCTCGTTCTTCCGCCTGTCGATCCACTCGACGGAGTAGCCGGTGAAGTGTCCGCCCAACTTGTCCACTGCTTGGCGGTATGCCGCCATGGTGGGGGAGATGGCGTCGCAGGTGCCAGCGACTTGCCCCGCGACGAGGTCGGAATCTCCATAGCAGCGTAGGCGGTTGACATTCATCTCCTTAGCAGCTCGCATGCCGTGGTGTAGGGCCTCGTACTCGGCCATGTTGTTGGTGCAGGGTGTGAAGTCGAGGCAGAGGATGTAACGGATCTTGTCGCCCTTTGGTGAAGTTAGCATGATCCCTGCGCCTGCGCCGTCCGTGTTCTTGGAACTGTCGAAGTGCAGGCTCTAGTAATGGAGGTATGGAAGCTTCTCTGGCTGCTGGGCCTCTTCCCAGTCAGCGATGAAGTCCGCTAGGGCCTGCGACTTGATCGCTTTTCGCGGCTCGTATTTGATGTTGTGGACGCCGATCTCGACGGCCCACTTGGTGACCCGCCCGGTCGCCTCACGGTTGCGGATGATGTCCTGCAGTGGTGCCGAGGAAACGACCATGATCGGGTGCTCTTGGAAGTAGTGCGGCAGGCGCCGCTGGGGTCTGAACACCGCGTATACCAGCTTTTGGTACTAGGGGTACCGCTGCCGCGACTCAGTGAGGACCTCGCTGATGTAGTAGACCGGTCGCTGTACTGGGCGCTCCTTTCCTTCCTCCGGTCGTTCGACGACCATTACGACGCTGACGACGCGCTCGGAAGCCGCTACGTAAACCAGCATGGGTTCTTTGTCGGCGGGGGCGGCGAGTAGCGGTGCGGCGAGTAGCACCTTTTTGAGATCGCGGAGCGCGTCGTCCGCCTCCTTGTCCCACTGGAAGGTGGGGTTCTTGCGCATCAGGAGGTATAGGGGCATCGCCGCTTAAGCGGGGATGAAGCGACTGAGAGCCGCTTCTCGCCCGGCCAGTTTCTGGACGTCGCGCAGGCACTCGGGTTTGCCGAGCCGGGCGATCGTGTCGATCTTCGTGGGGTTCGCCTCAATCCCTCGTTTGGAGACGACGTACCCCAGTAGTTGTCCTGCAGGTACACCGAAGGTGCATTTGCCTGGGTTGAGCTTTATCTTGTATTTTCGCAAGTTGGCGAACGTTTCCGCCAGGTCGGCGAGTAGGTCGCCCTGGCGAGCGGACTTTACGACCACGTCGTCTATGTAGACGTGGATGTTGCGGCCAATTTGGCTTGCAAGGCATTCTTGCATGCACCGCTGGTAGGTCGCCCCGGCGTTCTTGAGGCCGAAGGTCATGGCGGTGTAGCAGAAGGCTCCGAATGGCGTGATGAACGCCGTCTTCTCCTCGTCCTCGACAGCCATTTTGATCTGGTTGTAACCAGAGTAGGAATCGAGGAAACACAGCGACTCCGAGCCCGCGGTGGAATCGATTATCTGGTCGATCCGCGGGAGGACGAACTGCTCCTTTGGGCAGGCGCTGTTCAAGTTTGTGTAGTCGATACACATCCTCCAGGTGCCGTTCTTCTTCTCGACCAGGACTGGGTTTGCCAGCCACTTGGAGTACTTGATTGGCCGGATGAAGCCTGCCGCGAGTAGACGCTGCACTTCCTCGGCAATGGCTCGGCGGCGCTCTTCATTGAAGGGCCGCAGCGACTGCTTGACGGGTCGCACTTTGGGGTCGGTGTTTAGTTTGTGCTCAGCGAGCTCCCTAGGGACACCAGGCATGTCGGAGGGCTTCCATGCAAAGATATCCCTGTTCTCACGGAGGAACTCGATGAGCGCGCCTTCCTAGGCCGGGCTCATCTCGTTCCAATCGCCACCGCTGCCGAGTCACCGGGGACCAGCTCGACGGTGCGCGTGTGCGTCGTTGCCTCAAAGGTTGAGGTGTTTGTGCCCTCCGAGTTAGGCTTCTTGAGTATGGTGGGGTCATCATTGTTCACCCCGCTCGCGTACTTGGCGAGCTCGTCAGCATGGTTGGCCTCTGCCACGATGATAGCATCGGCGAGCTCGGCTCCTTTGGCCTCGCACTCGGCGGCCATGTCGGGGTCGCCGTTGATGGTGATGACGCCGCACGGCCCAGGGAGCTTCATCGCGTTGTACGCGTAGTGTGGCGCTGCCATGAACTTGGCGAACGCCTGGCGCCCCAGGACGCAGTGGTAGGGGCTGTCGAAGGGCACCAGCTCGAAGACGATCCGCTCAGTGCGAAAGTTTGCTGGGGTGCCGAAGGTGACTGGCAGCGTGACCTTACCGATCGGGTACGCCTTCCGACCGGGGACGATGCCGTGGAACGTGGTGTGGGTTTTCTCAATCATCGACTGCGGGAGCCGCAGCCGCCTGAAGGTGTCTAGGTACAGGATGTTGATGGAGCTGCCGCCGTCCATCAATGTTTTGGGGAGCCAGTAGTCGCCCACTTTTGGCTTGACCACCAGGGCGACTCGCCCTAGATACTCGATGCGCGGCGAGTGGTCCTGGTGACCTGTGTGATGGGTCGCTCCACCAGTTGAGGAACTGGGGAACGTCCACCTGGGCCACCGCGTTGACGGCGACGGCGCAGGTGATGACCTTCTTCTCGCGCTTCGTGTTGAAGCCGGTGAAGGTATGGAGCGACCCGGCAACGTTGCCGAACTTTCCGCCGTTTGGCGGGTTGTTGTCGGGGTCCTCCCTTGCTCGCCGTGCCTTCTCAATCTCCCTGAGGGTGTGGCAGTCAGCGGTTGTGTGCGTTGCGGGCTTCCCTTCCCTGCTATGAAACGCACATGGTTGGTTAAGGAGGGCCGGGTGAACCTTGGCTTGGCTCAGTTGCCGCAAGCGGCGTTGTCCTCCGTCATGGCGGAAGTTTTGGGCTCGCGTTGCTGCGTTCGGCGTTATAACGAAGTCGACTCGCCCGTCATTGCGGCGCTTGCCGGTGAGGCGAGTGTTGCTGTAGCGTAGGTCGGATCGTCGTCCGATGTCGTTGCCGCTCGTGCGGCGTTGACCTCCTGACTCGTCGTCAGTTTCCTGGTTTGGATCTTCCTCCGCACTGCTTGGATCTCGAGGAGGTCGGGATGTTGTCGAGTGTGTAGAGTGTCGCTGAGCTTGGCGACCAGTGGCTCGTAGCGGCACGAAGTCTTGAAGCAATGGATCGCGGTGTCGGGTGGATGCCGACCGCAGTACCGCAGTTCTTGCCACCGTTGGACCCGCTATGGTCGATTTGCTGGGTCCCCGGACGCACGCCCAGGTCCTCAATGGTGGTGGCGCTGGTGTAGGAGCACTCGAAATGCCCGACGAAGGCGTTGCATCTCTTCCTGTGAGTCGATACTGTCACGGGGAGGGTGTTGATCCACGCCCGCACGCCCTTCCATCATCGGGAGGTAACGGCTAGCAGGTCGATGTGGCTCGCGATCCCCATTGCCATGAGGTATGTGTCGAGCCAGACGGCGGGTCGTTTAGGGTCGATTTTTCTATCTCCTTCGCGCCTTGAACTTTGGCGGTACTTTTCGCCTCGGATCATTGGTCCGGCACTTGGGGCCGAGTTGACTGGCGACCATGGGCTCGCTGCCGTCGCGATTGGTTAGGTGTGTCGCAGGTCGTCGGGCTGGCGCGCGCCAGCTTTGGTTGTTGATGATATGGGTGCGGCGTCGATGGGTTGCCCGTTGGCGGCAACGGTTGGTCGCTGGCCTGGGTCGCAGGAGAGTGCCGCGTCGTGGGTCGGTGTTGGAGCTGTAGTGGCTCGGTGGCGGGCAGTTGAGGGTGTTTGCCGCTGGCTGGCCGCTGAGGCCGCCCCGCTTCTCAACGAACGCAGTATACTCGACCGCGAGTGGCGCGCTCTTTGCTGCTCGACGGCCTTTGCGGCAGGGCCTCGACGTATTGGATCTGCGAGCGCGCTCGCCGGTGGCCATGATCTTTGTCGGCCGCCTGCCTGCCACGAGGTTGTCCATTGGGGTGGAGAATAGTGGAAGGCCGTTTGCGTCTCGCTCCCGTGAGGAGACTACTATCCGCGGCTGGTCCCTGGGGGGTGTGCGGTTGGGTGGAGGTGGGGCGCCCATCACCGTCGATCCTGGCGGGGGTCGGGCACTTCCTCCTGGTGGCGCGTTCTCGCAGATCGCGCGCTCGGCCACGCGGGCCGGGTCGTTTTCGTCGTCAAAGTTGAGGGCGCCTGAACGGTGGGGTTCAGCGCGACCTGATCCGCTGTTGGTGGTAGCGCGATAGCTCCTGCGCCACCTGCCGAGGCGAAATTTTCACGCTTCGCTTGCTCCTTGCGCCGCCCGCCAGCCAGCGGAGTTCCTCGACCTCCGTCGCCGTGGCGTTAGGAGGGATTGGGGTGGAGAATGGATCCTCCGGCGGATCGGTGTCGGTCGCCATGTAGGTCGCAGCGTGGCGGCCGGTTCCGTCACGGAGGTCGGCGGAGTTCTCCGACCCGGAGTCGAATTCGAAGATCCCGAGGATGGAGGGGTCCTCGAAGTCTCCCATGTTGGAGACCTGGGTGATGGAGCCCGCGGGTGAAGCTGGTAATGGACCCGGCGAGTGAAGCCGGGGTTGCCGAGTCGGCGTCATCGTTGAGGGCCGCGTCTTCCGCGGCCGCGGAGTTTTCGGCCACGTCGCTGTGGGCCGAATTGTACTCGGAGGCGAGGCGATGGATCGTGCGGATCTGGCTCTCGGAGAGCCGATCGTGTGGCGGCGACTCACGGATGCGAGCCGAGTCCTCCGAGATGATGACGTTGGTGAGGCCGACGAAGAGGCTGATCGTGCCGACCGGCAGGATCACGCTGTGCGTGACGGGTCGCGCCACGGACGTAGCTGCTCGGCAAGATTTGGAGCATCTCGCCGATCGCTATCATGCGCCGGTGGCGACTGGCCTCGCTGATGGGCAGATTGGATCTCGCCAGAACACCGCCGACCGCCAGCCCCACGGTGGGTGCCACGCCGGGAATGGTCACGGCAGATGCTGCAATCGGCAGTAGTAGAACGAGGGCAAGGGTGGCCAGCCATCTGCGGTGCGAGATGAGGCGGAGACTGTGGTTTTACCCAGGTTCGGCCCCGGAGGGTAAAGACCTACTCGCTAGATTGTATTATGGAGGTGGTAATGGGCGAGCTCGGCTAGGCAAATGAGTCGCTTGGGGGTATGATGGAACGATTCTCTACTCGCCCTCAGGAGGTTTATAGGCTTACCTCCCTAGGGTTTACATATCTCAACCGATTCGGTTAAAGCTTGACTGCTTAACCTAATCCGACTGGGCCTATCTACTGCCTGGCCTTCAGCTTCCATCGCTTGGTTCCTCATGGCTTCAATCCAACAGCCGTCTTGCAGGCCCACTCGCCAATTCTTGGGCCAGTCGGAAACGGCCTGCTGGGTATACCCCGGTAGGCACATCCCCATCACCGTGGGAGTGGAGGACAAGACAGACATGTCAGAAGATTGTGATAAGTTTCATGAAATTTTGCCCTTCGCGGTGAAGGATGACCCAAGCATCATGTTAATGAATGAAGATGCTCCATGGATACGGCGGGATCAGAAAGGAACACACGTAAAGAAATGATGTGTAATAATTGTAACATTTTATGAGTGAAGATGCTCCATGTTCCATTTTTATAGTGTTGTCTGCAAGCAATCTTGAGTGTGTTAGTCCCGTTTTGTGGCTGGACCGGGACTAAAGGGGGGGCCTTTAGTCCCGATTCATACTTACCATTAAGATCTGATCTCCAAACGCGTGAGGTCACATATTAGGGAGTGCCTCTATGACTAGTTTCTTGGAGATGCCGGAGGACTGGGCTCCGGCGGCATCTCCCTAAAACTGGCCGTAGTGGTGTCCCTGCTCTCGAAAACCATCTTGCAGCTTGTAACTTCTCTAACTAGATCAATACGCCTGGGAGCTAACTAATTTCACATATTAGGGAGTGCCTCTATGACCAGTTTCTTGGAGATGCCGGAGGACTGGGCTCCGGCGGCATCTCCCTAAAACTGGCCGTAGTGGTGTCCCTTCTCTCGAAAACCATCTTGGAGATGCCTCAAACTGGCTGGAGGACTGGACTCACAAGGATGCCTATTTATAGTACAAGCAGCTCAACATAATGTCTTCACTCACGACATAATGTCGACACTCGCCCCCTATTATTAGTGCTGACTCATGTTTTGTCCCGGTTGGTGTCTCCAACCGGGACTAAAGGTTCATCTTTAGTCCCGGTTGGTGACACCATCCGGGACAAGGTACAAGCCGCACGACATAATATCGACACTCACCCCTATTATTAGTGTTGCCTGGCCCAGTCTGCCGCAATCCCTTCAGTCGTGGTTGGTTTCTCCAACCAGGACTAAAGATGAACCCTCTCTTTATAGGCATTTCCCTCTATTTATAGGCTGCTCGATCCAGCCTGCCCGCCCTTTCCTCTATTTATAGGCCTTTTCCTCTAAATACAACATCTTCATATTTAGGTAACACTCAAGACATTTATTAATATTAAAAATCGGGATAAACTGGGACTAGCTAACACTCAGGACTAAAGCCGCCCCCTTTAGTCATAACCATATTAAGATATGATTTTCCAAAGTTTTATATTTGATTTGAATTAAAAAAGAAAATTTACAAATGAAATAATTTATAAATGATGCAAACAGATATATGGATATTATATTAAGATTCTTTATATTTTTCTAATAATAATAGACATATTATTTGTTTTATTTGGATTTTTACAATAAAAGATATGATTTTCCAAAGTTTTATATTTGATTTGAATTAAAAAAGAAAATTTAAAAATGAAATAATTTATAAATGATGCAAACAGATATATGCATATAATATTAAGATTATTTATATTTTTCTGATAATAATAAACATAATATTTGTTTTATTTGGATTTTTACAATAAAAGATATGATTTTCCAAAGTTTTATATTTAATTTGAATTAAAAAAAGAAAAATTACAAATGAAATGATTTATAAATGATGCAAACAGATATATGGATATTATATTAAGATTCTTTATATTTTTCTAATAATAATAATAGACATATTATTTGTTTTATTTGGATTTTTACAATAAAAGATATGATTTTCCAAAGTTTTATATTTGATTTGAATTAAAAAAAGAAATTTACAAATGAAATAATTTATAAATGATGTAAACAGATATATGGATATTATATTAAGATTCTTTATATTTTTCAGATAATAATAGGCATATTATTTGTTTTATTTGGATTTTTACAATAAAAGATATGATTTTCCAAAGTTTTATATTTGATTTGAATTAAAAAAATAAAAATTACAAATGAAATAATTTATAAATGATGCAAACAGATATATGGATATTATATTAAGATTCTTTATATTTTTCTAATAATAATAGACATATTATTTGTTTTATTTGGATTTTTACAATAAAAGATATGATTTTCCAAAGTTTTATATTTGATTTGAATTAAAAAAATAAAAATTTACAAATAACAAACTTGTCCCGGGCCGTGGCTCGACCCGGGACTAGAGGGTGCCTGCGCGCGCGAAAACGAAGCGGCCGAAAAAACCCTCTAGTCTCGGATGGTGGCTTAACCCGCGACTAAAGGGGGGTCTTTAGTCGCGGGTTAAGCCACCGCCCGGGACTAGTGTAACATCCCAAAAATACTAAACTTGGATCATCAAATTTAAGGTTAACAAAAACTTTGCTAAATAAAAATATGAAAGCATACATGTGAGTAGGCATTTCATTTTGAATTCTTTTGGACCAACTTGTTTTTGTGTTCCTTTGCTTGTAAATGGATGCTTAGGTGAAATAAACCTCATCTAAACAATTACCAAACTTTTCTCAAAGACAAGTAAATCAAAACAAATAAAATAAGGGAATGGTCATTTTGACCAATTTAACTCCCATGCCTACTTTGGCTGTCTCAAACTTTCAGAACTTAACAGAAACCTTTCTGGATCTTTGCACCCCTTGATTGTACTCATAACAAGGTATCAAGGCCCACTTTGTGATCATCCAGAAACATTCAAATGCATAGTTTAAATGACAATTCAAAATTGAATCTTTATCATATGGAAAGATCCCACTTTTTCAAAAACCACCCAAACAAGCTCAACTTTCAAAACCCAAGCATCTGCAGACTCACCAGCACCAACCTAGCACACACACCAAAAATCTTTTCAAAATTCAAAACTTGAATTCTTGCGGCCATTTTATCAAACACCTTGCAGATACAAATCAAACAAAATCCAAACCCTATTGTGAGCAGTGATTGAAGCCTAACTTGTTCCCTCTCTAGCTCACAACCATCTCAGTAGATCATCTAGCAAGTTAAACCAAGCACTAGCCTCACTGTAAGCTGGGCAATGACATCAATGGTGAACAGCCGAAGCTCACCATGCCACCCCAGTGGAGATAGCAAGCTAGGAGAAGAAACAAGCCTAGCAAACATGTCTGGGAGGCAGCCCAGCTTCCACCGCCACTCCCTGTCCCAGCCGCGAGCGTTGCCAAACCCTGGACCACACGCACGGACCGCGCCCAGCTCGCCAGCAACCATGCCGATCATGCGCTAGAGCGCCACCCTCGACCGAAGCCCATAGACCGCGCGCCGCCCTCGCCGCGTGCATACATGATCACCACCAACCCAGGAGACCGCTAGACATCCCCGTTTGCCGCCCCATGCCTCACAGCCACCGCTCGCTGTCGAAGACGCCGCCTCGGCTGTGCAGAGCATCGCACGTTCCAGACCAAACCGCACCGCCCCTACACCCGCATTAAAGCTGTAGAGCATCGCCAGGAGACCACCAAGCAATTGCCACCGTCGGCCATGCCTCTAGCAGCCCGTAGCCATGTCGCCACCGTTGCCTGCCCATGTTGTTCGGTCTCATCATCGCGACTATAAATAGAGGCCACCCCCAGCCGAATTGAGCACACCATCTCACTCCCCTCTCCTCACTGATCGTGCCACCCCGTTCCCGGAGCAAGGCGAGCAGCACTTCACCGGAATTTCACCGGAGCCTGCCGCTGCTGGAGAAGAAGGGGGCCAGCGATTGGAGCCGCCCTAGGAGAAGCTGCCGTCGAGGTTCGCCCGCCTCGCCCACCCTCGCCTAAACCCCGGTGAGCCCCCAATGACCCCCACTGGCCGTGCTAGGTTTCTGTCTCGCCGACGTTGCCCAACGTCGACGATGACCCTCAGCCGTTGGATTAGAACCAAATCGAACGCACCACATCGCCCCATATCGCTTCGCACCCCCTGTCTCACTGACGCGTGGGGACAGCAACTTAACCAGCCCGTGTAAGCGCTATGCTTAGCAGGCCGGCCCAGTATCACTTCCCGCGTAGCCCAGTTATTTGAATTTAACCTTTTCCATTTTATTTCAAACACACTTTTGTACCCAATTTTAAAAATTAACACAGGTCGATTCAGTAAACCAAATTGAATGAAACCAATTTTGTTAGAAAGGTCTGGAAATGCTGAATCCAAGCTCGTTGGATTCAAGTCATTTGGATCTATAGATCATCCATGGTAAAAATAACAAGGCAGAAGCTTTTCTGTATTCAAACATTTTTCAAATTAAAACCATAATAGATTTTGAGTTGATTCCAACTCTCAAAAATCACATTTAACCATACATTTCAGAATATATAAAAATATATAGGTTTACTTACATAAATAATGTTCAAGTAATAAAAGAATGCTACATAGGCATTTCTAGTCACTTTATTTAATTAAAATAAAAGGGTAAGACCTTATTAAATTGTGACAACACTTTAAATCACATTCCCATGGAATAAAATATGTGGTGATGACATGTGTCAACATGATCCCATGTTTGGTTTGGAGAATATTAAATCTTAAGTAGTTTTTCAATGAGTAGAAATTACTTTTCTAAAAATAAAAGGAATTAAACCAAGCTTTAATCTTGTAATGTTAGTGATGATGCTAGATCATCTATAGGACCCTTTTGTGTGATGATTGCAAGTAGTTAAGTATTGTTTGGTGATTGTGTACCTCGTATTTATTCATAGACGCTAGTACCGACCAAGGATACGAGGATGAAGGAGGATACTACGAAGAAGAAGCCGAGGAGAACTTCAACCACTGCTCTGCACAAGGCAAGCCAATACTTGCAAGCTATTAACTTAGCAAGCCTTACTAATCAAGTTGACCTATGCAAGCTAATACTTGCTTGCTACCATGCCAACTATATGCCTTAAAGCATATATGATCATAACCACTTGATAAACCAATCATAGTTTTACTTGCAAGCTTTATACTTTATTTCTTTATCAAAGCTATTACTTAGAGCTTACTTAAGTGAATTGTAGATACTAGAAAGATATGTGAAGGTTGCATAAAGAGCATAAAATTTGGCCTAAGCTAGATAATCTTGATGTCATCCTAAGGCATGAGATTGAACTTAGTTAAAACTCCACTTGTTTACCACCCCTCATTAGTGCTACCCCTACTTGTAGATGCTAGTGGTAAGCATAAAACTTGATCAACTTTAGATGGGAATACTTGGTGGAAAAATGGTTATGAAAACCTTGGAATGATGGATCATTCTATTGAAATGTTTTGACATGTGTTTCCAAGCACCAGATGATTTTGGTGATGAAAATGTTGAGGCATGAGCCTTAGCCCTTTATAAAACTGATGGTTGTCTGGATGCGATACCATTCCAATTTTATCATACAACCACAATACCCGAGAATTGGTTAGGGCTTGACTGGACACTTATATACCTTAGTATTAGTTCCCTCACGGCCAAGGTCTGAGCTGAGGCTACCTTGTGAAGATTGTCCACCTGTGCAGTACCCAAGATGACAGTTGGTCATGGTTGGGAGGCCAAACTCACAGGAGAGGTGCTTATACTAGGGCGTATAATTGAAAGGTTAGGATTGATTATCCGCATACTGAGTATGGTGAATTCAGGATTTGTTCCTGACGGATGTATCGAATGTTGTGGTGAAAGTGTACAATCTCTGCAGAGTGTCAAACTATTTGAAAAGACGCGTCCGCGGTTATGGACAGTTGGAGTGGCCATATTGTTCCCCTGTCAGATGTTTTCAAAAGACTTGTGAAATGAATTAAGACTTTGACTTGACCACAACAGGGTTGTGATATGAAATACAAGTTCCCACTTAGGTGTTATAAAACTTCAACTAGCATTCGTTGCTTCTAAACTTAGTAGAGATAAATCTGGCTTTTGCAAAACAACCCTAGAGCCGAGTGTCCTATTATCAAAAACCCCTTTCACTTGTTAGCATTAGTTTGCGAGTACTTAAAGAGTACTCATGGCTTTGTCCCTGGCTATTCCCATGGCCAGACTATGAAGAGGAGTACCTGGAGGATGGACCCCAGGAAGGTTACGACAACTAGGATCATCTCCCATCATCAGCATTGCCTGTGACCCGAAGATGGAGCTTCGCCTTCGCTACCGTTATTATTACGTATTCCGCTGCTTGAAGTTGTATTAAGAACTGGATCATGAGATCCCTATTTGTGTAAGAACTTATGTACGGTTTGTAATGGATGATGTACTGTGGTATCCAATTCTGTTATGTCTCGCAAAAATGGTAATCCTGGGATTGCGATGTATGGCATAACAGGCATCTGGGATTAAAAATCCGGGTGTTGACAAGTTGGTATCAGAGCCATCCTGACCATAGGAGACCCTAGTTAGACTGGACGTTTGAATCAAAAAACTTGGTTTCAAAACCAAAGAAAACAAATATTTACAAAAACCTATTCTCATTCTTATCCCTTTGATTCTTTCATGAAAATTCATGTTCCTCAAAAATTCTTGCTAAATACATAAAATTTTGACACACTTGATCACTCTACTAACTTACTCATCCTATATTATTATAAATGGACGTGAAGTACAGCAAGTTTTATCAGTTGGGGAATGGAGGAGACCTTATCTTTGATAGGGATTTGGACCAGCTTTCGGAACTTCTGGAGCGTCCGCACCCTGAGTTCTTCGGAGCTTAGCTCAATGATCGAGGAGAAGATCTGCAATGGCTAATTGTTGCAAGTCTCCGAGCAAAGATTGAACCTCCCACTACGGAAGGAATTCAATTTACCTTAAGAGAGAACAACTGGCTCGACGGACTTGCCAGGGCCATGCAGGAAGCTCTTTCTCGACTGTGTGGGCAAAGCATCAACCAAATCAAGGGTACTCGCTTTGAGTTTTGCCCAAGGCGTGATGCTAATGGACAACCACTGGAAGCCCCATACCACCCCGAGCTGAAGACCCAATTGTACCACCTCAGCTTCATGATGTACGATCGTCAGCAGGAGTTGGATAACTGCCGTGACTACTCCAACCACAACTCTTCCATCATTAAGACAAAGGACCAAACCATCGCCATGCTGGAAAAGGATCGCAAGTCTCGCCGCCGTCAGCTCGACAAGAAGGAGCGCATTTGCCCGTCTTCGCCACCGTATCTCATCTTTGGAGGAGACCATCCACGAGAGAGACATGCAGTTGGAGGAAAGGGAGAATGCCGGAGAGGATCTTCGTGGAGACCCCTACTCCTATCTCAGCGATGACGATGATTTTCTGGAGGATCAGGCTATGGACTTCTTCACCGATGAGGACGATTTCGCCTTCATCGATGATGATGAGGATGATGAAGCCACCGATTCCGAGGAGTAGTAGCACTTGAGCACTAGCGTAGTGAGTAGTACTCGGTCCCACTGTATCGTAGTTTTCAGAATGGTTCTTAAAACCATCTATTTTTCTTTGTTGTGGTGTGTGTTGTACTGTGTGCTATGAATGAATGAATGAAAAGCAAGTTACTAGAAAATGTGAGTCAAACTCTAAAAACTTTTCAAAATCCCAGAACTTTAGAAATTTCCCTCTTTTCTCATGATCTATCTCAATCTTCAGATGCCACGCGGAGGAAGTGGTTCATCCCCGGACCCGATGATGCAGATCCTGCAAATGTTGACCTCTGACCGCGAAGCTGAAAGAGCAGAACGTCAAGCCAACCTAGCCACCCTGCAACAGATAGCTCAGCTAGCCCACAACAACCAAGGCCACAAAAATCAGGACAACCATGGATCTAAGCTCAAGAACTTCCAGAATACCAACCCACCTGTTTTCACTAAGTCGGAAGAACCCCTAGACGCTGATGATTGGCTGCAGACCATGGAAAATAACCTAGAAGTCGCCGGAGTGGAAGCCAACGAGAAAGTTTTGTTTGCCACCCACTATCTAGCCGGAGATGCCAGGGCATGGTGAAACAGTGTTCGCGCAATGACCGGAGGCCAGATGATGACCTAGGAGGAATTCAAGGTCAAGTTTAGCACAACCCATGTGCCACCGGGTTTGATCAAGAGGATGAGAGACGAGTTCCGAGAACTGAAGCAAGGAAGGATGACCATAGTAGAATACCGTGACAAATTTTTGTCATTAGCTAGGTATGCCCCGGATGAGATCGACACCGAAGCCAAGAAGAAAGAAAGATTCCTGAATGGTCTGCATGATGAGATGCAGACAGTGTTAGTCAATATCCCCTTTGCTGATATTGAAGCCCTTGTCGACTCTGCCATCCAGATGGAAGGAAAGATCAACCAAGCCAATGAGAACCGCAAGCGTCACATGATGCCTCAACCAGGAACCCATCAGACCCCAAAGTATCGCCCTAACCCATCTCCCGGATTTGCCCCAAGAACCAACAGACCCCCGATGAACCGTCCGACCTATCCCAACCATGGAAACCCAAGGCCCGGAGGAAATCACAACAACCCCAGCAACCATAGCAATTTCAACCGTGCCCCACCCAAGTTCAACAACAACAATGCTACCGCCAACACCAACACTGCCCCGAGGACTAGAAGCAATGATGTGCCTGTAGTGGCAAAGGACAAGTCGCAGGTGACTTGTTATGACTGCAGAAATAAAGGCCACTATTCCAACGAGTGACCCAACAAGAAGAATGCCGCAGCACCCAATGCCAATGTCCCAGCTCAGCAACAACGTCGTGTTCAGCCAGGAAGAAGGTTTGCCCCAGGGAATTCGCTCAACCGCAATGGCCGTCTTTTTCTCATGCATGCTGAAGAAGCTCAGGAAGCGCCAGACGTCGTGCTAGGTATGTTTTCTATTAATTCAGTACTTGCACGAGTGTTGTTTGATTCTGGTGCATCGCACTCATTTGTCACCGAAGAATTTGCATGCACTAGTAAAATTCAACCAACCAAACTGAAGCATGTTATGATTGTTCAAATTCCCGGATCAACCACCAAGGCTAGGCAAATTTGCAAAGCCGTCCCTATCCGAATCCATGGCATAGATTTTTATGCAAATCTGATATTACTCGGAACTAGAGTTTTGGAAGTAGTACTAGGAATGGATTGGATGTCCAAACATAAAGGATTGATTAACTGTGCCAAGAAAGCCATAACCATGACTAGTACATCCGGAATATCAGTCGAGCATATATCTGAAACCTTACCTCGTCAATTCAAGTGCAACAAGAGTATAGCCCAACCCACCATTGACCAAGTTCGGATAGTCTGTGAATACCCCGATGTATTTCCAAATGTTTTGCCCGGTATGCCCCCCAGATCGGGATATCGAGTTTATCATTGAACTAATCCCTGGAACTGGACCCATAGCCCAGAGACCATATAGTATGAACCCGCCTGAGCTAGCAGAACTGAAGAAGCAACTGGATGCCATGCTGGAAATAGGATTGATTCAACCAAGTGCGTCACCATGGAGATCACCTGTCTTGTTTGTGGACAAGAAAGATGGAGGTAACCGTTTGTGTACGGATTATCGGAAGTTGAATGATGTCACCATCAAGAACAAATAACCCTTGCCCAAGATAGAAGATTTGTTTGATCAGTTGACCGGTGCCAAAGTGTTTTCTAAGATTGATCTTAGAACTGGCTATCATCAACTCAAGATTCGTGCAGAGGATATTCCAAAGACTGCCTTCACCACCAGCTATGGATTATACGAGTATACAGTCATGTCTTTTGGATTAACCAATGCCCCCGCTTATTTCATGAATCTCATGAATAAGATTTTTATGGAATTCCTGGATAAGTTTGTCGTTGTATTCATCGATGACATTCTGATTTATTCCAAATCAGAAGAAGAACATGAGCTACACCTAAGGACAATTCTTGGAACCCTTAGAGAGCATCAGCTGTATGCAAAGTTTAGCAAATGTGAATTCTGGTTACAGGAGGTAGGATTCCTCGGTCACATTGTATCAGCCGGAGGAATTGCCGTTGACCCTGCCAAAGTGAAAGATGTAGAGGATTGGCAAGCCCCAACCACTCAAACCCAAGTTCGTGCATTTCTCGGATTGGCGGGATATTACCGCAAGTTCGTAGAAGGATTCTCGAGTATCGCCCGACCCATGACCCAATTGCTGAAGAAGGACAAGAAGTTTGAATGGACCGACAAATGTGAAGCGAGTTTTCAAGAAATCAAGAGGAGATTAATTTCAGCCCTAATCTTAATCATGCCGGATATCACGAAGCCCTTCGATGTGTATTGTGACGCATCCAAGATCGGTCTCGGATGTGTGCTAATGCAAGAAGGCAAAGTTATATCTTATCTATCTCGACAACTGAAGCAACATGAGCAAAATTACCCAACCCATGACCTCGAACTCGCAGCCGTAGTTCTAGCCCTAAAGACGTGGAGTCATTACCTAATGGGATATCTTTGTGAGATCTATACGGATCACAAGAGTCTGAAGTATATATTCACTCAGAAGGAGCTGAATATGAGACAGAGAAGATGGATTGAGCTAATCAAGGATTACGACCTGGACATTCACTATCACCCTGGTAAAGCCAATGTGGGAGCAGATGCCCTTAGCAGATTGTCGTGCCGCTTGAACTCCATGATCTTGAAGGAGCAACCAAGCTTGCACAAAGAGATGGAAGATTTTCAAATGGAATTAGTAAGTGAAGGATTTTTGGCTAGCATAGAACTCCAGCCCACTTTGATCAGTCAGATTAAAGAGGCGCAGAAGGGAAATGCTAGTATCGACGGAATCAAGCATCGTATTGGTACAGGCAAAGTACCCGGATTCACCGAAGACGAAGAAGGAGTTCTGTGGTACAAAGGTGACGCCTTTGTGTACCATCAGATTCTGAGTTGAAATAAGTTATTTTGAAGGAGGCTCATGATACTCTTTATTCTATCCATCCCGAAGGAACTAAGATGTATCAAGATTTAAAAGATCAATTTTGGTGGCATAAGATGAAGAGACAAATCGGAAGCTATATCGCCAAGTGTGATATATGTCAGCGAGTCAAGGCAGGACATCAAAGACCCGCTGGATTGTTGCAACCATTGCAGATTCCGGAATGGAAATGGGATTCCGTTGGAATGGACTTTATCACTGGACTGCCTACTTCTAGTAGGGGAAATGACTCTATCTGGGTCATAGTGGACCGATTGTCCAAAGTAGCCCATTTCTTGCCCGTCAAGACCACATATTAGAGTTCGAAGCTAGCGGAGTTGTACATCGCTAGAATAGTTAGTTTGCATGGAGTCCCCAAGAACATCGTATTTGGATCGAGGAACTCAATTTACCTCGAGATTCTGGAAGAAAGTACAAGAAGGTTTAGGAACCCGACTAGATTTCAGCACCGCATATCACCCTCAGACCGATAGACAAACGGAGCGAGTAAACCAAATACTCGAAGATATGCTGAGAGCATGTGTGCTAGAATATGGATCCAAGTGGGAAGACTGTCTTCCCTTTGCAGAATTCTCATACAATAACAGTTATCAAGCCAGTTTGCAAATGGCCCCATTTGAATTTATGTACGGAAGGAAGTGTCGCACCCATTTGAACTGGTCGGAAGTAGGAGAGAGTCCGATTTTCGGTCTCGACATCCTACGAGAAGCAGAAGAGAAGGTTCAAAAGATTCGTGAGCACCTCAAGACCGCCCAGTCCAGACAGAAGAATTACGCCGACAAGAGACGTAGAGACCTCGCCTTCAACATAGGAGATTTTGTATATCTGAAGGTGTCGCCATTGAAGGGAATGCAGCGTTTCCAACTCAAGGGAAAGTTAGCCCCTAGATATATCGGACCTTTCAAAATTCTGAACCGTCGAGGAGAACTGTCGTATCAATTGGAACTACCCGAGGAGATGTCAGCCGTGCACAATGTGTTCCATATCTCGTTACTTCGCAAGTGTATCGAAGCCCCAGAGAAGACCGAAGTGTTCAAGAATATCGATCACCAGACCCTAGAGATCAACGATGACCTGACCTATCCTGAAGTACCCATCCGTATTTTGGAAGAAGCTTTCAGAACTACCAGAACCCGAAGCATCAAGTTTCTCAAGATTCAGTGGAGCAACCACACAGAAGAGGAAGCTACCTGGGAGCGCGAAGATCACATCAGGACGGAGTTTCCCGATCTCTTCAAATCCTAGGTAATCTTTTCGTCCTTTTTCAAATCTCGGGACGAGATTTTGTTTAAGGGGGGAAGGTTTGTAACATCCCAAAAATACTAAACTTGGATCATCAAACTCTAATCATCAAATTTAAGGTTAACAAAAACTTTGCTAAATAAAAATATGAAAGCATACATGTGAGTAGGCATTTCATTTTGAATTCTTTTGAACCAACTTGTTTGTGTGTTCCTTTGCTTGTAAATGGATGCTTAGGTGGAATAACCCTCATCTAAACAATTCCCAAACTTTTCTCAAAGACAAGTAAATCAAAACAAATAAAATAAGGGAATGGTCATTTTGACCAATTTAACTCCCATGCCTACTTTGGCTGTCTCAAACTTTCAGAACTTAACAGAAACTTTTCTGGATCTTTGCACCCCTTGATTATACTCATAACAAGGTATCAAGGACCACTTTGTGATCATCCAGAAACATTCAAATGCATAGTTTAAATGACAATTCAAAATTGAATCTTTATCATATGGGAAGATCCCACTTTTTCAAAAACCACCCAAACAAGCTCAACTTTCAAAACCCAAGCATCTGCAGACTCACCAGCACCAACCTAGCACACACACCAAAAATCTTTTCAAAATTCAAAACTTGAATTCTTGCGGCCATTTCATCAAACACCTTGCAGATACAAATCAAACAAAATCCAAACCCTATTGTGAGCAGTGATTGAAGCCTAACTTGTTCCCTCTCTAGCTCACAAGCATCTCAGTAGATCATCTAGCAAGTTAAACCAAGCACTAGCCTCACTGTAAGCTGGGCAATGACATCAATGGTGAACAACCGAAGCTCACCATGCCACCCCAGTGGAGACAGCAAGCTAGGAGAAGAAACAAGCCTAGTAAACATGTCTGGGAGGCATCCCACCGTCCATCGCCACTCCCTGTCCCAGCTGCGAGCGTTGCCAAACCCTGGACCACACGCACGGACCGCGCTCAGCTCGCCAGCAACCATGCCGAGCATGCGCCACCCGACCGAAGCCCACAGACCGCGTGCCGCCCTCGCCGCGTGCATACATGATCACCACCAACCCAGCAGACCGCCAGACATCCCCGTTTGCCGCCCCATGCCTCACATCCACCGCTCGCCGTCGAAGATGCCGCCTAGGCCGCGCAGAGCACCGCACGTTCTAGACCAAACTGCACCGCCCCTACACGTGCATTAAAGTCGTAGAGCATCACCAGGAGACCACCAAGTGATCGCCACCGTCGGCCATGCCTCTAGCAGCCCGTAGCCATGTCGCCACCATCGCCTGCCCATGCCGTTCGGTCTCGTCGTCGCGACTATAAATAGAGGCCACCCCTAGCTGAATTGAGGACACCATCTCACTCCCCTCTCCTCACTGATCGTGCCACCCCGTTCCTGGAGCAAGGCGAGCAGCACTTCGCCGGAATTTCACCGGAGCCTGCCGCTGCTGGAGAAGAAGGGGGCCAGCGATTGGAGCTGTCCCAGGAGAAGCTGCCGGTACCAGGAGGTTCGCCGTCATCGACTTTGTCGTTCGCCCGCCTCGCCGACCCTCGCCTGAATCCCGGTGAGCTCCCAACGACCCCCACTGGCCGCGCTAGGTTTATGTCTCGCCGGCGTTGCCCAACGTCGACGATGACCCTCAGCCGTTGGATTAGAACCAGATCGAACGCACCACATCGCCCCATACCGCTTCGCACCCCCCTGTCTCACTGACGCGTGGGGACAGCAACTTAACCAGCCCGCGTAAGCGCTGTGCTTAGCATGCCGGCCCAGTATCACTTCCCGCGCAGTCCAGTTATTTGAATTTAACCTTTTCCATTTTATTTTAAACACACTTCTGTACCCAATTTTAAAAATCAACACAGGTCGATTCAGTGAACCAAATTGAATGAAACCAATTTTGTTAGAAAGGTCTAGAAATGCTGAATCCAAGCCCGTTGGATTCAAGTCATTTGGATCTATAGATCATCCATGGTAAAAATAACAAGGCAGAAGCTTTTCTGTATTCAAACATTTTTCAAATTAAAACCATAATAGCTTTTGAGTTGATTCCAACTCTCAAAAATCACATTTAACCATACCTTTCAAAATATATAAAAATATATAGGTTTACTTATAGAAATAATGTGCAAGTAATAAAAGAATGCTACATAGGCATTTCTAGTCACTTTATTTAATTAAAATAAAAGGGTAAGACCTTATTAAATTGTGACACCACTTTAAATCACATTCCCATGGACTAAAATATGTGGTGATGACATGTGTCAACATGATCCCATGTTTGGTTTGGAGAATATTAAATCTTAAGTAGTTTTTCAATGAGTAGAAATTACTTTTCTAAAAATAAAAGGAATTAAACCAAGCTTTAATCTTGTAATGTTAGTGATGATGCTAGATCATCTATAGGACCCTTTTGTGTGATGATTGCAAGTAGTTAAGTATTGTTTGGTGATTGTGTACCTCGTATTTATTCATAGACGCTAGTACCGACCAAGGATACGAGGATGAAGGAGGATACTACGAAGAAGAAGCCGAGGAGAACTTCAACCACTGCTCTGCACAAGGCAAGCCAATACTTGCAAGCTATTAACTTAGCAAGCCTTACTAATCAATTTGACCTATGCAAGCTAATACTTGCTTGCTACCATGCCAACTATATGCCTTAAAGCATATATGATCATAACCACTTGATAAACCAATCATAGTTTTACTTGCAAGCTTTATACTTTATTTCTTTATCAAAGCTATTACTTAGAGCTTACTTAAGTGAATTGTAGATACTAGAAAGATATGTGAAGGTTGCATAAAGAGCATAAAATTTGGCCTAAGCTAGATAATCTTGATGTCATCCTAAGGCATGAGATTGAACTTAGTTAAAACTCCACTTGTTTACCACCCCTCATTAGTGCTACCCCCACTTGTAGATGCTAGTGCTAAGCATAAAACTTGATCAACTTTAGATGGGAATACTTGGTGGAAAAATGGTTATGAAAACCTTGGAATCATGGATCATTCTATTGAAATGTTTTGACATGTGTTTCCAAGCACCAGATGATTTTGGTGATGAAAATGTTGAGGCATGAGCCTTAGCCCTTTATAAAACTGATGGTTATGCGGATGCGATACCATTCCAATTTTATCGCATAAACCACAATACCCAGAATTGGGTAGGGCTTGACCGGAAACTTATATACCTTAGTATTAGTTCCTCACGGCCAAGGTCTGAGCTGAGGCTACCTTGTGAAGATTATCCACTGCAAGACCCAAGATGACAGTTGGTCATGGTTGGGAGGCCAAACTCACAGGAGAGGTGCTTATACTAGGGCGTGTAATTGAAAGGTTAGGATTGATTATCCGCATACTGAGTATGGTGAATTCAGGATTTGTTCCTGACGGATGTATCGAATGTTGTGGTGAAAGTGTACAATCTCTGCAGAGTGTCAAACTATTCGAATAGACGCGTCCGCAGTTATGGACAGTTGGAGTGGCCATACTGTTCCCCCGTCAGATGTTTTCAAAAGACTTGTGAAATAAACTGAGACTTTGACTTGACCACAACAGGGTTGTGATATGAAATACAAGTTCCCACTTAGGTGTTATAAAACTTCAACTAGCATTCGTTGCTTATAAACTTAGTAGAGATAAATCTGGCTTTTGCAGAACAACCCTAGAGCAGAGTGTCCTATTATCAAAAACCCCTTTCACTTGTTAGCATTAGTTTGCGAGTACTTAAAGAGTACTCATGGCTTTGTCCCTGGCTATTCCCATGGCCAGACTATGAAGAGGAGTACCTGGAGGATGGACCCTAGGATTACGACAACTAGGATCATCTCCCATCGTCAGCATTGCATGTGACCCGAAGATGGAGCTTCGCCTTCGCTACCGTTATTATTACGTATTCCGCTGCTTTAAGTTGTATTAAGAACTGGATCATGAGATCCATATTTGTGTAAGAACTTATGTACGGTTTGTAATGGATGATGTACTGTGGTATCCAATTCTCTTATGTCTCGCAAAAATGGTAATCCTGGGATTGCGATGTATGGCATAACAGGCATCTGGGATTAAAAAACCGGGTGTTGACAACTAGAGACCCTCTAGTCGCGGGCGGTATCTTAGCCCGGGACTAAAGGGGGCTATATATACCACGCGCCCGCCCCGGCGCTCCCACCCAGCACTTAGCAAGATTGACGATGAAGACGAAGACGAGAAGGCGCCGTCGACGCAGAGAATGGGAGGTCTTTGCCGGCCGATTCCAGCCGCCGCCCTCCTCGGCTGCCTCATTGCATCAGAAACCACCGCACGCCGCATCGCCGAGCCTCCGTGATCCGTGCCGTGCCGCCTTGCCGTGTCACCCTCCAGGCGTGTCGCCACCCAGCCCGCGCAGTCTTCGCGTCACAGCAAGCCACTTGTTCTTCCGACCACTCGCCGGAGGTGGTTATTTAATATAGTCTAGTATTAATTATATATTTAGGTTTTTGTATAATTAGTTTAGAATTAATTAGTCTAGTATTAATTAGTAGTATATTTAGGTTTTTGTAGTAATATTTATTATTATTATTATTAGTAATATTCAGGTTTTGTATAAATGTTATTCTTAGTATTTATATTATTAGGAAATGTTAGTACTTTTTATAGTTTTTTGTTATATTTTTTTCTTTAGTTTTTTTATAGTTAGGATTATTATAATTAGGATTATTAGAATTATTATTATTAGGTTTATTAGGGTTTTTTGTTATAGTTTTTTATAGTTTTTTTATATTAGGGTTTTTTGTTTTAGTTATTAGGATTATTGTTTTACCACAAATAATATTAGGATTTTTTTGTTTTAGTTATTAGGATTATTGTTTTACCATAAGTAATATTAGGGTTTTTTGTTTTAGTTATTAGGATTATTGTTTTACCATAAGTAATATTAGGGTTATTGTTTTTTAGTTAGTAAGATTATTGTTTTACCGCAAATAATATTAGGGTTATTGTTTTTTTGTTTTAGTTATTAGGGTTATTGTTTTTTCTAACCTGTTTAACTCTCTTTTTGTTATAGGTAATTAATTCATGGATCCATCCGAAGATCCTGGTCGCATCGGTGAAGGTTATCTTCAGGGCATGATAAGAGGTGAAATTCCTCTTAATATTACTACCGGCGAAGATATTTTGCTCGAGGAAGAGATATCCTCATATCTGAATCCATCCGGTGATGGACTAGAGGAAAACCTAATGTATCAAGGGGAAGACCGGATGGACGAAGGGCAAACAAATAACAACAATAATGATGGCCCCTCGCCAGGATCCGGCGAGGTACATATATATATAAAGCCTCGTGTTACCTCTATTCATTAACTGGTCTAGATATATATTAATCACTCTCTTCTTCTTTTAACCACCGGGTCGAAGCAATCGACAGCTCAAACGAAACGAGGGCCAAACAAAAAGTTGGATGGTAATCAGAGGTTCACCATCGAAGAAATAGATGATGATGGTGAACCGATTGCTCCAGAGAATCACCAAAGGATGTTTATAAATCAATGCGGGGTGCTTGTTAGGGACAACCTGCCGATCACCATCGAAGAATGGAATCAGTCGAAGAAACTCGGTGAAGAATCCAATAGTTATGTCACCGATGATGCCAAAGATGACCTTTGGCAGAAGCTCATGACGCATTTCATACTACCTCCAGAGTATGAAGAATTTGAGGTAGATGGTATTACCCCAAGGCCGGGTGGGCTTGAAAATAGAGCGAAAGTCAAGGAGTGGGCTCTGAGCAAGATGGCTGAACTGTACCGGAACCACAAGAAAAGTTTATACGCGAAATATGTCACGAAAAATAAAACTCTAGACTTCAAAGGAGTAAACGAGAAGTTGAGAGAACAGCGGACCGATTTTGTACAGTACAAGCAATCTGATAAAGCAAAGGCAAAGTCAGCAAAGAACGTGTTAAATGCTGCCCAAAAGAAATACCATCATAAAATGGGGACAAGTGGCTACAAGAGTGCCATACCTAAGTGAGAAACTATGGAGAAGAAAATGAGGGCTAGAGGCGTCACTCCTGGTACAGATGGATGGCCCAAGAGGTCAAAGCACTGGTGGTACGGGCACGGGGGATCGTTGGACCTAGAAACAGGGAAGACATTATTTCATGAAAAAATTCTAAAACCCTCCCAAGACCTTATTCAAGCAATGAACGATGCTCAATTGGGATTGTTCCGTCCCGAGAGAGAGAACGACCAGCTGACACGCGCCCTAGGGAATCCTGAAAAGGGCGGACGAACACGAGGCAAAGGCGCCGGTGTCTCGTGGAAGATAGGGTTTCTCGATGATGCCGATTCTAAACCGTCAGAGAAAGAAGGACTGGGAGGCAGACCGGATCTCCAGGGTAGAGCAGGACCTAGCTGATCTGAAGAACCTCATGCATGAAATTAGCCAAAGGACGCCTTCGTCAACTCACCCGCGGGCTGATGATCCTGCATTGGATCTTAGCCAGCGGAGAAGCAGCATGGCTTCCACGGAGGTCCGGGCTGATGATCAAGCACTGCTGGATGATGCACCGGCTCCTCACTACCCCGTGGATGATGTCAGAGGGATGGCACAATGTGAGCTACATCAGGCAATGAACGACCTGTCCTTCAAGGTGGCGATCGGCACTGCTTTACCTTGTCTACCTGGAGCACTCCACCATTCACTTCCGATTCCACCAGGCTATGCTCGTGTCACGATGGATGACATAGTGGAGGATTTTGCAGACCTAGAGATTGAAATCGCTACGCCTGAAGGCCTTACGAAACTAGGAGATGTCAAGCGCAACATCATTCTATGGAATAAGAAGTTTATCAAGTTTCCAGGCTCGGTGCCAAGGCCACTGACTCCCAGGAATCCAAGTCCACCCCGCATCGAATATCATCAACCTCCAAGTCCACCCCAACCCGATTATCGCCAACCTCCAAGTCCACCCCGCCCCGCTGGCGATCGCCGTAGCAGGAGTACATCAACTCGATCTCCGCCTCCGCCTCCGTGCAATACTACTACCTCGTCGAAGAAACGGAAGTTCGACGCTCCCCCGTGCCCCACATCGAAGAAAGGTCAAACGACGAAGATAGTCGACATCTCGTTGGCTCTTCCAAAGAGACCTTATGACAAGACCGATGAGGAAACTAACGTGGATGTGGCTGCCCAAGTTAAGACGTATTTTGCACCCAAAAAGCCTGAGCCAAAGCCGGTATATGATGAAAAAACCAAAAAGTGGGCTAAGTCCTTTCTTGAGCAACCATCCCAGATATCGATGAATCTGGAATCAGACTATGACTGGGAGATTATTAAGCAAGCACAGAAGAAAAAAATCACAAGTGCAAAAAGCGGGAAGAAGTTGCCCAGCTCGGAGCACAGAAGAATCAATCGGTCGCCCCTCTCAAAGTCATTTCAGACCTCGACAAGGCCTTCAGAGCTAAAATGGATATGGACATGCAAATAATGGACCCCAGAGCCCGTAATAATGGTGCACTAAGGGGAATCACTGTATCGCAGGCCAAAGCACTTGCTACTGAAGCAAATATATCTCTTGGTCAATATTTAGGCTATGAAGATACGCCAGTGGGTCAGATAGTACGACAGTATGTCCAAGGGGAGCCTCTAGTCAGTAATGAGGAGCTCGCGCGTCTATCCACACATATGCCAAATTTGCATGAATGGTACATGTCGCAGGCAGAAAAAAAGCATCAGAAAGATTGGTTTCCGGTGGACGTTAGAAAGGAGCATCACTTCAAACCATACTCGATATAGGTTCAAATGACCGAACTGTTTCAGTTATACAACCAGCGTGCACTCGACAAATCTATCATTGGTTGCTACTATATGTAAGTGATTTATTTCTATAACTAAGTTTGTAGCTCAGCTCGTTCATTGCATTTAATATATTATCCTTACTATATATCCTTTTGTATGATGATATTATATTCTGCAGAATGAAGATGCTTGAATGCAAAAGAGTTAGAAGATACGATGTTGGGTTCATTGACCCATATATCGTTAATGAATATACGTTAAAAAATCACCACAAGGACATGGAGGAAGACCTGTGCAGGTTCTTAACCGAGAATATTTTTGTTAAGAAAATACTATTTCCTTACAACTTCAAGTGAGTGTTTATATCTTGTACATATTTTATTTTGCTTACTCGATGAGCTATGCATGTATGCTTATGTAAACGTCCGCAGATTCTACTGGATCTTCCTAAACATTCAAGTTGACAACTCCCTAGTTGAAGTCCATGACTCATTAAGTTGGGACCAAGAGCAGTGGAGCGACATAAAAGCAATGCTCCATAAGTAATTTCAATCATTATCGCATTATATCGTCCTATTTCATTCATTTCCTGATATCAAGTAACTAATAACTCCTTTGTTTATTTTCTTTGATGAGCAGGTGTTTGATACGGTTCAGACAGAAAATACCAGGTCTATTCAAAGAGGAGCTAACTTATAAAATGGTGAAGATTTTACAGCAGCCACCAGGAACTCATTTATGTGGATACTACGTCTGCGAGTACATCCGCGAGTTGACCAGTGAGCGAAAAGTTGACTCACATTATATTTATGATTTGCGGGAGAAACTAGAGCCAGACCAGCGCATAAGAGCAATTCTAGAGGAGCTGGCGGGATTTATGATAAAGGAAGTCCTTGATGTACATGGAGAGCATTATGCGGATGACGTGGAACTCGATTTTCCTTAGTGATCTCCATGTAGCTGATATGATATATATATTCATAAATGACCATGTAATTTCAAAACATTTCTTCCTTTTGATATATATATCATCAATGTATGCTTGCAAGGGATCGATTAATTATATATATGCATCAACATGTACTGTGTATGTACTAGCGTAGAATATGTGTACTTAAATATATGTTTGAAATTATAGTGAAATACAAAACGAAAAAGAAACGAAATGGCAAAAAAAAGGAAATACACAATCTCTGTCGCGGCAGAGAAACACACAATTCTCTGCCGCGGCAGGAAACCTTATAGTCCCGGGTGGTGTTACGGCCCGGGACTAGAGGGTTTCCGCCCCCCGCGGCGCTGAAACAGCCACGTGGCTGTTATCAGTCGCGGGCCGTAGCGAGCCGGGACTAGAGGGAGGGCCTCTAGTCCTGTTTTCGTAGTCCCGGGCCCAAAACCGGGACTAGAGCCAGTTGCGGCCCGGGACTGCAGGCCCTTTTTCCACCAGTGTTGAAGCTTTAAAGTCCATCCAGCAGCGTTCTTGAAAGAGATAAATGCACCGGAGAATACCAACCATAACACAGGGATAATTTTGTCTATAAACCTGGAAAATAAAATAGACTAATCTATCAACATAGCTTGCAGGTTTACTTACTTGTTGAATATGTGTATATGGTACAGTTAGACTTGGGCTGTTTTTATAGGTTAAATGTTGAAGTCCAACTCTGTATCATGGGACGCTAAAAGGCACTCGAGAAATTAAAACAGACTAGAGGCAAGCTAGGTTAGACACAAGGTTGGGTTTTTTAGGACGATCCGACACCTGTGACTATGGCGCTGGACCAGTGTGGCATCGTAAATTTCATGCGCGTGAAAGCGAACCCACCATGATAACAATATTCTCCACCTTGGCGAATATGTCGTCGATGGTATTATGATGTGCCTGTACACCGACGTGGCATTGTCGTCAACGGTAGTTGAGTTGGTGGGATGACACGCTCGGGAACACCCCCCCCCCCCTATAACAACTTAATTCCTAACCCCTACATGGGCAAATCCAACCAGTGAGGTGAGTCAGCAAATCAAGTCGGAGGAAGCTGACATGCACGTCTAGGTTGCCTAAGAAACTTGCAATTTGTCTCAATTCTTAGAACCAAACTCTCCTTGTGTGTTGGTGGTTGTTCGATTTCATTTAGGTATACATGGAGAGTAGGAGGAAGTGAACCGCGACAAGGGTCTATATGATGTCGATTGTAAACGTGACCTGATTAGAACCTCGCCATCACCACAAGCGATGATTTACTATTTGTCCTTGCCCAAGAATGGTATAGTAGGCATCTATTTGGGTGAGGAGATGATATGGATGTTGCACGATTAGGGGATATGTATGTGGTGCCACCAAGTTAATTTATTCTCAAACAAACCATGTTTGTTGTACATTTTCTGATCCGATTATTGACAAGCCATATCATATATATTCCTAATTTGGCACCATGTAATAGAGTTTGATTTAGCATGGCATGTTAAACGAGGGTGTATATTGTATTCATTTTATATTTTGTGTCATATTATTATTCGTTGGGATGCACTTGACTTATTAAGTCGGATTACCGTTGTTGAAAGACATTTACGGACAGAAATGGTGGATATAGTCGAAAAAACAGACGAGTTAAAATAAATATTATTTATACTAAATTTAATACTTATTCATATTTTATAAACCCTAATCCTAACTAGTGTATTTAATATCACTATGTTAGCATATTTCACCACACAACAATGTTTCTGTATTTACCCGCAAAAAAGACAATGTCCCTATATTGGTTATGGTTTCATAATTTCATTGTGCGTTCCAAATGCCCATCATTGGAAAGTTTGCATGCTTTCTAATAAATATAAATGGTATTCTATAAAGAAAGCTAACTTTTTTTTCTTTTCTATGCATTACACCTTATTGATCTAGACTTAAAGGTGACTAAAATATTACTCTCCCTCACGACGTGTTGTGTCTATGATTTAGTATCTTAGTCTTGGTTGTGATATTTAAAATGTATGGTCTATAAAATATCTTGATAGCAGTTTCTAGTTTAGGATTACTTGCAAAAAAGTATAAATTTCTAGATTACCACAGCTCAAGCCAAGGAGCCAAGCATATCTCCGTAGATCACACACTCACAATCATCCTTCTGCAACATGTTATTCTTGCATATGTGCATATTCACAATTCATGTGTCATATGCCACTCTCTCCTTATTGTAAGCTTTGGGTTTCAACTCAGGATCCATGTGCAATGTAATAGGCCAAGCAGAGGTCTTGGCGATGCCGGTGTGTGGCCACGCTGTTTCTGATAGGACATAATCGCCGCACGTAATATACCCCTTTCACTCGGTTAAGTGAAGTGCTCCTCCCATTTGTAAACCCAATCAGCATGCCACATCATTGTAACAAGGGGAACCTACCTAGTAAAAATTATGAAAATTTTAAAATGTAAAATCATGTACAAACTTTCTTAAATGGGGTTATCTAATTTTTTTCGTAAAAGACGGTAATTTTTTTAATCTAGAGAAAGCAAATGCTTGGTATATAAATGTATAAAGTCATAAAAAATAGAATTAACTCACAAAGAATTGATTTTTGTTCGCTTAAACCATCGAAAAAAACTAGAAGGAACAATTTCACAAGCATTAATTACTAGTCGATTTTGTCTCTTTCACGCTATTCAATATCTAAACTAAATGGAAACGAATTGGTCAGCTTACTAATACTATTAGTTGAGTGTCCGTGCGTTGCTACGGATTCCACAAATATTTTCTTATCACAATGTAAACATTATGCAAATGAATCTTCTGGTGCATAGAAAGAGATATCTACATAGTATTCTTAAAAATAATTATACCACTTTATTTAACATGTAATTCCGTGAAATAATACTCCCGTTGTTTATAAATATATAAGACATTTTGCAGATCAATTTTAATAGACAATACAACTTATTATAAGGAACACAGTTTGCACAACTCAAAACCATATGCATAGAAAGAAAACAATGTAATTATTTCTTATATTTTCTATAATTCCACTTTAATTCATACCGTGGAGACATCTTTAAATTATATCCTTTTTTATACATCCCTATTGCAATGTACCAAAAAAAGTGGAGACATCTTTAAATTATATCCTTTGTTATACATCCCTATTGCAATGTACAAAAAAAGTAGAAGATCGTAACACTGTTAGACCCAAGTCAATCTTTTGCACTTCAGGTCCCAAGTCAATCTTTTGCACACTGTTAGACCCAAGTCAATCTTTTGCACTTCAGGTCCCAAGTCAATCTTTTGCACTTCAGGTCCCAAGTCAATCTTTTGCACTTCAGGTCACTCATGTCTTCCGCTCGTGTAATCGCCCATCCACCCCATTAGCCAATTGAACAAAAAGCCTCTCCCCATGGTTAGAAACATGCTATTCTCTGGCTCACATCAAAGCAGCATAATCTAATATCTATAGCACATACATGGCCAAATATAGTAGATCCAGTAGAGGTCCATCTTTAAGAAAAAGAACATGGACAAATAAGTAGGCTTACCTACAATTTCAATAAAAAAATTAAGATGTACATCCTCCGTTTCAGAATATAAGATGTTTTAGTTTTGTCAAACTAATGTGTTTAGACATCTTTTAGTGTGTAGGTTTGAAGTGAACCTATACCCTAAAAAACATCTAGATACACTAACTTCACGAATCTAAAACCTCTTATATTTTTAAACAAAGGGAGTAGACTGCTACATACCTTCTCTCATAAACTCTTTGTGTTTATTACTGAATAAAATAGTGATATCTATGTGACATTGGAATTTAGTTACATGGGAGGAATATTCAGTTAAACCTAAAGAAAAGACGGATCAAATGTATCCTCAAATTGTAAGAATTATAGGCTCGTGTATTTTTTTCAATTGGCAAAAGAAAGTTGTCATCGAAATTATGTTACATGGAAGTATGTCATGGAAATTAAGTTACATGGAAGAAGTTACATGGAAGTATGCACATGCGACACACGATTCTTAGTTAATACAAATCGGTAAGAAATTTATAAATTAATATTATCGTCATCAAAATATAAGGCGGTTTCTCATCTGTCCACTCTTGTCATCTAACTATCTCCTATCTTCTTCCCTCCTAACTTCATGTTTGTGATATGGGTGTTACGGCGTCTCCAGCCAGCCCTCCAAGAGGCCCTCAGGACCCTTTTTTTCGTCCAGGAGGCCGATTTCTGCCGGGTAGAGGCCAAAATTCCTCCTGCTCTCTCCTCTCTCCCCATGGGACGAATCCAATCTCTTCTTCAACATATGGTAGGAAATATTTACTGTTCAAAAACAACAGCCTTGCACATATATTATGCAAACTTGTAATTAGCTCATATAGTTATAGGCATTACACAATTAACTTGAGTCATGGTCAACTGAATCTGAACTTTCTACGGGCCATCCAAAGAAAAAATTACTACTCTTGACCAATTGGTTCCTTTCTTTTTAATCTGATCTAAAGATCCAGAAGCATTTATTCTCTCTTTGGAAAAATTGTTTGGCCGTCAATTCGCCATGACATCTTGCACATATATCTTTAGTAAAGGGAAATTTTTGTACCCATGGGACGAATCCAATCTCTTCTTCAACATATGGTAGGAAATATTTACTGTTCAAAAACAACAGCCTTGCACATATATTATGCAAACTTGTAATTAGTTCATATAGTTATAGGCATTACACAATTAACTTGAGTCATGGTCAACTGAATCTGAACTTTCTACGGGCCATCCAAAGAAAAAATTACTACTCTTGACCAATTGGTTCCTTTCTTTTTAATCTGATCTAAAGATCCAGAAGCATTTATTCTCTCTTTGGAAAAATTGTTTGGCCGTCAATTCGCCATGACATCTTGCACATATATCTTTAGTAAAGGGAAAATTTTGTACGATACTAACAACATTGCTTGACCTCTGTCCATATTATTTATTGTCACTAATTAAAATGAAAGCCTCGCCCGAGTGATGACTAACTCAGTATCATCTTTGTTTACGCACCCCCTCTTTCTCCTCAAAATATTGGAGGTTAATGTCTTCAATATTAACCAAGCATAGATGAGCTACCAGAAGTTTAACTGAGTAAGGACAGGACAGTGCGTTAGGGGATCGGGATTTGGGTGTTGTACCATACCTTGGGAGAAAAACAGAGAAGGACGAGGGAGTTGGCGCAGTTGTAGATCGTTGTGCCACTCGCAGTCGCAGACTCGAGTTAGCACTCCACTTGCACCTCAGCCAATTCCATGGCGGCCTTTCTCTTGTCATCCTCCTTGTTGCAGAGTTCCTTCCAGGTTTCCCAATAAGATCGAGATCTGCGAGGCATAGCCGCTGGCGCCCTCACAACTGTTGCCGCCTATTGCTGCTCAGCCAGAGCCTAACTTGCGCTAAGTAGCGAAATTATCTTGTCATTCACATGTCGTAAAACACCCATGTCATTATACCTCCAGGATTAAAGCACATTAAAATTCATAAGGAAGTTGACACTCTGAATGATAAGCAAATGCCTACTTCTCAACGTGCAATGAGGTCTGTACAAATAATTACCACAGTTCGGTTGATTAAGCATATTGCCATTATTATATTGAAGGGTATTTTAGAACCATATAAACTTCCCATGTCATTATACCTTGAAGGATTGTAGTTCAATTACAGTTGTGCATCCACCAATAGGGATCCCATATGAGGAGTCTTAGCAATAATTCGTGTGCCAAAAATTAATATCATCTAGGACATTTAGCTGACAAATACCTCTGTTCTCCTTGTGTTGCAACTCCGTCATCATTATCAGATTATTGGTATTGGTATTTCCTGAAACACCATGTCTCTGTTACTTGGAGAGGCTCTGATGCCATCTACCATGTCTCGAGCTAAAAAAAAGTAGCACTCAGTCACTCACATGCGCGATACTTGCTTAAAGGATGAACATCCAAATGAAGCTGCTTTCTCATGTTGCCCGGTGTGCATTATTTCTCCCTTTTTCATATATATAAGTGTTGTAGATTTGGATGAACTACAAATCACAGATTTCTTTTTTATCTCCATGTGAATAAATCTTTGTGGCCAGATTTTTTCAGCTCCTCTTAAACATAATTGGTTCAAAGTTGATTGCTTTCAAATAAATTAAAGATTTGGTCCCAATTGCAACCAACGTTTAAGCATTAATTGTAATATTCCAGGCTAAGTGGATCTCTCAACATCACCTACTATATCTCTTTTAGCTATTCAGATTTCAAAAGGGAGTGTACTGGTAAGAACTATTTGCCGTGAAAAGAAAAACGCTTGATGCTATAGAAAAGTAGTGACCAATTTGAAAATGGAAAGAAACCATGATACAATCATGTGACAAGAGGCAGAGCTGGTAGAATGAGCAAAAAGATTCAGATCCAATCATACATATTGTTCTCAACATGAATAAGAATATGTTGGTAGAAAAATCTACTCCCTCCGTCCTGAAAAGGATGTCGCGGGTATGTCTAAATTTGGATATCTCTAGACTTATTTAGTATATAGATACATCTAAATTTAGACAAACTTGTGACATCCTTTACATTATGGCATCCAACAACTATGCATGAACCGAAAAATTAAATTTAAGATCCATAGAAAAATCGGATCTAAGATTCATGACAAAAACTTCCGTCCAAGAAAACATGAACGGGTATATATTCTTTTAGTGCGATCCATATCAGGGCTCTTCTAGTGTAAATGAATCATTTGATGTCATAGAAAGATACTATGCCTCTGATTGTTGCCTTGCCGTTGAAAAATACTACAACCACTTTTAATCGTTTCTAACCACATGGCTCTCTAAAATATGTTCAATGCATGGGGTACTTGAATACTAAGAACCATCATCTACTATGAGATTTCATGCAATAAAGATTTAAACATAAGGAATAGGTAGATTAGAAAACATACCATTGAGCATATAGAGTTTCTGAAGGACTACAATAAATACTCGTTTCGGATGTGACCTATGATGTCTCATTAGAGCACCGTGGAAGTTGACCACACTCAAATTTTATCTCGTGTTATCTCTTTATTAGTATTGGCCCATCGTTAATGCTGACATCAGTGCGCCTTGGAATATTTTTGTTTCTCATTTTCAAGACAACACACCATCCAGCCATGCCGGCGCCGCTAAGCCTGAAGCTTCTGGTAGACACCAAGGTGCAAGGCATGTTGTTTGTGTAGGCAGCCAAGGACGCCGCCAAGTTCATCTTCTCCCTCCTAGCCCTCGCCGCCGGTACCGCTGTGACCCGTGAAGCTGCTCCGAGTGCATTGCAACAGGTTGTTTGAGATTGAATATTTGATACGACGTCTAACGCTGTGTTTGGATGCACAGAATTAGGGCTCTGAATTGGAATTGCAGAATTGACTAGCGAATTCGGTTGTTTGGTTGTCTTAGTATTGAGGCATGGAATCGGAGGCCCAATTCCAAGATAGCCCCACGCGCCTCTCATCCTGCAGGACCGAATACGGAGGGGGGAGCCTCCGTATTGCCGCGGAATCGCTCTCCTCCCGCATACCGTTTCTTCCCGAGCGCTAGACAGGACTCGCGCTCAGGACTCGCGAGCGGAAGCAACTCGAACAGGAACTGGACCTCGCCGACGCCGGTAGGTATGCCCGCCGCCTCTCCCCCTTGTACCTACCCCGATGACCCTCTCCCCTTCTGCATCCCCCTCCGTCCCTTCTCTCTCCGCCGTCCCAAGCTCGCGGTGCCCTTCTCGATGATGCCCCCATACCCTCTCTCTAGTCCAGCCCTAACCGTAGTGGCGGCCTGTGGCAGGGGGAGGGAGAACGGCGGTGGCCCTAGCCCGAGGAAGGGGAATGGTGTCGGCCTTCCCTCCCCGTCCTCCTCCTCCTCCTCATCCTTTCCCGGCTCTGCAGAAGTCCCAATCTCTTGCCAAATTTTCTCATCATATTTTACCTCTTTGAACTACAGATTACCTACTTTCAAAAAAACTACAGATTACCAGTTGAAGGTATAATTTATCATCGCTCCCTCGTTTGTTTGCTTCAATATGATTAATCTTCTGTTTTACAATGTCAACTGAATTTGGAGCACTTAGCTTCCTCTGTTCCCTTGATACAGGTTAGCAACGACTTGTTTTGTGTTCTGTATAGGAACAGCCTTTGGCGACTGGTTACTGGGCCGACCTTGGAGAGCAAAGAAACGTCAAGTGATAACTTTGGGAATGTTTGATAACTAATCAGTGATGCATACTCTTGGTTGTATGATGTGTTTATAACGATTAGGCACACCATGTGCAATTTTTAAATATGCTATGTACTGTATTGAAGTCGATGTCAAATCAGAAGAAAATAAATAATGTTGGTATGCAATATATATATACATTGTAATAAGCACATGCTATTTTTCATACATGTATAATAGTTCACATCATATAAACTCACCAAAACATCAAATTCCATCGTTACTACATCCAAACAGGAAATGGAATTGGGTACCACCTGCTGATTCCAACAACAAATTTCAAGTACACCCAAACAACAGAATTCAAATGGCAACCATTTCCTTTCTATCTTGGATTTGAAATTACCACTCAATTCAATTCGAAGCCCTAATTCTGCGCACCCAAACACAGCGTAAATTTTTTTCTCACTACCTAAAAATTTTGTACTAAAAAACACAAATTTTGCCCGGAAATCGGGGAATACTGCAAACATGTCTCTTAATGTATTTATTTTGCATAAACATATATTAGACCTAGAAAATAAAAAACACAGGACATTTGATGATTTTACAAAGTGCCAAGAAAGAGCTAATCCTTTATAGGTAAAAGCAAAATCTAGTCTTTCTTACAATGGAAAACCATCTTTAGGTTATAGGTACTGACTACTCAGGAGTAGCATTCCAACAAGTCTACTAATTCATACAGAAACACCCCAAATCTCACAAAATATGGATATCCCTACAACTGGTTCATAATCATATTTGTAACTGCTACGCACTAACAATTATTCATACAGACCAATAAAAGAAGCAAGATGAACAAAATACATACTCACTCATGGTTTTCCTACAAATACCATTTACTGGCAAGCGGGGATAACAAATCTCATGGTTGAAGAAAATAAGGCACCACTAGTGGAAAAAGGGCTGTCCGTTCGCGACCCCTCAGAGCATTTGTCCCGGTTGCGCCACCAACCGGGACTAATGCTGGCACGCGTCCCGGTTGGAGTGGGCACGGGGCCAGGGGCATGCGTCCCGGTTGGTAGGGCATGTCCGGTTTGAGCCAGCAACCGGGACTAAAGATTGCGTCCACAGCCACGTGGCGTGGCACGCACCTTTAGTCCCGGTTGCTGGCTCCAACCGGGACTAAAGACCCCCTGCACTCTATAAATGCAACGCCCCAGCCCCCTCTGCCTCCACTCTGTTTTTCGAATGGTGGAAGGTGTGAGGGGATGTGCTAGTTTTTTCTCATGCATGCATTGAAGGTGTTTGTTGAAATGTTTGAGTGAATAATCCCGTTGAATTTCTCATAGAACAAAAATATAGAAGGTGTCCGAGACGCACTTGAGCTTTCTCCTCGTTATTTCCCTCGATCGAGGTTAGCAATCTTATCTTTTCTAGGTCATTGATACAATTCATGTGTCGGTGTGAATTGGTTATTTCACTATTTATGATGTCCTGTTTTTTGATAAACTTACTTATATGATGCAGATGAACGGTTGGGAATGGATGTAAGGTGACCGGCGCGTAGCCGGGTATATCAAAGGCGTGGATAAATTTATCGATGTGGCTACGGCAAACAAAGAGAATGGATTTATACGTTGTCCATGTGTTCAATGTCGGAACAACAAGGAGTACTCTTCCTCGAAAATCATCCGCGGCCACCTGATTATGAAAGGTTTCATGCCCAACTATAATTGCTGGACCAAGCACGGGGAAAGAGGGGTTATGATGGAAGATGGTGAAGAAGAAGATGATGATAACAACTATCATCATATGTTTCCTGAATCTGATGATCTTGCAATGGAAGACAATGGAGAGGAAAGAGGTGAAGAACGGGCATCGATGAGGGTGATGAACTTGGTAGGGTCATTTCGATGCAAAGCGAGGCGTGAAACAGAAAATGAGAAGTTGAAGTTAGAGGGCATGATAGAAGATCACAAGAAATTGTTGTACCCAAATTGTGAAGATGGCAGCACAAAGCTCGGTACCACACTGGAATTGTTGCGATGGAAGGCAGAGTTGTGGTCTAACTGACTCCTCATTTGAAAAGATGCTGAAAATAATGAAGCCGAAGTTTCCAAAACATAACGAACTTCCCGAGAGTACCTCTGAAGCAAAGAAGACTCTCATCCTCTGGGATTAGATGTGCAAAAGATACATGCATGCATTAATGATCATCCTCTACATGAGGAGTATGAGAATTTAGATAAATGCCGGTATATGCAGCGTTGCGGTATAAGATCGAACGAGATGACCCTGGTGATGTTGAGGAGAGCCCCTCGGAAGGGTTCTGCTAAGGTTATGTGGTATGCTCCTATAATACCAAGGTTGAAACGCATGTTCGAAACAAAGAGCATGCCGGGTTGTTGCGATGGCACAAAGAAGACCGTAAGAAAGGCGGGAAGTTGAGACACCTGGCGATGGGTCACGGTGGAGAAAAATCGAGAGAGACTTCCCGGACTTTGCGGTGGCGCAAGGAACTTATGGTTTGGTCTAAGTACGGATGGCATGAATCCTTTTGGGGAGCGAGCTGCGATCCACACACTGGCCCGTGACTCTATGTATCTACAACCTGCCTCCTTGGTTGTGCATGAAGCGTAAGTTCATTATGATGCCAGTGCTCATCCAAGGCCCGAAGCAACCGGGCAACGACATTGATGTGTACCTTAGGCCATTAGTTGAAGAACTCTTACAGTTGTGGGGCAAACCAGGTGTACGTGCGTGGGATGAGAACAAACAGGAGCCATTTAATCTACAAGGGTTGTTATTCGTAACCATCAATGATTGGCCTGCTCTTAGTAACATTAAAGGACAGACAAACAAGGGATATAAGGCATGCACCCATTGTTTAGATAAGACCGAAGGTACATATTTGCATAAATGCAAGAAGGTTGTGTACCTGGCGAATCGACGATTTCTTTCGACCAGGCAAGCATTTCAAAGGTGAGGCAGATCACCGGAAGAAGCCTGAACTCCCTGCTGGTGATGATGTATTTGGTATGGTCAAGGACATAGAAGTAATCTTTGGAAAGGGTCCCGGCGGTCAATCAGTTCGAGCAGCGTCGCTCTGACATGCACCCATGTGGAAGAATAATTCTATATTTTGGGAGCTGCCATATTGGAAAGTCCTGCGTGTCCGCTCTTCAATCGACGTGATGCACGTGACGAAGAATCTCTGCGTGAACCTGCTAGGATTCCTAGGCGTGTATGGGAAGACAAAAGATACACCTGAAGCACGGGAGGACCAACAAATTATGAAAGACCCAAAGAACATGCATACATATAACAAGACGGATAAAGGGCGTCACTTAAGTCGTGCCAGCTATGCTCTTACCAAAGCAGAGAAGGAAATCTTTTTTGAAGTCCTTTACAGTATCAAGGTGCCGTCGGGCTTCTCATCTAATATAAAGGGATAATAAATATGGCGGAGAAAAGTTCCAAAACCTGAAGTCTCATGATATCACGTGATTATATGGCCGATTGCTTCCGATTGCATTGAGGGGCTTCTACCGGAAAATGTTCGAGTACCCATTGTGAAGCTGTGCATTTCTCAATGCAATATCTCGAAGGTAATCAATCCAGATATTCGCCAAGGTTCTGAGAAGGATGTGGTACAATGTCTTGTTAGTTTTGAATTGGTGTTCCCACCATCCTTCTTCAATATTATGACGCATCTCTGGTTCATCTAGTGGAAGAGATTGCCATTCTCGGTCCGGTATTTCTGCACAATATGTTCCCTTTGAGAGGTTCATGGGAGTCTTAAAGAAATATGTTCATAACCGTGCTAGACTGTAAGGAAGCATCTCCAAGGGATATGGAGCAGAGGAGGTCATTGAGTTTTGTGTTGACTTTATTCGACCTTAAGCCGATTGGTGTTTGACTCGGCATGAGGGAAGACTAAGTGGAAAAGGCATGCTGGGAAAGAAAGCAATGATATGTAGGGACGGGATTCTTTCACTAAAGCACACTACAGTTCTACATAATTCCACCTTGGCAGCTCCAGATATCGAGAAACACAAGAATATTATGCGCTCCAAAAACCGGGAAGCTGAATCATGGATTACAGATGAACACATGAAGTCTTTCGGTGGTTGGATGCGGACACATCTCTTGAATGACACCACTGTTGGAGATCAGCTATACTTGTTGGCGCGTCACCATCTTCTACTGATTGAATTTCCAAGTACGAAATAAATGGGAATACATTCTACACGATCGCCCAAGATAAAAGAGCACCAACCAAAATAGTGGTGTCCGCTTTGATGCAATAGGCGAGAATGGACAAAGGACACATATTATGGTTACATAGAGGAGATATGGGAACTAGACTATGGAGTCTCTTTTAAGGTCCCTTTGTTTCACCGCAAATGGGTCAACCTGAATGGGGAAGGGGTAAAGATAGACCAAATATGCGGAATGACAACAGTGGATCTCAACAATCTTGGTTATAGAGATGAACCATTCGTCTAGCCAATGATGTGTCTCGGGTTTTCTATGTGAAGGACATGTCCTCCAGACCGAAAAAAACAAAAAATATGCAAACGAATACATCATATGATGAGCTAAAGCGTCACATAGTTCTTTCAGGAAAAAGAAGCATCGTGGGAATCGAGGACAAGATAGACATGTCAGAAGATTATAATAAGTTTGATGAAATTCCGCCCTTCACAGTGAAAACTGACCCAGGCATTCCGTTAAGTAAAGAAGATGCTCCATGGTTACGTGCAGCGGTCATAAGGAATGACATATGCCAAGAAGTTCATGCTCATATTATGTAACTCTAGTTCATGTCTTTCGCGGTTTGTGGCTTGGCGAAGGATAACTTTCGCGGTTTGTGGCCTTTAGTCCGGTTTTGTAGTCTCGTTTTAATATTAATAAATGTCTTGATGTTAGTCCCGTTTGTGGCTGGACCGAGTGCCTCTATGACCAGTTTCTTGGAGATGCGGAGGCTGGGCTCGGCGGCATCTCCCTAAAACTGGTCAGAGTGGTGTCCCCGCTCTCAAAACCATCTTGCAGCTTGTAACTTCACTAACTAGATCAATCGCCTCGAGCTAACTAATTTCACATATTAGGAGTGCCTCTATGACCAGTTTCTCGGAGATGCCGAGGACTGGGCTCGTCGGCATCTCCTGAAACTAGCCGCAGTGGTGTCCTGCCTCGAAAACCATCTTGCAGCTTGTAACTTCACTAAGTAGATCAATCGCCTCAGGCTAACTAATTTCACATATTAGGAGTGCCTCTATGACCAGGTTCTCGGAGATGCCGGAGGACTGGGCTCGTCGGCATCTCCTGAAACTGGCCGCATGGTGTCCTGCTCTCGAAAACCATCTTGCAGCTTGTAACACTAACTAGATCAATACCTCGAGCTAACTAATTTCACATATTAGGGAGTGCCTCTATGACCCGATTTCTGGAGATCTTGGGAGGACTGGGCTCGTCGGCATCTCCTGAACTGGCCGTAGTGGTGTCCTGCTCTAAAACCATCTTGGAGATGCCTCAAAGCTGGAGGACTAGACTCGCAAGGATGCATATTTATAGTACAAGCAGCTCGGCATAATGTCGACACTCACGACATAATGTCGACACTCACCCCTATTATTAGTGTTGACTCATCTTTAGTCCCGGTTGGTGTCTCCAACCGGGACTAAAGGTTCATCTTTAGTCCCGGTTGGTGACACCATCCGGGACAAGGTATAACCGCATACGACATAATGTCGACACTCACCCCTATTATTAGTGTTGCCTGGCCCACTCTACCGCAATCCCTTCAGTCGCGGTTGGTTTCTCCAACCGGGACTAAATATGAACCCTCTCTTTATATAGGCATTTCCCTCTATTTATTAGGTAACACTTAAGACATTTATTAATATTAAAACCGACTAGCTAACACTCGGACTAAAGCCGCCCCTTTAGTCATAATCATGCCTAGTCCTATAATGCAGCCTTGTGGTCTTCATCGTCGTCGTCATCATCATCGTCATCGTCACACCGCCACTCGGGATCCTCAGCCCATCCATGGCATATACCGAGGCCATTCCAGCCTCGGATTCACGGGCGGGTGGGAGAGGGTCTCTGGAAGACGATGCCGCCATGGGACAAAGTGGGGCCTGTGGCGGGTAGACTCGTGGGCACCGTGGCGAGGATGGTCTCCCGACGATGTAGCGCATCACTCGATGATAGTACGGTTCGCCCACCACGCATTTACGCTTCGCTTGTGGTTCACCGGTGGCGGGCCATCACCCTCGTACTGGCGAGCTCCTTTCCCGCCTATTAGCGAAGAAGGCATTCTGTGTCGTGGTTGTCGGGATCCCACCTGGGATCCATCCGCTGCTCGGCGTGAGCCGTGGTAGAAGTGGTTTGTGATGGCGCTGGCGTGCGGAACCTTGAGGGCGGGAGGGCAGAACCCCTCCAGGCCAATTCGGCATCCGGGCGTGAGCCCGGCCGGACAAGGGTAGTTGGGCGCCTGGCGCTCGGTCTCCTTGAGGGTCGAATGGCCCAAGATGGCGTTGTCCATTGTTCTAAGAGAGGAAGGTGTGGATGTGTGGATAGCCATGACACGATCACCCTAAATATAGAGGGAAAGGGCGGGAAAACCTGGCGTGAAGCTTTGGGAAATGGCGGGAAATATCTTTAGTCCCGGTTAGTGACTACATCCGGGACTAAAAGCTCTAGTAGAAAGGAAAGGCGGAAAACTTGGCGGGAAGAGGTGGGAAATGGCGGAAAATATTTTAGTCCGGTTTGTGACTACATCCGGGACTAAATGTCTGCCGAACAATGAAAATCCTTCGCGTGGTGTCATATTTTGTTACATAGTTGAAAGGAAAAATACCAGACTTGGTATATTGATCATGTTTCGAAAAAACCTTCACAAAATGACCTATCATGTTCGAGGTTTCATGGCTTTCGGTCCAAATGACCGATGTTATGTGCTGAATCACGGCATAGTTTGTGATGTTGTGCCCATATTATGCATGTGTGTGGACATTGGTATGGAGAACAATGTTGCAGGAGGAAGTTTTCCTTTTGTCGCATCGGAAAAGCCCTTTTCCATTTTCCAACACTCACCCCTATTATTAGTGTTGACTCGTGTTTTGTCGGTTGGTGTCTCCAACCGGACTAAATTCATCTTTAGTCGGTTGGTGACACCATCCGAGACAAGGTACACGCCATACGACATAATGTCGACACGCCATTTTCCCGCCATTTTTCCCGCCATTCTTCCTCCAGTTCTTCCTTGATTCTTCACTATATATATATATATATATATATATATGTAGGGTTGGCCTCCATTGTCATTGCACATCTCTAGACTCATATCTGAAACCTCATCACTCTTTCTCATGGCTTCCACCGTAGCACTAACTCCCAGGGAGGCGGAGGCGCTTTGCGCCTCGAACTACCCCCCGCCAGACTCTTGTCCCCGTCTTTGGATCTTTGGCCGAGGCGTGCAGTTCCCCCCTGTCCCTCTAGGTGTGGCGCGTCGGATGGCCATCATGAACCACTACTACTTGAGCTCACGCCGAGCAGCGGAGGAATCCCAGATGGCATCCACTATTTCCCGACTTGGGAAGCCTTCTTCGTGGATCGGCGTGAGAGGCACTCGCCGAGGAGGAGGAGGTCCCACCTCCTCCGAACTTCAACGAGGCCGGCCGTCGGCTGTGGTGGCGCGGCCGGACTCTCTAGAGCGTCATGGCCTACGACACGGCCGCCGACTCTAGCCCCCTCCTGCGCTACCCTCAAGTCCAACCCACTCGTACTCAACCTTCAAGGTTCAACTACGGCGACCTCGACGACGATAGCGACGATGACGGTATGACGACTACGATGGCGAGTATTACAGGTGTAGGCGGGAGCATGGTGAATTATTCCAACATTGCAAAACAAGTTCGGAGATTGTGGCTTAATCTGCCATGCATCTTAATTTTCAGTTCTTCTATATAACTTTGTGTTAGTTCGTTATGTACTTTAATTCAGTTCTATCCTAATCAAATTTTCTTTCCACCATTATTTTCCTCGTCCTTTTTTTTACATTATTAAAAGCAGAAAATGGTTTTGAATTATTTATTCAAATCCAAACACTTTTATGTTTAAAGTTTTCTAAATTCCAAATTAATATTCAAAATATAAGTTAATTCATTTTAAAAGGTTACATTAATTATTTTTAAAAATAGAAAATGGTTTTGGATTATTTATTCAAATCCATACACTTTTTATGTTTAAAGTTTTCTAAATTCCAAATTGATATTAAAAAATATAAGTTAATTCATTTTAAATTATAAATGGTTCATATTTTAAATGGTTACATTAATTATTTTTAAAACAGAAAATGGTTTTGAATTATTTATTCAAATCCAAACACTTTTATGTTTAAAGTTTTCTAAATTCCAAATTAATATTCAAAATATAAGTTAATTCATTTTAAAGGTTACATTAATTATTTTTAAAAATAGAAAATGGTTTTGGATTATTTATTCAAATCCATACACTTTTTATGTTTAAAGTTTTTCTAAATTCCAAATTGATATTAAAAAATATAAGTTAATTCATTTTAAATTGTAAATGGTTCATATTTTAAATGGTTACATTAATTATTTTTAAATGAAAATGGTTTTGAATTATTTATTCAAATCCAAACACTTTTTATGTTTAAAGTTTTTCTAAATTCCAAATTAATTATCATTTAAAAACAATACAAATTTAAACCCCAAAATAAAAAAATAAGGCGAACAGAGAAAATACGAAAATTTTGAAAGCAGAATATGTCGGTTGGAGCCACCAACCGACTAAAGACCCTGGCATACGCCCCTTCAACTGAAAATTGGAGTATACATCCGGTTGGTGGCTCCAACGGGACGTATCTGTTAGTCCCGGTTGGAGCCACCAACCGACTAAACCTCGTTATAAGCGCGCCTCCTCTTCTTCTTCCCCATCTCACTTCTCTGCTTCTCACCGACGCCAAGCAGACGCCGCCGAGGCTGCCGAGCTTCGCCGCCACCCGCGTTCCGTCCGCCACCGCCTCGCTCCTCCGCCCACGCCCTGCTACTTTTCCCCCTCGCGCGTGACCTCAATCGCCTGGATTGGAAGCTCCGTCTGTGTGTCGCCTCCGTCGATTCTGGCGTCTCCCGAGCTCGCCCGGCCTCGCCACCACCTCCGTCATGTTCCTGGTGAGCTGCTGATCCTCACGGTGTTCTTCTTTCTCTCCCTCTCCTCCTGTACTACTCTCCAGCGTGTGCCCGACGCCAGCCTTGCTCGAGCTCGACGGAGGCGACGCTCCGGTGACCAACAAGGAGCGGCGCCGCCACTCCCTTTCTCCCTGCATCGCGCTCTCTCTAACGCGCCCATCCGCGCGTCCAGGGGTGCCCGTTATCGCTGCCTGGGAGCTCACCGCCAGCGTGACGTCGTGCTGACGTCACTTTCGTGCTCGTGGCGGTGATGTGGCCTAGGGCCCATCGATCGACCTCGATGGATAGGCTTCTCTGTGGTATAAAAATGATCTGCGCGTGAGGCTGAGTTGGCACTGGGCCCTTACAGCCGATCTCCAGCGGCTGGGGCGGTGTAAAAAACTATTTGCCTTTTTTTTAATTCCAGAAAATGATTTAATATTGTAAAATCAATAACTTATTGTTTATAAGTCAGAAAAATACAAATAATATATCAAATTGTTCAGAAAAATGAAACCTATATATCTAAACTATAATCATGCATTGTTCAACAACTTAAATGACAAGTATAATTAGAAGAACAAATGCACCCCTCTCATATGTTCCGGAGTTTCCCCGAGTTAGGGTTTTCACCCCTCGGAACCCCGATTAAATCGTCGAGCATGTCTTAGGGTTACATTCCAATGCAAATTAACTTGTCATATCATCATACTTGCTTGAGCATTGCATCGATGCCATGTGTTGATTGTTTCCCTTTCTTTTCGTGTTTCATTATTAGGTTTATTATTAGTTAGGTATTATTAGGTTTATTAATTACTTTGGTATTATTGGTCTTCGCCCCGGTGGTCGATCCATTGTGGGTAGACCCGATTCACATTGTCAAGCAACTTAGGTGCATGTGGGTTCGACGATGTGCCTATCTACTACACGGTTTCCTTTTTGTAGCTAGGTTTAGGGTTTAGGGTTTCTCTTCATTCTTATTATTGTGTATGCATATATTAGGGTTTATCTGAATTAGGGTTTATATCTCTCAACACCGTACTTAACTTTCTCCTTTAGCCGCTTTGACTTATTCGTTTTTCCACCTATGCAGAAAATATGGACCCACACGTCAGAGACGAAGAAAAGGAAGAGTTGATCCAAGGTGTGATCCGTGGGGAAGATAATTTAGACGTATCAACGTTTCTGAACAACTCCGGTGAGGGTGATCCTCTTTTTACCGGAATAGACAACTTGTTTGAGGTTGAAGGTGTTGCCTTCATGAGGAGAAGGCGATGCCTTGTGTAATCGAGAAGACGACCGCTCCAGCGAGGTGCCTGTAATATAAATCAATTCATTAATTAATCATCTGCTATCTATATAGAAATAGTAACGACGATCTTTCTTCTTTTAGCCCTCCGGATCAAAGGAATCTACTGAAAAAGCGGACGAGGCCCAACCAAAAGTTGCAAGACCATGAGAGGTTCAGGATCGAAGATGTCAAGACGGCAAACCGACGGCTCCAGTAGTCGCAACCAAATTTGTGGCACAATGCGAGTAATCGTTAGGGACTTAATCGATCACCATTAGAAATTGGAATAGGCACGCTAATGCGGATGAAGAGGAACATGTTTATTTGTCCCTAACCACGCCAAAGATTTCTTGTGGAAGAGGCTCATGGTTAATTTCAAACTAGAACATAGAACTGGATCCAAATGCGGAGGATCCATTGAGGACGCCTTACAACATGGGAGAGCCATGGAGGCTAAGGTCGAGTGGGCTTTGAAGAAGATGACCAGTGTTTCACCAATGGAAGAAAAGATTGCACCTTGACTATGTCGAAAAAGAAGACTCGATTTCAAGAATATTCAGTTTGAGAAGATAAAACCATTATGGGCTGAGTTTGTGGAATACAAGAAATCAGAAAAAGCCAAGAAAATGTCTAAAACGAATAAGCTGAATGCTGCTAACAAGAAGTATCACCATACTATGGGGCAAGGTGGCTCTGGTGGCATTCCTAAGTGGGAGAAACTTGAGCATCAACTGCGTGATAAAAGATCACCCCAGAGACCGATTGGGTAGAACGTGCAAGGAATTGGTTTTACGGGCATGGGGGCGTTGGACTCGGACGAGGTGTATATATAACATACGACATAAAGAAGACCCTTGCCAATCGAGAGGATCGGAAAGCGAAGAAGGCTGTTAAAGATGGGGACTTCATTCCCGATAGAGATAATGATGAGCTCACACTCGCCCTTGGAAATAAGGAACATGATGGACGAACACGAGGCACAAGAGGCTCCCAACCATGGAGGACTGGGTTTCCCGAAGAGAGGAAGAAATATCCTGATAGAAGCCGTTAGAGGAGAAAGGACAGGGCGACAGTTGAAGCAGATAGTCAAAAAGAGCGAATGCGTTTAATTGAAGAACGATTAAAGCAACAACAAGATGAAATTAACGCACTTAAAGAGCAAAGTACTACCGGCCCATCTCGAGACACTTTGCATTCGATGCTACCGGCCTATCGAATAATCGAAAAAGCAATGGCTTCCGAGGTCCCGGTGATGACAATGGCGATGTGATGATGCCGACGATGGCTCTGTTGGCTACCCGTGGATGATATCACGGAGATGACACCTGCGAGCTACATGTCAAAGTTGTGAACATATCAATGAAGGTGGCGGTCGGCTATGCCTTACCAATTGGACCCACACCAACTTACCACTGTCGTCCGGTTCCAGAGGGCTCTGTTGTTGTCGGCGTGGATGAAATCATGCCCACCTTTGAGGTTTTGGATCTTCACTACCTGGCCGGTGAAGGGATTTGATTGTCTTGGGTGGCAAAAACGTCACCATTCTATGGTCAAGGAATGTATCGTGCTTCAAATCACACGCCAAGGCCATCTTCGCCGCCGCCTCACCGTCTCCGCCGAGGTCGTCGCGCCATGGCGGCCTTCGTCGCCTCACCCGGCTCTGTCGCCTCACCAATCTCCGGTGCAGCCATCGCCGCGGGAGCCATCGCCGGCGCCTCAGGATAAAAAGCGTAAGCGTACCGCTACTGTGCGTCGTAAGCGATCGTCGAAACGTAAACAAGAGCCTCTTCCAAAAGTACCAAAGGTTCCTCCCAAGAGAGCTTATGGTATCTTGAAGAGGAGATCTAGGCGATCGTTGATGCGGAAACGACAGCGTTTTTCGCTAAGCTGAGACGGCCGAAAGAGCCAGTGTTCCCCAGCACCAAAGAAGAAAAAGCCAAAGTGTTGAAAATGCTAAAGAATCTTCATCAACCCGAGCCAAAGCTGTCATCAGACTATGACCGTTCTATTCTCAAGTCACATGCGGCACAAAAAGCCTCGAAGAGCAGTACTGATGCAAGCGGAAAATCTGTTGCCCAGCTCGGAGAACAAGCAAAACAGACTTGCGCCCCTCTCAAGGTGATTTCTCAAACCAATGTGGGGTCGAGCAAATATGGGGAAGAGCGGTATGATCCGGATGTAGTTGCACTGTACGGGAGAATTTGCCGCTCAAGGTATGAGTATTGCCCAGTACTTATCCCAGTTAGAGTTCTTCCCCGTGAGTGAAGTAGCATACAAATACCAGTACGGCAAACCTCTCGTCAAACCTGAGGAGGTAAACAATCTTTTAACAAAAATGCGAAGATTGCATAACTGGTACATGCATGCCACGTCTGCCGGGGCTAACTGGATAGTGCTGAGGGTTACAAAAAAGCATCATGGGAAAGAAAAGGATGACATGATATCCATTGAATTTGATGAACTATTTCAATTATTCAATCAAGACGCCTTGGACAAATCGATCATCAGTGCCTATTGTCTGTAAGTACTAATTCTGTAATTAATTTAGTCTCCAGCTATATTATTTTGTTTATTGCATGTATATAATCATACTGTAATATGCAGAATGAAGATTCTCGAATGCAGCAGAGGACAAATCTATGACATTGGCTTCATTGACCCATATTGGGTTCATGAAGCTAATCTCAAAATAAGCCCCCAGGATACGAAGGATAATATAGTACACGCGTTAAGGTTTCAAGAAACCAAAAGGGAAATACTATTTCCTTACAACTTCGATGAGTGTTATTGTCTTGTATACACTTTCTATTTACTCGATGTTAAGTATATAATTGATTAGTTATGCATTCGCAGGTACCACTATATTCTGTTAATCATTCAACTTGACAAAGGGCGTGTACTAGTCATGGACTCGAAACATAAACCCCTTGAGACGTGGAAGGACATGCAGATACTTCTCCAGCGGTAATTCTAATCATTACGACACTATATCGGCAACGTTCGTGAATTTTATGATATCAAGTACTTAATAACTTATTTTATTCGTTTTCTACGCCGGGCAGCGCTTGGAAACGGTTCACCAACAAGGCTAGGGGTGTTTGGAAAGAGGAGCTTATATTTCAACCACTAAATGTAAGCACCACTAGCTATATCCACGCATCTCTTTGATTCTAGTTTTGATACAGTTATTATCATGTTTGATTATTATTTTGATTGAACTCTGTTCTTGTAAAGTGTCTGACGCAGGGACCAGGTAACAATCTATGTGGATACTATGTTTGCGAGTTCATCCGGCAGACGTGCGATGAGAAGGGCAGAAATTTAGAGCAACTCCACGTACGTAAATAATTTCTATAGTTTTTAATTTCAAACAAATTGTGTTTAGTTTCATTCATATAGTCTGACTCCTTTTTTAAATCAGATCGAACGTCTACGGGACGGTCTTCTGCCAAAGGATCGCGTACGAGCAATTCAGGAGGAATTGGCGTGATTCTTGGATGCAGAAGTCCTAGACCCGAAAGGGGAATACTATTCTGCTGTGTATAGACAATAGGGATTGTAAAAATAGCAACTTTGAAGGAATTGGCCGGTAGCATCGAATAACAACTTTTGTATGTAGTGCATGAACTCGATCCGTGTATTGAATGTAATATTATCATGATGATCTTGTGTAATATAAGGTTCCTTCATTGATAAGTGCAAAACAGTAAATAAACAATAAAACAACCTAAATGAATTCTCTGTCGCGGCACAAAAAGTGGCGAAAATGCTGCCGCGGCAACAAAATGTGCCAAAATGAATTCTCTGTCGCGGCAGAGAAATGGGCCAAATCTCTGCCGCGGCAGCAGGTTATTAGTCCCGGTTCATGTTACGAACCGGGACTAATTCTCCACCCCCCCTCGCGCTCTGACGCCGCCACGTGTGCCCCCATTTGTCCCGGTTGGTGGGGCAACCGGGACTAAAGGTTGGGGCTTTAGTCCCGATTGCCCCGTCCCGGTTGGGTAACCGGGACTAATGCCCCTTACCAACCGGGACCAATGGGGCGTTTTCTACTAGTGCACGATATTGTAAAAAATGACTTGATTCTGAATTGTAAAATCTTTTGACTGCTTAGCATATTTATTTTTTGTCAGCCCAATAAATCAAGAATTTTCAAGATTAACTGAAGTCTATATGGGATATGGCTAAGAATCATCAGAAAAACATACCATGGATGTGGTGTCACACATGCTGTATCCCCCGTCTGGTCATCAGGAACTGTAGAAGTTCTAGTGGTTGTAGACTTCACCTTATCAATCAACGCCTTTTGAAAACTGAAGTGCGTTATAGAAAATAAATCCCAGCAGAAACGCATAAAAAAGATCAATCGAAAATCAGTCACATGTAAAAAAATCAATTAACCAGTGCACAAATTGCTAACCCCACGTGCTATGAATCCCTGCAGGGTGCTACTAATCTAAGGAAAATGCATGGTCATATATCTACTTCTGGTCGGGGAACTCCCTGGACGAACAATCAGCAACCTGGGAGTCAACAACACTGCTAAGTCCAAAACGATTCATCTAGCTAGTGTAGCGATTCCCGAAGAGGACGAGGTGTAGTGTGTACCTGAACGAGAAGGGGAAGAATTTCTCCATGAATTCCCTCCCTGAAAGAAGTCGCCGGATCGCTAGTAGGAGGTGAGGCCCATAGGGATTCTGGTCGAGGAACTCCCTGGACGAAGGCACATAGGGAGACCATGCTTCATGATGTAGGTGGCGTACTTGGAGAGAATCCGTAATAGGGACCGAAACTTGGCCACCCACCACGCCTTAGGTCGCTGAGTAGGAACTGCATGTCGTCGTTGAACTTGGGTGTGCTCAAGAGAAGGGAGATGTGCACGTCCGTGTAGTCGTGGTACGGTTTGATTCCCGCCACTCCTATCACCTCCAATCTAGTCACCATGGCCAGAGCAAGAGCGGAAAGGGGAGGACATAGGGAGCGAACGCCGCCTCTCGAGGGATGGGGACAGAGTGGGGCGACGCGATCTTCCGAGATGCTTCAGATCGAGAGTCAACACCGCAGATCCGGAGTGACCACACTCCATCTCTCGATCGTGTCCATGGCCACGGTGCCCGAATCAGGCCGAATAGCGGCTGAATCACATGGCTGGGGTTCGCGGGCTAGCAGCGGGTGTCGGATTCCCTTGTCCTCTCTAGGCGCGACGACGGGGGAGGGGATTACTAAGGCAGCATGACGGGATCTTTAGGCTGGCAGCACGACGGGATCTTTAGGCTGGACCGAAGCTAGGACATGACGGGACAGGGGCACGAGAAGTTTGAACCAGTAATATGCACTTGTCGGTGGCAAAGAAGCGTAATTACCTAAGCTAACTATTGAGACGATGTAATAGGTGCCATCGGATGTAGACTGAGCGGTCTAGATGCGTCAAATGTTTGATGTTAAAAATGTTTGATGCGACCTACGATCACCAACTTCCTTTTCTTTACTATTGTAGGTCGCCTCAAACATCAAACATTGGATTAATCTGGACCGTCCAATATCCTGCAGGTTTTAGGACAAAAATGCGACCGTCCGATCTCGCGTAGGTTCCACGTCCAAACTCCAGAGGCCAAACATACGTACCCTAATCACTCTCCCGCAGCCGCACCTGAATCCCTCTCCCGCAGCGTGCGCCGCTGCGCCGTGCACATCCACTCGCCCCCGTCCCGTGCATATCCTCTCGCCGCCGCCACATATAACTTCCATCACGCTGCATCTTATCCAGATCCCCTGAGCCGCCATTAGGTTCTGCTGAGCCACCACCTGGCCACGTTGAGCCATCCCTGACCGGCGTCCGGCCTCCTCCTCGAAGCTGCGCCGCCCAACCATCAAACCTCCGCCCTCGTCCTCGTGTTGAAGCTCCGTCCGTAACCACCGTCCTCGAGGCTCCACTGTCCGTCGTCGTCTGCGTGTTGAAGGTCCTCGGGTTGGAATCCTCCTACAACGAACCTCCACCCTCTCCTCCAGCCGCCGTGGACTCCACTCACCCGTCCTCCTCATCTCCAAGCAAGGTGACGTCCATGCTCTCTTCTAACTCTCTCCTGTTTTGTATCTGGATCCGAAAATAGCAGGTCATATGTATTGATGTTTGGGATCACGAACACATATGGTCTGAAATTTATTTATTGTATATGCATATGTATCACAATTTTCTCACTATTCTTTGTAGTGGAAACATTGATATATTTTTATTTGTTCATATGGATGACTTGCAAGATTTTTTTTGAACCAGTATTCCATCCCTCAGAACATTGAACATTGACGTAAATGGGTGTGATCAGTGGTATAATATGAAGAGGAGAGTCGGCCACCTGCAGGTGTCTACATTCCTTGCAAAATTTTGCTTCGGCTGCCTAAACCGCTTTATGTAATGTTGAAAGTAAGTATACACTATTGCAATATTACCATGTGTGCTGAAGAGTAAGTTTGACTATATATATCCTTTCAATTTTTCTAATGCAAGATACATGGAGTACGTGCGGAGATTATTTTTGGGCAGTAGAAAATCATTGCAAAGTGCTTAAAAATTCTGTTTGTTCTTCTCATTGGTGAGAATAATTTGATGCGTTTCAAAGTAATATGATGTTCACCAAGGAGAAACATGGTTTGTTTCATACTCTGATATTTTAGTTTTGAAGAATAGTTAGTTCACACACAAAATTTGACACTACAGATCTATAGGTAAATTAAAGTTTGCAACCTTTATACATTTTTATGTTGATGGTATATTTTCACTTATAAAGTTAAAATGACTGGTTTATAACAAAGTCATGATTCTAATTAAGCCAATTTTATTCTCGGTAATTGTGATACATAGACTATTATCTTAGTTTGTTGGAAAACTGGTCAACGGATCATGAGAAGTGTTTGTACAAGATTAGAATCTTGGGTTCATGTTGGTTGAAGCATTGGATGAATTTAAGAGCTTATTACTGGTATTTTGGATTTTGGATTTTTGGTTTTCATTAGTGAGTGTATTTACCAGGAGTGAGCCAGGTGAATTGTGATACTAACTGTATCAGATTTTCCAAGTTACTGATGCTCTCAGATTGATCTTGTTCTTAGAAAGGCTAGCATGCACGACGGGAAGTCATTCGCATGTGGAAGCGCTTCATGCACCTCATAGGTGGAATTGCGGACGACAACAAGGACAAGCTCTGGCTTCGATGATGCCTAACGAGGTGATGACTGTCATCTAGCAGCACAAATTTGGGCAATGGAGATGAGATACCGGCGCTAAACACAGTCCACGCCAAAGCTCTCATAGAAGGTTTGCAAAAAACTTTTGTTTTTATTCTTCTTTATACACTATTAATATTAAGATTGATGCTGAACTGGAAAGCGAGCACATGCCTTGGCATTTACTTTTCATGAGATAGAGCGCATTCCCCTACTGGCGCTCCTAATATACAATATTGAGCTCATCAGGCATGTATGTATACCACTTTGTTGAGTGTCAGCTTGTGTCATGATGCTCACTCATTGTCATTAACCCATTAAAATAAATGTCCTGTGGTTTTTGTAAGGTGAACTTGTGATGAAATTTAATCGGCTGTTGATGAAGCTTTGGTGCTATTACCATCCCCCATTATAAGATACTCTCCAGCGTGCAGCAGCAACTCCCTTGCGCCGTACCACTATCCATTTCAGCGTGCAGCAGCATCCTATTTTCTGTAATGCTAAGCTATTCTTTTCTACCATAGTTATGCATCTCCAGTTATGCTGGTGACACTCCTCTGCTCATTTCCGTTTTATGTGAACACTAAAGAATTACTTGATTTAGAAAGGACCCAAGGAGAGGGGCTCAATGTCACTGATGGTATGAATGTCATTCTGTTCTTTTTTAGTTTTAGCTCCGACTAATGGGCCACTTTTGATATAATGTCATCTATCTATACTAAATTTGAGCATTTTTGTTACCGTTGTTGCTGCTGTTACCGATGTATATGTTGTGTTGTCTTTGATCTGTAAGTACTCTGCATGTTCCTTAACATGCTCTATAGAACGTGGCCATATAACGTGGTTGTCCTCTGCCACTGAATGATATTCTTTTAGAATGTAGCTTCCATCGTTATTTTCAAAGAGACACTAATGCCCATGCATCCTTTAGTACTATGGTGTATAATTGCTTGTGGTGCATAATTACTTCTGCACGAGCGGGTCCTCCAAATGAAAGGAAAATCATGAGGTACGTGAATATGCTTCCAAGAATCCTCTACATATTCCAAAGACGTGTGATGTGTCTCTGTTGTTTTGTCTAACCAATATTCAAGTATGTTTCTCTTCATTGCATGCTTGTCAGATTGCCAAGTTTCTGGTACAGGTGAGTTTCATGTGTTGCTCATCTGAACTATGTCAAAATATATCACTAAATCTTACAGCAAGTTACTCTTCATCTGTAAAGAACAAGTTACTCTTCATTTACAACAAGTTACTCTATTCATGGAGACCTAAGTGTATATCATAAGTTTTATAGATTGAACTGACTTGTCTTGTCTTGTCTAGGGAAGAGTTCAGAGTTTGGGTTGTTAATAAAATTCAATAACCTTTCATAATCATCTTTCTACTTTTTTATACCGTAGCAACATAGGGAAGTGGAGGTATTGAACCAAGTTTACTTTTTGGAGTTGCTCACAAATAATTGTGTGGACTATGTTTAAGGTGATGTTCTTGTCAGTTCTTTTGTGCGTACTGCAAGCACAAACTTTGCTTATTCATTATTCTTGATATTGTTACTATTTCATTTATGTTAATAGTTCTTTCTAGAAACTACAGTTAAGGTTATGTATTTGAACAAGGATCGGCGTAGAGGCTTGCATGATAGCATGTTATTTCTCTGAAGCCTGAATCTCTTAGTTACCATGACAGCCAGATGGATGAAGGGGGTTCTGATGGAGACTAGGTGTCGCTGTTAGTGGCGGCTGCCCAGAGAATTATGGAAGCCAACCAATTCATGACGGTTGTCTTGTACGACAGATGCTTTCACACTTGTGAGCCCTATTGCTGCTCGCATAACGAGTTTTAATCTAAGTTAGTTTTGCTTCACAATATTTCTTATGTCGAATAAGGAAATTTGTATACAGATTTGTTGGGAACTTGCTCAAGGGAAGGCTGTTAGAATTGGTTGAATTGGCTCAGCTTATATATGCAAGGATAATGGTATTTATACGTTAATCTCCATGTATATATCTCGTCTCATCCTACTGAAAGTGTATGAATATATCATTTTTAGCAGTGTAAAACTAACTTATTTCCATGTGGTACAAGATTGAGGGCTTTAAGATTAACTTAGACCTGTATCAGTACGAATTGTAGTAGGTACTATACACATACCGTCAAGATATTCAAATATTCAGTGACTTTAACTTGAGCATTCCTTCTAGAAAGGTGATATTTAAACCAGATGTTTACTTTTGTTATCGTCTCGCAGTTATCGCGAGGATTCAAATTTAGTAGTCTACAGTATTTTTTCCAAGTAGACTGTTGCACTTGTTCTTCTAAGTGGCAACGGGTAATCTGCAGAAAGTACTTTGCTGGAGTGTTTTTATGATCCTGATTCTGGTGTAATCTTATTGGATGGAGTAGAAATAAAAACCTAAAGCAATGCTTCTGTGAAGCATAGGACATGGGGTGGTTCGTTGTTGTCAAGACATGGAGTGCTCTATTTTATTTACATAATTCTGTTGCTTCAGTTTCTCTCTAAAAGAATTATGCATATGTTTATTTATACTCTTAGGCTATCTGATTGTAGAATGAAATTTAGGTGCATTTTCTTAGAACTGATTGTACAAACTGATCTACTTTGCAATATCAGTTTTCTCATGAAATAAGAATTTCAGTGCATTGAAGTCTTTAGGTTGACTAGGCGACGATCCAAAGCTGAAAACTGATGGCCCTGCTTCGTGTAGGTTCAGTAGGTTGCTATATGCATTGCTAGCTGACCTACTCCTATTGTTTTTTCTATTATAACTGAAATCCAGGTGGTCGCCATGATATCAGGGAACTCTACCATCAGACACAAAATTAGTTCTCCTCCAGCCTCCCATCCCATGTCCGGATTGGGCCTCCATCCCTTTGATCACAAAGATGGCATTGTGGGCGGTGTAAGTGCCCATGTGCTTGTAAGGAGAGATTTATACCAATCTCTAGCAGCGACGGAAAATTGAGCCAAAGATCCCACACCGTACAACATGTGGCTCGTGTATCTATTTTTTTCAGGATTTATTACCTTCTAGGGGAGGATGATACATGATTACTCCCTTAGTTTAAAACTGCGACATTTATTTAGGACCGGAGGTGTGTTTTATAGCTGACAATCATGAATGAATATTTCAATGCATTGTTTATTTTTTTGTTATTATATTTCTATATTCTGTATGGCTATATTGTTTCCATAGATTTCCTTTCAGCTGCACAATAATGGCAAATAAGTTATTCTATTAGAAAGTTCATGGTGTATTATACTCCCTCTGTTTCAAATTACTCCGCGCGCACGCTTACCTAGGTGGTCTAGTATTCTTTCATTTTTAATCAAAAAATTCTTAGAATTTTTGGTATACGTAGTACATATTTCATACTATCTATTTTAAAAATCCTAGGATTTTTTGAATAAGAAATGAGAGCGTATTAGCCCACCTACATAAGCGCGCCGGCGGAGTAATTTGAAACAGAGGGAGTACATTTTATGTATCTGCGCGAGAGATTAAAAATGTGCCTTTTATCATGTACCTTGCACATCATTAGGAATATTAAAAGGAATATTAATCGTGTGTTATATCTATACAAATTTGAGGCCCCGTAGCATCGGGCATTCAACTAGTAATAGTAAAGATGTAGTATCAGATATCCAAATGAGAAAACCAAACTAATCATGTGTCAATCAAATCAATCCGTCGCACTATACAGAAGTACAGACGCATTGCCGGTGACGGTGAGTGAACCAATCAGGTTACATGGTGCAGAAGGGCTCCTGCCGCCTGCCCGAGGAGGTGCAGCGCAACGGCGGCGGAGACAGGCACGCCGCCGAGCACCAGCGTGGCGACCGCGACGGAGACGCCAGGCCTCGTGCCCATGAGCATCAGCTGCAGCGCGCCAGAGAGGGTGGACACGTCGTAGATGTAGGCGGGGTAGTAGCGCTTCTCCCAGGCCGCCCACCCCGGCGGCGCCTCGTAGTTGGTCTCCGCCATCCGCGCCTCCCGGATCCTCCGGCGCAGCACCGTCATGCCTTCGTCCACCAGCGCGCCACCGTAGTGGTCCCGCCGGAACGCGCTGCAGCTCACTGTGGCAGTGGTAGCTCGCGGCCTCCTAGGCTGCAGCTGCGTCAAACCGTGGCACGGTGTCGACCCGTGACGGAACTGAAGCCCGGCCGGCCGCACCGTCCCCGGAAGTGAGAGAGAAGAAGACATCGATCGACAGATCGAATCGACTGGAGAATTGATCGGTCCTTTTGATCTCACAAGAAGATGGTACTACAAGCAAGAATGAGATCGTGGAACAAGAGGAAGAAGCGATAGAATTGTTGGGGAGAAATGAAGATCGGGTTGGACTTTTATAGACGACGAGGCTTCAAATTAAACGCGTGAAGCGTCGTTGGCTGTTTTGGCCGGTGATTTGGACGTCATTTAAGTTATTATTATTGTTTGGTTTGGATCCAGCAGACGATGGAGTGGTAATCAACGGGAAGGCTCGTGGTCTGCCGCCGGCCGCCTCTAGGTAGCAAGTCATATGATTGAGTTGAACGCGGCGACCAGTGCCACAATTTATTAGTATATGGATCTGATCTAGTGCTTGGACGGGCGGCGGACTAAAGGATCTCTGAATAGATGCTCCTTAAATTATTTTTTTTCGCTGCAACCCATACAAGCAATGAAGAAAAACATGTGCAGATTAAATCATCTCGCACGTCGCCCAAATTAAGCACTTGGATTTCTCCACGCGCACCAATTGCCAGGTCTGGATTTCTGTTATCCCGATCACTTAATCCCGAAGCAGAAGGCAGAGGCGTCCCGTCAAGCGGGTTGCTGTCAAACCGTCCACTTGATCATCCTATAATTATTGGGCGCGACGCGTTGCGTGCGATGTTCAACCGTGCGTGTGCATTTCACGGTGATTCACGGAATTGAAGGGGATGTTCAAATCTACGAGAAGGGTGTTAAGCCGTAATCGAGTGAAGGAAGTTTCGTCAATCCTGCACTGCAGCTGACGTCGATCGTCTCGGTTACTTTGGTGCGAACTTGGAAGCAGTTTTTTATTTAGATAAATAATGGGAGTGTCTAGATCTCAGGCGTCTGAGAACTTCTTATGTCTAAGTCATTGACATCATCCTACTATTTGTGCTAATTCTCAGTTGCAACCTAGTTGCAACTTATACAATTGTACTAATTCTCAGTTGCAACATACTTGCAACTCATTAAAACTTCAGTTACAACCTAGTTGCAACTCATGTGAAAGTCCCACGTTGCACGAATCGCGAGGTAAATCCAATGATGAGTAAGCTGACTGAGACCTAAAAAGTTTTCAGGCGCCTGAGAACTAGCAAATCCGATAAATAATACTAGCAACTATAAGTGTGACAGGTCTTTTGATCACGGCTTATCCCTCAAGTAAAGATGGGCAAACCCAAGAATAAAACCTACTACAGGAAACTCCATTACTCCCTGGGTCTTAAAAAGATGTCGCAAATCTATTATATACTAGAAATATAAAAGATTTTTAGAAGGCACCACATTAAAACACAACATCTAAATTATTTTTAACAATTAGATCTAAAAGACACCACATTAAACCACATCATTTGAATTATTTTTAATAGTTAGATATATAGCTTATGGCTCAAATCTATCTTATATGCTAAAAGTATATAAAGGTGTTTTTCGAGGCACACACCCAAATTATATTAACCGCTAGATCTATAATTTATGGTTACGATTTAGTGAAAGCTTAATAGTTACATAATCATGTAGTTTTTATTTAACACCGCATGTGTACATAGTTTTTTCAAAACATAGGGTGCTAAGCAATTCTTTTGCAGCATATCACGGGATAGCAGATTCCGTCAAAACAAGTGCACTGGCGACAAGTGATGGAGTCCATGTGAAGCATAACTCGAAAAATAACTCACGTAGGACAACTACAAGCTTCAACTCGGTGGCCAAGATTTTAAATTACAGCTGTAAAATTTAGGTAACAAATATAAGACATGTTTCCGTTAGCATATAAATTGGGTTCAACACTTAGTGTAACATGTTAATTTAATCGGTGAATATTATGTGTTCGAGCAAAGTCCGTAACCCATTAAGACTTATCTCTATCTACCTTAATTCAAAGGAAAAATAACTAAACTAGGTAGCTATAGTATACGAGCTGTTTCCGTCCAAAGCAAAAAAAAATAGGGTTGGTCCAAGCGAAAAAAGAACTACGCGCAAGCTAGCTTTAGGATACGAGTTGTGTCTGTTCAAAAAGTTATGTACACACTTATGTTGTTATTATACCAATCGATGTGTATGCATGTTTATTATACGAAATAACACAACACCGCTGGATTTCTAATTTTATTGCAAGACATCAAAACAATTGCACATGTTTTTGAAATCTAGGATATGAAGTATACATTGCGAGTTTTGGTAACACAAGATATGCAAGATTGAATGACTGGATGTTTTGAAATTAGTTTTTAGAAAGAATTCATCTCGAGGCTGCACATGTGACTCTCTCATGAGTGGAAAATCTTAAAAGTCCCATGCTCAGCGTACAAGTCACAATTTTTAACATAATTAGAAAAGCTACGAACCCTTGATTGTGCAAACGGCCGGATACTCAACACAATGATTTTTTTTCAAATCTTATTAAATTTTCCAATTGAATCTACAATAACTTAGATATTTTCATCTTAATAATCAATAAATTCTAAACTCAATCTATGCAAGTATTCTCTCTATTTCAAAATATAAGATGTTTTAACTTTGTGAAAGGAGTGTATCTAGACCCCTTTTAGTGTGCAGGTTCACTACAAATCTACACACTAAAATGGTCTAGATACACTCTTTTCACAAAGCTAAACATCTTATATATTGAAACAGAGGGAATAATATCACAAATGGCTAAATAGGAGAGATATATTAGAGAATCATCTTAAATAGTAAAGTATTCAATTGTCAATATTATGCAAGATAAGGTTGTTTTTGGAGACACCGCGTCAATTCACATCATCTAATCTACTTACACGGTATGATTAATAATATACGGCTATGATTTAATTATGGAGTTCGCCACATAGTTACGCAACCGCATAGAGTGTGTAAAGGGTTGGAATTCATGGAGTCTATGTCCGAATAATACGGACGTGCGCCTTTCATAGAAGGGATGTGTGGATTACAGACTTCTAAAAGAGGAGTCTTAGAACAATGCGGATGTTAGATGGCTTGTGTTCATGTCTCTAGTAGGATGTGGCATGGTAAAATACTTTGTAGACTATTAGGAACATGGTAGGTAAAAGTGGTACTAAACTTAGAAGTGCAAATGTTTATCGAAATAAACTATAAAGAGAACTCCCAATACTTTTTTTATCTGTCCGCTCTCATTACTAATATGAGTCAGTCGATAGAATATTTTATAAATGTGTATGCTCCAGATATTTTATATGTTTTCTTTTCTAAATAATATGGCCGATGCCGTTTTTGAATTACGTGAATACTAAGGCTTTAAATTCTTCTTTGTTGATGCACATAACGACAAGTTTTTTAAAATCTAGCTAGGTTGTTATAGTTAAGACCCCACACTGCGATCGACTGGAAAAATAAATAGACCTACTTTGGATGATTGTGGTGGCTTCTTTTGTGTTTGAATGAGTGGTGGAGAGGTAACAATTGGTGTTTCTCTGTCTTTATTTCTTATGAAAAAAATCCAAGTATGGCAAAAAATATGAATAACTTGGTCTTTAAAATTTTAATAGTACGAAATAACATCCGAATGTACAACTTTGATATTAAGGATCTATTCTACTCCCCCCATCCTGAAAAGGATATCACAAATTTATCAAAATTTTAATATCTATGTACTAAATAGTATCTAGATACATTTGAATGTAGATAAATCTTTGACATCCATTTTGGGACAGAAGGAGTATAAGTTTATATATTCGGAAATAATCGTAGTAAGTTCACAAACACATCATAAAGTAACTGGTGGATCATCCTTATTAACTAGACAACAACCAACATATATATAAATGCTACCATGGTCCAAACGTTGTGTGACGATAGACATGCCAAGCTAAATCTGATGTTTTCCGATGGATTTGATCCCTTTTTTTCCAAAATGATTGATATACTATGTAGACAAGTACAAGGCTGCCAATCTGAGCATTAATGGAAGCGTAAACGAGGATAAATTCTTGAAAAAAATAAAAGATTAAGGAGAATACATGGGATTGATTAGTTCAAGTTTATTGGTTATTATTTACATTAATTTATGAAAGTTTCGTTACAAGTATGAAAAATGAAAGATTCAGGAGAAGACATGTGATTGATTAGTTCCCATAAATTGAGGAGAGGTCATGAAAATTTCTCACTATAACCTTAACCATAAGAAATGTATTGGAATCTGAACTATAATTTAATATTTAATTGGATTAAGGATTATTGGCGCATGATCGAAAAAATGTTTAATGCAATTGGTCTCAGGAAGAAGATATGTGCATGGAGGTGGAGGCCCATAGGTTACTGAACCTTAGTGAAGGGTTTAGTGGAGGTTTATGGTTAATGTTCTTCCACTTTACAAGCAGGAGGCAGATTTAGGATTTGTCAATGAGGGGCCAGATGGGGCTATGACACTTTGATGTAGACAACAACCCCAAGATTCTTGGGGTTTTTTCTTTTGTGTGCTAGGCCATCTGTTGAGCGCATTGTTGAATAGCACGAGCATTTTTTTTATTTTTGTTGAAATGTGATGCGAACGGTTGAATCTGCAAATATTTACAGGTGATTTGCGATTGTTTGACTTGACGTACGCGTATGGAGTTTTAGATTCTGAATAGTGATTTGAATGAGTCAAAGAATCTATTAGCGATTTGTAGGAGTCAGAGAATGAGTCACAGTATTAGACAAAACATGTCGATAGATAATTCACTTGCCTTTCCTTCCTTGGCATAACCCTCTATTGAAATAAATATTATTTATACTAATATTTCATACTTACTTGTACTTTTTTGTGAAATATAATTCTAACAAGTGTTTTTTCACCTTGTTAGCATAATTAAGCACACAACAATCTCACCAACAATTACACTTTTTGTCGTAGAGTCCTAATGCCTATCATTGAAAATATAAATTGTACTTTGTAACAAAACTTGCGATACTTTTTTATTTTCACTGCACTACGCCTTAAAGATTTCTAGCCTTAAACTTGGGGAAACTAAACATGAGAGGGTTGCATGCCTTGAGAATTAATTTGGGACACTTGCATCTAACTCTCTCTCTCTCTCTCTCTCATGTTTGTGGTGTGCGTGTAATTTAATGTCTTAGTCTTGTTAGGGATCTCTGAAGCGTATGGTCTAGAAAATATCTTGATAGCAGTTTCGAGTGCATGATTAGATGTAAACAAATATAGAATTCTAAGGTACAGAAGGTGTCTAAGGAGCATGTCGTTCAACCTTGGGATGCTGCTTTACCGATTTTGTCGTAGCTAAATGTGTCTTACATGTTCCAATTGTTTTCAGTAAATTAACAATAGTTTTGTGTCATCATTACTTCATATTCAAATAGTATCGCATAGAATAATAAACATGAAACATCGAAATATCATAGATTCAAGTACTCCCTTGACTCATATTAATTGACTTGAATTTGTCAAAATTTAGATAAATCTAAATAATAATAATATTTAGATTCATCTAAATCTAGACAAAACCAAGTCAACGAATATGAGTCGAGGGAGTATTTTTTTACAGAGTGATGGAGTCTACGAGATATCCATATAAATTATAACCTGCGGCTAGTACAGCCCAAGCCACTCGAAGGCCCAACGACGAAACAACCAGGTAGAAGGCAAAACCGGGTAGCAGCAACATGTATCCACAAAAATTAGGGAGCTCCTATTGAGCGCTCGCTGCGATCCCTATCCGGGGAGCCGCCGGCAAATTCATGGGCCAGGCCCACTTAACAACTTAAGTTGCAAGTCCACCCGCTTCACACGCTGACACGCCTAGCCAGGAGTTTTTTTTCCTTTTTCTTTTATAATTTACTAAAAAGGCTCCAATAAAAATCTTTAATTTTGAAAATGTTCAGATTTAAAAATATTAATATTTGAAAATGTTCAAATTTGAAATTGTTCGAATTCAAAAGTTCTTCAAATTTGAAGATTGCATTATTTTTCTCTCCGCCTTACTCGATAAATCCTCAGCTTTTGCAGATAATATTTCAAAAGTGACAAAATTGCAACTTGGAGTCGGTGTTGTCTAGCTGAACCTTACCAACCAAGACAGGCTTATCCTTTACCCACTCATCATCATCATTCGATGCATGCTTTATTTTCTTAATGGAAAATTTATGGAAATTCCTCTTGCTTGGTGCAGGTCCTAGATTCCAAAACGAGCTCAAATCAACCTGTTACTGAGGTATAATCTGTTTACAGAGCTTCTTAATCTACTATTCTTTCAGTTCATCATCACATAGATAATAGCCTATCTTACATGAGGTAATATTCTAAATTCAGATTGATCTGGAAAAGTGCACGAATCTAAGGAAAATCTGGAGCTGGAAACAAATGGCACATCCTACAACCGATTAAGACTTTTTTATCTCTTACACGACTTACTCTTCCGTCTTTATGTTATTTAGCTGGTTGTCCATCCATATCTTTGATTTAGGTTTTTCTTCTACCCTTCCTATGGTTGAAGATTTATTTTCGCGGAGGCCATACTGGTAGTGACTGAAAATCGGTTAAATTGTTTGGTTTGCAATCTATCGTCCAGCTTTTTGTTCGATTCGTTTTCTATCTTCCCATATGCTTTTGGTCTTTGCGTAGTCTTGACTACAGGATATAGTTAGGAGTTGGAGAGCAAAAAATTACTCTCTGCGTGGAGTCAGGTCAGTGTTTTCTGGATGGTCTGTTTGGCTCATTTTGTATCCATCTCCGCGAGTTGGTTGCCAGACTTGATCTGGTCCAGAGAACCGCGGAATCGCCGGGATGGTAGGCACGGGCTGATGCGTGTTTGCCCGCTTGAGTTCGAGCCTTCGTACTCGCAATATCACGGCGTACTCACGAATACATGCATCTTTAAACAATGCCGAGGGGATTCTTCCCCCTCTGTTTTTTAGACTTGATCTGGTTCAGAACTTGAGCTCCCTATGGCAATGAGAGTTGTTAGCATAAAACCATCACTTTGACACCAAAATTTCAAAAAATCATCACTTTGATGTCTCGCGACAAAATGTGGCCACTTTTCTGCAAGTTTTTTGCAATGTGCCCTAAACGAAATTGACATCGATTTTGACTAGGAAGACCCACCTATCAGGACCAAATTGATGATGTGGAATGGGCCCAACTTGTCAGCAATATTAAAAAGCTTAAATTTTCCAAAAAAAGAAATAAAAAATTGGATCGTCTCATCTCCTGTCGCATCCCTGCACCTTCAGCCATCCTTCCCGCCGCCCGCCCTGCCCCCTCCTCCCTCTCGCCGCCTGCCTCCACTCGCACGCTGTCGCCTCTGCCTCTGCCGTCGTAGCCCTGCTCACGCCTCCGCCTCTGATCTGCGTCACACCGCCCATGTTTTGCGCAACCTCGCGTGCCCTGTGCCCCTGCCCTGTGTCGCCCCCAATGCGCCACCTCGCATGCTCGCGGTCGAGCACGCGGCCAAGCGCATGGGCCCTCCTACTCATGGGCCGAGCTCGCGGACGAGCGCCACCGCCCCTCCTGCTCGGAGCCAAGCTCGCGTACGAGCGCCATCGTGCCCTGCTCGGCGTGGAGAGGCTCAGGGCCAACCATGTCGTGCACTAGGGAGACTACCACCCCCTTTTCTTTTTTTCTTTATATTCTTTTAGAATATCTATGATATTTTAATTGGAGTAACAAGTGGGGCTCCGTCTACGTCATCAATTTGCTGAAAAGTTGTCACATTTTGTAACGAATCGTCAAAGTGGTGAAAAATCGAATATTCGGCAAGAGAGTGGTGGTTTTATGCTAACAACTCAAGCAATGAGGACTTGAGCAGGTCAATTTCCCATACCTCGATCACATGGGTTCATTGGATATGTGATGTCATATTTGTATGGTAAAGAGTTACATTGTCCATTGGATTAGAGGACCTTTGTGATTCTAAGTTGTAACAGCCGATTCTCTTTTGTGGTATGTGTTTGGGATACTTGAGATGCAGGAAGGCGATGGTTGTGGGGAGATGAATGGAAGGTCATGTTTGCTTTCTGTTCGTGGTGTTGACTTGAACTGATGCTTCATTTGATTTGGTTGGATCTGCGTGGTGAATGACCAGATATTTGACTTGCACAACCTAGCGAAGGTGCCCTATTTTGCTTCTTCATGTTATTGGCAGATCCTATTTGGAACTTGAACAAACCTTAGCGCCTTTCTTCATAATTAACTTCCTAGTCATTGTTTTCTCTCCCTTCGTCCATAAATTAAGTGCTCCCGCAGATATTGAAATGGAGGATATCATTCTGGAACCAAGGGCTGTTATCTACCTATCTCCTAGCCGAGGAAGCTAATCATATGCTTCTTTACCCCAGACAAAAAAAATTACAGTTATGTCTTAGGTCCAACCTGATGCTGAGTTATATCTGTTTGGAGATTATTTTTTCGAGAATGTTTGGAAATCTTCTGAACACACAACCTTCTCAATTCGCAGCAACTTATTAAACCTATAAAACATCAAAAGTATCCCACAGAGAGGTACAATGATCGTGAAGATGCTTGTATCTTCAATTTGTTTCTCTAGCAGTAAGTCACCGATTTATCACATGATAGGAAGTAGAGATTGCATGTACATGAGCTCTGAGGGCAGTAAAAGATCCCTACGGCTTGAAATATTTTGAGATCATGTCTTTATTTTCTGGTTATATTGTTATTGATGATCACAATTGGTTTGTCCACTTAACTGTTGGATTTTGGTGAGTTTTGGGCCGTTGGCCCATTAGACAAATTCTGAAATTCTCTTTGGCCCACTTGTATATGACAGCATTTGGCTGTGCTAGTGGTGCTAAAAATTAGTCCCACATTGCTAGTGAAAGGGGAGTTGGACCACCTTATATAGTAGAGTGTTGCATCACTCACTAAGGTGTAACAAGGAGAGAAGCCCCCGTGCACTCCTCCGACGCCGCCCGCCTCGCCACGCCACGTCATGACGCGCGTGCGGGAATCTCGCCGAGCCGAGCTTTATTTTGCTGGTTGGGAAAAATTAATTATGAGTTATTAACAGACGCGTTAATTACAGCTATTTCCAATTTTTATGGACGCCGGTTGTTACCGACTCGGAAGTGGGATGTGTCCCACGATCTCTCTGACCTACACTATATCAGCGTCTGCGCTAAACCTAATCGGTAATTAACCAACACAAGCGCCAACTTTCAGAACATTGCGTCGCCTCCTTCGTCTTCCCTATCCCAGCTTGCGGCGTGCACCGCAGATCGGGACAGTAGGCCTCCGGAACCCCGTCTCTCATGAACCTGCACGGGTGAGGGGCGATCAGGTTTTTGGAGAGCGCTCAAGCGCGACTACTATCAACAACGACGTCGTCTGACGACGAGTTCCCGAACGACGACTTCTTCCTGGACGTCAGCGACCTCTTCGGCAACCTCAACATGGGCGACAACTCTACAGTTGCTACCGATGCGGCTTCTGCCGCTGACGAGGTTTCAACTCGTCAATGCCCATTGTTATGGACTTGGGTTTTGGAGAAGATGAGGATGCTGGAGATCGTGGCACGGTTAACAGACAAGCAAACTGGGACACGGATTTACCTGTGTTCAGGCCCGAGGGAAAACCCTACTCCTGCTTGTCTGCTCTTTTATTGCGGCGGAACCGAAAGTTACAGGGTGCGCAGATTCGATCTGGCGTGGAGGTGTGTATGTCGTAATCGCAGGGTGTAATCGTTGTTGGATGTCCTCCTCGTTGGACCCTCCTATCCTTTATATATGGGGAGGTTAGGTCTCGAGTACCGATACGAGTAGGTTACAAGTTGTATTGAAACTCTAGTCTTGTTCTTCAAGGATCCGAAGGCGTCATGGGCCTGGGCCACCCGAAAATCTTCATGGGCTGGCGTATATTGGCCGTGGGCCTTCCTTGGCTGGACCAGGTATGCTGAAGTTACGTGCCGTGAGGGTATAACCATGTCAAGAGCCCCGAGTGTTTAGTCGAATCGAGATTCGGCCGAGGACTCTTCAATCCTTCGGTGTAACTCGTCTTTCAAGAGAATATGTAGGGATTGTTGATGCGCAGTCGACTCACCCGACGGATCGAGGTCGATTAATCGTCTTAGGACAAAACAACACGATCTTCTTCAGTGCGAGTCCTCGACCGAACCCGGAACATATGCTTTGGCGTAATTCGACTCAGCCGCGGAGGACTTACAGAGTGGAATTCGGTGTTTTTAAATGATGTACCCAACGCATCCGTCGATTTTTCATCGATCACTGCACGGATTCATACTAGCAGAGCGCAGTCAGGTGCATTGCCAGGCCATCAGATGTTATCTGTAGGTCTTATCTTTGCGTCGCAGACGCAGCATTCGAATGTTTATCACCGCGGAGGTGTTTCGGGTGGCCAAGGAGGATGTTACTCACTTAGCATTAATTGGGGCAGAGTTGCCGAAAAGTTTTTGCATGCGGATTCGGAAGATCGCAGTCGAAGATTTCATAGGGTGCGCGACCAGCGCTCCCTATGGGAGTAGCCCCCGAGTGTCTGTTCGAGTCGTAGACTCGAGCGGAGACTTTTAGTGCAAGCATTGCTCAGTTGTTTAGTCCGTAGGACTCAAAAATTTTCGGATGCTGAAATCCATCCTCCCTATGGGAGTAGCCCCCGAGTCCGTAGTGGAGTCGTGGACTCGATGTAGGACTTGAAGCTCTTGTGTGTGAACGGCCATCGCTCCAGTTTGGAGTAGCCCCCGAGTGTCTGGCGGAGTCGTAGACTCGGGCAGAGACTCGAGTCTTGTATTATGCAACGGTAGTAGGAAAATCTCGTATGCATCTGACCCGGAAGTACATCGGGTGCGCGACCAGCGCTCCTGATAGGAGTAGCCCCCAAGTATTTAGTCGAATCGTAGATTCGAGTGAGTACTTTTAGCTGTGGAGCCGAAGTTATTGCTAGTATAGCTGTTGATGACGTCAGTGCTGACGATCAATGACCTCAAGCGTCTGCTGCGCCAGAGATGACTTGACTGGACGATGCGTGGGTCCTACTTCCTGACTTTGAATTGACCGGTCACACGCGGCATGGAGATAATTATGGCGTTTCCTCAATTTCCGCGCGTAGTGGACGTCGTGGGAACGACGGTTCGTTTTGGTGCTGACACGTGTACGGCCAGATCTGCCGTTGGCGTTAGGTCTTCTTGATGGACGGTCAGCGTGTGTCGTCTTTGCTGTTATAATCCATGGTGAAAATCATGGTTTGTTTTCACCGCACCAGTTCTTGCGTTTTACTGCCTCCTTGTGCTCGAGCGATTCTTGCTGCGTGCTGAGAGTTCCTTTCGCATTTCCTTTGTCTTCGCTGCTGGCAACCACCCACCGTAAGCGCCATGGGGAAGCCAAAGAAGTCTTCGCCGCAGTGGGAACCAGCGCCACGAGGCAACAAGGGCGCGCCGCTGCCGTGTCACCGATGGTGGCCGGCAGCGATCGAGAGACGCGGAGAGCGATTCGCCAAGCTGCGCGAGCGGAGCCTGATTCCGCAGGACACGACGGCCGTGAGACTCCCCGGTAGTGAGGTAATCCCCCGTCCCCCATCTGGGTATCGGGTTATGTTTGTCGCCTTCGTTTTGCGTGGGTTTGCGTATCCAGTCCATGACTTCCTTCGTGGACTGCTCTTTTCTATGGGGTTCAACTCCATCATCCTCCCAACTCCCTTCTCCACATTGCGTGTTTTATCACGCTTATGGTGTTGGCTTAGCATTGAGTCGCACTTTGGCCTCTTCCTAAGCCGTATTCCGTGAGGAGGCACCGTTCGGATGGTGTGTATCCCATTGGGGTTTCATCATCTCTTAGTCCCGATGTCCAATTATTTTCCTTCTCCATGTCCGAATCTGTCCAAGATCAAGCGGAGGAAATGGTTTTACATCCGTGACTCCGTCTTTGCTGGGCAAGATTTTGGTCTCGCCTTTTGACCCTCCCAGTTAATTGTGAAGAAGAGGTCCGAAAAATCAGATCTTAGACGGTGAGGTGGCGGAGATAGAGGCCTTGTACCGGGTGGAGGAGCTCCAATTGATTCCTGAGAAGGAGGTGAACGGTGTCGACATTATCGGGTGTTTCTTGAGCGTCGGTGCAGCCGCCTGTGCTAGAGCGCACCCGATGTTCCTCAGACTCTAGGCGCCGTGATCCGACGAGGGTTTCGAGGAGAAGGTCTCCGAGGTGGGCCTTGACAAGCATCTTCGCGTTGTTGAAGTTCAAGGCCGACGAAAAATCCCGGGAAGTCGCGACTCCTCCTTTTCGCCGACGCTGGCCGTGCTAAAGGTGTAGATTTGCCGTAGTGCTTCCCTTATGTTTTTGTCGGCCAGTGTACTTGTGTCCTTTGTTTGCTAACAAAGTTTCTTCTCATCTTGTAGAGCTTCAAAGTGTGCATGGCGCCACCATTGCCCGAAAGGTATCCGAATGCCCCGGATAATGAAGTGGTGGATTCCGTGTCCGAAGCTTCCTTCGCGCGATCTCCGGCGGAAGGATGCCGATTAATCGAGTGAAGACCATTCGAGTAAGCGATCACGGAGCTCGAGCGAGTCTTCGGATGCCTCGACTCCGACTCCTGTGAATCCTCGGGGTCTTGAGCGTCATGATGATGTTCGTGGGGTTCGTTTCTCCTATTCCTGTTGTTCTGCGGGCTGTTGTTCGCACCCCGCCAAAGAAAGCGGAAGAAGGAAGAGAAGAAGGAGGAGAAGAAGGAGGAGAAGAGGGCCCGGAGGGCTTCTCCTATCTTTGACCTGAGCGCTTGGGCCTGTAAGTGTGCTTGTTGCCACTGCTGTCTTTTGCTCACTTGTTATTTTTGCTGTGTTGATTGGTTCAGATGTAGGCAATCCTCCGACGGCTCTAGTGATGGAGCGCGAGATGATGGGGAGTCGAACATTACGCCGCCTCCCGCAGACGGTGGTGGCGACGGGTGGTGCTGCACCAGTTCCTCTTGTGCAGGAGAGGCTGGTGGTTGCGCCTCGAATTTCGCAGCGGGCTCGTGGGTTCGCCGAGCACGTAAGTTTTTACGCTTCATGTCACGGGAGCCCCAGGCGCCTTCGTGTGCCGATGTTGTGTTTGCTTCTTTGTTTTGGGCAGAGCCCCCAAGTCATGCTCTACTGCTATTGCTTTTTCCTGCAGCCTTGTGTCCGAGAGGCCAAGCGGCTGGTGGAGGAGCACCGACGCTAGAGGTGAAACCGCAGCACTGCAAGGTATTCGTCCGCTTTGTAGTACTTTTTTTGTTTATCCTTGTCCTGTTTGTTGACACTGGCTTGTTGTGAATGCAGAGGAGCATAATGACTCTTCGTGAGGTTGATGCTCAAGAAGAGCCTTGGCCCATTGGAGCAGAAGGTAAGCCGCCGAGGCGAAAGAGCACCTTGAGCTGAGCCAAAGGCAGCGAAGTGAAGAGCGTCTTAGCAGGAAGCCGCAGGTCGTGAGGTAGGAGTAGTGAGAAGCTCATGGCTGCTGCCAAGGCTATTTCGGTGAGTGCTAGCTTCAGACTTGCTTCTTTTCTTCGGTCCTCTTCTATGTTGCTATTCTTCATGTTTTCTTCGTTTTGTCTCGTATGCCGCAGCATCGAAGTTTGACCGTGGTGCTCGAGCACGGGAGTGCTCTAGATGATGCCTTTGTGGCGAAGACCGCCGAAGCTGCTGCCAACTCCTTGCCAAGGCAAAGGAGGTCCTTGGTCGCTTCTACCAGAGCTCTTCCCGGCGGGCGCAACCCTTGAAGATGTGGGTGCTCCGCAGAGGCTCATACCGGTTACCGCAGCGCATAAGCGCAAGAAGGGCATCGGTGCGTCTGCCGGTCTGGCGATGGCCATGGCGGTGGGCGGAGCTGGACTTGCCCTGTATCACTTCTGATGCCGACGGCTGCGGATGGATCAGAGGTAGCCTTCGCTGCTTACTCCGCTCATGCAGACGATATGGGCCCAAGCTCATTGACTTGTTGTTCCGAGTACGCTGGCAAGCAGGCGAGGCCAAAGCTATGCCCGGCTCTAAAGGCGACTCGGTGTCCTACGCCTTAGGCATAGGAGATGTAGGGTAGTATGTAGTTTACTTTTGCTGTAAATATCTTTGTAGCACCATTCTTGAGCTACGCAGGGCCTTATTTAATGAATTCTCCGAGTTGGGCTTTATCTTTGGCCGAGTGTCTGTGCCTTCTTTTCTTCGCTTAGGTTCCTTCGGTGTTGACCTAGTTGGTACTTCATCCGAAAGGCCCTTGCGAGCATCGTTGGATGATTCCTCGCCTCGCTTTTCTGGGATCGCGCGTAGCTTGGAGAGGGATTTGCTTGGCTACGCGGTCGTTGACGCTTGGAAGTCCAAAGGCACGTAGTGCAGCCAGAGAGGAATACTTGATGGCGGAGCTGGGTCGGCCGTCCGAGCAGCTGCAGTAAGTTGATCCTTCTTTCGGCCGTAGCTTAGTTCTTCGGGTGAGCTCGCTGGCCTTACTCTTGTTTTGTGCCGTTGTCGCAGGTGCGAATCTCTCCGGAAGGAAGAAAAGGAGCGATTGCTTCGAGTCAATTGTTTGACTCAACAGACATGGAAGCCGGTGGCTTTTTGGGTGGATCGCGATCGCGCCATGGTTCCGGGCGACGGTGCAGGATCGCCTTCCGTGTTTCGCGGTGCTCCGCCAGTGCGTATATCGCCGTCCCTCGTGTTGCACGCCATGTTTCGCTGGATGGCGCACGACGACCTTGCAGGTCTTCCGCGGTTTCGAGTGCCGAATGTCAAGGAGCTGCAGCGGCAGCAGCTTGTCGCAGGGTGAAGGCTTTGTCTCTTGTGAGGGTGCATCGATGTAGATTTGGCTGTCAGCGATCGGGCCACCTCCTCGCCAGATGGTGGCGAGTGGAATATGCGTCCGCATTACGCTGGTAAGGCAAGATGTCAACAGATTGTAGATTTGTTTGAGCAGCGTGCTCGGGCTATTCTGCAGAATAGGTAGAACCTGAAAATAAATGATAGATGTAAAATTTGTATATTGCGTGGGCGGTATGTGCCCTTTGTTGTAAAGGTTTGCTTGTTAGCGAGCACACGCAGCTTTGATTTAGTACGTGTCCTTTTCGTTAGCCCGACGTGGTCACTACTCGTGTACATGTGTTGTCCTCACGATGAAATCGTGAGGTGGGGGGAGCCCCGAGCTGCTTTTGTCCTCACCGATGAAATCGTGAGGTGGGGGGAGCCTCGAGCTGCTTTTGTCCTCGGTCGATGAAATCGTGAGGGGGGAGCCCCGAAAGTTAGTAGCATGTAACAAAGTTGCAGAGAAATAGTCAACCGAAGGTTGGGAGCGAGACACTTAGCTTTATTTGTAGCGTAATGGAGGAGGTACATGGTTCGGCTGAGTAGCCTTAGCCATAAGCCTTATTGAAAGTAAAAGGGGTACATTGCCCTTTGCTATGGGTAGAATCGTCGCAGGTGTGAGATGTTCCATGGGTTGGAGTATGCGACTCCAGACTCCACGTGCTTGAGGCGATAGGCGCCACCTGGGATGACTTCGGTGATGACATAGGGTCCTTCCCATGGCGAATCGAGTTTGTTCGGTCGCTTTTGCTTGAGTCAAGACGAGGTCTCCTTCGACGGCGACTGGCAGCGCGACGGCTGTGATAGTTGCGGAGACTTTGCTGGTACACCGCGGATCTAGCTGCTGCTATATCCCGTGCTTCGTCGAGTGTGTCGACGGCGTCTTCGAGTGCAGCCGTGGATTCGGCCTCGCTGTAAGCGACGACTCGTGGAGCCCGGTGACGTACTTCGGCTGGTAGCACAGCCTCAGCTCCGTGTACCATGAAGAACGGTGTGTAGCCGGTGGAGCTGTTTGGCGTAGTTCGTAAGCTGCACAGATGCACGGTAGCTCTTTCGTCCGCTTGCCGCCTTTGTGCTCGAGTGAGCTCATGAGGCGCTTTCTTGATGCCAGCGCCGATTAGGCCGTTGGCCTTTTCCACTTGCCCGTTTGTTTGCGGGTGCGCCACTGAGGCGTACGTGATATTGATCCCAAGGCCTTCGCAGAAGTCCTGGAATTCTTCGGAGATGAAGTTTGATCCGTTATCGGTGATGATGCCGGCGGTACGCAACTCAGACTATGGATTCAAGAACTTGACGGCGGTTTTGCCCTTCCGGTTGGTGATCGGCATGGCCTCGATCCACTTGGTGAATTTGTCGACCGTGACCAAGAGGAAGACGTGTCCTCCTTCGAGGATTTTGGCAGTGGTTGTCGATCATGTCAAGGCCCCATTGAGCAAAAGGCCAAGCTATGGGTATGGGTCGGAGTTCGACCCAGTGCGTGCGGTTTGTCGGCGAACCGTTGGCACCTGTTGCATCTTCGGACGATGTCCTTTATGCGTCGCTCATGGCGTTGGCCAATAGAATCCTCAGAGAGCTTTGGCGACAAGGAGCGGGCCGTGCGTGGTGGTCGCAGATGCCCTCGTGGATATCTTGGAGTATGGTCTTGCCATCGCTGATGGTGACGCACCGTTGTAGGACGCCTGTAATGCTGCGTTTGTGCAGATTCGCCGTTGATGATGGTGAAGCCTTTTGACCGACGAGATATGCGCCGGGCATCCGCCGTTGTCTGGTAAGTTTCCGCTTAGCGAGAACGGAGGTATGGGCGTGTCTGGTTTCTTCGACGCCATGACCTGCATCAGGTTGACCATGGCGACTTCGGTATCCAACTTTTCGGTCCTTCTTGACCTTGGTAGCGTAGCCCCGAGTGTTCTGCTTCTTGGTGATCCCTTGGGAATTTCCGCTTGATGGATTGCACGCAGATCTGTTCGAGGAACACACCGGTGGTACTTTTGCACAAGTGGAGCCGATGTTGGCGAAGTCTATCGGCCTCCTCGCTCTCTCTTCCGACGTGCGAAGTTCGCAGCCGTCGAATTCTCCTTCGAAAAGGCGTTGTATAGTGCGTGACGCGATCATGTTTTCGCAAAGGCGTCGCACTCATTCATCGACTGTTGTACGACAAGTTTGGAGTCACCGTAGATGACCAGCGCTGCTGGCGCCGCATATTTTTGCCATCCGCATGCCATGGATGAGGGCCTCGTGTTCGCCTCGTTGGAGGCTCAATTTCATCCGGGGACGATTTCATCTTGTCACCTTGCGGGAGGTCAAGATGACTCCTGCCTCGCCACGCTTCGTTTGGAGCCGTAAATGCATTGTCCAGATTGCGACATGTCCGGGGTGTCGTGCAGCCGCAGCTCCATCCAAGGCACCAGGAAGTCCGAAGGACTTGAGATTTGATTGCGTGTCGCTTCGTAGACGATGTCCATGGTGATAGTTCGATGCCCCATGTACACGCCAGCGTCTGTGTCCTCTGGATTGTTCAGATGCTTAGGGTGCCTCGCTGACGACCATCACCTGATGCTCCTGGAAGTAGTGGCTTAGTCGTCGAGCCGTCATGAACACGCCGTAGGCCAGCTTCTGGTAGTGCGGGTACCGCTGTTTTGTTGGAGTGAGAACCTCGCTGAGGTAGTAAATTGGGCGTTGTACCCCATGGGTCTTGCCTTCTTCGGGTCGTTCGACCACGAGCATCAGGTTGACCACCGGTGTGTGGCTGCTATGTACAACAGGGGCTCGCGCTTCTTTGGCATGACCAAACGGGCGAGGTGGAGAGGAGCCGCTTGAGGTTTTCAATGCGCCGCTGGCTTCGTGTCCACTCAACTTGTCTGCTGGCGCAGCGCTTGGTAAAATGGTAGGGCCTTCTCGCCCATGCGGCTGATGAACATGCTTAGTGCCGCTACTCGCCCTGCGAGCTGCTGAACGCCCTTGAGGTTTTTCGGCTTCTCCATTGTCATGATAGCTTTGATTTTCTTCGGGTTCGCTTCGATCCCTCGTTGAGAGATGAAGTATCCAAGCAGCTGACCTGAGGGGACGCCGAAGGCGCACTTTTCTGGATTGAGCTTGATCCTGTAGCGATCAAGGTTGTCGAACGCCCTGGAGATCGCCGATAAGTGTTCTTGCCTCCTTGGTTTTGCTGACGAGGTCGTCGACATAGACTGGGACGTTGCGACCGATCTGGTCCTTGAGGCAGGCCTGCATGCATCACTGGTACGTGGCACCCACGTTCTTTAGCCCGAAGGGCATTGTGTTGTAGCAAGATATCTCGAGCGTGTGATGAATGCCGTTTTCTCTTGATCTTCGACCTTGAGTCGAATCTGTTATAACTGAGTAGGCGCCGAGGAAGGAGAGTTTCTCACAACCTGCAATAATCAATGATCCGGTCGATCCGAGGGATAGGGAAGTGGTCCTTAGGGCGTGTTTGTTCAGTGACGTGAAGTTCACGCACATCCGCAGGATGTCCGTGTCCTTCTTCGGGACCATCATCGGTTTGCCACCACTCGCTTTCCTTGATTTCCCGGATGAAGTCTGCTGCGAGTAACTGTTGATCTCTTTGCCGATAGCTTCGCTCAGGGTCCGGCGTCTTCGGATGGACTGTTTGATCGGCTTGGTGTCCGAAGACATTGAGTGCGTCGGCGAATTCGAACTCTGGCATGTCCGCAGGACACCGGTAAGATTTCCAGCTCACGGAGGAATTGACGAGCGCTTTCCTATGCGGTGTTGAGGTCCTTGGCGATTAGCGCCGTTTTGGAGGCATCCGTTGGATGGACCTGTACTTTTTGGTGTTGATGGTGGAGTCGAAAGACATATCGGTATGTTCGCTTGGTGACCGGGGTAGCCCATTGTCCGCGCTTCGCGAGCCTTACAAGCTCGTCTTGCATGCCAAGGAAGGGAGATTTTGTTGAAATCCTGTCGCATTGGTCCGATCGGGTGAAGCTCCCGTGGATCGTGATGACGCCTTGGTCCCGCATCTTGAGTAGTAGGTATGCGTAGTGGGACGGCCAGAACCTTGCGAATGCTACGCGTCCCCAATGGCGTGGTATTGCGACGCCATCCACCACTTCAATTCTAGGCGCTCGCCGAAAGTTGTCCGGTCCCAAGATGACGTCGAGCCCTATTTTGCCCAGGGGAAGATGCCCTTCCTCGACAATGTCGTGGAACGTTGTGTCTCGATTGTTCCAGCTGCATTGCGGGATCCGCATAGCTGCTAGAGTGCTTGCGAATATTAGGTTGATGCTGCCGCCGCCCATGAAGACGCGACTCATCTCAAGCCTCCGATCTGCGCCTCCGGTGGCAGCATGGCTCTGGGCGAGGGATCCGCAAGGGTGATCCGCGTGAATGTGATGCAGACTCGATCCGCCGAGGTACTGTGGATTGCAGCGGAATTGTCACGGCCATGTTGATTTGTCGGGTGATTTTCTTCGCACTGTTTGTGGGACGCCCTTCCGTATCATATTGAGTGCCTTTTGGTGGGGGTAAGCGACCCGGCGTTGTTTCTTTATGCGACTGGTTGATGTGGGCCTCAATAGGCGGCGTGGAGGAGCTCCGTGTGCTATTTCGCTGGCGCAAGTGCGTTCGACGCAAGAATTGGAGCTTGTTGCCTCATCTGTACCATGCTTTCGCTGAGTTTCGAACTCGCGCACCCTTGAGCATGTGGCTAGCTTTCTTTTTGCCATCTTGTTTGTCGATGTAGAAGTGGATGGTGCATGGACCCGAAAGTTTGTCGAGTGCTGAAGGTCCGTTGTCGCGGTCGCGGTGTTGCCACGACTACGTTGGTCGTCCGTTGTCGCGGAAGTTTCCGCTGCGATATCCTCCGCTGCTGCGGCTGTTGTCGTTACGGCGGTCGGCGAAGCCGGCTGCGACCATGTCAGGTCCGTCGCGGTCCTCGTAGACGCGCGGTCTCCTCTTGCTGCGGCGTTCGCGTCTTCGGCCATAGTCGTCTTCTTCATCTGATTGCGCCCGCTGGATGCAATCTTCGCCATCTGCCCAACTGTTGGTGATTTCCATGAGCTGGTCGAGTGTCTTGGGCTTTACGCGTCCAAGTTTCTCCTTGAAGTCTGGGCGTTTGACGCCGTCCCTGAAGGCGCCGATGGCCCGCTCTTCGGAGATGTGTGCTGCGGAGTTCTTGGTCGTAGACCAACGTAGTATGTACGAGCGAATAGATTCACCTGCTTCTCGAGTGTGCTCGCAGCTCTTCGATTGAGGCGGGCCTTTGCTGGTTCCTTTGAAGTTTCGGATGAAGCTATGCGATCTCCTCCCAACCGGATGGATCCTGATGATAGGCTGCTGAGCTGACCCGGCCGCTACCGCTCACCGCAAATTGAAGGCATTGCATGGCGGTTTCTTTGTTGCCTCCGTGAAGCTTGACGGATGACAGATGGTCGCTGAGCCAGGACTTTGGATCTTGCGTGTCGTTGAACTTCGGAGTATCCGAAGGAAGCTTAAAGTTGCGTGGCATCTGTGTTCGTCGGACGGATCTGCTGAAGCATCGAGCCCCGCAGAGTTCTCCTTCGTCTTCATCCATCTCAGATTCGGATGAGCATGCGCGTTTGGCGCTTGCTTTGTCGATCTTGCGCTGTGTAAGCTTGTCTCCGCGTAGTCGTGTTTGTGGCGGTGCGAGCTCTTCTTCCTTCGAGGAAGGTCGTGTTCTTCTTCATCTTCGGATGAGGGAGTGGGGCTCCGGCCGCGCCTGGCCGGAGCTTTCTTCTTCGGCTCCGTAGGAGCATCTTCGTGGAGCACAGCTCCGATTAGTCCTAGTCCGGTGAGTGCGGACCTATGCATGGCCCTTTTCGGGTCCCTCCGAGGTGGGTGAGCCGCAAGATACGCAGTGGCTGCCATGATCGCGCTTGTGGCCTCTTCGGTGATGTTGCCGGCGTCCATATCCATGAACGATGTGGAGGGTTCGGTCACGCCACGCCTCCTTCGGTCCATGTTTTCCACCCGAGAGTGGTGCTTGTTTCGATTTCCGCTTGTGCCGGAGCCGGTCCCGTGGCGGAGAGCGCAGCTCGTCGTGCACCGGACTCGTGAGGCTGCTTTCTTGCGTTATCGAGCGCCTCTCGCATCTTGACTTGCTTTTGTGCTCCTCGATGAGGAGGTAGTGGTATGCCATCGGCAGGTCACGTGGGAGTCCAGAGGTAGGACTATTTCGCCATGACGGCGGCGTGCTTCGCCCATCCTTCTTGCTAAGTTGGATGAGGTGGCCCCTTTTCCCGTTTCGCTTTTCGCCCTGCGGGTTGGGGTTGGGCGGCGGTTAGGCGTGTCTTCGCCGGTTTGATGATTGCGCGCACGATGGCGCCTGCAGATTGGTTGGTTGCTGCCACAGCTTTCGGATTCGAATCGTGGGTCCCTTCATCCGAAGGTGGGTCGCACAGATTGGAGTTGCAGCAGCTGCTGCTGTAGAACTCATCTGTTGATGGTGACGTGCGTAGCACGGGGTGTGGAGCCCACGAAGCGGGCCTGATCGGCGGCACGGGCATCCGCTCGGGGAGGCGGAGGGTGCCAGCTTGTCCCACCTGGAAGCAGAAGCTAACAGGATTTCGAGTCCGTCGCCACGGGCTCAAATCCTTCATGGTGGCCATGGAGTGGCGGTGAAGTCGAAAGCGCCAAAGAGGAGGTGATTCTCCGTCGCCGAGGAGTTGTAGATCGATCGGTCGGAACCGTCACAATCAGCAGCCCCAATTCCCACAGACGGCGCCAATTGACGAGGTTTCAACTCGTCAATGCCCATTGTTATGGACTTGGGTTTTGGAGAAGATGGGGATGCTGGAGATCGTGGCACGGTTAACAGACAAGCAACCAGGGGACACGGGATTTACCTAGGTTCAGGCCCCCGGAGGGAAAACCCTACTCCTGCTTGTCTGCTCTTTTATTGCGGTGGAACCGAAAGTTACAGGGTGCGCAGATTCGATCTGGCGTGGAGGTGTGTATGTCGTAATCGCAGGGTGTAATCGTTGTTGGGTGTCCTCCTCGTTGGACCCTCCTAGCCTTTATATATGGGGAGGCTAGGTCTCGGGTACCGATACGAGTAGGTTACAAGTTGTATTGAAACTCTAGTCTTGTTCTTCAAGGATCCGAAGGCGTCATGGGCCTGGGCCACCCGAAAATCTTCATGGGCTGGCGTATATTGGCCGTGGGCCTTCCTTGGGCTGGACCAGGTATGCTGAAGTTACGTACCCGTAGGGTATAACCTTGTCAGCCGCAACTGCATCGTATATGATCTCAATATCTCTCTTTCAGATTTTGCTAGAGTTTCTAGTTCTAGAGTTTGGCATAGATGTGATAGGTTTATCTTGTATAGATGTTCATCTACTTTGTTGATCTGCATGATTGGTTTTACTACTGTTTGTATGATCATGCTTGATTAGTTTATTATTTGGATTAAATCATATGGATTATTGCTTATATTTTCAACAATCCAAAAACCAGATTATAGGAAACTGAATTCCACTGGTGTAGCCGCGGCTACTAGGCTGCCTCTTTTTGATGGCATGCACTATAAAAGATGGCGGAAGAGATCAGTTCTCTCGTTTGAAAACCTAAACTGCTACAGCGCCACTATTGGCAAGCCTGAAGGAGAACTTTCTGCTGAGCAGGAAGCGACCTTTAAGAAAGCCGATACCATGTTTATGGCAGCTCTATTCCGTGTTCTTGGTGACAACATTGTTGACCCGTATATGTCATTTGATAATGGCAAGGACGCGCGGGAAGTGCTCGAGGCCAAGTTTGGGGTCTCGGACGCTGGAACTGAGTTGTATGTCATGAAGCAATTCTATGACTACAAGATGGTTGATGAGCGCTCCATCGTTGAGCAAGCTCATGAGATACAATCACTTGCCAAAGAACTTGAGCGGTTCAAGTGTTCCTTACCGGAAAAATTTGTGGCCGGTGGCATTATTGCCAAGCTTCCTCCCTCGTGGAGGAATTTTGCTACTTCTCTGAAACATAAGAGACAAGAGTTTTCTATTACGGATCTCATTGGGTATCTTCATGTGTAAGAGAAGGTGAGAGCAAAGGACAAAACTGCTCGAGGATTTGAGGAAGGTTATACTGCCAATTTGGTGCAGAAGAAAAACTTCCAATCGCACAAGTTCAAGAATAATAACAAAACTGAAGGAAAGGAGAAGTTTGATGGCAAGAACAAGGCCACGCACTGAACCAACTTCAAGAAGAAAAATGATAAGAGGAAAGGCTCTTGCCACGTCTGTGGTGATCCTGATCATTGGGCTCCTAGCTGTCCTAATCGCTTTGACAAGCGACAACATAGGAATAGCGGCAAGACCGCTAATGTTGTTATTAACGATACTGAGATGAAGGATGTTGGGTACGGTATTTTACCTACTATCCTTTCAGTATGTCATTCTCCTGATTGGTGGATAGACACGGGTGCTAATACACATGTATGTTCTAATATTTCCATGTTTTCCTCTTATCAGGTCTCAAGGACTTCTTCCGTTCCGATGGAAAACGTCTCACGTGCTTCTGTTCATGGTGTTGGTACCGTAAATCTGAAGTTTACTTTGGGGAAGACCGTACAGCTGAAGAATGTGCAGCACATTCCCTCCATCAATAAGAATCTCGTCAGCGGATCGCTTTTATGTCGAGATGGCTTTAAGTTGGTTTTTGAGTCCAATAAAGTTGTAATTTCTAAGTATGTACAATTTGTTGGAAAGGGTTATGAGTGTGGAGGTTTGTTTCGCTTGTCTTTGTCAGACTCATGTACTAAAGTTATTAATCATGTTTTCAATGATAATGAGTCCAATGTTTGGCATTCACGACTCTATCATATTAACTTTGGTTGCATGACACGGCTATCCAGTATGAGTTTAATTCCGAAATTTACCATCGTCAAAGGTTCTAAGTGCCATGTTTGTGTGCAAGCAAAGCAACCCCGCAAGTCTCATACGGCTGTGGAACCGAGAAACTTAGCACCACTAGAACTTATACATTCAGACCTTTGTGAGATGAATGGTGTGTTGACAAAAGGTGGAAAAAGATACTTCATGACATTGATTGATGACTCCACTAGATACTACTATGTTTATCTTCTAAAATCTAAAGTTGAAGCTTTGAACTACTTCAAAATCTATAAAGCTAAGGCAGAAAACCAACTTGATCTTAAAATCAAGCGGCTAAGGTCGGATCGTGGTAGAGAGTACTTTTCAAACAAATTTGATTTATTCTGTACTGAACATGGTATTATACATGAGAGGACGCCTCCCTACTCACCTCAGTCAAATGGGTGGCCGAAAGAAAGAACTGCACTCTAACTGATTTGGTTAATGCCATGTTAGATACATTGGGTCTTTCCAAGGAATGATGGGGGGAGGCGCTAATGACCATGTGTCATGTCCTAAACTGTGTTCCCCTAAAGGATAAAACCATGACTCCATTTGAGGAATGGGAAAAGAAAAGGCTTAAACTCTCTTACTTACGAACTTGGGGTTCTTTGGCGAAAGTCAATATTCCAATACCCAAAAGCGAAAGCTTGGACCAAAAACCATGGATTGTGTTTTTCTGGGATATGCTTTTCATAGCATTGGCTATAGAGTTTTAATAGTAAAATCTGAGGTATCTGACATGCATGTCGGTATAATTATGGAGTCGAATGATGCGACTTTCTTTGAGAACATCTTTCTAATACGTCCAATTTGCATCACCATTATATATCATAATTTGCCTCTATTCATTGATATATATGTCTTATTATGAGGTATTACATATGTATTTTCCTCTGTTTTTGCATGTTGGATGATTCTTGGAGAATGAACTGTCGGAGTCAGGTTTTTGATGGAAAAAAGAGGTGTTTTGATGCAATTTCGCGAAGAACAGAAAAATATTGGAAAATTATATTTTCCCAGAAGATGAACGAAGCCAGAAGGGGATGCGTAGCCGGGGCAAGGGGGCCCACACCCCCTAGGCACGGGCCCACCTTGCCCCGTGCCAAGGGCAGGTGTGGCCCACCTGGCCGGCTCCCGACTCCACCCTATCGCCTATATCTTCCTCACGGAACCCTAACACCAGGGGGCGACCATAGAAAGATTTCCATCGCCTCTGCGGGGAGGAAAACACCGAGAGAGAAAGAGCTCTCCGGCAGACAGATTTCTGTCGGGGAAATCCCTTTCTGGAGAGGGGAGATCGTCGCCATCAACATCGTCATCAAGCTAGGCTTCATCGAGATCATCATCATCATCCACACCATCGTCTCCACTAGCACCATCATCACCACTCTGTCCCGCTGTAACAATCGTGTTGGATATTGCATTAGTTCTTAAGGGAAACTTTCTCGGTGTTAATTACTATTGTAGTTGATGCTTGTGAGTGGAACCATTGGATTATTGTTTATGTTCAGATTGTTATCCATTACCATATCATCTTTGATCTTGATACATATGATGTCTCGTGAGTAATTCGTTTAGTTCTTGAGGACATGGGAGAAGTCATGTTGTTAGTAGTGGATTTGTGTTGAGTTATTATTCAATGGTTTAGTATTTAAGTTGTGGTGCTATTCTTCTAGTGGTGTCATGTGAACATCGACTACATGATACTTCACCATTTATGGGCCTAGGGGAATACATTGTGTATTTGGCTACTAATTGTGGGGTTGCCGGAGTGACAGAAACCTGAACCTCCGTTATGACACCTTTGCACAAGGGAGCGTAGGATCTCAGAGTTTAAGGCTATGGTTAGTTTTATATCTTAATTACTTTCCTGTAGTTGCGGATGCTTGTAGGGGGTTTAATCACAAGTATGTATTAGTCCAAGTAAGGTCGGTACATTAGCACAGGTTCACCCACACAACACTTACAACGACAAAGAAGAGTACTCAGCTATATGAAGCGAAAGCACTTGACAGAATTCCCATGTGTCCTCGAGAACGTTTGGTCCTTATAAGTATTTCCACCGTCTTGTCCTTTGCTAAGAAAGGATTGGGCCACTTGTTACAGTTGTTCGTTGTCTTTATTACTTGCATTTTGTTTTGTTGCTTTATCAGAAAACCCCTAAAAATCCGTTTGCTAAGTATTTATAGAGATTTCCTGCTCCATACCACTAGTCAACACCTTCTGCTCCTCGTTGGGATCGACACTCCTATTTATCGAAATTACTACGATACACCCCCTATACTTGTGGTCATCACTTTCCAATGAAAGGTATGTCTAGCTCATCAAATCAGGAGATGACTAGTTCGTCTAGTCAGGAATTTTCTATAATTCCTGAACCCACTATACCGATAGAACACTCTGATAATCCTATGGAGGACGACAATGAAGCTCCCAAAAGGAGCAAGAGACAAAGGACTGCAAAGTCATTTGGTGATGATTTCATTGTGTACCTTGTGGATGATACTCCCACTTCTATTTCAGAAGCCAATGCATCTCAAGATGCTGACTACTGGAAGGAAGTTGTCTGAAGTGAGATGGACTCCATATTAGCTAATGGTACTTGGGAAGTCACTGATCATCCTTATGGGTGAAAACCTGTAGGATATAAGTGGGTGTTTAAGAAAAAGCTTAGACCTGATGGTACTATTGAGAAGTACAAGGCACGTCTTGTGGCCAAGGGTTATACCCAAAAATAAGGTGAAGACTTCTTTAATACCCAATCACCCGTAGCCAGACTGACCATTATTCGAGTATTACTATCCTTGGCTGCCTCACATGGCCTTCTCGTTCATCAAATGGACGTTAAGACATCCTTTCTAAATGGAGAGCTAGATAAGGAAATTTATATGGAGCAGCCTGATGGATTTGCAGTAGATGGTCAAGAAGGAAAGGTGTGTAAGTTAGTGAAGTCTTTGTATGATCTTAAGCAAGCTCCTAAGCAGTGGCGCGATAAGTTTGAAAGAACTTTAGTTGCTGAAGTATTTGTTGTAAATGAAGCTGACAAATGTGTGTACTATCGCCATGGTGGGGGTGAGGGAGTTATTATGTGTCTCTATGTTGATGACATATTGATATTTGGGACCAACCTCGCTATTATAGAGGAGGTCAAAGAGTTCCTATCTCGCTGCTTTGAGATGAAGGACTTGGGAGTGGCTGATGTAATTTTAAACATCAAGCTACTAAAGGATGACAATGGTGGGATTACACTGCTCCAGTCTCACTATGTGGAAAAGATATTGAGTCGCTTTGGGTATAGAGGCTGCAAGTCTTCTCCAACGCCTTATGATCCGAGTGTGCTACTTCGAAAGAATCAAAGGATTGCTAAAGATCAATTGAGATATTCTCAAATTATTGGCTTGCTCATGTATTTAACCAACGCTAATAGACCTGACATCTCCTTTGCTGTAAGCAAACTGAGTCGATTTGTGTCAAATCCTGGAGATGATCATTGGCATGATCTTGAAAGAGTTTTGCGCTATTTGAAAGGCACTGCGAGTTATGGTATTCACTATACTGGGTATCCACGGGTACTTGAGGGTTATAGTGATTCAAACTGGATATCTAATGCTAATGAGATTAAGGCCACAAGTGGTTATTTGTTTACACTTGGTGGTGGCGTTGTTTCCTAGAAGTCTTGCAAGCAGACCATCTTAACAAGGTCAACAATGGAAGCAGAACTCAGAGCATTAGATACAGCCACTGTTGAAGCAGAGTGGCTTCATGAGCTCTTGACGGACTTACCTGTGGTTGAAAAACCAATACCCGCCATCCCGATGAACTGTGATAATCAAACTATGATCGTTAAAGTAAACAGTTCTAAGGATAATATGAAGTCATCAAGGCATGTGAAGAGGAGATTGAAATCTATCAGGAAACTAAGAAACTCCGGAGTTATTGCGTTGGATTATATCCAAACATCTAAAAACCTGTCAGATCCCTTCACAAAGGGTTTATCACGCAAAGTGATAGATAATGCTTCGAGGGAGATGGGTTTGAGACCCACGCTATGAGTTGATCCCAGTGGCAACCCACTCTATGTGATCGGAGATCCTGTGAATTAGAGTTGGGAGAGAAGATGTTGGTCAGCTGAGAGGAGAGTATTCCCATATTATATTTACATCTCCATAAAGATGCAATACTCTCTTAATCTGCATGGCAGGTTGATATTTATCTTAATGTGTTCCAAGTAGCTTTTATAAGCAGAGATGTCGTCCTGCAGAACATCTCTTAATCCGGGAGAGTTGGGTGCTCTTTAATAAACTCATGAAAGGCCCTGAAGTTTGACACATAATCTCCAAACCACGGGGAAGCCAACGTCGGCCCTATACCAGTCTAGATTTTGTCTGAAACTAGCGCGCAGAAAACTTGTAGTTCAAGGCATAGTCCACTATTCAAGTTGCTAGCTAATGTAGCATGAAGTTTAACGTGGAAGTTTAACTTAACAATCTCCACTACACACCGGTATACAAAACAATGTTCTGGAAGAAAAGTGATGTGATGTGCCAATGAGACTTTGTGGGGGATTGTTGGAATTTGGTGAGTTTTGGGTTGTTGGCCCATTAGACAAATTCTAAAATTCTCTTTGGCCCACTTGTATATGGCAACATATGGTTGTGCTAGTGGTGCTAAAGTTTAGTCCCACATTGCTAGTGGAAGGGGAGTTGGACCACCTTATATAGTAGAGTGTTGCACCACTCACTAAGGCGTGACAAGGAGAGAAGCCCTCGCGCACTCCTCCTTCGACGCCGCCCGCCTCGCCTCGCCACGCCTCGTGTCAACACCCGGATTTTTAATCCCAGATGGTTGTTATGCCATACATCGCAATCCCAGGATTACCATTTTTGCGAGACATAACAGATTGGTACCATAGTTCATCATCCATTACAAACCATAATAAATATCTTATAAATAAAGGATCTCATGATCCAGTCTTAATACAATCAATGCAGCAGAATAATATAATAATGGTAGTGTGGGCAAAGCTCCATCTTTAGGGTCACAGGCAATGCTGACGATGGGAGATGATCCTAGTTGTCGTAGACTTCCTGATGTCCACCTGTTGGAGATATACCCTAGAGGCAATAATAAAAGTGGTTATTATTATATTTTTGTGTTTATGATAAATGTTTACATTCATGCTATAACCGGAAACATTAATACTTGTGTGATTTGTAAACTAAATTAGAGTCCCTAGTAAAGCCTCTTTAATAATACTAGCTTGTTGGTTAATAGATGATCGTGGTTTCTCGATCATGAACATTGAGATGTTATTAACAACAAGATCATATTATTAGGAGAATGGTATGATGGACATACTCCTATAGATAAGCGTAGCATAAAGATCAAGTCATTTTAATAGTTCAATTGCTATAAGCTTTCTGATACATAGTAACCTAATTCCTTCGACCATGAGATCATGCTAATCACCATCACTGGAAGGATGCTTTGATGACATCAAACACCACACCGTAACTGGGTGGCTATAAAAGTGGCATTGAGTGTTCGGAAAATATGGGTTGAGGCACATGGATCAAGAGTGGGATTTGTCCATCCATATGACGGATAGATATACTCTGGGCCCTCTCGGTGGAATGTCATCCAATTGGCTTGCAAGCATGTGACTGGCTCACAAGGGATCACATATCACGGGAACGAGAAAAGAGTACTTACGGTAACGAAGTTGAACTAGGTATGCAGAGATACCGACGATCAAAACCTCGGATAAGTAAACTATTGTGAGACAAAGGGAAATTGGTATCGTATGTAAGTGGTTCATTCGACCGCAAAGTAATCGTTGAAATATGTGGGAGCCATATGAATTTCCAGATTCCTATGTTGGTTATTGATCGGAGAAGAGTCTCGATCATGTCTGCATAATTCACGAACCGTAGGGAGACACACTTAAGGATTCAATGTTGTTTAGTAGATATGGAATATTAGTAGGGATACCGAATGTTGTTCGGAGTCTCGGATGGGATCCGGGATATCACGAGGAGATCCGGAATGGTCCGGAGAATAAGATTCATATAAGGAAAGTCAGATTCCGGAGTTCGGGAAACATTCCGATGTTTTCATCGAAGAGGTTCTAGAAGGTTCTAGAAGGTTCACCGGTCCGGCAGGGGAATGGTCCATGAATGTGTCATGGGTAAGTGGAATGATTGGATCATATCCTAGGTCACTTGGTCTGGACATTTATGAGAGAGAATCAAAGCTCTAAATTGAAAGTCAAACGGGAGGTTTGAAAAGTCAAACTGGAACAATGGTTTCCTGGTGGAAGAAGGAAAGAGTCCTTTCCAACTTGGGTTTGGAAGTGGATTCAAACTCCCCTCTCTCTAGGCTGCCCCTCTCTCATAAATAGAGGGGGAGGGCTGCCCCAAAACACACAAGCCCTAGCCCCTCTACACTGCCACACGCCTGCCACCACTCACCTGTCGCCGCTGTCGCCCTAGCCGCCACCGACACCTCCTCCTCATCCCGGTCTTCTAAACCCTAGATCACCGGGAAACCCTAAATCCACCATAACTCGCACCGACTTAGGCGAAGCCCTACGGGATCTTCCCTCTACTTCCGACACCACGCCGTCATGCTGCCGGAATCGCGAGGGGAGAACTACAACCTCCGCTGCCTGCTGGAACAAGGGAAAGTTTCTGATGATTTCATCGGAGAGGTTCTAGAAGGGTCTAGAAGGTTCACCGGTCCGGAAGGAGAATGGTCCATGAATGTGTCATGGGTATGTGGAATGATTGGATCATATCCACCATAACTCGCATCCGGCTTAGGCGAAGCCCTGCGGGATCTTCCCTCTACTTCTGACACCACGTCGTCGTGCTGCCAGAATCGCGAGGGGAGAACTACAACCTCCGCTGCCTACTGGAACAAGGGAGAGGAAGGTATTCATCGAGTACCAAACGTGTGACCGATCATGAAGTCTGCTTAACGCAGCCCTTGGAAGGATCGCTCACGCGATCTTGAGATCGGCAAGTGTACGACTACATCACCCACGAGAATCTGCTCTCGTTAACCGCTTTGGAATCTTCGAGGGTGAGTGCTTCTATCGACTCGTTGCTACAATCTAGTAGATAGATCTTGGCTTGTTTGTGTGCATGCGGTAGAAATTTTTTGTTTTTCATGCTACGAACCCCAACACCACCATCCTGGTATTCCTCCTCATAGTCTGGCCATAGGAATAGCCAGGGACAAAGCCATGAGTACTCTTTAAGTACTCGCAAACTAAGACTAACAAGTAAAGCGGTTTCAAGTAAGAATACTAAGCTCTAGGTTGTTTTTGCAAAAAGCCAGGTTTACCTTAACTGAGTTCAGAAGCAAAGAAAACTAATTTAAAGTTTTATAACACCTGAGTGGGAACTTAGTTTTCATGTTCACAACCCTGTTATGGTGAAGTCAAAGTCAGGATTCATTACATAAGTCATTTTGAAAACATCTGACGACGGAACAGTATGACCACTCCAACTGTCCATAACCGCGGACGTGGCTATTCGAATAGTTTGGCACTCTGCAGAGGTGGTACACTTTCACCACAATATTCGATACATCCGTCAGGAACAATCCTGAATTCACCATACTCAGTATGCGCATAATCAATCCTAACCTTTCAATTACACACCCTAGTATAGGCACCTCTCCTACGAGTTTGGCCTCCCAACCATGGCCATCTGTCATCTTGGGAACTGCATAGGTGGACAATCATCACGAGGTAGCCTTAGCTCAAACCTCGGCCGCAAGGGAACCCATACTAAGGAATATAAACTTCTAGTCAAGCCCTACCCAAATTCGGGTATCGTGGTTGTACGGTAAAATTGGAATGGTATCGCATCTGAACACAACCATCAGTTTTATAAAGGGCTAAGGCTCATGCCTCAACATTTTCATCATCAAAATCATCTGGTGTTCACAAAACATGTCAAAATATTTCATTAGAATGACTCATCATTCTAAGGTTTTCATAATCCTTTTCACGAAGTATCCCATCTAAAGTGATCAAGTTTTATGCTTAGCACTAGCCACTAAAGTTGGGGGGTAAACACTAATGAGGGGTGATAATCAAGTGTGACTTATCTAAGTCTAATCTCATGGCTCAGGATGACATCTAATTCTATCTAACCTAGGCCAAGTTTATGCTCCTTTTATGTACCTCTAATATCTTTCCAAAAATTACAAGTCACTAAGTAACATAAATAAAAAGCTTTGATAAAGAAATAAAAGAGTAAAGCTTGCAAGTAAAACTAGGATTTGGTATAATAAAGGGTATAAGCAATTATGCCTAATGCATCTTGCATAGGTTAAATAGTGGGTTTAGGCTTGCAAGTAAGACTTGCATGGTTTTAGCTTAGCTTGCTAAGATAGTAGCTTGCCTTGTGCAGTGCAGTGGTTAAAGTTCTCCTCTGCTTCTTCCTCGTAGTAGTCTCCTTCCTCTTCGTATCCTTGGTCGGTACTAGCATCTAGAAATAAATACGAAGTACATAATCACCAAACAATACTTAAATACTTCTATTTAGCACACAAAGGTTCACACTAGATGATCTAGCATCATCACAATCATCACAAGTTTAAGGCAATAGTCATATTTATTTTATTTTAGAAAAGTAATTTCTACTCATTGAAAAACTGCTTAAGATTTAATATTCTCCAATTAAAATATGGGATCAGGTTGACACATATCATCACCACATATTTCAATACTTGGGAATGTGATTTAAAGTGGTGTCACAATTTAATAATGTTTAACCTTATTATTTTAATTAATTAAATTGAATAGAAATTCCTATGGGGCATTCTTTTATTACTTGTCCATTATTGCTGCAATTAAACCTAGATATTTTTATATATTCAGAAAGGTCTTGTCACATGTGATTTTTGAGAGTTGGAATCAACTCAAAAGCATTTATGGTTGAATTTTGAAAATGTTTGAATGCAGAAAAGTCTCTGACTTGTTATTTTTATTATAGGTGATCTATAAATCCAAACGGTTTGAATCCAACAGGCTTGGATTAAGAATTTCATAACCTTTATAACAAAATTGGTTTCATGTTATTTGGTTTAGTAAAACTCTCTGAATTGATTTTTGAATCAACAGACAAAACTAGGTTTGAAACTAAATAGACAAATCTAAATTCAAACTACTGGGTCGCGTGGGAGAGCTAGTTGGGTCATTCCATCATGCAAGGCGTCTTGGCTGGTTAAGTGGTGTCCCCACACGTCAGTGGGACAGAGGGTGGTGAAGGGGTACAGGTTGATTACGACCGTAGGATTAGACTAAGGATCAATGGCTCACGGCCGTCGTCCTTGTTGGAACAGAACACGGTGGGGGCTAACCCTAGCACGGCCAGTGGGGGTCTGGGGCGGCTCACCGGGGCTCAAGCGATGATCGGTGATAGGGGCGAATGACAAAGTCGACGACGGCAGTTCTTCTGGTACTGGCGGCTCCTCCTGGGATGGCTCCAATCGACGGCGCCCTTCTCCTCCAGTAGCGGAAGGCTCCGGCCAAATTCTGGCGAGAGAGAGCTCGCCTTGCTCCGGGAAGAGGTGGGAAGGATAAGTGAGAGGTGGCGAGTGAACTGGTGAGAAGAAAACAAGCGGGGGAGGCCTCCTTTTATAGGCGAGCGAGAGGGGCATCACGGCGTGGGCAGAGCTCGTCGGAGCTGGCGCCACAGCAAGCTAACGACATGGCTGAGGCTAGGGGACGGTGCGCGGTCTCCTAGCGGTTTTTTCTAGCTTAAAGGTGAGGTGTGGGGCGGTGCGGTTTGGTCGGGAACGTACGATGCTCTGAGCGGTACCGACGAAGAACTCCGCAGCGTGCGGAGACTACGGGGCACGGTCGATGAAACGAGCATGTCTGGTGGTCTCCTAGGACGGTGGCGATCATGTAGACGGGCGACGAAGGCTCGAGGTGGTCGGGTTGAGTGGGAACGACGCGTGCACTGTGGTGCGCGTTGGCATGGTCGACAGCGGCACGGGCACGGCATTTCCGGCAGTTCCTCTCTCTGTCTTAGAGCTAGGGTTGGTCTAGAGGGGCAGTGAGGCACGGGCGGCATGGTAGACAAGGTTGGCGAGGCTGGCTACGCTTGTAGCTTGTTGTCGATGGTGGGGTTGGAAAGTGTGCTCGCCATGGTGGCCATTGATGGCATGGTCGAGTACACAGTGGGCTAGAGCTGCTTAGATGATGTTGGTGACCTACTGGGAGTGTGGTGAGAGCTAGAGAGGGAACAAGTTTGGCACAAACACTGCTCACAATAGTGTTTGTTGTTTTGTTTGATTTGTGCTCAGAACGTGTTTGATGAAATGGCCACAAGAAATTCATATTTGAATTTTTGGATGAATTTTGTTGGGTGTACTGGGAACATACTAGGGAGTATCTGGTTGATTGGATTTGTCAAGGTGAACTGGTTTGGTGGGGTTTTGAGAAATGGTGATCTTACCATATGAATTAGATTCAATTTTGAATTGTCCTTGGCATAGATTTGTAAATTGTTTCTGTGGGTTTGCAAGGTGGGCTTGGGTTCACTTTTGCTTGGTCTAGCAAGGGGTGAAAAGAATTGGATTTGTTTCTGTTAGAAATCTTGGACTAGAAACACTCAAAGTGGTCTAGTGAGCAAGATTGGCAAAAGTGACCATTTGCTTATATAGTTTATTTTTTGAATTTCTCTTCATTTGATTCTGCTTGGAAATGATTTAGATGATGTTGTTTTCATATTTAAACCAATCCTTGTCATTTATAACAATCCAACAAGTCCATTCAAGCATTCATCACATACACATGCATTTATATGGATTTTAATTCACAAAAGTTTTTGTTAACCCTAAATTTGGATGATTGGAAATGATAACCTTGATTAATATTTTTGGGATGTTACAAACCTTCCCTCCTTAAACAAAATATCATCCTGAGATTTGAGAAAAAGAGAAAACTAGGATTTGAAGAGATCTGGAAACTCCGTCCTAATGTAGTCTTCTCGCTCCCAGGTAGCTTCTTCGGTGTGGTTACTCCACTGGATCTTGAGAAACTTGATACTCTGGGTCCTGGTGGTTCTGAAAGATTCCTCCAAAATACGAATGGGTACTTCGGGATAGGTCAGGTCATCGTTGATCTCTATGGTCATATGATCAATATTCTTGAAAACTTTGGTCTTCTCCGGGACTTCTAGGCATTTGCGAAGTAACGAAATATGGAACCCGTTATGCACGGCTGACATCTCCTTTGGCAGTTCCAGTTGATACGATACTTCTCCTCGGCGATTCAAAATCTTGAAGGGTCCGATATATCTGGGGGCTAACTTTCCTTTGAGCTGGAAACGTTTTATTCCTTTCAAGGGTGATACTTTCAGATATACGAAATCTCCGATATTGAAGGCTAGGTCTCGACGTCTCTTGTCGGCATAACTCTTCTATCTGGATTGGGCGGTCTCTAGGTGCTCACGGATCTTGTGAACTTTCTCTTCGGCTTCTCGTAGGATGTTGGGTCCGAACATCTGACTCTCTCCTACTTTTGACCAATTCAAAGGGGTACGACACTTCCTTCCATACATGAATTCAAATGGGGTCATTTGCAAACTGGCTTGGTAACTGTTGTTGTATGAAAATTCTGCGAACGGCAGACATTCTTCCCATTTTGATCCATATTCTAACACACAAGATCTCAACATATCTTCGAGTATTTGGTTTACTCGCTCTGTTTGTCCATCAGTTTGAAGGTGATAAGCTGTGCTGAAATTCAGTCGGGTTCCTAATCCTTCTTGGACTTTCTTCCAAAATCTCGAGGTAAACTGAGTTCCTCGATCCGACACAATGTTCTTGGGGACTCCATGCAGACTGACTATTCTAGCAATGTACAACTCTGCTAGCTTCTAACTCTGATAAGTGGTCTTGACTGGTAAGAAATGGGCTACTTTGGACAGTTTATCTACTATGACCCAAATAGAGTCATTTCCCCTACTAGATGTAGGCAAACCGGTGATAAAATCCATTCCAACTGAATCCCATTTCTATTCTGTAATCTGCAATGGTTGAAACAGTCCTGCGGGTCTCTGATGTCCCGCCTTGACTCTCTGACAGATATCACACTTGGCTATGTAGCTTCCAATTTCTCTCTTCATTTTATGCCACCAAAATTGCTCCTTCAAATCCTGATACATCTTTGTTCCTCCAGGGTGGATAGAATAAAGAGTATCATGGGCTTCTTTCAAAATAGCTTGCTTCAATTCTGAATATGCTGGCACGCAGATACGTCCTTTGTACCACAAAACTCCTTCTTCATCTTCGGTGAATCCGGGTACCTTCCCTGTACCGATACGACGTTTGATTCTGTCGATACTAGCATTTCCTTCCTGCGCCTCCTTGATTTGACTGATCAAAGTGGGTTGAGGTTCTATGCTAGCCAAAAATCCTTCACTTACTAGCTCCATTCTGAAATCTTCCAACTCCTTGTGCAAACTTGGTTGCTCCTTCAGAATCATGGAGTTCAAGCGACACGGCAATCTGCTAAGGGCATATGCTACCACATTGGCTTTACCGAGGTGATAGTGAATGTCAAGGTCATAGTCCTTGATTAGCTCTATCCATATGCTTTGCCTCATATTCAGCTCCTTCTGGGTGAAAATATACTTCAGTCTCTTGTGATCCGAATAAATTTCATAACGGTTTCCCATGAGGTAATGTCACCATGTCTTCAGGGCTAAAACTACGGCTGCTAGTTCAAGGTCATGGGTAGGATAATTCTGCTCATACTGCTTCAGTTGTCGGGAAAGATATGATATGACTTTTCCTTCTTGCATTAACACACATCCGAGACCAATCTTGGATGCGTCACAAAACACATCATGGGAAACTAGCAGCCGTAGAGGAGTTAATAGTATGTTGGGTTAAATCCTGCAAATGGATTAGAAAGAATATGATGACTAGCAAACATTCTAAACTTGGAAGCTTAATAGTAAAAGCATATAAAACTAGGTAAATGTGTATAATATCAAAATTCCCAAAACACTGCAAGTTAGATGTCACTTTCACACATGTTAATAGTATGTTTAAACTAGTTTCCCTATAGAGGAGTTTAAGTTCTTTTAAATCCAAATGAAGCCTTTTGAATGGCTTATTTGTATGGCATTTGGATTTTCAAATTGAAATCTATTGCACTGGTTTACCCTAGTTTTGCAAAATGATGTGTCACACATTAGACAATGTTGATCATTAGAGTAAATGTGTGCATGTATTTCTTTAAGTAGTATTCAGTTCTTACTAGGTTTGTTTCTGATAAAGAGTGCTTTATTACTTAAAGGGTTTAACCATTAACTAGGATGCACACACCTGCAACATGTCAAAGCAAAAAAATATAAGGGGGGATGTATTTTAATCTCTTCCAAAACTAAATCTATCAGGCCTTGGACCGTTGGTAGCATTTGAGTTCCTCTTCTCGCAATATCCATGCAATCTACGCATTCGATAAATACATTGTGTTAAAGACTTAGCATGACTCTACTGAAAACCTAAAGCACTAACATTTACTATTCTAGAAATATGAATACGGTTCCGTTGTACATTTGGATGTCATTAGTTCCAAGTCATGTCATGTCTATTTCAATGTTTACTTAAATACTTTTTAGCAGCTCACTCCATCTGCACTATGTATTACAGTTTGGGGTAGTATGATTGTGTACCCTTCAATCACATATTGAATTTTTTTAATTATTGTGTTGACTTATTAACTTGGCTTGAAGTGGAAAGGACAAGCAAGCCCAACAAACATATTTTTGTAGTTCAAAAAATGAAAACTTTATTACTTGTGTGTTCCCTATGTCACCCATGAGATGATGGAGAAGGTATTCTATTTTGTCTCATATCCCTCCTCATGCCTGCTCCACCCTGAACATGAGCCAAACCCATCCTAGCCATAGTCGATATACATAAGCTACACGCACAACGCGATATGAACCTGCGGCTAGTCGGGCTCTAGTGAAAGAGGATCAAAGAATTAGGCGCATAGGTTACTGAACCTTTCTGAAGAGTTTAGTGGAGGTTTATGATCAATGTTTTTGCACTTTACAAGCAGGAGGCGGATTTAGGATTTGTCAATGAGAGACACAGATAGGGGTTTGACACTTTGATGTAGACAACAACCCCAAGATTCTCACAGTTTTTTCTTTTGTGTGCTAGGACATCTGCTGGGACCATAGCTGAGTAGCACGAGAATTTTTTTTATTTTGTTGAAAGGTGATGCGAACAGTTGGATCTACAAGTCTTTACGGATGGTTTGTGATTATTTGACTTGACGTGCGTGTATAGAGTTTGAAATTTTGAATAGCAGTTTGAATGAGTCAGAGAATATATTAGCATCCACCCCCTCTATTAGACAAAACATGTTGATATAGAATTCATCCGCCTTGTCTTCGTAAGCTTAACCCTGTATTAAAATAAATATTATTTATACTAATATTTTATACTTACTTATACTTAGTTTTTTGTGAAATATAATCCTAACAAGTGTTTTTTTCACTTTGTTAACATAATTAAGCACACAACAATCTCACCAATGATTCACTTTTTGTCATAGAGTCCTAATGCCTATCATTGGAAATATAAATTGTACTTTGTAACAAAAGTTGTGATACTTATTATTTTCACTGCACTACACCTTAAAGATCTCTACCCTTAAACTTGGGTAAACTATACATGAAAGGGTTGCATGCCTCAGCGGATTAATTTGGGACACTTGCATCTCTCTCTCTCTCTCTCTCTCTCTCTCTCTCTCTCATGTTTGTGTTGTGCGTGTAATTTAATGTCTTGATCTTGTTAGGGATCTCTAAACGTATGGTCTAGAAAATATCTTGATAGCGGTTTCAAGTGCTTGATTAGATGTAAAGGTACAAAAGGTGTTTGAGGAGCCTGTCGTTCAACCTTTGGGATGTTGCTTTACCGATTTTGTTCGTAGTTAAATGTATCTTACATGTTCCAATTGTTTCAATAAATTACCAATAGTTGTGTGTCACCATTACTTGATATTCAAATAACATCGCATAGAATAGTGAACGTGGAACATCAAAATGTCATACTAGATTCTAGTACTTTTTTCTGCAGAGTGATGGAGTCTACAAGGTACCCATAGAGCAACATTTAGGAAATAACCAGCGGATAGTACAGCCAAAGCCACTCGAAGGCCCAACAAGGAAACAACCAGGTAGAGGAAAGCAAAACCGGGTAGCAGCAACATATATCCACATAAATTAGGGAGCTCTTATTGAGCGCTCGCTGCGATCCCTATCCGGCGCTCCGCCTGAAGCTGGCAAATTAATGGGCCAGGCCACTTAAGTTGCAAGTACACCCCTGCTTCACACGCTGACAAGCCTGGCCTGTTTTTCTTTTCTTTTATTACTTTTATAATTTAATAAAATGATCTAATAAAAATATTTAGTTCAGAAGATTTAAAAATATTTGATTTTTTAAAATGTTTAAATTAGAAAATTGTTCGAATTCAAAAGTTCTTCAAATCTGAAAATTGCACTAGTTCTCTTTGCCTTACTCGAAAAATCAACCTGTTACTGAGGTGTAATCTGTTTACAGAACTTCTTAATCTACTATTCTTTCAGTTAATATTCTAAATTCAGATTGATCAGGACAAGTGCACGAATCTAAGGAAAATCTGGAGCTGAAAACAAATGGCACATCCTACAACCGATTAAAACTTTTTATCTCTTTTCTCTGGATATAGGTTTTCGCCCCGCTTTATAAATAAAGCACACAGGTGAGACGGCTGCTGGGCCGGACAGCACAACGTCCAAAGGACGAACACGATACAAGGACCGAACAGGCGGACCAAAACAAAAAGAAAGAAAAGAAAACAAAGCCATCAACGACGGAGTGATGAAACAGAAAAGATACACAACCGTTGTGCCCACCAGAGAAGTACCACCACACCGCTAGCAATCCAAAGCGCCACGTACCAAAACAGCACCTCCAAGAAGGGAAGTGACGATGACGACACTGCTGCCCGAACAAGTCCTAGGGTTTCCCCCGGTACGCCACGGGAGGCGCGGAGGAGATGCCCCCAGCGCCCTTCAGGGAGGACGGGGATACCCAGAGGCGTCACCACGCCGGTGTCAAAGCGACAAAGATTTCTCTCGATCCCTCCAACGACCCTCCCGGCCGCTTCGTATTGCTCCACCAAGCTTGCCGCCCACATGCACGCGCCCACACGATCTTGAGGTCTTCACCGCCGTCACACCTTGGAACACAGAACGAGGCCGGTAGGAGCGAGAGAGCGGGGCCATCGGCGAGGATAGGTATGGCATCACCACGCGGGAGAGAACAATCTCCACCGCCTGGCGATAAGCGGCGGATCTTGACGCGAGCCATACCAGGCCTTCTCGGCTCGGTCGAGCCCATCAAGGCTCGTAAAGTCCCGCCGCCGCACTGCAGCAAGGGTGCCTCCGCACACGCCTCCCCTAGCCCCAAGCTCAACTCCTCCCTCCACTAGTGGATCCGGCACCTTGACAAATCCCCGCCGCCAAGCAGCAGCACCGTCGCCACCGAGACCACCCAGGCCAGCCGGACCGTTGTCAGTCTGAGGAACAGCGTCCGAACCTCGCCACCCCATGGCCGAAGGAACGGCCGCGCAAACCACCTTCCGGGGCCACCGTCCTGGCTTCCATGTACTCGAGCCAAGGCTCCGGCTACCGCCACAGCGCACAACCTCCGAGAGTGCCGGTGAAGGTCAAGATTCGGACTTGCAGCCAACGAGCTCATGGTAGACTAGGGAAGGGGATCTGCCCTCCATCACCTTGCGGTGAGTGTCGTCCGGGTGAGAGGCAGTTCCAAGGTCGAGATCAGGCCCAGATCAGGCCCGGCTAGGCCCAGATCTAGCCCGGCGAGGCCCAGATCAGACCCAGATCAGGGGCCGTCGGAACCGCCGCCACGTTGCTGCAGCCAGTCCACCATGTCGCCGGCAAGCTGCACCCGAGTCGCGCCCACCACTGTCGCTGCCGCAGAAGCCACGCCGTCGGCCCCACCCGCTCGAACTCGAGCACACCAGACGAGCCGGCGCACGACCAAGAGGACAAGGCCTCCGAGAGCTGCACACCGCCCACCACCACAAGCCAGGGCTAGCAGAGGACGCTGAAGCTGTGTCGCCGCAGGCCACACCATCGCCTCCTCACAGCGTAACCACCGCCGTGAGATCAGCTCGCCCCCTCCGCCGGAAGCCACCACCGAGCCCACGCCACCGCCATGGGAGGTCGCCCGCGCCACCCCATAGTCCAGGCATGAAGAAGGAGGAGCATCCCCGCCGCCGCCTGCGCGGCGCGGGCTTCGCCCGGCCACGCCCTCCGGCGACGGCGAGGGGAGGGGAGGGATGGGGGCCGGGGAACTAGGGGCGGCGGCGCTAGGGTTGCCCCGTGACGCTCATGGGAGCATCGCGAGGTCGGGGCCGACCTGTTTTTTCACCCACCTCCGACTTTGTATCTCTTACATTACTTACCCTTCCGTCTTTATGTTATTTAGATGGTTGTCCATCCATGTCTTTGATTTAGGTTTTTCTTCTACCCTCTTCCTATGGTTGAAGATTTATTTTCGTCGAGGCCATGCTGGTATTGACTGAAAATCGGTTAAATTGTTTTTTTGAGCAACCAGCAGGAGCACTGCCTTTTTTATTAGAAGAAGAGAATTGACCGGTTTGGAAGGGAAATCGGCAAAAACCCCAAACAGGCGTATAAACACATGGGTCCGGTTAAAAGGGGAACCGGACAAAAAAAAGACCCCAAACGGCACAGTTTTAAGGAAAACGCGAGAAAACCACACGAGGTCAAGGCTACCTAGGTCGACTAGGTCTGAGCACCGAAACGACACGAACACAACAAAGAAAGAATGAAAAAGCCTGGTCCAGGTCCCTAGAGAGGAAGCCAGAGCCGAAGGAACAGCTAGGCCTCTCGGCTTCATGGCGAGAGGCAGTTGGAACACGCCAAGGTACCAAGACGCCGGCTGTGGCTCGAAGACAAACAACTCGAACCAGCAACACAAACACCCCAAGCAAAGGCTCCGCCCACCCCGAAAGATGACGCCTCCAAGGGGGTAACGACGTCCAGAAGAAGACGCCGCCGTCATCCAATCCGGCAAGCCAGATTTGGGTTTTCACCCTGGAATGAACGACAGAGGGGCGTCGGGGCTCCACGACAACGCCCTCAAGAGGGATGAACGACGCTCACAAGCGCCGCCGTTGCCGGCACCGACCGCGTCGGGCTAGAGTTTCGTCCGGAGACCTCGACCACCACCTCCAAGGGACTATCAACAAGATACCCATGCCGCCCGAAAGCAAGATCACCGGCGAAAGAGACGCCCACGCCCACGGAGTTTCAACCCCGCCCGCGGCCAGTAAGAGCATCACCACCATCACAATCCGAGCCGCCCGCTTATGCGCCAGAGCACCGCAAGACCCCATGCCGACCGCCACCGCCACAGACCATACATCCGCGGCGACCCTCCGCACCGCCAAGCCGCGAAGCACCGACGAGGTAGGCGCGCGCCGACGAGACCACCACGCCGAGACACCCCAGCCCGCCGTCCTCCACGCCACCGGTTGCCGAGGCAAAACCTCCGCCGCCGACCACCACCAAAGTCGTACGCCCTCGGGCCGCCGCCAGATCCACATCTCCGGCAGACGACGCCGGAAACAGCCCAGCACCGCCGCTTCGAGGTCGAGGGCGCCGCCCGAAGCCCCGCCCGAGCCCGGCCGGCCTCCGCCAGACGCCGAGAGGGACGCCACGCCGCAGCCCAGGCCCATCCAGGCCCGAAGATCGGGCCCGACAGACAAGAGGCCGCCGCCTCCCACTCCGACGAACGCCGCCGCCGCTGAAGTCCCCGTCTGCTGAGCGACCGCCCGCCGCCCGAAGCGCGCGACCACCCGTCTGCCATGAGCGCCGCCGCCGCGAGCTCCCCCACTCCCGAGCGCAGCCGCGGAGAAGGTCCGCCACATCGCTCCACCCGGCTTTGCCCGGGAGGCGACTGCCAGCACAGGGGAGGAGGAGGAAGGGTGGTCGACGCGGAGGGAGTGTGCCTCCCGGGTCGCCTCTTGTATGAAGCGACGCCGGTCGGGGTGTGCTTGAGAGCGGCAATTCAAATCGGTTAAATTGTTTGGTTTGCAATCTATCCGTCCATCTTTTTTTGTTCGATTCGTTTCCTATCTTCCCATATTCTTTTGGTCTTTGCGTAGTCTTGACTACAGGATATAGTTAGGAGTTGGAGAGCAAAAAATTACTCTCTGCGTGGAGCCAGGTCAGTGTTTCCTGGATGGTCTGTTTGGTTCATTTTGTATCCATCTCCGCGAGTTGGTTGCCAGACTTGATCTGGTCCAGAGAACCGCGGAATCGCCGGGATGGTAGGCACGGGCTGATGCGTGTCTGCCCGCTTGAGTTTGAGCCTTCAATATCACGGCGTACTCACGAATACATGCATCTTTAAACAATGCCGAGGGGATTCTTCCCCGTCTGTTTTTTAGACTAGATCTGGTTCAGAACTTGAGCTCCTTACGGCAATGAAAGTTGTTAGCATAAAACCATCACTTTGACACCAAAATTTCAAAAAAATATCACTTTAATGTCTCGCGACAAAATGTGACCACTTTTTTGCAAGTTTTTTGCAATGTGTCCCTAAAACGAAATTGGCATCGATTCTGACTAGGAAGACCCACCTGTCAGGACCAAATTGATGAAGTGGAATGGGCCCAACTTGTCAGCAATATTAAAAACTTAAATTTTCCAAAAAAGAAATAAAAAAGTGGATCGTCTTCTCCCCTGTCGCATCCCTGCACCTTCAGCCATCATTCACGCTTTCGCCTGTCCTCCTCGCCCATGATCTGCGTCACACCTCCCATGTTTTATGCGTCAAGGGCGTGCCTGCCGCCTGCGCGCCTGTCCCGCCCATGTTTTATGCGCTATCACAGGCTCCCGGTCGAGCTCGCGGCCAAGCTTCGCGGGCCCTCCTACTCATGGGCCGAGCTCTCGGGGCCGAGCTCGCGTACGAGCGCCGCCGTGCCCTGCTCGGCGTGGAGAGGCTCGGGGTCAACCATGTCGTTCACCAGGGAGACTACCACCCTTTTTTTCTTTTTTTTCTTTTTTCCTTTTATATTCTTTTAGAATATCTATGATTTTTTAATTGGACTAACAAGTAGGGCTCCGTCCATGTCATCAACTTGTTGAAAAGTTGTCACATTTTGTAACGAAGCGTCAAAGTGATGGCAAATCGAATATTCAGCAAGAAAGTGGTGGTTTTATGCTAACAACTCAAGCATTGAGGACTTGGGCAGGTCAGTTTCCCATACCTCGATCACATGGGTTCATTGGATATGGGATGTCATATTTGTATGGTAAAGAGTTACATTGTCCATTGGATTAGAATACTTTTGTGATTCTAAGTTGTAACAACCGATTCTCTTTTGTGGTATGTGTTTGGGCTACTTGAGATGCAGGAAGGCGATGGTTGTGGGGAGATGAATGGAAGGGTCATGTTTGCTTTCTGTTCGTGGTTTTGACTTGAACTGATGCTTCATTTGATTTGGTTGGATCTTCATGGTGAATTACCAGATATTTGACTTGCACAACTTAGCGAAGGTGCCCTATTTTGCTTCTTCATGTTATTGGCAGATCCTATTTGTAACTTGAACAAACCTTAGCGACTTTCTTCATAATTAACTTCTTAGTCATTGTTTTCTCTCCCTTCGTCCATAAATTATGTGCTCCCGCATATATTGAAATGGAGGATTTCATTCTGGAACCAAGGGCTGTTATCTACCTATCTCCTAGCCGAGAAAGCAAATCATATCCTTCTTTACTCCAGACAAAAAATTACATTTCTGTCTTGCGTCCAACCTAATGCTGAGTTATCTGTTTGGAGATCTTCTGAACATACTACCTTCTCAATTCGTAGCAACTTGTTAAACCTATAAAACATCAAAGTATCCCACGGAGAGGTACAATGATCGTGAAGATGCTTGTATCTTCAGTTTGTTTCTCTAGCAGTAAGTCACCGATTTATCACCTGATAGGATGTAGAGATTGCATGTACATGAGCTCTGAAGGCAGTAAAAGATCCCTACAGCTTGAAATATTTTGAGATCATGTATGTATTTGTTGGTTATATTGTTATTGATGATCACAATTGGTTTGTCCACTTAACTATTTTCATGGTGAGTTCAATAGGGCAACTCACATCTAATCAATTTCTGGTTTCTGTGGATACTGAACTTCGACAAATAAAGATACACTATTAATTAATTCAAAGATATCTCCTGACTCTGGGTAATGTTGCTATGCACTCTATCCTTCCTCTGTTCACTAATCTATGACAGTTTATATGAACTAAAACCAAGGCGAAACTAAGGGTCTGAATTGGATACTTCCTCCTCTCATTTAGTGTTGTTTTTGCTACCAAACAAGGCGGAAGCGAAGGCTATGAATTGGATACTCTTCTTGATCAGTGTCTTCTTTGCTGAATATGATTTTTCGTTTCTTGGTTATTGAATTGGTGGGTTCGGTCCAAGTCATTTCGGTTGATCATTCGGTTCTCGGGTTTTATGATTGCATATTTTCCGTCTCTTGTCTGGTCCAAGTCTTTTCACGTTGATCATTCACTTTTCGGGTTTTATGACCCAAGTCTTTACGAATCGATAATTCGGTTTTGCCCAATCCTACACACGCCTAGCCCGGAGTATTTTTTTTCTTTTTCCTTCAGCTCTTCTTTTTCTTTTACATCTATAAATTGCTAAAAATGCTCCAACAAAAGATATGTAGTTTTGAAAATATTCAGATTCAAATATATAAATTTTTGACAATTGTTCAAATTCAAAAGTTCTTCAAATTTGAAAATTGGTCAAAACCACAACTTTGCTCAAAGTCTACATTTGTTCAAGTTTGAAAATCATTCAAATTTAAAATAATTCGAATTTGCAAATCATTCAAATTTAAAATAGGTCACCAGCGAGAGACTTCAGTGTAAATTCCCTTAAATCTTCTTCATTTTCTTAGTTTACTTGCATCACCGATAGACTTAAAAAGGTGCACACTCATTTCGGCCCAGTCAAAATGGACTCCACATGGGCTGGCTACCCAGCAAAACCATCGGGTACGGGACGGGCAACAATTTTTCGGTAACCACAACTGGAGAAAGGGACCATGGAGCTGCTGCTGCGTAAACACTACGATTAGTTTCGGTAACCGCAATGCAATCTTTCCTGCTGATTTACAGTATGGATGCAATGCTCTTTAAACTGAACGTAAGTATTCTCATAACCACGATAATTACTTGATGCACAGCTAATAAATCTAGGGATTTACACAACCAGCTTACCAGTTAAACAAGCAACTGGCTAATTTCTGACACATTGTTTCCAAAACTAATTGATACAATGGATCAACTGTACAATACTAGCATGTAAGTACAAACACAGCAGTGTATAAACAGGAACTAACACTAGCTACAACTAAACTAGATGTTGACCCTCGCCGATGCTCAACAGAAGACATCGAGCAGACGGTAGCAGCAATGTCAATCAAAACCTGCAAAAGAAGAGATGCTAGCAAAAGAATTAACAACCACTTGCAAACCATGTATTGATTGGGGATAATTTTAGTAATTATGGATTAAAAGTAATTAGAATGGATTTTTCATACTGAGTAGTACATGGTCAGGCCAACCAACCATCATTTTAATTTTAGTAGGATAAAATATTGTCCTTAAGAAGAGCCATGAAAGTGCCTTCACGACGCGATACTAAACGATAAGTTTAACACTTGCGCAATAAGTTTGACACTTGCAGAGCTAATATAACTCTGGAGTTGTTACACAACGCTTCCAAAATAGATCAGCTGTGCAATGGCATGTTTACATGTAGGGACAAATCTGAGAACAAGCACAGGAAGAGCCCAACAGGCCCTAACACTAGCTAAGCTATGCTAGATATTGATTCACAATCACATTTGGTTGGCCAATGCCCAACAATAGCCTTCGACAGACCAACAACATAAGCACCAATGTCAACATAAACCTGCAAAATATAAGATATATCTTGCAAAATAATAACAATAGCAAATCATGGCACATCCAGATTTACATTTCAATCTTGCAGCAAAACTAGGATCTAAACAGCAACCCGTGGACAAACATAAAAGGAAGGTATCTTCTGGCAAAGAAGCATGTGATGAACGCATGGCTGCAAAAAAGGAAAAAGAAAGTAATGGCGAGCATGTGGTGCGCTCAGCAGCCAGATCCAAGAACCACGTATGCTGTACCTGATGCCAATCTAGCGGTGAAAAATCATGTGGACACAAGTAGGATGGGGATCTCAGAACGTCCAGGGCGAGATCTAAGAGCCCCACCACAAATGTATACTAGGACAATGAAGGGGATAAAGATGAACAACGACATCAGTACTACCCGTTCACCAGCAAGGAATATATAAATCATATGGAAAGCAAAGTACAAAAGAATAACCTGAATCTTTTTATTACGGGCTTCAAAAATAATGTAGTACATGGGAAACTAGGAACAGAAAAATGAAACCAAGAAAGTGAATAGCACAAGAAAAAAAGGCTAAAAGATTCTGAGAAGAAACATGGACGAACTGGCGTGTACAAGCTTCAGATCTGAATCATGGGGATAAAAGAAACATGTAAACCACTTTGGAGATTTGTACTAAGGGAAACACTATAACAAGGCAATGGATGCTACGGTTAATCATGAACTGGATGAAGATGCAGAGCTCCCTTCAATCCAAAGAGCGGCCGGCGAGGGGACGATTCGGCTCCTCGGTCATGCAAGCCACAAGCCTATCTCCTCGGTGAATCTTTTGGAGGTAGGATAGTGGGAACCATGAACGAGCAGCTGTACCACCCCTCCTAGCAAGACCTTTCATTGGAAAGATAGGAGCTCCACCTCAGAATCAAATAACACAAGAAAGCACCCAAAGAAGAACAAACGAATCAAAAGAGAGATCTGTGATTCAACAGCTAAACTATGAACAAAGCTTCTGAGAATATGAAACAGATAAAAGAAACCATGGAGCAAGATTGACAATAGGCAACACATCTACAGAGCTAGGAGAAGACACGGAACCTATCAACATCTACGACTATGAGGTAGGGTATGGAAGGAGAACTATTCTGCGGTGGAGGTGATGCGTGGGAAGGAGGATGAGGAAGGGGTGGTTTTATAGAAGGGTAAGAAGGGGGGAGCGCCCGGTTGGAAGGAAGGTGTAATTGACTGCCGTTTACAAAATTCATTTCGTCCTTAATTACCTCCCACCGGTTTCTTCCTTTTTCTATGGTGGTGTAGGGCCCCCGGATCCATGTATTTTAAGCAGGAAATTATTTACTCCGGTTAATGTGTGGAATGGCCTAGACGATACGGCGATTGGGTTGCCAAAGAAAAGAGATGTCGATTGATTTCCTTCCTTCCAAAGGTAGCCGTAGACTGGCCGTTGCATGGGTAGGTGGATCCATACCACCAGTGGACGGTCCTGTACATGGTACTAGTAACTATTTATTTTTATTAAAAGTACAAACGAAACGTGTAGTTCCTACGGAAAATGTGTATATAGACATCTAAAACATGATTTGGCTCCCAGTATTTGAAAACTCGGAAATTGATCTAGTTTCAAAGAAATCTGAAAAAATATAGACGCGTTTAATCGATGTATTCCATAAGCTGACATAATCGCAACTTTGAATTCTTTAAATTCTATTCTACAAATATTGTCAAATCTAACAAATTTTGGAATTTTAAAATTCACACTATTCACTATACTTATATTCATAGTTTTTTGTATATATATGTAAATTAGAATATAGAGTATTTTAAATTTAGATTTTCTACCTTAGGATACATCATTGATTACATCCATATATTTTTTTACAATTTTGAATAAAACTTGTAAAAACATTTTTGAGTTTTTTTAAGTTGACTTTGACAAAAATAAATTCTAACCAAAGATCTAAAACATTTTTTGCCAGAAATTCATGTTTTACTAAAAAAAACTCAAGCTAAAAAGGGTTGATACTACTTAAATTGCCGTATACCGAGGGTTAGTCGATTCACTCTCTTTACATGTATATCTATGATTGTGTGTCCGAACTTTCGCATATAGACACTTTTGATTGAGGTCGGTGATAAAGTAACATATAGTAATTTATGAATGCAACTTTCCATTATTATGAATAGGCGATGGATGTTTCCCCAATTTGCATTAGCATAGCCAAATGTGGATACCACAAGTTGATGGTCCTGTACATGGTACTAGTAACTATTTTTTTTTATTAAAAGTACAAACGAAACGTGTAGTTCCTACTGAAAAAGTGTATAGACATCTAAAACATGATTTGGCTCCCAATATTTAAAAACTCGAAAATGGATCTACTAGTTTCAAAGAAATCTAAAAATATATAAACGCGTGTAACGATGTACTCCATAAGCTGACATAATCGCAACTTTGAATTCTTTACATTCTATTCTACAAATATTGTCAAATCTAACAAATTTTGGAATTTTAAAATTCACACTATGCACTATACTTATATTCATAATTTTTTGTATATATATGTAGATAAAAATATAGAGTATTTTAAATTTAGATTTTATACCATAGAATACATCATTGATTACATCCATATATTTTTTACAATTTTGAATAAAACTTGTAAAAACATTTTTGAGTTTTTTTAAGTTGACTTTGACAAAAATAAATTCTAACCAAAGATCTAAAACATTTTTTGCCAGAAATTCATGTTCTACTAAAAAAACTCAAGCTAAAATGGGTTGATACTACTTAAATTGCCGTATACCGAGGGTTAGTCGATTCACTCTCTTTACATGTATATCTATGATTGTGTGTCCGAACTTTCGCATATAGACACTTTTGATTGAGGTCGGTGATAAAGTAACATATAGTAAGTTATGAATGCAACTTTACATTATTATGAATAGCCGATGGATGTTTCCCCAATTTGCATTAGCATAGCCAAATGTAGTGTTGATAATCATTTTTTTCCTACATGCATCTAGTATACAAATACATGCAAACATGGCATCGGCAAATATTTATTTCATTTCAATGTTTTAATCATCTCCTCGGATGGTTAATCGAATTGATGATTAGTTTTACCCGTTGACTTAACCATGACGAGATATTTGTAACTTCATCTCATGTTAACATGTTTCAAAAACCTACTTTTCATCGGTGGTTATCATATTATGCACTACTTAGTTGCTAATTGTCGCATTCTGCTAATAACATACATCATCTCGAATGAGATCTACGGGCATCTTGTATTCTAATCGCGGAGATACTGGCTAGTCTCTTCGTATGTTTGTTGTTGAATTCGTCAATACGGCGTGTCTCTACTTGCTCACGTAATGCTTCCTTCGTTCTAACTCGATTCCAGAGATAGCACAATGCGCGCAAAATATATCGAGATCCGTTCGGCGGAACAACCTATGATATGGCAGTCCAAGTAGGATCCTCGGCACCGCATCTAAGGGACATGTGGTCGGTGTCACGGAACTATGCAGTGTCGGCCATAACTCTGCGACACGAAGAAGGTCGCACCTGCACCTCAAATGGGTATCTGAGTCGACCCCATTCCACTTTGGGTCGTCATCATTAGCCTCAGGTGCAAAATCATGCAGAAACTACGAGAGGGTAATGAAATGTGAAAAATGAGGATTCGTTACCAATTGTGAAAATCGAGATGGATCTTTCCAAATATCTACTTAAATCAAATTTAATAACCATAAATGCATGCTTACTTCCATATCATAGTCGATCTCTGTCGTGTGACGTCTAGCTCTCATTTGATTCCCTTCGTCGCCGGCTGAAGCTTTTATGCTGAGAGAGGGAGAAGTAGGGAGTGGGGAGAGGTTCAAGAGTACATATGTGATGGGCCATATATTTATAACTGACACATGTCTTTCATGGCTGGGCTCAATGGTCTATGTGATGTGTTAACCTGTTAGTTGAAAATGAGTCACTACGCAGGTTGCGTAGAGTCCATGACGCGGGTTAATATGCATGCGCCCAGTTATCCACGCCAATACATAACATTGCTTTTGTTTGCCACCTACCACAACACCATTTTGTGCTGGTATGGAAAATTCCACGACGTAAAACTGTGTGATGCCCTCGATATCCGCTGCAAAATGCTATTTAATGATCGGATTCATCAATCAGAGTTATTGCAGTAATTGTAGCAGCAACTGTAACTTATAAAGTTCGTCTCTTGAAAGCTTTACGGATGGAAACAACACTACCTCATAATTATGCCCAGAAAATCAATCGTTCGTCACATCTCTAAATAACCACTGCAACGTTCTTCGGCAACTATCTATTGATCCATTACAATTAAGGGTTACACCATGTGAATATCGATATGAGCTTAGTGAGTCTCTCCTTATCCCCCTTGTCTGTATGATAGTACGTCGAGCACGGTTATGTCACTTCACTCCTTACGCAATATCATATGTACAAAGGTAATTCCCTCTCGAGTCTCAAAGACAAATATTACATGATGCACTTCACATAATATCTATAGAGAGAACTAACACCTAATCATTAACCAAAGTTATAAATCATCTTTATTTCACATCATACTATTGCTAGGGTTTCTATTGATGAAAATATTAAGCTGTTAGCTCAACTTCATGCTAGGTGGGAAAGGGAAGCTGAAATGGATAGAAACAATAGTGTGTGCACTATCACCACTAAACCACAAGTAGTCTTTATTCCTACTCCTATTATGCCTACTACTAGTGATGCTAAGTTTGACTTTGATATTGATGGTTGCAATATTTTTAAAGTGATTATGTTCCTACAAAAGCTTGCTAGAAGTCCTGATGCTAGTGATATGCATGTTGCCTTTACCAAACACATTACAGATGCTCTTGTTAAGATTAAGAAAGAAAAGCTAAAACACAAAGCTTCTATTCCTAGGAAAGTAGAAGATAGTTGGGAACCCATTATTAATATGGAAGTGAACGACTTTGATCTCAAAGCTTCATGTGATCTTGGTTCCAGTGTCTCTATTATGCCTAGGAAGATTTATAAAATGCTTGATTTGCCACCATTAGAAGATCGTTATTTGGATGTCCCACTCAATAATAATGCTAAAAAGAAACTCATAGGGAGTATTAATGATGTTCTCATTATGGTAAACAATGCTTATGTCCGTATTGATTTCTATGTTTTGGATGTTGAATACAATGCTTCTTGTCCTATTACTTTGGGAAGACCTTTTCTTAGAACAGTTGGTGTCATCATTGATATGATAGAAGGCACCATTAAATATGAATTTCCATTTAAGAAAGGTATTGAACACTTCTCTATGAGGATAGAGAAGTTGCTTTTTGCTCCTCCTTTGAAAGCAAGGTTTGATGTTAATACTTCTTCATTTGAAAGTACTTGATTTCTTGCTTCTCGTGTCTAACTTAAAGGCTTTAAAGAAAAGTACTTGTTGAGAGGTAAACCAAGAGTTTCCTTGAGTCTTGGAAGTTATTACTTCAGTAATGACCTCTCCTTATCCTTTTTGTTTACTTTTTGTGCCAAGAATGACCTATAATAAAAGGGAAGTAAGATTTGGTGAGTTGCTGTCCCGAAAGAGATTTCTGTCGTACACCATAAAAATTCGTGAGGAGTCTCTATAAGTTGTATCGAGCTGAAAATTTACGAATAAGTCCCCCATTATGTTAGCTAACTTTCGTTAGTTCAACACTTTTTTATTTGAGCAACATAAGGTCTTCGAAAAAATCGATTTCTACCCGCTGATATGTTTTGACAGATTTCTGTCATTATTTGCATTTGCTTCTTATTGATTCCTTTTTAGGATCTTTTTGAGGAAATTGAGATTTTCGAAGGAGTTGCTACAGCAGCTTGTGTTTTTAGTGGAAAGTTTTGTTGTTCTAAAGCTAAACCCAAAGGTCTATTATCTTTTGAATACACTAATGTTGCTAATGAAGATTGTGTAAAGGTTTATATAAAGGAAAAATTTTAGGTGTAGAGAGAGAATGATGTAATGAGATGAAGAATGGACAAAAGCTCAAGATTGGGGATGCCACCCCGGTGCCACCCCAAGAAATATACAAGAGGCACAAGCGTCAAGGCTTGGAGATGCCCAAGGCATCCCCTTCTTTATCAATAAAAAGCTCAGATCTTTCTAGACACTTCATTTTTATTGTTTTATGCACTGTTGTGGTGTTCTTGGAGCGTCTTAGTTTTCGTTTGCTTTGCTTAGTTTGTTTAGTTTGCTTGAATAAAGTAGTCTGGACCCCCGTTTTTGCTGTGTTGTTTCAAATAAGTTGATTGGTGTTGGAAAGGTGTACAAAGTTCTTGCTTGAAAGTGCAAGAGGAGCTTGCATTGAATGTGACTTAGACTTTAGCATGTCATGGTAGGTGTTGTTTTGACCTTATGCTTAGTGATTATTGTTGTATCGTGACTTGTTCCAAACAATTGGGATTGCTTAGTGTGCCTTGAAGGAATCATGCTTTATTTTAGCATACAAAAGCATAGTATTGTGGTATTCTCCTTTGATGCTTTGTTTGGGTTGATTTGGCACATGCTCACACCATGTTATGACTATGAACAAGTCACCATGATACGTCGAAAACGTATCTATAATTTTTGATGCTCCATGCTTGTTTACTATCTACTTTGCTTTGCTTTGTCCACACTTTGAGGTGTTTTTATATGTTTTCTGATACTAACCTATTAACAAGTTGCCACAGTGTCAGTTGTCTCTTTTCTTCTGTTTTTGGTTCCAGAAAGGCAGAAAATCAATATTCTCGGAATTGGATGGGACAAAAGCCAAAGTCAATATTTTACCGTGGGCAACACAATGCCATAATACGAGACGGAGGAGGCTCACCAGGGGGCCACACCCCCTGGCCGCGCGGGTGGGCCCACCCCGCGCCTGGAGGGCTGCAGCCGCCCTGGTGGCCCCCCGCCTCGCCTCTTCGCCTATAAGAAGCCCCGATGCAGAAACCCTAGACACCCAATCAAAATACCACGAAACCGTATGTAGCCGCCGCCATCATCGTCCCTAGATCAGGGGGATCTGAAGCTCTTCCCGGCATCCTGCTGGAGGGGAGATCATCCCGCAGGCCTTCTTCTTCATCATGCCAGCCTTCGGTATGAAGCGTGAGTAGTTCCACCTTGGACTACGGGCCCATGTAGTAGCTATATGGTTGTATCTCCTTCTTTGTGCTTTCATGTATAGATCTTGTGAGCTACGTTCATGATCAAGATATAATATATTTGTAGTCATGCATGTTGTGTTTGTAGGGATCCGATGGATATTGAGATTACTATGTCAGATTAATTAATGGTTTTGTCTTATTGATTCTATCATGTCTGTGTTGTTTGTGATCTTGCATGCTCTCTGTTGTTACTAGCTATCTTGGCCAAGTAGTTGCTAGTGACTCCAAGAGAGGGCATTTATGCTCGATAGTGGGTTAATGCCTCTACTTAATCAAGGGAAGTGACAGAAATCTCTACGGTTGTAGATGTGTTGTTGCCACTAGGGAGAAAACAACGGTCTCTTGTTCATGGAACAAGTGGATTGTTTACCTTACACACTTTGCTTAAAGCAGTTGTCTGTTGTTTGGAACTTAATACTGGAGGGGGTTCGGATGATAACCCAAAGGTGGACTTCTAGTCATAGATGCAGTTATATGGCGGTCTATGTATATTGTTGTATTGCCCAATCGAATCTCATAGGATCTTTTTGTCTAGTATTGCATTGTTATGCCTTGATCGGTCCTGTCAATTGCCCTGCTTTAATTTGTTTACCTAGCATGCCATGTTTGTTTATCTAAGGAGAACACCTCTAGTGAACTATGGACCTCGGTCTAATCTTTACCATTGATACATCTTCCACTGTTACTATTTACTTGCTGCAAACCATCATCACCTTCCATACCATACAGTTAATCCTTTGTTACAGCAACCGGTGAGATTGACAACCTCACTGTTCGTTGGGGCAAAGTCTTGAGTTTGTTTTGTGCAGGTTTCCACGTTGCTTGCAACACCTTTGAGACGTTTCCTTCCTCCTATTGGTTCGATAACCTCGGTTTCTTACTGAGGGAAAACTTGCTGATGTACCGCATCATACCTTCCTCTTAGGGTCTCCCAACGAAGTGATGCTGCACGCATCAGTATCGCTCATACGATGTGCATTATTACAAGGGTGGTTCTTCCCGGGTAGGAAAACCTAGACCATCCTTCTTTCTCCTCCTTTATTCCCTCTAATATACCTATCTTTCTAATCCTTGTTCCTCTCTATGTGCACTGGATCGGTTTCCCTCCCGACCTGGGCACCTATCTTCCCTTGATTCCCTATAAATCCCTACTCGATCCTTCCTATCCCCTTTTATACTAAGGCCTTGGCCCTACTTTTATACGGCAAGGGGTCACCACAAATGCCAAGGATACTTGCTATGCTACCGTCATGGAGGGGAACCGCCTCCAGCTGGTGTCCAAGGCACGACCTTCCCCTCTCCACTTTACTCCACCTTGCACCCTTTCCGTGCTATCGGGGCCTAGCTAATAGGCCCCCTCTCATGCTTGCTCCATGGTATGCCATGTCATTGTCCTGTCTTTGACCAACTATTGTCTTGTCGTGGAGTGCCCTAGGGGTGCGACGCTAAGCCTCATGTATCCATCCCGGGGCTAGCCCTTATGTGTCACCGCTGACGTTCTTGTCCCGTAGCCGGAGGTCACCGGAACAATCCTGAGAGCTGCGGAATCCATCGTTGTCGCGCCAGACAATTCACGAGTTCTTCCTTCCCGGGGACGTGCTCGGCGGGCCTCTCCTTGGTGAATCTAGGGAACCCCTAGGGCCTGGATCCGACACTCTAGACCATGTTGATGGCGCGCCATCGCTGTTGTTCCTCTCTAAGCCGGCCTGACATTGTTGGTTGCGAATGGGAAGTCGCTGAACGGGTAAAAAAGACCACATCTATCCCAGAGACAAAGAATAAGGATGTACTGTCGATGAACGTCTTTGATGATCCGAAGATCCCCATAACTAGAAGAATTCCTTGAGGAACACACCACTCCAACAAGCTCCTAGACGCCGTCGTCGAGATGGGGCCGAATCCGGGAAGACCTTATTGGAAGAAACGCTACCGCCACACCAAATTTGAACCTACAAACAGGAAAACAGAGCCCTCCCACTGGCGGGGGCCTAGATCCACGAAACATCCATGGCCCGAAGGCCACAGATGCGAGACAAATCAGTGGCGACGCTAATGGAAGGCGATGAAACCCTAGCCATCTTTGGAGGGAGTAGGAGAGGGAGGCGGAACGTGTGTGTTGCCCTCCGCACTCTTTTGCCTCCGCCTGGGTGATTGTCTTTCAAATTTTTGTAGTAGAAATCTTGCGGTGATTATTAGAAATCCATGAAACCCTAGTTCTAAAAAAAAGAATTGCACCATCCATTGAGAATATAAATATATTGCCTATCATCTTTCCATCAGTTTGGACTTTTGGAATAATTGGCTAGGGCAACAATTTAATATGGTATCAGAGCCAAGTGGTCTCAAGTTTAAGACCCTTCTTACACAGTATTAAAAATAAATGTATTCGAATACCGAATCCACGTCATAGGCTCGTGAAGGAAAAAAATCACCGTCCTAGACGTGAAGGGAGTGTTGAAAATATAAATTTGTTGCTTATCGTCTTTCCATCAATTTGGACTTTTGAAATAATGCTAGGGCAACAATTCAATATGGTATCGGAGTCAGGAGGTCTCAAGTTCAAAACCCGTCTAAGGTACTCTTTAATCTATTTAAAATAGTTGCGGCCCCTGATTACTCACGTCTAGTGTCTCCTTATTTGTCGAGTCTTAACTTGAGGGGTGTTAAATATAATCTAGCTATTTCCATTAGTTCAGACTTTTGGTTTAGATAACTATTGCATCAATTCAATACCGTCGTAGACCTCCAAAATAAACGAAAGGGCTTATTTATGCGATTACAATGACAAAAGGACAATATTATTTTCCTTAAAGCTACTACTCGTTAAGATATTTGGAAGTACTCCCTCCGTTTGGAAATATAAGATGTTTTAGGTTTGTGAATGAGATGTATCTAGACATCTTTAGTGTCTAGACGTGCGGATCCCTCCGATGTACTCCACTCTATTACGTTCGTAATGACTTTTCATCACAACAAAACAAATCGCTATTTTTTTTTAAATAATACATTTTTTTAGGGTTCCAAATGAGCAACTTGTATTCTAAATAAATCTGCACGCGTCACTCTTTCCGTAAAGTAAAATAGAAAGAAGCGAATTTCGAATGGTAAAAAAGAGATAGGTGCGGTGTACCGGCCATATGGCATCTTGCTCGACGCTTACCTAAACTGTCTTCTTTGCTTGACAAAGCAAAGACAAAGCATAAACGTCTTCTCAATGTCGAGTCAATTGTTAGTTTAGTTCCTCTCACAAAGAAACAACAATTATTTCTTTCTTAAAAGCTTACTCATCAAGATATAAACAAATACAATACCATATGTGTAAAGTAGAAAATAAATCTTATTATAGTTCTAATAATATTGATTTGTTATTATGTATGCTATTTTTATTAAATATATATCATTAGATAAACTTTGCAAAGGTTGATTTACTAAAGCTGAAAAAAGTCACAACTGAAAGATCTAACCTAGGTGGCAACTCATGTCCCCCCTTCCCCTCCTACTTCGCCGTTGTCGACGAGCGCCGTCGAGCAAAACCCATGTAGTGCCCACGATGGTGGTCTCCCCTTACGCGCGCGCAAAGAGGGTTGTGTAGGGCGGTCCCTGACTTGCAGTGGTGCGGTGCTGACGTGGTGGTCTTTGGCCGGTGTGGATCCCACGTGTGGCGATGCTTGGAAAGTAGCGACACCCAGGTCATGTCATGGTGGTCTTGCTTATTGGTAGCTGGTTGTCCATGGGTCTACGAGTGGCACATAGGTTTTTTCGGGCGAAAGCTCAGCACTTTGGCGTCAGGGGTGACGATGCCTACAGGTGTCGTGACCCTTCCAGGGGTGTTGCTGTGTTAACTCCTCCACAAGTGATCTTCGGGTGAAAACCCTTGATCGGTTGGTCTCGACGTCGATGCCACGTGGTGTCTTCACCCTCTTGGGGGTGTTTTTATGGAGCTCCGAGTCCTTCTCGGTTCTGCCACACTGGTATAGCCGAACATGTCCAGATGTTATCTTGCTACACTTCGGCTCCGGTGTGGGGTACTCTTGACAGTCCCCAATTCTTTACACGTGACTTAGTTTCTTCGAGTCCCAATAACTTGTCGGGTCCGGGGCAACGATGTCAACATTTTTACAAAGAGAAGTAGTTACGTATCTAGTTGATTGTCTTGAGTGTGTCATCTAGGGTGTGACTTGTCCGGTACTTTTTTAAATTTTTATTTGATTTTTATGAGGGTGTCATCAACATTGAAGTGGTTTAACCATTTGAGGGATTGTTTGATTTTTATAGCATTCTCGTAGGATTGGGTTCCTATTGATTTTTTTCTACCATCATCGTTTGATTTGTAGGAATAGAACCCGCGGGATTATTACCTATAAAACTTTGTCAAGTCTATTTCGTAGGAAAATTTTCATTAGGTCCGAACTCTTGAAAACATTCCTATGACTATCTTTATGAGTAAGCCTACTTGTTTGAAAGCTCAAACTTTATCAAACATCGTCTTATGTCAATTCTCATGATTTTCATTCCCGCAGGATTGGGTGGAGGCATATCTTTTATTTTTTCATATCTCTCCATTTTCCTACCCGGTGAATGGAGTTTATTTATAAAACAGAACGAGAGCATATTGTGAGATAAAAGCGGGAGTAAAACGGAGAGGGCATAAGTTTGGCCGTGTGGCTTTATTTATAAAACGGGGCGAAAGCCGATTTCGAGAAACGGAGAGGACATGTACGCAGTCTTGAAAAAACTTGTAGTATGTATTTTGTTTTGGCTTTTCTTTTTTCTCTATATCGTAGTACATACTATACTAGCCAGCATATATTCTCCGTGCTCGGCGCCACGTTTATTTCCTGTCGGCACCTGAATCACTCATCATGCATACAGTAAAATAGTACATCCGGCGAGGTATAATGAACATCCGGCAGGGTTTAACGAACACAAAACGCAAAGGCATCATACAAGAATACCAATGTCCGGGCGTATTGGAATCGAAGATAGACTTGCACACGATCAAGTCTCTCTTTCCGTAAAGTAAAAAGAAGGGACGACAGTAAAAAAAGAAAGACGACGTGCGGCGTGCACTGGCCGTATGGCATCGTGGTTGGTCACCCTCACCCCGGTCGGTCCACGATTACCGAACTCTATTATGCTTGACAAAGCAAAAGAGCAGAGCATATAAACGTGGTGGTGATGTTAGTTTAGTCCCTCTCACACACGGGCCCACCCAAAAGAAAGAAAGGTGATGTTGCTACTAGCGGTTTCCTCCCGTGTGGTGGTACTGTAGTAGAGTTTGAAGTTTCCAGGTGCACGTGTATGCTACGTCGAAAAGATTCCCAACGGATGATGATGCTAGAGAAACATAGTAGTATATGGCAAGTATACATACGAATACAATACACGAAAGCTGGACCATACGCCTACTGGTAGCTCGACAGTTGTATTCTGTAGTCGTAGCATCGTATCCCACTCACTCCGTCTCCGTGTGCTAGGTAGGAGATCTGTAGATGGCACTGTTGCAGTACTAGTAGGAGTAGTAGATCTGGGCCTGGATCTTGACCGGTCAAAGGGAGGGAGCACCCGTGGGCCTGCCTGCGCGCCTAGGCGTAGGCGTAGTGCGATGCATGTCATGTCGGCCTCGGGAGCCGCGCGCGCGCCGGGGTCTCGCCGTGGGTGGCAGACAGCGACGTGACTCTGCCTGCCTGCCTGCCCACTCGCCTATCTCTCTCCCTCTCGTAACTTTTTTTTTTTTTTTTTTTTGAGATCCTCCCTCTCGTAACTTGGGAAGCATTGAACCCATGCGTTCGACGCTCTCTCCCGTGGAATCCCCAGATGGCCATCTCTTCTCAAAAAGATGCCTACCTGCTGAATCCCCAGATCCCCAGAGACGATTTTTCTCTGCCTCCGCAGACCGATGGACAAGACCATTCACTCTCCTCCACTCCAACATTTGAAATGCGTTCTCCTACTACTACTACTACTACTAGTACGATTTGGAAATGCTCCATGCTAAACTTTGAAAAATACTACTACTATGCAGGGAGTGAATAGCTAGACCGTACTACGTATAGTATTGGCAAGTTCAACGTAGTAGTTCATGCTTGCTTGGATTCCTCCTAACAACTACTAGTAGGTAGGTAGTTTTAACTTTGCTAAAACGGTTTATATTGTTGAATATGGGGAGTAGAATCTTTGGAACAGACAAATGCAACGCCCCCGTTTGAAAAGAAAGATCTGCTTTGGATGAAAGATCGCTGCTATAGATCTTGCTCCACCCTAGCTAGTTGGGTGACTCATTGGCCACGGTGTGGCACGCACGAGAGAGAGAGAGCATTGGCATCGCCGCCCCCCCCCCCCCCCCCCATCACGTCGACAGTGCGCACAGAGACTCAGACATGCAGGCATGATTCCCTCCACGAAATTACTACTTCTCCAGCCTAGCACCTGCACCTCCCACTGTAGATACCTGTACCCGCTGCTTCCCGAAACCTCCACGATGCGGTTTCTTTTTACCGTTTTGACCTTGCAACAGTAGTCCGTAGTACTACTCCCAACGTTGCTGTTTTTTTCTGAGATATAGAACCAAAATAATCTTTTCTAATGATAAACTCTCGTACTAAAATAACTCATCTGTACTAGAGAGCGATTTTTTTTAAAATAATACGCATTATTTAATTAATTTGAGTTCTATTATACGTTTTTTAAAAATTACAGATGTAGCACTTTGTCGTTCTAAGGGAAGCCGACTGGGACAATCCGCTGTGCCCCGCGACAGTAGGACGACTCCACCCAAAATGGACGATGGAGGTCGGCCAGTGGGGCCGCGGGACCCACGTAGGCCGACAGGTTCAGTCGGCCAGGCCCAGGCCGACTGCCCAATCGGCCAGGCCCACGCCGACTGGGGCCAGGATAAGGGCCACGCGCCCCAGACACCCCTTTCTTCTCCACGCGACCGCGCAGTGCTCCTCTCTCTCCTGTTCGTTCTTCCTGTTTCTAAAACCATCATTTTTGCTCGATTTGGCTCGATTTGACCATAAAAACTTCAATCCAAAACCAGTAGAGAGGTAGTGGAAGCCCGATCTACAGATGAGTTAGCTCATGGCTCGATTTGGTGTTGGTTTGTCGGAGGAATAGTGGTGGAGCTGTGGTGGAGCAATGGCAATGGTGGTGGAGCTGTGGTGGTGGACCAAGTGGCTTCTCTCGCTTCAAGGGTAAACTCTAATCCATCGATAATCACGGTTATTGTATATGGTTACGTACGTGGGTATGGTTAGTCTATTATAATATTTGGCTAGTGGATTACTAACAATATTTGACCGATGGGTTAGGCACAAATATTTGGCCGGTGGATTAGTAGCAATATTTGACCGGTAGCAATAATATCATATTTTTTAGAATATTTGCAAACATTGCCCAAAGTTATACGCGTTGCCGATAATTAATTGATTAGGTTGTTTATTTTATGTTAGCAGAGATGACCAATTTAGTGAAGTTCGTGTTTTATTACGGTCCTGGAAATGTCCGAACAAATGACTTTGGAGCAGATCTAAGAGAGTTCATGTGTACACCGTTAGATTTGACTGCCCCTCAAACCTGGAGTGTTAGTCAGTTGAAGGAATGGTTGACAGGATGTTTAGGCTATAACATCGAGACATACACCGTTAGCGTGCAAGCATTGTGGACAAAGTCAAGAAAAAATATTTTCTAAACTTTGAGGCATGTAGATACTGATAGAGACTGGTTTAAATGGTTAAAAGACTGCGAAGATAGACATGTAAACCCTATCGCATTAGTGCTTCCTGTCTTGAAGGAGATCGATCTGCCCGGAGGCGATGGTGGACATGTTTCTCGCCATAGTGTCGATTCAAGTTACAGGATGTACTCTATGTCCAGTGCTGAAGGCGGTGGTTATGAATCTGGGCAGAGCAGTCAGATAGGAGGAGGAGGTGGTGGTTATGAATCAGGGCAGAGGAGTCAGGCAGGAGGTGGAGAAGACTATAGTGGAGAGGCAGATGCGGACGAGGAAGAGGAGGCATGTAGAACATGATGGAAGAGGAGGATTCCATTGGAGTATGAAGAACATGGGCCCAAGTTCGATAGGTTACTAGGATGTCAGGTGTGTTTGCTAACTTCTCTTTAATCTGTAAGACATTACACATTACTGGCTACTGGATTAATGCAGATCCAACAGCTAGGCTATCCAGAGACTCAGTTGACAGAGGCACAAATCACTCGGTCCTTGGAGGCATACATACTTTGGCTTCTCGGGAAGGTGATATTCACCGAGAACCATGTCACCACTATCACCGCTCGCTACATCCCTATCGCATTGGAGATCGCCAATGCAACTAGCGCTGACATGATTATACAGAGGAGTTGGGGTTCTGCGGTCTTAGCGGCCACGTACTGAGGTATGTGCAGCGGTTGCCAACGGAGGGCGCCAAAGTCAGGCCTGCTTGAATTCCCACTACTGTTGCAGCTTTGGTCCTGGGAGCGGTTTCCTATCGGTCGACCGGACGTTATGGTTGAGACGCCTTACCCTACAACTACTTTGGGCGACCCTCGAACTGGACTGTTCGATCCAAACCTCATCGACTTGCCTACTTTCGGATCATTTTGGACGCATCGCCAGGTATGTGCAAAGTTACTTGTTACATTCATTATTTAGTTGACATAAACTATGCATGGAGCTAACAAATTATTATTCGAAATAGACGCTTTTCTCATAGTCAGGTGAGGGGTTGGTACCCCGCACTGTCCGAGCAGTTTGACGTACTCCTCGCGAGTTCGGTGATGTGGGAGCCCTACAAGAATGAAGCTGTCGCTGCTAGATTCCAGAGGGATGGGGAGAACATATAGATTTCTGATAGACATTCTTCTCCTCGTCAGGGGCATTCTCAAAAGGTGGGGGGCCTAGCGGCGCTTCTAGCACATATTGCTTTTGTGCAGCAGAGAGGAGAATCCTCAAATTCATGGCCCATTCGGTAAAGTTGCTACTGTTCGTTGCAAGTTTTTCTTTCTCCATGAACACATTGAAATTAAAAGCAGGTGGTGCCATCTACAACAGAATTTGTAAAGTTTAGACTAAGTTTATGATAGATTGAGTTCAACTAATCCATATTACGAATGAACTCCCACTCAAAAACGGCATCCCTTGTGCCTTTTTGGTGATTACATGAACCAAATCCACTACACCAAGTCCGATCATCACGTGAGTCGGTGTAGCTTCAAAGGCGAGCATCAAATGGGCATCATATCAACTATATGACTCATGCTTAACCTTTCGGTCCGTGTTCCGAGGCCATGTCTGTACATGCTAGGCTAGCCAAGTTAGAACCTTAGTATTCACGTGTGTAACTGTTTTATACCCGAAATATGGTCGTGGATCCAAGAACACCCGATCATCACGTGATGTCTTGGAGCGACGAAAACATAATCGGTGCATACTAAAGGAAGAACACATTCTTATCTTGATATTTAAATGAGGGATCATCTTATTATGCTAACAAAGCGCTAAACAAGCAATATAAGATGCAATCAAACATCACATGTTTATTAGTGAAATGATATGGTTCCCGCATATGATCTCTATCATGTGCATCGTGGTATGATCACTATCATACCTTTATGTGTAAATCCAAGGTCTATGGAGTTTACACGCTATGTGTGTTGTAAGAGTATCATCTCATACTTCTACTTACAACATCACCATATCATAACACTAGCCCAGCAACAATCTAAACTAGACGCCTCTAATTTATCCATTGCAAGTTTTACGTGGCTTAGGCTTTCGAGATAGAACCGTTCTTACCTACGAACATGAACCATAACGAGGATAACCAAATTATTGACAACTCGTTGCAAAATAGATATTGACTATAGTAGGAGAGACAGACACCCGCTAGCCACTTATGCAAACTAGTTGCATGTCAAGCGTGGGACAGGTCTCATGTGCGAGGACATGTAAAGTTTGTCCGTGACTCTTCATCCCACTATGCCACCAATATCCAAAATTACAACAAAGGAGCAACAACATGATCATCATCGCCCACATACTCATATGTGTACTACCCGTGTAAAGCATCTACGCATAGATCCGGCTCTGATACCACTGTAGGGTTCGCAGCATAGAAAACAAAAATTTTCCTACGATGTGAACTATGTACCAAGATCTATCTAATAGATACAAACAACGGGCGAATGTATATCCGTAGAGAACATACCCTTGAAGACCGACAAAGCTTAACGAGTTCGACTCGTGGTTGATGTAGACGATCTCTTGCCGATCTCAAGATCGAGAGGAAGTCCTAGCGCCGCAAATCAGCAGCGCATCCGTGCTCGCACACACATTCGAGGCACCGAGCAACCTCCGCCTCCTCGCTCCAGCGATGCAGCGGAAGCACAACTCTTTCTTACCGAATAGCCACCGGGAACATGCATCTCGCTAGCCCGAGACCATGGGGGATAAATTCTAGAGGGGGAGAGAGATCCTTCACGAGGAGGTGTGAGTGAGAAGTGAGAGGAGGGGCTCCTTATATAGGGGGCATGGCCGCCGGCCATGGAGGGTTCCCCCACCTCTCCCTCATTCATGTGGGTGGACACTCCACTCACAAAATGGCCCTTCAATTTTCTCCACTCAAAAACCCATTCAAAATCCCATTAAATTTCCACCAAATTTAATGCAAACTCTCATTAAATAAAACTCTTTTATTTTATTTAGAATTTTGTCAATTACTTTAATGACAAACATTCACAAATAACCCCTTGCTAGAATTCTATTTCACATGCATAACCACTTTATGCAATTTCACCCGAAAACCTGTTTCGGTATCTAGTGAAATAAATTCTTGCGCTTGTTCATTCTTTCGGCATGAAACTTTTACTCCAATTGGATGTCGGTGTCTCTTAAGTGTGTCACCCTACGGTTCGTGAATAATGCGGACATGATCGAGACCCCTCTCGGATCAATAATCAGAAGCGGGATCTAGAGACCCATACTGACTCCCACACATTCAACGATGACTTTCTTGTGATCGTCGGAACCTTTTACGCTAGTATCTTAATCCCTTTGTTTCACGATATATTACATGTCCGAGATTCGATCATCGGTATCTCTATACCTAGTTTGATCTCGTTACTGACATGCACTCTTTTCTCGTTCCCATGATATAACATTCTAGTGATCAAATCACTTGCTTGCAAGCTAACCAATGTGATATCACCGAGAGGGCCCAGAGTATATCTATCCGTCATCGGTATGAACAAATTCCACTCTCGATCCATGGGCCTCAACATAACACTTTATTAGTTCTGAATCCATCTTTATAATCACCCTATTACGGATGAATGTTCATCACACCATTACCCTAATGTTGTGATCCCGTTATTAACAACATCCAATGTCTATGATCAGGAAACCTTGATCATCTTGTTAATCAACGAGCTAGTTTATGAGAGAGGCATAACTAGGAACTGCTTGTTTATTAAACACACATGTATTAACGTTTCCGTATTAATACAATTATAACATGCAAAATAAACATCTATCATATACTTGGAATACACATAATAAACACTTTATTATTGCCTCTCAGTGCATATTCCCTTCACGCACTTGCTCTTCTTGGCCTGCGCTTTCTTCTTCTCCTGCCTCTTGTCCCACTCAGCTCTCGCCTTGCTTCCAACGGGTGGCGGCATGAAGCTATCATCCTCATCTTCGCTCTCTACTATCCAGGCCCTAGGTGCCACAACCTGCTCCGTCATGTCAGCTTGACTCTTCTTGGCCTGCGCTTTCTTCTTCTCCTGCCTCTTGTCCCACTCAGCTCTTGCCTTGCTTCTAACGGGTGGCGGCATGAAGATATCATCCTCATCTTCGCTCTCTTCTATCCAGGACCAAGGTGCATCAACCCGCTCCATCATGCGAGCTTCACTCTTGAAGTTGAGCTTGTCCCACCTTGCTTGGATCCTGATAAGCTTTGCTCGTACCTGATTTGGGGTCTTCAGTTTCCACCATCTTCGATGAAGTTCCTTACCAAGCATAACGAGAGCATCATAGTTCCTTACCAACGTCTCCCAGTGGGCTGGTTCATCGCCTATCATAACACTTCTGGCTATTTGGAGAAGCCCAATGGACATCTCTGTCGGCCAGGGAAACGCGTCGGTCATAGTGGAGAGGAGTGGAGGGAAATGCGAGAGCAAGAGGAGAGGAGAGAAATGAGAGAGTAAGAGGAGGAAGAGATGAACTAGGTTAAAAGATACATCTCGTTGCCCGAATTTATAGAGGCACCGAACCGAATAGACGGGAAAAAAGGGCGGGAAGTAGTGGTGGGAAAAAAAGCGGAAGTAGTGGGAAAAAGGGCGGAAGTAATCTTGGAAAAATCGGTGAGTATCTGGAAAAATCGTGGAAAGGATTGGCGAGAAACATCGGCGGGCGATTAGCACAGTTGCATTGATCATGCAGGATTTGGCTAGAGGCAGGACGATTAGGTTGTCGGCCTGAGTCTGACCGATTGAACTAATCGGCCTGGGCCATACCGATTGTCCTAATCGGCCTGGAGCAAGCCGAGTGCATGGGTGGGACCAAGCCGACTGCCTGGTGCCACCTGCTTTCGGCCAGGGCCTGGCCGATTGGCCCAGTCGGCTTGCCCCATGCCGACAAAGCGCTAGATCTGTAATTTCCAACAAACGTATAATAGAACTCAAATTAATTAAATAAGGTGTATTATTTAAAAAAAACGAACTAGAGACCAGTAACAGCTAGCACTAAAACTCTCGTGACATTGGCTCTTTTCTAATGATAAACTCAAGCCCGGCATGTGCTACAGCTTAGGCGGGTCAGCTCGGCATGTGGAGTAGTAATATTTACAGGAGTATATGTTATTAGACTAAGTTATTATTTTTATAATGAAAATTAATATAGTGTAGTATTTATTTTTTGCAATGTACTATTACCTAAGTTACTTTCACTATGCCTAGCTTAATCTCTTTTTGACATGGAAATGAGTTAGAGAAGTACATATTAAGTTCGGCGAGGAAGCTGGGAACATGGTATGATATCTCTTTCGAGGAGATTCCACTTCTTTCACTTTTCATTTATCTCTTTTAAAAGAGCCGTAAGAGCATCTCTAGTCGTGGTCTCTAAATAACGTTCTAAATGGTTGTTTGGTCACCAGACAGAAAACTCATTTTGTTGTGTGTTTCTTGTGTTGTTTCCATCCGGCGCGTCTAGACCGTGTTCGTCCCACAGATCTCCTTGCGGGTGAGCCGGACAAAATGCATTAACGACGTCGCGACCCAAAGTGCTATGCGGGTACCATCTGCCAGCGACACATCCAAATTTCCACACTTGCCTGTTGCACCTCCGTTGTCGATCGCCTCGACACCTCTAGATCGGCAACACTTGCCTCCCGTCTTACCGCCTCCATTGCTCTAGCAACTCATGATCCAAGCTTGTCTTCTCCAACTGCAAGCCAAAGTCCAAAAGCGTGTCGATCCACGGCGTGAAGGATCAAAACAGGGGAACAAAAGGCAAGTCAGGTCAGAGGTTGGAGGGGCATACTATGGTGTACACGGACTATTTTGCTGACGATGCAACATATAGTACGGAGGATTTTCAAATGTGCTATAAGATGAACAAGGAGTTGTTTATGGCAATTCATAATGTTAGAGATTACGATGACTACTTCGTGCTAAAGAGGACTGCACCGAAACGGTTGGTTTGTCCGTAATTCAGAAATGTACTTCTGCTACGAGGATGCGTGCATATGGAGCACCTGAAGTTTCAAAAGATGAATATTTGTGTATGGGTGAATACAGAACTATTTAGTGCATGTATAGGTGTTTTGTAGAGAGGTGGTGGGAAAATTTGGTGTAAACTACTTCAAAGGAGCAAAAGGGTTTTCTCGTATGCTTGGAAGCATCAATTGGATGCCATTTGAATTTGGCCTGCTTTTGATATGGCGGGATCGTCAATCTTTGTAAGATTGGTTGAAGGTCATGCTCCCCTTTGCAACCATGAGATTAATGGCCACGTATGTAGCAAAGGGTATTTCCTAACACCGATGTCATCTATTCAAGGCTACGTCAATGTGTTGGACATTGATTCAGCGACATGGCTTGTCACATTCGATTTTGTACTACTTGTATTTGAATTTTATTAACTTGTCTAAAAAAAGACCTCTATTAAGTATATGGTTAATTCGTTCTTTGGAACATATGGCTATTAATCTTCTAGTCGACTTATGCTATTTTGGTATATATGTCCATATAAATAGGGTCTAAATTTAAAATTCACACTGTTTCTTAATTTGTTTTTATTACCAAAGCCAAACCAAAATTAATTAGTTATTACCGAAATCATGTCATATTTGTAAATAAAACGGTATTTATGGAAGTATTGGAAACCATTTACCAAAAAATAAAGTATTAACCCATCCAAATTAACACCATTAGCCAAATGCGTAGCCTCCCCCCCCCTCCCCCCGGATCTCCATCTTCGATGTGCCTCCTATGTACACTCTTCGGCGCCGGCCAGATGACCCGCCCCTTGACCCTACGGCGCATTAGCCTCGCACTTTTGGCGTGGCCCCTGGTGCAACCCATACTTCGACCATCATCGTGCCTTCTCAGGCGCATCCCTGGCGTGTATGGGGCAGCCAGCAAGAGCGAATCCCCGACATGTTGTCCTACACATTTTTTTTTTCATTTTGCCCGAGATTTGGCACCGATTTTCATTTTTTTTTAAAAGAGACACAGACTCAGTTACCCTAGCCTAGATTATTGTACTAAAATATACTCTCTCTCTCTCTTCGATAATTCTATTCGTAATTTTAATTCAAAATTAAACAGAATTTATGACAAGAATTACGAAAACGTATGGAGTAATTTACTCCTTCGAGATTGAACCAATCAGCACGGCTGAGATCAGTAGCCTCTGCCTGACAAACACTAGTCTTGGTTGTACCTTTTCAGTTTTCTAATGCTCTTTTTGACGTGGAAGCGAGCGAGGGGGATGAGCACTCTTTCTTCCCGTACGTCGACGTTGTTATCAGTTTGGATGATGATGATGCTAGCGAGCCGCCCTTTGACATTGCGTGTCATCGCTCGTGCGTGCCGTGCCCGTAAGGCCGTAATGCTGCTTATCTACTGGAGTACTCGCGATCGGCGGTAATTATTAAACATGTTAGTCACGTAATCATACGCGTACGTCTCACTCTCACTCTCTCTCCCGCTAGCTAGGTAGAGTAGAGTAGTATTCTGGACGCAATTCTCAAAGCTCGTCTCCTCTGCTCGTCGAACTGATGCTTATCATCGACTCCGTTTAATTGAGTAGTTTAGCTAGGGTAGCTCGTAAAGCTCACGCGCCAGTTGGGGGGCACGGACCACTGCAGTCTGCGGGGATGTGGGATCAAAAAAACACTAGTACTCAGATTTTCTTTTGAAAGCAGAAAAACTAGAATCTTGGGGCTGAGAACTGTGTGCTTTCAGAGCACCAGATCGAGCCCATTTCGAATTCATTTTTTGTACAGGTTCGTCCGCATCAGGCCCCTACTGTGGACGAAAGAAGATACTTTAGAGTACTGTAAACAGCGATGAACCATGGTCAGGCAAAGGCCCGCACTCACCCACCGCGGCCTGCCTAGTTAACAATTGGAAGCCTGTCTAACAAAAAAGGAACAACTCGAAGCCTTCTTTTTCTCCAAGCGTTATGGGCCAAAGAATCGGGGCGTGCTATACGCCGCTTCAAGCGGCAAAACACACGCGCGCCGGCCGAAGGAGCGGTAACTAGGCTGGCCCACTTGACGAGATTCCTTTCTTATTTTTTCTTTTTATGTATTTTATTTAAAAACTCTGAATATTCTCTATAATAATGATTTAAGAATCGTGAATATGTTTGAATACACGTGAAGTTTTTCTAATATCATGAACAAATTCTAGGAACTAGCCCAACAGGGGATGTGCCCTGTGCGGCGCTATGCGCATGCGCCGCCAGCGGGCGGCATATAGCATTCCGCCAGAGAATCAACGTTGACAAAAAAGATGAGATCGAAGCAGCCTTTCCTTCGGGCCTCTGTCGCTACAAGATTTTCGTGATTCTCAAAAAAAAAAAATACAAGATTTTGTCCCAAGTTTGGTGAAATTTAACTTTGAGATTTGCTTTCCGGAAGCTCCTAAAGTCTCTCGTACCCAGGTGTCATGGATATCTTTGGTTCAAATCTCCATCTTAATTCATTTCTATTCAAATTCAATGGCCATGATTGATGCTCCTGAAAGGGCCTCCACTTGGCGGTTGTAGATAAGTTGAAACAAGGAGATGACTCGAAAGAAGATAACCATATGGCCATCATGGTCGGCCGTCGACCTTGGGGCTCCAAGAATGGAGTCCATGAAATAGAGTCATCACCAATACATAGCAGCAAATGAGACGTATGCCTCTGCCTTGCATCATCTCCCATCGCCTTATGGCGCCCTCGAGGAGAAAGCCTGGACTTGCCTATATTGAATCTCCAACTGCCGATACAAACATGCTTCAACCACTACATCAAATAAAAAACATTGTTGAACTCCAGACTCCTGCCACACGAGCTGGAGGAGACATAAGAAGAAGATTGCATCAGCAAAGCCTCTGGACACAAACCTTATTTGAGGAGCCTGCGGGGTTCTTCTACATCGCAGTCTTCGACTCCCTCCACGAGAACACCATCACAAGGATAAGCAAAACCACATCGAGTCGGGAGTGGACCAATGAATCTGACCTGAAGCTCCTTTGCCCGACCTTATTAGGAGGGATGCAAGGGCATGTCGACTCCGCCTGCCACCAACAGGAAACATCGAAGTAGAGGAGATCTAAGACGTGGTGGATTTGGTCGTCGGAGACCAACACTCTACCCTTAGACGCCACAACTACTTTCTGGCACCTTCCCTTTGCCATCGCTAACTAGCGTCGCCGACAGGAGAGGCTAGGGTCAGGTTCAGCATTTCAGGAGTAGAGACCAGGCGGAGGAGAACTAAGAGACCGAGAGGGGTGGGGGAAATGACCGAGACCCCGGGAAACCGCACGGGAGCTTAACCGCATGTGTGTAAATATGTTTCAGGGTTTAGGTTAAAGATGTTTGTATAGAAAATAGTTCAGGTCTGATGATGACCAATTTTCTTTGGTAAAGATCAAACAAGCCACACTCAAAGCGAATTTAAAAATACGATTCACTTGTATGGTCATATATTCCAAAAAACCTGAAGTATAGTATAAATTAATATACTCATATCTTTACTATTAATTTCAAAGGCGTGGTGAATGCCTGGTGTCACACTTCAAGATATTACTGAAAATGCCACTCCTCAACAAACTCTAAGCCTCCTCAACAAACTTTACGGCTCTCTCTCACGTATAACTCCACACGCCTAAAAACATGCTTCCTTATCCCCACCTAAAACAAACACCTGTGCTATTCTCAACAACTTCGCAATTTCCAGTCGCAAGGAGTTTCTCAGATAACAGCGGATACGTAACAAACTTTATCTAAGCACCTGTTTTCTCAGATCTATTTGTGGTGCCATGTTGATGCGATGTGGGTAACGAGGACGACAGTCCCATTCCCTTCACCGGCCATGCTGCAACGAAGTTAATCGAGACTCGACACTAGCTACCTCGATCACCACCGTGGCAAGCAACTCTGGTGCTGATGGAAGTCGCATAGCTTCGACCATGATGGTGCAATTCCCATCGCGGAGGCTCTCTCGCACCGTTTCCTGGTCCATGACGGATTGATTGTCAGCAATGCTCAAGCAGAGTAGGAGCACCCCGTAGTCACTCATGTGGACGTGCATGTCCTGGAGGCCGTGCGATCAAGGGCTGCCAGGACGCCGCCAGGAACGCCTGATTCGCCATCTTCTTCACCGGCGTCCATCATCCCCGTCTCGCCAGCCTCCAAGGACGGGTACTCCTGGTAGCTGCCGGTTTCGAGCGGCCAGCCCATTACGCCCTGCGGTGATTCTCACGCCGTCATCATCTGCCAGTAGCAGCGCGCTGCGTGCTCCAACTTCTGGCGCCGCCCAACCTGGTTGCAGCTTACACGCCTACGGACTACCCGTACGCCCGGCTTCAACGCTTCTCCGAACCAGCGAATTCCATCGTTCGTCTCCTCGGGCATGGTCATGCGTACCCATCGCCGCCGCCGCGCCAGCGTGCCTCTATGCCTGCTGTGATGGAGCCTATCTTCGTGGCGATTAAAAGAGCTCTTGTCGCCGCCGAGACGGCCCGTCAATAGGCGGAAGACCTTGGCGGGACTGATCATCACAGGGACCTACGGCTTCACCCCGCGCCATGCCAAGGCTCGCCGCAAGGCGGCGCCAGTGGACAAGGCAGCAGAGGAACTGGTGTGCCGCAACCTAGGCATCATCCAGGTCGGCGAGATGATCACGGACCAAGCCCTCGCAGAGTTTGCACGTCACTTTGAGAATCAAGTGCATCCACGGTCATCACTGCTCTACGCACCCTGTTCAAGCTGATTCTGTCAAAGATGGTGATGTTGATTGTGCTCGCTGGACAATGGCGGAACAAGTTGATAAGCTGAATTGAATGTATTTATTACGGGCATAGATTGGAGGTGTGATGAGGCATACCAGTTAGTACCGTAGACACACCTTTAGTAGTTACTGCGTTATAATTTATGTATACTGAGTTAGGCATTAATTCCTGGTTTAAACTTACCAGGGAATTACACTTGCTGTTTCCAAGAATAACATCCTATTTACTTGTCAAATTTGTGATGCATATTGTAACCAATGTAAGGACTCCCTTTTCTCCTTACATCTAATCTACATGTTTACAAATGGATTGCATCCATTTTAGCTCTGAAATGACAATTTGTAGCCTCAATCAAGCAAAAGATTAAAGAACGCAACTTTTAGAATGTAACATTCATATAGTTCTGTTTAAGCAAGAGTTTTGGTTTATCACACTTTCTCATGAATACTCAACTGAACTATGTGTTGGCCTTTTTTTGTTTTAAGGAAAATGTGTTTCCTTACTTGTTATCTTACTTTTAGATTTATCTTGGTCATATATCCAGAGGGTTTCACACCATTGTGTAGTCCGCTCCACCAGTGCCAGAATTTTGATACAATAGATTTTTTTTCATAAATTTAACATGATATAAGAGGTTCATAACTGCAAACAACCAATTCTATAATTATAATGTCCGGTGGCTCTCCACTATTGAATGAAGACTCGCAAGTGAATAGAAAGCTAATTAAATGCATGTTCTTTTAAGTGCCCATATTTTTTCTTAAAGATTGTCATTGTAACGTAAACCTGATGATCGGCCCATTTTTATGACTTCAACAAAAGGTTTATGAAAAGCTTTTCTATCTAAATGTTTTCAAAAGCGGACAATTTTAGATGAGAAATTAATATTTCCAATTCATAAGTAGCCGAAATTCCTTGACCCAGATACCTATATACTTGCACCAACATATTGATAATTTCAATAACACACTAGCTTGTTGTTTCATAGGAAATAGTTTACCACAGGTTCAACTTAACTAGGTTGCATAGGTGAATCTTGGAACAAAAAATGTTGTGTTGTTGAATGACCCAAATAATGAACGATCTTTTCGAGTTGATTTAAAGCTAATGGACGCGAATATAAAGATGATATGGTAGAATATGAAGAAAACTCTTAAAAAGGTAAAACATCAGGCCATTGATCCGATGGACAAATAAAGTTATGCTGATTGCACTGCTAAGATCTGAGATAAATTGTGACGATTGCATACAGGTATGTCTTTGATCGTCTGTGCATAGTTATTCTAGCGTACGCACCATTCACACAATATCTATGTTCCACCTGGTCCCTGAAAGCTTGCAAACCACTATTATAGATCTAAAAAAGTTGTCATAGTTCGCGAAATTGAATTTGTTATTCCGTAGCAACGCACGGGTATTTAACTAGTATTCATAAAACCCAAGACACGCTATACACATAAAAAAAATACAAGGCTGCCCGTCACGACTCACAGGGTGCAAGCATGTGAATGTGCGATGACCACTCATGCGTGAGAGGAGTGACTACACCAACTTAACCTGATGAACACTTTATCCATTGGGTTAACCGGCCATTATTTGTCTATTAACCGATTTATCCAAAACGAATATGGTTAACTGTTTTTACTAACTAATTTTTTTGTTTAAGTTCGTTTTATTCAATTCGGTTTCAATTCATGTTCAGTTTGTATATGATAGTATCACATAGTATCATAGTAGTATCACACATAGTGACGTCGCCAACAAATTAACTACTTTATCATATATTTGTTGATATTAACTATTCATATCCGAGTTTACATAAACAATACTACTTTGGCACGATTCCAATGTGCTATTTACGCATTGCTCTAAGGAAAAAATGTCATCAGCACAACAAGGTTTCAAATGATATACTATTATCGAACAAAAGCAACGCTTAACTGCAGTAAACATTTTGAACGGGTACACCCAACTATATATTTCGATGCAAAACTCTAAATTATGTCGCCACTTACATGTGTAAACGTGAAATTCATTGTTAAAATGCAATATGTGCACGATCCATAACATCATGTGCTCTTGTATAAAGAGAAAAGAAATGATACGACCAAAGTCCGCAAGACCGACAACCTTGCTCGAACCATCACGACTCCTTCCGTTTCAATGAACAAGGCGCGCATACATTTTCTAATATTTGGCTTTGACCAAAAACTAAACCTTGTATATAAGAAATACTCCATTTGATACAAAATTAATATTTACTATATAATCAAATTGTTGCTCAATTTTTCCGGTTTTTGTTATAAGAATCCACATGCGTATTAGTAGTGGATGAAGGGAGATACTAGCTAGGGCTGTCAACAAGCCGAACTCGAGCGAACATTGCCCGAGCTCGAGCTCGAGCGATTCTAGGTTGACCTTCGAGCCTACATCTAAGCTCGAGTAGGCTTGAGCTCGGTTCGCTGAAGCTCGGTAAGAAAATTTTAGTACATCCAAAGATAGACATGCAACTACATAGTAAGAAAATAGTAAATCATGAAAACAGAATAGCAGAAATGGCTCAGAGTCTCATATAATAGTAATATAGTGCCAACATGCCAGCATAATTATTTTAGCAGTCTTACAACAGATGGAATAATAATAGCAGTCTCGAGCTTGATTTGTTAGATAGACGAATCAAGCTCGAGCCGAGCTGTTAACACGTCGAACTCGCACAGTTTGTCAAGCCCGAACTTTTTTTGACAGCCCTAATACTAGCTGCAATGTGTGCTGGAGTGCTCTTCAATTTGCACCTAGCTAGACAGCTGGCTACTGGCGATCGATAAATGAAGAGGGGGCTTTTCCTCGTGGATGGTCAGCCCGTTTTGCTTGGACGACAAGCGGATCTCCTCCGGAGGATCTCTCCACCAAATGGACACAATCAAAAAAGGAAATCGAAACTCGAAAGCATGTGTTCACGGTCACGATCTTTTTTAAGCTTTCCGCCGCCCATTTTGCCTGATGCCCAGCAAGCTTTCTCGTCGTCGTCGTCGTCGTCGTCCATCTTTATCGACTCCGTTTCACCCAAAAGAAATGAAAGTGAGTATAAAACGATTATTTTGAACATGGAAATTGAAGTTGTTGCCACTACCGAACAGTGGTCACGATCACACAAGGACATGGATGATCTCTTTAAGCTTTCCGCCCATTTGCCTGCCCGGCAAACTTTCTCGTTATCGTCCATCTTTGTTGACTTCCGTTCACCCAAAAGGAAAGGAAAATATTTTGCTGGAATAAAAATCATTTTCTCGGAACGTGGAAACGAGAAAGCTGTTGGCACAATCGCACTACCGATGACCGAACACGTGGACCTGAAATATCTACACGAGGCAGACAGGCAGCGAGAGACACGTGCAGGTGGGTCCGGGAAGAGCGACGCCTGTTCCACGTCCCGACCCGCCATTTCCTCCACGGGCCACAGCACCGCGAAGTCTAGACGACGGTAAAATAACGGAACTACCCCTGGCTCTGACAGGACTCCGGTTCTATTCGTGCATCGGAAAGCAGGGGTAGGATCGCGAACGGAGGCAGCAGGCGAGTGCGGGCAGGTGGAGCACGTAGTAGAGTAGTAGATCCGGCGCGCCGACCCGAACGGGGTCCACCCCTCCATTACGTTTCGCGCCATGCCCGTGCGTGCTGCTACGCGCACCCGGCCCCGATACACCGACACGGGACACGGTTCACCGGCCTGTGGTCCCAGGATGCCACGTCCGTTTGAGGGGTACCGCGTGGCACGCGGCCGGGACACGTCATGGGGAGTCCCGTTGCTGGGCGCACCCGGGTGGATCGTACACGCGGTTCTGGCTCCCCCGTGCGTGCTGCCAGCGTGTGATTCCGTGGCGTGGCGCGACGCGCGAGTGGGACCGGGGGCAGCAATAACTGGGGGAGTGGAGCCGTGGAGGGAGACCAGTAGCGCTGTCTGTCGACTAGCGCCGGTGTCGTCCACTCACTCACACTCTCCCCTCCCTTTCCGCCGTTTCTCTGTCCCAGACACCACCGCCACCGCCGCCGCGCGGGAAGCACCTAGTACATGCGGAGGAGGAGGAGGGGACCGTGAGCGTTGCTGCTGATCGGGATGAGAGGACGCGGCTACTCCGCCTTGCTACTGGCCGTCGCCACCCTCGCGGTGTTGGTGGCCGCGGTGACCAGCGCCGCTTCGGAGGGCGACCCGCTCGCGGGCCTCGCCGCGGGCGCCACGGGGATCGACGCCGCGCCAGGTACGTACGTCACGCGCGCGCTTGCGCCGGTCGGCGGTGGTGATCGATCTGTCTGTCCATTCGATCAATCGATGTGGGCGAGGGGGATCGGGTTCGCGTGTCGAGAGCTCGATCCGTTCCCGCGCGCCGTGATGCGGGGGCCTCCGGTTCCGGCGGCCCCCTGTCACGCTCCAGTTTAGTTCACAGCTCGCGATTAGGATTACTTTGTCCTGTCTGAAATCGCGCGCAGTTTGTTTTGCCTCAACGAGTTCCGTCGGCGTCAGTACAGACGTCGGCGTCAGGCGATCTCGTAGCCACAATCAACTGTATTCTCCTTTCTAGGATCGTAGAATCGGGCCCGAAATTATCACGCTCTATTTTAATCCCTGCAACATCCGGCTGCTTTGACTGTTTCGCCTAGTTTATTCACCGCTGCCGATATTTTTATCCCATTTGGTACTCCTCAGGGGTGCTAATTTTAGCAACCCGTATTTTAATCCTGAGAGCTGCTGCCTTGAATTAGAACCAGTCAACACCACCAGCTGTATATTTAGCAGTACTAGGATCCATGTCGGTGCTGCCATCTGCTACGCTCTCATTGACAAGTTCCAACGAAGCATCCCCCTCCCTCCTAGGAAGCACAACTGCCATGTGACAGGAATTTTGACTTCTTCGCTTTCGTTTAATTACGCATAGGTACTAGGAAGGCACACTCTTGTGCTTTTCTTACTACAGAAGCAACTGGATGGCCTTTGTATTTGCTTTTTAGACTTGTATTAGAAGCAGGTGGACCTTGATTGTGGTTGCAGTTTACTAGTAGTATACTAGTATCAGCCATGCTGGTACTAAAATGGTGTATGTGTTTTTGTGTCCTGGCACTTTAAACTTTGCTTGTGGTTGGCTACTTGCAGTTGAATTTTACATCTTAGTAGTTAAATTGTGCATGGGATCTATAGGATGGCGCACTTCGATGCTTTTCTGACTGTACACGCAAGTGGTCCTTTTGGTTCGCTTTTGGAATTGTATTAGAAGCAGGTGGACCTTTGATTGTGGTTAGAGTTTACTAGTATATACCAGCCATGCTGGTACTAAAAGATTGTAGTATTGTTGTGTTCTGGTACTTTAGACTTTGATAGTAGTTGCAGTTTACTAATACATAAGCCCCATGCCTGTACTAAAAGGTTGTATTATTGTGCAAATCTGTTTGGCACTTCAGAGGTGAAGAGCTTGGGACCATTGGCGAAGGGACTGCTGAATGGGCTGCCAGGTGGGGCCACGGGGCCTGCGGCTATGGGCCCTGTCGCAAAGTATCCACTGGTTCTGGCAGAGGATAGGACGCGGCGGCCGGATGTCCTCCACCATCTCAGGATGTATGGAGGTGGTTGGAACATCACCAACAAGCACTACTGGGCGGTATGTGTCCTTGTTTGAACTCTAAAGTCTAGACTTTATTTTAGGAAAAAAACGTTTAAACCTTTTGCCGGATTTACATGTCTGCAGTTTTTAAAGATGCCATATAAATTTCAGTATTACGTACTTCAGGAAAACTCTTTAAACCTTTTATGGCATATATATACTAGCTTTAATTTGTTAAAGATGCCATTATATGCCTTGCAGTGTTTATGTGGGTTGTTGAATCAGGTTAGGTTGGATTAGTACAATCTGCATTCGTAATAGAGATTCCGCCTGCTGAATATTGAATACTGATACTTTCAGGATTCTAGATGATCAGAGGTAAATAAAACACCATGGTGATGGAAAAGCTTGATTCCTTTCTTCCCATGTGAGGAACCACTCTGTGGGCTATTAGACCATATGGCATCCCCTTCTAGTTGGTTAGTTGCAGTTAGCTTACATTTGATGGGCAAAGTGTGCCCACATGTACCAGGAGTGTATACAGCTATAGGAAGTTATGGATTTAACGCAGTTGGTTAGAGTCTCTTGCTTTGTGAAACCATGTTGGATAATAGACATCTTTGTTAGATAGACTAATAGCAAACCTTGACATCACAGTTATGGAAAACCAATGGACAGTGGTTTCCAAATATGCCTAGCCTTATATTCTTAGCTACATGATGAGACCTATTAGCGTGTCAAGTTTGACCATCATATAGTAACTGTGGGACTGCTACTTTTTTCCTTCCCATTCTTTCTTTCAGTGATATGTTAACTGAATCAAGTATGTTTCAGTCCGTATCGTTCACAGGAGTTGCTGGATTTCTTCTTGCTGCACTGTGGTTTATTTCATTCGGGATTGCTGCAGCTTCACTCTGCTTTTGTAAATCAAGAATGGGCAAAGGAAAGCTTTCTCATGCAGATGTAGCACAACCAGTGTTGCTTGTGGTTGTTGTGCTTGCTTTAATGTAATACACTAAATCTCTTCACCATTGATATTGTATGTTGTTTATTTGTTAGTTTGAGATGTCATTTTGTACAAGTCTAGTTGATTTTCACACTTGAGCACTATCCATGGGTAACGATTAAACCTTGTACATTAGACAGTTCCATTTCTGTACTCTAGCGGAAGGTGAGAATAGTTGTTAGAACTTAGAAATATGGTTCAGTACTGTATTACGTATGTATGGATCTGGTAGATGAAACAATATAAATATTATGCATGCAAACAGAAATTACATTTTAATTCACACTGCAAATTCTGGTAATAAGTTCCCGCATGATGTTACCTTGCAAGTTCCCAGTTAGATAAAATGGCTTGATTTATAACGTGAAATATTTACAAATATCAAACTGTACATGGTGTTTTTCTTTGTCCACTTAAATATGATTTTAGATCTGAGTAGACATTTGATATTTGAGTTATTTAAAGAAATGTGGATAGAGGAATTGAGGATGGTATTCCCATGTCCTTGCTCAAATTTAATCTGTCAACCACTTGTTCTAATAACTTTCATCTTGGCACCAGAGTTGGATGCATTGTCCTTTCGTACGGGCAGGGTGAATTCCATGAAGAAGCCACTAAGACTTTGGATTTTGTTGTCAACCAATCTGATTTCACTATCCAGACGCTGAGGAACGTTACAGATTACTTGTCGTTTGCAGTGACGATCAATGTGGCAGCACTCTATCTTCCGTCAGATGTTCAGGATCAAATTAACAAGTTGAAGGTGGATTTAAATAAAGCATCTGATACCATATCTCTGAAGACAACAGAAAACTACAGAAGGATCAGAAAAGTTCTCCACAATGTGTACGTTTTGATGCTATCCTTGCTTACTTATCATTTTTACCTTCAGATCGCACTGAGAAATAGTGTGGATGTGACTATACTTATCAGCGGACTTAAATATTCCTAGAAAATGACACCACTATGTTGGTGAGATGAGTAATCACATGTCAAAATGACCTGTGTCATTGTTAAATTTTTTTACAGTATTTCTAATGGTATGCTTCCAGTTGAGAAATGGAATTTCTGTTTTACTACAGGTCTGTCGCATTGATCTGCATAGCTGTGTTGATGCCTGTTCTTGCACTCCTTGGATATGGTATGCAGTCCACTATCTTAAATGAAACTACATACTTTTTCTCTATGTCTTCGTTTTTTACTACTGGTGTGTTACCATCCACTTCTGAACTCGGCTGGTTTCTCTCTTATGCAGTGCTGGAGCTATACGGACCAAGATATACAATTTACACGTAAGCTTTCTGACCTATTTATCAGGTATTATGCATTGAAATTGGTAAGCTGTTCAGTATTTTTGACACCTTTGTACTTAAACTTTGCAGATTTGCTACCTTATGCTGGATCATAGTGGCAGCTCTCTTTATTCTTATAGGGATTCTTCTGATAGTAAGCAGGTATTGCTTACCTTACATACCGTCTTTCATATTATGTGACGGATTTATGTTTAGGTGTGGTAAGACTTCTGCACCCACTAAAGCCAGCATGACCTTCTAGTTGAACCTCAGTTCTTTTTCTGGTTATGCAACCATGAAAGCAAACTGAAACATCTATATATGACTCGAGTATGTGCAAGGAATTTGCTTGTCGACTAACATATGCTCTGTTTACCTGATGTTACAAACTGGCATCAGTTGCTTTTCCAGCCAAACTGGCAAGTAGTCCTGCTATTTTAAAGAAGATGCAATCCACCGTCTAGTTTTAACTGTATTATAATGTTCTGTTGTTACAGCGCTGCAAAGGATACATGCCAAGCAATGGACGAATGGGCGCAACACCCTCGAGCAGAAACCGCTCTCAGCAACATCCTTCCATGCGTCGATGAGAGCACGACCAATCGAACATTGTACCAGAGTAAATACGTTGTGGTGCAGCTCGTGACATTAGTTAATAGAGCTATATCCGCTCTCTCGAATCGAAAGCCATATCACTTGCATCCTGGGCAGTTGATGCCTTACCTGTGTTCTCCCTACGATCCAAACCTGAATGACCGGCAGTGCTTATCTAGGGAGGTGACATTTGACAACGCAACAACGGTAAGCATTGTCGTTATTCTTCTGTTTCGTAATCAGGATCTTGTCAACATCTCCCGGATTACTCCCTTGCATAATCTGTTTACTCTTGTTCGCTTCCATTGCAGAAAAATAATATCCACCTTTTTCAGGCATGGCAGGACTACACATGCAACGCTCCCGACGCGGACGCATGCTCGGGGCCGATGACGGTGACCCCGGAGGTGTATGGCCAGCTCGTCTCGGCCGCGAACGCGAGCTACGCGCTGCACCACTACGCCCCGCTGATGCTCAACTTCCAGGACTGCAGGTTCGTCCGCGATACGTTCAGCTCCATCGCGTCACAGTACTGCCCTCCTCTTGAGCATGACCTCAGGCTCGTCTCCGCGGGCCTGGCCCTGCTCGCCTCTGGCCTTGTCCTCGGACTCCTCCTGGTGCTCTTTGCGGACCGCCCCCGAATCTGGGAGGAGGTGTCCGAGGCGTCGCCAAGGTTCTTCAGGATCAAGCCTGTAGACAGCTCCCCATAACAGACAGGGGATGCACTAGTTTCCGTGGTTATCGAGATCAGTATAGCAAACAAACTAGGTAGGAAAAGGAAGAATGCCTGAGCACCGGGGCAGAAGCATAAGCAGAAGTCCCCATTTTGCAGTGAAAAGTTGGGTGCGTTGAGTGCTTCCTTCCATGGTATATGTATGTGCTGCGCTTCAGGAAATAGCTTGTAAAAAACTATGGTCAAATCAGTTGGGGTCCAAGACCCATTTATGCAACAGTAGTATATGGAATTTTACCTTCCGCAAGTTTTATCTCTTGGACACTGGTAATATGGAACTGGTCCGCAAATCTCATGAAGATGATCTGATATGATAAGACCACACACTCAGTTAATTGTTGCCATCAGGTGTCTTTGTGAAGATGGGCTCCATAGCAATGCAACAACACAAGGGTACAGTTCGGCTTCTCTCGTCTTTGTTTTACAAAAAGGTGACCTAGACTCCAGCCCAGTTAAAGGCCCAAACAGCAGCCGATGCAGCGTCAGTGTTTTCTTTTTTGGGAATCTATATGCAGCCCAAACAGTTTTTCTTTCATGACAGTCTCGTTTTCTGCAGGACAAAAAAAAGAGATCGATAAAATAGTTCTGGAGATGGGAGGTATCGATCCCCCTTCCTCTAAAGCGCATTAATTAGCACTCTACCATTTGAGCTACATCCCCATTTACATATGCCCTGTTAATTTGAGCAATTAATATTGATTAGCCCTGATTAAAAACTAACCAAACACTAAATTCCACCTTGTGGCACAATATATATAGATTAATAGTCATCGTGGAATCACTACGAAAAATGTTAACTTCATTGACGCCCTTATGTTTTCTTGCATGTGTAATTTCCTCGACAAGCAAATGGCTTGACACTCTTTGTCGATCTAACTCCTAGGAAGCCAGACAAACGTCAAGACCCGCACGGACCATTTTCGGGCTAGATACGTTCGCGGAAGAATGACCATGCTCGAATCTATCTTTGGAGTTTGCTAACTTAGATCTGAACAACTCAAGGTTCACCCAAACCACTCATGTGCATGATATATGGTTGAAGACCAAAGCGGATCCATTTTTTTTAAACGGTCAAAAGGGTCTCGACGACCCTAGAAGCTGCGATTAGAAAACGTGACAGGTACATGATTAGAGAGGCCCCTACCAAAAAACACCCTAGCCAAGCTAGAAAACAAGAAAAGTGGCCTCCACTCCACTCTAAGGAGATTGTAATCTTTCTTTTTGGGTTGAGGTGCTTTGTGTAAAGTGGAGGCCACTTTTCTTGTTTTCTAGCCTAGCTAGGGTGTTTTTTGCTAGGGGCCTCTCTAATCCTGTACCTGCCACGTTTCTTAATCGCAGCTTCTAGGGCCGTCGAGACCCTTTTGACCGTTCAAAAAAAAAGTGGATCCGCTTGGCTTACCCAAGTGTTAGAGAAGCAGAGTTCACACTTCACACTTCATCGGCGTCCTTAGAATCTTGGATCTGTCACGTTGCGTCCAGAAGGACGAAACCCCTAGTGAGTTCCTAGCCAGATGGCTTAGGTTAAAAAACTTCATTGAGGGAATCTCCGGGTGGGAATCCGTGTTCCACTTCGTCGAAGGACTAACCCTGGGTACACTTCTCCAACATTCGCTATGGCGGCAGGAAGCGACGGGTTTACTTAGTTTTATCCAAGTGATCGCAATTGTTAATAGTTTTGCCAACGCTGAAATAGTCACCCAAAGCTCTCCCTGCGCCGCGACATGAGGTGCTCATGATCCTACAACCAAAGAAGCAATCAACTGAGCTGACCACCAGAATAGATTCGATGACAACCAAAGAAAACCGAAGATGAAGATTTACCTCGAGAAGCTTGTTTCCTGCTCTGTAAGCTGCTACTGGGGGCTCACTCGGGAATAGATCCTCAGTCGTCAAGGTGGTGAGGGACCTTACGCGAGTCTACAACTCGTTGGTGGAGAGCTCATCCTTGTGGACTCGCGTCGGGTCCGTAGCCCCCATATATTGACATATGGCATGAGCCCTGGCCTGGAGCGGCTGGAGTCACAGATGTTGAACCACTTCTTCCTACAGCCTTGGATGAACTCGAGTATCTTGAAGTCAAAGTACTCGACGTTCGACCAAACTGAGATCCCGAAGCCGTCGATGGTGTAAACGCCCTCTTTTCCTGCCTACTTCTTTATGAAGTAGAGGCCCTTCCATAGGCCATAGTGAGGATGGATGCCCAGGAAGCACTCGCAGCGGGTGATGAAGCAGGAATGTGGAAGATGGCATTGGGCATGAGAAGATGGAGTTGAACGTCGTAAACAAAAAGCAGCCCAAGAAGAAATTCATGGGCAGGAACAAAAAGGCCAAGGAAGAGAAAATCCATGAACATCACCCGCCAACCAATGCTGGGGCACGAGCTTACCTCATTGCCGAGGAGCCGTGGCTTCTTGTTGCTCTCCGACAGCAGCCCGACCTTCCTTAGTGTCTTGAGGTCTCTTGTGGAGCACGAAGATATGTCCCAATCGCTGGCCTTCTTCTTCAGCGCGTCGGCGCCCGAGGAGGAGCCGATACCTTGCGCTTTCTCCATGGATGCAAGATGAGATATTTTCCTATGTGTGAGCATGCAAAAGGTTGGGCCTCCAAATGACAATGGTGATGCACGCTGGTAAGAAGAAGAGAGGCGACAGGGGAATGGAAGGAGAGGCAACAAATCCCCTTCCATGTCTTCTATAAAGCTACCGCGACCCCCGGGCCTATCCGATCTACTTCACCGCCATGTGACTCGCATCCGCATCGATACGTGGCGGCATGGGTGAGAACTGTCGCGCCCCTACTAACTATGCCCATGCGCAAATTGAGGAGACCACTATCGTGCTACGGTTTTTGTGCATTGTGCAGTCAAATTGACCTCAACCGTCGCATCGTCGGTCAACATTTACAGCGGGCCCACCATCAACGCGTCCCATCAGTTGCTCAGATCATCACTTGAGTACATCGTGGTGTCTTCCATGACGTCAGCTACACCAAGTCACATTATAGGGTCCCCCTAAGGAGTCGCCAATAATTATTCACGCCCGCAAGTGCATGGACCAAGTCAAGTACCTTCTTAGATGATCACATTGCTTGATGCTATAACAAAACAAGCCTATGCATGGATACAAGTAGCCGAACACAACCTTAGGGGCTACTCAATCAGGAGCGCTGGTCGCGCATCCGACAAAAATAACCGCACAATTGTCCGCTGTGTCGACTCCATCTACAACGTCGACTCCTGGCTCCATATACCACGCAGCTCTGCTTCCCGCGTTAACCGCATCCACTATAACAGATATAAGGTCGAGTGCGTGATATAATATCTCCACGACTTGCTAGATTGCATTCGCCGCGAAAACATGTTTGGATGCCATGTCTACAATGTGAAGATAATACCTGTAGATCGAATCTACCGGCCTAGAAAGAGCATCTATGCTCTACCAGATGATTTCCACACCTGCGGTGACCCAACATACCACTTCATGGTGTAGTACACTATAGTAGTTGACATAACACCAATGAAACACCGTTCACTAGTATTATATCACTCAGAGCGGTACAACAGAAACACAGCAGGTCCAAGACATGACTATAGATTACAACTCGACTCTTTACAAAAGATCCAGAGAACACTCTAGGTTAAAGAGAGAGAAAGAAACTTCTTACACAGAAGAATCAGAAATAATCAATTTATAAGTATAATGCTAATAAGATTAGCATCTAACTATTTGGCTTGCATTGCTGCTATTGCAATACTCTACAGAAGTAGGTTCTATGGCTAGAGATTATATTCCTATCTAATCAGCAACTTCATCTTCACTTTAGTTGATGTATATGTTGACTTCATTGAAGAACTTGAGCTATTGATGACGATTACCTTGAGCATAAGTTGATGTAGACATCGTCTATATTGGCTTCAGAATATAGCAAGGGTTAAGAAGATATGTTGAGTACGAGCATACTCAGCAAGTTTACTAAAAAGGATTGTTTGATATACTATCTATATCCATAGACCATAGGTCATAGGCTATGCAGGTTTTCGTAAAAATTTCTTCAAAGGTTGCTTTTATTCTGGAAAGCTATGTCCGTCAGCCTTCACAGGTTTACCATAACTTTCATGGAGTTTCTTTCCTGCTGTGTTCATAGCTCCTTACCGGAACAGGGAGTAACAAGTTATAGTTCTTACACTCTACAGAGGTGCGTTACTTTACCCATGAGAGATCAAATCCTTGTTGCACAACCGAGCGATCTTTCCCGTCCACACTTCCTATGGTGTGGGGCCTAGTAGATGATCCAAGCCAATCACTGCCCCTTCACGACCCCGCTTGTCTCCTTGGTGTACGCCATGCCCACATATTGAATTATGACAATGGTTAGTACAGACCGTTCAGATGCCAGAACTATCGTGGGACGTTGAGGGTTCCCACCCATATGCTGCATATCCTCTACGAATTACCAATTAATGCATGCTACAAGGATAACAACCACGACCCGCACATCCGGCTACATGCGAGAGGAAGAAGATACAACTGACTTCTCCATCCCATTCCAAATCTAATGGTAAATGCGTGATATATGACGCAAGAATCACTCGCAACATTGGTTGTTAAGTCCTAGATAATATGTTCCTTTACCACTAGAACGTTCATAGTAGGTTATTACCTCTTTGTAAATAACCTCTAATCATATTATTATGAAAATAGTGTTTTCTGACCTTTTTGAAATGCTGGTGATGACTACACTGGATTTGCAAAATACTTTACAAAAAATAATCAAAGGACATGAGCAAGTGTGAACTTGCCTTTTGTCATTGCAAGATTATGCACTCACGGTCTTCGAGGCAATAGAAAATCCAATATTTGAAAGCAACATCATTGGTCCGGTAAGGACTAATATTTTAAAAAGCAAGATGCTATTATGCATAAGTAATGTAATGCAATTTGATAAATTTGAATCCCTATAATAAGCGTTGATGTAGGGTTTGGAAACTGGAAATGGTTTCTTTGGAGTGTGTTGCTCTTTTAGATAAGTTTCACACTTGTGCTTCTTATTAAGGCTTATGAGTATGTGTGTGTGAAACAACATGTAAGTATAATAAATATCATACAATAATAAAGCACTCAAGTGTGGAATGGTATCTAATGACTCCTTATATGAAGGTTGTTACTTAAGTAGATTTATTTTGGAATGCTTTTAAGAGTTACTTTTAGTGTATCTTAAAGAATAACTTTTGAAGAAAAGTTTACTTAACTAAACAAAAGCATTTAAACCTTTATTTAATATTCTTAGGGTTTCTAACTAACTATAGTTATCAAGGAAGAAAGATTTACTTCATTTTAATAATGACATCATTAGTAGTTGAGACTTATCTATCTTGGTCATTAGATGGTATTATAATTTGCTCACTTCATAATGTTTCTTTTAGGTCAATTAATATTGGTAATACTTCTATTTGAGTCATGTTTTCTTAACATTATAATTGAATAGAATTATTTATCTTCTTGTAATTGGGTGGTTATAATTCATAACATCGAAACAACATTACTTAACTACTTATGAATTACCTTTGGATTTTTAGTATGTTTATAAACTTGTGGTTGAAGTAATGTAAAAAGATTTTATTAAGTCAAAAAATATTATTCTTGAAGATTGTATATTTAATAAACTCCTTTTGGGAAATGCTATACTTATTTATGAATGATAGTTTAACAAAAATTGTAATTAAAATGTTTGGGACTATTTGGACTTCATATTATCAGTACTTAAGACTAATACTATTTTTAGGCCTTAGATGTATAATATATTTTTTTATTTATCCTTATATGAATTATCAATTAAGGAAATAGGTCTAATTTCAAGTTATTAGAGTGTTGAATTTTTATTTACCCCAAAAGTGAAAGGTTATGATTTTAACTTGTAGATTTTATTTTTGTGATCATTTTGGTATGTTATATGTATTTTTATGAATTTTAAATATTAAGATATGATTTTTATAAGATTTATTATTTTATAAACACTTAATAAATAATAATTATATAGTTAAGTGGTATAATATTTTATGTTTATAGATTTACATTGTATTTTTTATTTTTCTAAGAATTTAGTATATTATTTATATTTTTCTCATTTACCAAGATTAAAATATGAATTTTTAAAGTATTAATACTTATAAAATCTTTATTAAATAATAATTATTTAAATAGTTAACATAATAATGTTTGATAATAAAGTTAAATTATAGATTTTCTTTCTGTAAATTTTTATATATTAAACATATTTTTCTGAATTTATAAAACAAAAGATACTGATTTAATAAGATTTATTCATTTTCTTAATTATATTCTAAATAAGGAAATCATTTTTACACCGAGACTTAATCTACCCTAGGTCACTGACCCATGGGGTCAGGACCATATAATAGGCCACCTAAGCACTAACTGGGTTAGACGCGATGACGTATTTTCTGTGATGTGAGCACGACATCGCGCTGACGTCATCCGAAGATGATCTTTAGATCAACGATGTGCTGGGCGATTGAGAGCGTGTTAGACGTTGTGGATGGGTTCATTAGAAAGAGGAGATGAAGGTGAACCGAGGGGTGGCTGAGCCACTCGTTTTTGGCCATTGGAGAGCAGTGCACGACGCGCAGTGGTAGCTCATTATTGGAAGAAAACGAATCAACAGAGGACAGTAGCATGTTCAACAGCTTACTAGGAAGCTCGTGGAAGGTTCGGTGAAGAAAATTGTGGCCGAAATCGAGGTGTACGACGGTGGCCGGACATCGGGCAGGAGGTATCAATCCAGGCTTCTGGGGCTTACATAGCTTCCGCGAGAAGGGGCAATCGGATGAGAAGATCACGACAGTCACCGGAGTGGTCTCAGATAAGCAATGGGAGCTCGAGAACGAAGATTTCTCTGGAACTCTGGTGAGCTAGGGTTTCGGCCATAAGTGGAAATTCGAGAGAAAGAAGGGGAATTGAGGTCTAGGGTCCTTTGATGGCGGCGCTGAGGTTTTTATAGACGATGATAAGAGGCGACATGAATCTGGACAGAGGCGAACGCCACGGCGCGACGACGGACGGCGGCGATGCAAACATGCAGCTGCTTGTGACGTCAAGAGGAAGAGATGGCACACATTTTGTGGAAGGGCATCATCACTCTCAACCCGCGGTCCCTCCCTTGGTCCCACCAGTCAGCTAGAGAGGGAGATGCCTCTCTGCCTCACTGGGCTAATAATGGGTTGTTTCTAGGTGCACATGGCGGTAGATAGGAGAGGAGAAAATCTAGGCCGGCCTACTTGCTCGGGCCAGGTCTTTTTTTGTTTTCTTTTCTATTTTCTGTTTTAGTAATTTGTTTTCAATTTGAATTTCCACATGTTTAAAACACCATAACTTTTGTACAGTATTTCAAATATTCCAAAGGCCATTATAATAGTTTGTTGCCCTAATCATGTTGGTATATTTCAATACTCATTAATATATAGGAAATTATTTATTCAATAAAGTAAATAGGAATTAGGGTTTTAGGAATTCATTTATTATATGAAAGTCTTATACAAATGTTCTTATTTTTACCATGATAATTGTAATGATAATAATTTAAGTTGGTGAATGATATGCATGGAATATATTCATCCTTGACACCATTTATTAACAATTTTATATGGTGGTTTTAAAGTCTAGGTTTCTTAAAGTTTGAAACTTTCTTTACTCAATTTTCTTAGAAATGCTATTCATAACTATCCTATTTACCTTCAAAGTAAGCATGGTTATTTTCTTAACTAATGGTTCATTACCATCTGAAGTGTGATTATTGTATTGGTAGAATTTATCATATAAGGATTTTTAGCAAGAATTACTTAAGTGATGAAGATGGTTTAGTGTCATGTATTAAGATAGGGTTTTAAGCTACAAATACTTACTATAAGTGTCATGGGATTTGATATACTTATATCCTTTTATAGACGTGGATAAATATTAAGGGTGAAGACATAATGTCTTCAGGTTTGTGATCCTGAATGATATCATCAACTCAAACAAAATAGTAGGGTTATTATTTAGGGTGGATTATGAGAAATAGTTGATAATAATGGTTTATAAGCACATATGATTTTAATGTTTTGAAGTGACAAAGATGTGCTTAGATGATTTGCTATAGAGAAGTATTCTTACAAGCCATTGGGGAATAGGATGATGGATCGAACATATGAGATGGATAATAAGTCTGGTTATAGAATTAAGGTTGAATGTTTACCAAGAATTCCTATCTTCCATACTTCATAATTCTTTACTTCTAATTAAGGAATTCCTTTACTAGATATACTACTACTTCACATCTATCATCATGTATTGACATGATGAGCTTTACTACTTATACTTTTACCAATAACTTCTCCTTCTAAATCTCTTTGTAAATCCAATGAGCTTGACACTGAAGCTCTATATGATCTCCTCATAGAGATAACATCCCACTTCTAGTATGCTTATAATGAATCCAATTCCATTTGAATGATTACTCTATTACTTCATAAATTATTTTCTCAATTATAAATCACAGAAGCTTGTCACTAAAGCTTTTCATAATCTTCTCATATCTTTACTTGGTTATATCAACTACTCTACTAATGATAACCTCCAATTCAACAAGTAGTTACTTCTAACTCCATTTATACTCTTCCTTTATCATCCATCACTAATATTACTCCAATAGATGTATTTATCAAATTCAAATTTCCTCAAGTGCTTACTATCCTGCAAGAGGAATAATACTACTTTTATAACTCAAGGTTGTTCTAGCATTAGCTTAGTCATACTATCTTATCTTTAGTTATCTCAATAACTCAGAACTTCACACTATATTAATGTGACTTGTCATGACTAACCTAGTATAACATGTCTATACTAGGGTTTAATCATGTTTTATCCACCAATGTCACTTATACATCATATAATCAATCATTCTTAGTGACTTAGCATGGCTTAGGTTTCCAATTGGCTAATCAAGGATTTTATCAATACAACATTACAGTTGTATTATAATTATATTCTTAGTATTTCCATTTGACTAAGAGATATTATTCATTGACTATGCCTACTTGATCCAATAGGATTACTCCTGGATAGCTATCTTCAAAATTCATCCTCATGATCTCTTTGTTACCACATATATCTTTATTTCAAATAACTCTTCTATCCATTCAGGAGTGAGTTAACTCCATCAATTATCATATTTATTTGATTCTATTCAAATATTCCCATCCTATGGATGATATCTGAAACTAGCATTACTACTTACCTCTTATTACTTCTTTCTCTAAAGGATTTAGAGTGACTGCTATGATAAGAACAAGAGTTGATAGATCAAGAATTAATAGGCTAAGAATTGATGAATCAATAGTTGATTACTCAACATTGATGAACAACAGATATTAGGATATGGTTCAATAGATATGATAGGAATTGATTTGGAAATAAACAGATGTGGTGAAGGTTCTTGACTTGATTTCCTTCCTACTCAATAAGTGATAAGGAATTAGTATTTAAGAACTACCATGATGCTCATGGTAGGAATGGATAAGAATAAGCTAAGTCAAGATTTGGTTATTGAATTCTTATTACTTGAGTTATATACTTAACTTGGTATTCATGAGTTGTTGTAATGAATACTATGATATGATCTCTTAAGTATCTGATATTAATCCATAAGCAATGTGTGTTGGTTTAGTTATATTACGTTTGATCTACCCTTAGATCAAATCATCTTTACCCAAAATAAGGTTTTATCAAAGGTAATATTGAAACTTATCGCAGTCAACTTGATGATCTACTTCAATTCCATCAAGTTGAGAGAAGCTTCAATCACTTTGACAAGTTTTGTTCAAAAGCGCGAAAATTATTCGAATTTTCTATGCATGAATGCAATGCACACATCTGAGTTCAGCTTATTTCTAAGCTCTAATGCTGGGATGTTACAGACTCTCCCCCTTAAAATAAACTTTGTCCTCGAAGTTCGTACTCTCTTGCGTTTCGGAATGAGGAATTGACTTGTATTGGTTACAACATTTCTCAACTCCATGGCAACCTCAGATGGTAATAATTGTAGTATCCCATATCGAGATATTTTCCTTGAATTCTCATCATACTTGACAATCTCCAACTTGTTATCTCCAATACCCCAAAGTTCCTTTTACTATAGTCCCTTAGGGATATGTCCTTATTATGAAATCCTTAAATTGGATTCTCTTCTTTAGTTCATTTCCCTGATTAGGTATCCTAATCCAACTCCTTTACTTGATCATCGAACTTCCTTACTATACTATGTAAGGTCTAGGAAGTCTCACTAAAACAGGGTTTTAAATTTTTATTAGACAATAGTTGAGGACAAAAGACTAATTTTTGATTTGTCATTGTATGGTTTATACTGGTAGTCCTTCAGAATATTGGTTTTGAACAGATTTAGTCCATACCCATCATAATTTCTTGTTCCTCTACCCATATACAATTGGATGTGCTTTATTCCCTTTTAAGGACCACTTAAGAGTTGTTTCCTTTAGAATTAGTCTGTTAGGATTAATCTATTTTATCACCTTCAAGATTTTACCTTATCAATCTTTAGTAAAGCTTTTATTATCACCTTAAGTACTTCCTAAACTTCCATTTATTACTTATCTTAAGGTTTGAGTCCTACTATCTTAAAGTAAACTTCGTTCTTTTATCCAGACATACTTCTGAAAGTACTTTTATAATGATGTCTTCTTTTAACCTTATGAAAATAAGGCTTAATGTTGTCATAGTTTAAAACTTCTTATCCAACCTTTACTCGGAGATTCAGATAACAATACTTCCGTTTTACTGTTTGCTCTCCCGCTTGGGGTTTCCTAATGGTCTCTAAACTGCCTATATAGTAACATTGGTTCTATAACTAGGATGTTTGTCTCTATCTAGCTTATACTTTACCTACTTAAGGTCTCAAGAAAAATCTTACGGTATACCCACACAATTGGGGATCTCCGAAGTGAAATTTTCAACATCATTTGTCTTTCTTACTGTTTGGACATTCTCTCTTTGGTAGGCCTAATTTCGTGAAGCGTCTCAAAAAAACGGTCGCTTTAATTTCATACTGTGTTATGTCTTACTTATCTTAGGCCAAGTTTTATGCTCTTTATGACATACTAAGATGATCTAGTTAACTAAGTCAACCAAATACCAGCTACGAACCAACCTAGGATGTATGGATTACTCTAATGTTCTCAACTTATTATCGGTATTCTCTCTGACATTTTAGAGCTTGAGTACCATTTTCTATTCCAAAGCTTCTTCTTTGCACTTATTCATGATACTTTCATGAACCTGATGCAACTACTTCATCAATTCCTTAGCAACATCACCTACTTTTGGTGAACTTAAGTTCATCACTTCTTATTGCTCCATACATTTTCTACACTAATATTCATTCTTATTGCTAACAAACTAATGATCTAAACTTGATCCATCCTTCAAGTTGCGTTGATGCTCCTTATACTTTGCTTCACTCTTCATGCAAGTCTTCATCTTGATCTCCGAAACTCTTCACTCCCTTACACGAATTCCCTTATCTAGGTCTATAACATCAAGTAATAACTTGATAATGCAACATGCATTTGCACACCAAGTCAAACTTCATATAAAGATCTAGTCAATCAAGAATATCCAAGAAAAACCAAGAAATCCAAATGTGGTACATATAACACACAATATTCTAAGCCCGTAATATAGTAGTTGAGTATAATATCTCTAGAATTTAGGCTTAGTTGTGTAGTATATGACACCTCCTCATATAGGTTTACATTGTCATACTTAGCACATAGGGTTAAACTATTATTGGTCCCAATATCTACCCAAATTTCTCAGTTGCAATTGTATACCTTTAAGCAAAGTGGTCTTAATTTGGTTTTTACTAACTTTTTGTCTCACTCTTAGAATTACAAACTATAACCAACCTTTAATTATTTAATAAACTAACCTCACATGATATCTCGAAATGATTAATAAGTTTCTATTGAACACCTAAAATTAAATTTTATCAGGAATTACGAAACCTATGACTTCTATCATAGTTTTACCATGCTATTTTCTTACTTCTACTGCAAAATAATTGATACGTCAGAAACGTATCTATAATTTTTGATGCTCCATGCTTGTTTAGTATATACTTTGCTTTACTTTGTCTACACTTTAAGGTTCTTTTTACATGTTTTCTGGTACTAACCTATTAATAAGTTGCCACAGTGCCAGTTTCCTGTTTTCTGTTGTTTTTGGTTCCAGAAAAGTTGGTAAAGAAATATTCTCGGAATTGGACGGGACAAACTTCAAAGTCAATAACTTTCCATGGGGGACAAGAAGTCTAGAGGGGAGCCGGAGAGGCGTGCCAGGGAGCCCGCACCCCCTAGGCACGGGTGGGCCCTGCCCCGCGCCTAGGCAGGGTGTGGGGCCCCTAGCCACCGCCTCGCCCCCCCTTCGCCTATAAGAATCCCGCGATGCAGAAACCCTAAGTACCCTGATCAAATCTCCACGAAACCTTCTGTAGCCGCCGCCACCGTCGTCCCTAGATCGGGGGATCTGAAGTTCTTCCCGGCACCCTGCCGGAGGGGAGATCATCCCGGAGGCCTTCTCTCCCGTATGATGCGTGAGTAGTTCCACCTGGGACTATGGGTCTATGTAGTAGCTAGATGGTTGTATCTCCTCCTTTGTGCTTTCATGTATAGATCTTGTGAGCTCCGTTCATGATCAAGATCTAATCTATTTGTAATCATGCATGTTGTGTTTGCGGGGATCCGATGGATATTGAGATTATTATGTTGGTTTGATTAATGATTTTGTCTTTATGATTCTATCATGTCTGTGTTGTTTGTGATCTTGCATGCTCTCCATTGTTAGTAGCTATCTTGGCCGAGTAGTTGCTAGTGACTCCAAGAGGGGGTATTTATGCTCGATAGTGGGTTCATGCCTCTAGTTTCCAAGGTAAGTGACAATAATCTCTTCGGTTGTAGATGTGATGTTTCTACTAGGGAGAAAGCAACGGTCTCTTGTTCATGGAACATGTGGACTGTTTACCTTACACACTTTGCTTAAATCAGTTGTGTGTTGCTTGCAACTTAATACTGGAGGGGGTTCGGATGATAACCTGAAGGTGGACTTCTAGTCATAGATGAAGTTGGATGGCGGTCTATGTACCTTGTTGTATTGGCCAATCGAATCTCATAGGATCTTTCTGACTAGTAATTGCATTGTTATGCCTTGCTCAGTTCCTATCAATTGCCCTGCTGTAATTTGTTTACCCTTCATGCCATATTGTTTATGTAAGGAGAGCACCTCTAGTGAACTATGGATCCCGGTTGAATCTTTACCATTGATACACCTTCCACTGTTACTAGTTCACTTGCTGCAAACCACCATTATCTTCCACACCATACGTTTAATCCTTTGTTACATCAAACCGGTGAGCTTGACAACCTCACTGATTTGTTGGGGCAAAGTCTTGAGTTTGTGTTGTGCAGGTCTCCGTGTTGCTTGCAACAACTGTGTGACATTTCCTTCCTCCTTCTGGTTCGATAACCTACTGAGGGAAGACTTGCTGTTGTGCTCATCACACCTTGCTCTTGGGGTTTCCAACGAAGTGCTCCACGTCAAGCACCATCAACAAGTTTTCTGGTGCCATTGCCGGGGAGGCTAATGAGGTCTTCACTAGGGGAGTTCTTCACTTACTTTCTCTTTACTTTGTTTTTAGTTTGCTTTGTTTCTTTTGCTTGGTTTTGTTTGCCTCTTTCCAAAACCCCTAAAAAAATAGTCTAGTTTGGTTTGCTTGCTTTATTCGAAAACACAAAAAAATTAGTTCCTACTCTAGTTGCCACCTTGTTCTAGCTCACCATGTTGCTCCCCAAGTTCACCCCGAGGGACCTCTCTATAGGTAGTGGCTCCATAATTTGGAAGACAATATTGAAGAATTCTTTAATCATGTTAGCAAGCATGAGGATATTGAGGATAGATCTATAACGGAACTTGCTCCTAATTATGAAATTGCTGCAGCTTCTTTAGTTCATATGTTGGAGGCTAGGTTTGTTAGCCTTAACCCCATGATGCAAATTTTGTTCCTAAAACTAAAAAAAGAAAAGAATGCAGAAAAGAGAGAGTTTATTCTTGAAACTTTACTCAAAGAGTTCCATGCTATTGTTAAGGAAGCCAAAAAGGTCTTTGAGCATTTTAATATGCTAGGTTCAAGTGTAGATGTTGTGGGTATTTCTGATAAAACTAAGCCTAGAGAGGAATTTAAGATACCCATACCCTTTAAGCTTGTTGGAATGCATGAGGCCTTTGAAAAGAATTTTGATTGGATTGTTCCTGAAAATACTTTTGATGAAAGTAGTAAACCAAAGAGAAATGAGAAGGGATCCTCCAAAACTCATTTGGATGAGATACCTCTCATAGTTGAAGACTTTGCAAGTATTGATCTCAATTCCTCATTTGAAAATACTTGATTCTTCTTGCTTCTTGTGCCTAACTTAAAGGCATTAAAGAAGAGTACTTGTTAGGAGATAACCCAAGTGTTTCCTTGAGTCTTGGAAGTTATTACTTCAGTAATGACCTCTCCTTATCCTTTTTCTTTGCTTTTTGTGCCAAGAATAACCTCTAATGAGAGGGAAGTAAGATTTGTGGAGTTGCTGTCCCAAAGCAGATTTCTGTCCTCCACCAAAAAATTTCGTGAGGAGTCTATGTAACTCGGATGGAGCTGAAATTTACGAATAAATCCCCCAGTATGTTAGATAACTTTCGTTAGTTCAACACTTTTTGATTTGAGCAAGACAACATGTTCGAAAAAATCGGTTTCTACCCGCTGGTCTGTTTTGACAGATTTCTGCCATTATTTGCATTTGCTTCTTATTGATTCCTTTTTGACTTCTCTTTAGGTGAATTGAGCTTTTTTAAGGATTTACTACAGTAGCTTGTGTTTTTAGTGAAAAGACTTGCTGTTCCAAAGCTTTGCCAGAGGTCTAATATCTTTTGAATAAGCTAATGTTGCTAATGAAGATTGTGTGAAGCTTTGTATGAAGGAAAAAAATTTAGGTATAGAGAGAGAATGATGCAATGAGATGAAGAATGGACAAAATCTCAATCTTGGGGATGCCACCATGGTGTAACCCCAAGAAATATCCAAGAGGTACAAGCGTCAAAGCTTGGGGATGCCCAAGGCATCCCCTTCTTCATCAATAAAAAGCTCAGGTCTGTTTAGACACTTCGTTTTTATTGTTTCATGCACTGTTGTGCTGTTCTTGGAGCGTCTTAGTTTTTGTTTGCTTTTATTAGTTTGCTTGAGTAGTTTGGACCCCCATTCTCGCTGTGTTGTTTGCAAATAAGTTGCTTGGTGTTGGAAAGGAGTAGTAAGTTCTTGCTTGTAAGTGCAAGAGGAGCTTGCATTGACTGTGACGTAGACTTTAGCATGCCATGCTAGGTGTTGTTTTGACCTTATGCTTAGTGATTATTGCTGTAGCATGTCTTATTCGAAACAATTGGGATTGTTTAGTGTGCCTTGAAAAAATATGCGTTGTTTTAGCATGCAAAAGCATAGTATTGTGGTATTCTCCTTTGATGCTTTGCTTGGGTTGACTTGGCACATGCTCACACCATTTTATGACTATGACAAGTCACCATAGCCTCTATGATCATTTAGTCCTTGACTTGTAGTACCACTCTTTGCTTTGATTAGTAATGCTTTGTTGCACTGCATGATTATGGCCATAATTGCTCTCTTATTTGGTTGCTCCCAGTCCTTTGCTAGCCTCCACTTGTGTGAGTAAGCTCTACTCATGCTTCCAACTCCCAAGAAACCAAGTTATTCCAAAGTGTCCACTATAAACTCATATGCATGGTGTGTTACACCATTCCAAGTATATTCTTGTTTTCAGCTATCTTTCAATTAAAAACTATTTTTATGTGAAAACTTAGTGATTAAAGCCCTCACAAACTTGATGGCACACTTTATATTCTTTGCCCCTAATAAACTTGAACCATTGTGTCATCTATGTTGTATATGCTTGCACTTATACGTTGAAATTAGCAGAACCGTGCTGTCACGAGGAACGTTTTCAACATTGCACTTGTACTTTGTACTCGGTTGATATCATGCTCTTTTGTCTATGGATGTCACCGGTATGAAATAAAGAGGGAACTTGTAAGTCCATGGAATTTGTATCCTGTGTTAGAGAAACGCCTGGGCCGCTAGCCTAAGCCATGCCTAATCATGGTGGAAACTTGCAGCATCAGCATAGTGACATCTATGAAGCATTCTTCTTATAAAAAAGAGACATATTGAGAAAAGAGGAAAGAGAGAAAAAAGCACCATATTCCCATGGTAAATAAGAAGATTTCTAAGATGCTCATTGTCTGCTTGCCTTGTCATTTTGGTTATGGGAAAGCTCCTGTACCATGTGCAAGGGGTACCCCGTTGGCGGTTCTCAATGATATGCAAATACTTACAATGACAAGAACTTACAGGTGACTAGTTGAGTAGCATGAGGTGTGGCCCTCGTATTCAAGGGACTTGAGATTGCCAACTTATACTTCGTCAAGCATATACTACATCTTTGTTCACTTTAACCTTAATCACTTCAAGATGCTTATGATAGGGGCAATGTGGGCTGAAAGCTAACAAGTACCATAATTTTTGGAAGCTCTTTTTGAAACTTGAAATCCCCGCTTCCTTTATAAAAGGATTTTCTTCCACCATATTATTGAGTCTCCACCTTCTACCTTTAGGCACCATTAAGAGAGCATAGTTGTCATTCTGTGTGTAGTGTTCCAAAGCTTATTGATTAATGCATATTGTGATATTACTTGCTCTTATGCTATTTGTTTCTAGTCACCCTTGTGAACTTTGAAGATGTCCTATGCATCTATTTGCTACTCTATGAAGGACAAGCTGATTGCCACTATGCTATGTTTTCTGTATGTGAAACAAACAAACGTTTTTCAATGCATGTTATTCATGATCTTTGTTTGTAGCTTGTCATGTTGCATGCATAGTTACTATGTCCTATTGTTAGAACTCAATCTTTCATGCACATGTTTAGAGTTCTTGGATCCCAGCTTTCAATGCTTTCAAATGGTTAGATCTTCATTGTGAAGGTGCATGTCACCTAAAAAATTATTCTTTTTATCACTTACCTACTCGAGGACGACCAGGAGTTAAGCTTGGGGATGCTTGATACGTCGGAAACGTATCTATAATTTTTGATGCTCCATGCTTGTTTAGTATCGACTTTGTTTTGCTTTGTCTACACTTTGAGGTGCCTTTTACATGTTTTCTGGTACTAACCTATTAACAAGTTGCCACAGTGCCAGTTGCCTATTTTCTGCTGTTTTTGGTTCCAGAAAAGTTAGTAAAGAAATATTCTCGGTATTGGAAGGGACAAACGTCAAAGTCAATAACTTTTCATGGTGAACAAGAAGTCCATAGGGGTCGGAGGCATGTCGGGGCTCCACTAGGTACCCCGCCTAGGCGCAGGTGGGCCCATACCTCGCCCCTTCGCCTATAAGAAGCCCCCGATGCAGAAACCCTAAGTACCCCGATCAAATCTCCATGAAACCTTCTGTAGCCGCCACCACCGTCGTCCCTAGATCGGGGGAATCTGAAGTTCTTCCTGGCACCCTGCCGGAGGGGAGATCATCTCGGAGGCCTTCTCTCCGGTATGAGGCGTGAGTAGTTCCACCTTGGACTATGGGTCCATGTAGTAGCTAGATGGTTGTATCTCCTCCTTTGTGCTTTTATGTATAGATCTTGTGAGCTCCGTTCATGATCAAGATCTAATCTATTTGTAATCATGCATGTTGTGTTTGCGGGGATCCGATGGATATTGAGATTATTATGTTGGTTTGATTAATGGTTTTGTCTTTATGATTCTATCATGTCTGTGTTGTTTTTGATCTTGCATGCTCTCCGTTGTTAGTAGCTATCTTGGCCGAGTAGTTTCTAGTGACTCCAAGAGGGGGTATTTATGCTCGATAGTGGGTTCATGCCTCTAGTTTTCAAGGTTAGTGACAATAATCTCTTTGGTTGTAGATGTGATGTTTCTACTAGGGAGAAAGCAACGGTCTCTTGTTCATGGAACATGTGGACTGTTTACCTTACACACTTTGCTTAAATCAGTTGTGTGTTGCTTGCAACTTAATACTGGAGGGGGTTAGGATGATAACCTGAAGGTGGACTTCTAGTCATAGATGCAGTTGGATGGCGGTCTATGTATCTTGTTGTATTGCCCAATCGAATCTCATAGGATCTTTCTGACTAGTAATTGCATTGTTATGCCTTGATCAGTTCCTGTTAATTGCCCTGCTGTAATTTGTTTATCCTTCATGCCATGTTGTTTATCTAAGGAGAGCACCTCTAGTGAACTATGGACCCCGGTCCAATCTTTACCATTGATACACCTTCCACTGTTACTTGTTTACTTGCTGCAAACCACCATTACCTTCCACACCATACGTTTAATACTTTGTTACAACAAACCGGTGAGCTTGACAACCTCACTGATTCATTGAGGCAAAGTCTTGAGTTTGTGTTGTGCAGGTCTCCGCGTTGCTTGCAACACCTGTGTGACATTTCCTTCCTCCTTCTGGTTCGATAACCTTGGTCTCTACTGAGGGAAGACTTGCTGCTGTGCTCATCACACCTTGCTCTTGGGGTTTCCAACAAAGTGCTCCACGTCAAGCACCATCATATTTACACTTATATCATGGTTTCAGAGCTAATCTCACCATGATGACTCTACTTCTTATTATTCTATCATTGATTTTTAACATAATCCACTACATCACGGAGAATTTTCAAGTGAATCCACATGATTTACTACCCATTACAACTATTAATGCTCCAATGGTCTTCATTTTGTTGTCTATTGTTATCAATTAACAATAAGATTTTTACTGTCTTACTAAATTCTATGGTTAGGCTACACCATTTGAACTACTTAATACAACTTCCAAAAATTAATCATAATCTACTTTGATGTTTCAACTTACCTAAGACATCTCAATGGTGTTCTACCTTCTTCGATTTAGTACTATACTAAGAGAAGATGGATAACTACTCCTAAGAGAGATGATTTAAGCATCTCGTGATAAAGTTATCCTCAAGTGGATACTCATCACAAGTCATAAAAATATTTGGTTTAGATAAGATGACTCCTATAGTCACTATCCAACCTATAGATTTCCTAAAAGGGTTTTACTTCTAAGGTCAAAGCATATGCTCTGATACCAGCTGCAGTGACCCAGCATACCACTGCATGATGTAGTACACTATAGTCGTTGACATAACACCAATAAAACACCGTTCACTAGTATTACATCCCTCAGAGTGGTACAACAGAAACACAACGGGTCCAAGACATGACTATAGGTTACAACTCGATTCTTTAGAAGAGATCCAGAGAACACTCTAGGTTAAAGAGAGAGAAATAAACTTCTTACACGAAAAAATCAGAAAAAATCAATTCATAACTATCATGCTAATAAGATTACCATCTAACTATTTGGCTTGCATTGCTGTTATTGCAATACTCTACAGACGTAGGTTCTATGGCTAGAGATTATATTCCTATCTAATCAGCAACTTCATCTTCACTTTAGTTGATGTATATGTTAGCTTCATTGAAGAACTTGAGCTGTTGATGACGACTCCCTTAAGCATAAGTTGATGTAGACATCATATGTATTTGCTTCAGAATATAGCAAGGGTTAATAAGATATGTTGAGTATGAGCGTACCCATCAAGTTCGCTAAAAAGGATTGTTTGATGCACTAGCTACAACCAAAGACCATAGGTCATAGGCTATGCAGGTTTTCATAAACATTTCTTTAAAGGTTTCTTTTATTCTAAAAAGCTATGTTCGTTAGCCTTCACAGGTTTACCAGAACTTTCATGGATTTCCTTTCCTATCGTGTTCGTGCACTCTTTAGAGGTGCGTTACTTTACCCATGAGAGATCAAATCCTTGTTGCACAACCGGACGATCTTTCCCATCCACACTTCCTACGGTGTGGGGCCCAATAGATGATCCAAGCCAATCATTGCCCCCTTCACGATCCCGCATGTCTCCTTGGTGTACGCCATGCCCATATATTGAATTACAACAATGGTTAGTATATACCGTTCAGATGCCAGAACTATCGTGGGACGTTGAGGGTTCCCACCCATATGCTACATATCATCTACGAATTACCAATTAATGCATGCTATAAGGATAACAACCACGACCCGCACATCTGGCTACATGCGAGAGGAAGAAGATACATATGACTTCTCCGTCCCATTCCAAATCTCATGGTCAACGCGTGATATACGTCGCAAGGATCACTGGCGGCATTGATTGTTAAGTCCTAGATAATATGTTTCTTTACCACTGGAACTTTCATAGTAGGTTATTACCTCTTGGTAAATAACCTATAATCATATTATTATGAAAATAGTGTTTTCTGACCTTTTTAAAATGCAGGTGATGACAACACTAGTTTTTCAAAATACTTTACAGAAAATAATCAAAGTACATGAGCAAGTGTGAACTTGCCTTTTGTGATTGCAAGCTTATGCACTCACGGTCTTCGAGACAATAGAAAATCCAATATCTGAAAACAACATCATTGGTCCGGTAAGGACTAATGTTTAAAGAAGCAATGTGGTTTTGGTAATTAATGACAATCTTTATGGACTAATGTGTGTATTAAGTTATACTTGTAGGATTTGTCCATTGGCATTGCTTGGAGCATGTGTTGGCTTCAAGGTCGATGAAATGCAAAGAAGATATGTTGGGCATGCTCAATATGCGAGGTCGATGATGAGGAATTAAGAAAGGCATTCCATCTTGAGAAGGGCAAGACCGTCTACATCGAGCTCAAGTGGAATGCTCAAGGCAAAGGTATAATCTTGATAGGTTTTCCCTTTTTCCGGTCTCACGGTGTGTGTGTGAGACCGGGTTTAGGATAGATAACCGTACTATCAAGAGGGGCTCTCATATGAGTAATTCGGTCACATCGTTCAGAGAGAGCTCAAACATTTGCATACTCGCATCATCGTATTTGGTTGTTATTTGGTCTTATCCATGTGAGGATATAGAGATTGTGGTAATCTCCATAACAAGCTCTTGTTCACCAAAATCGGATCTCCCATATATATCTTGTTGCGATTTTGATTTATGCAGCTTTTCGGTTTCTCACCAAGTGGGGTATATCACATTATTCTACTTGATACTTTCTCACTTGGTGATAATCATTATTTACACTTTTTATTGGGAAGCCCTTGTCGTCCTATATCCAACGCAATTTGAATCGGGTCAATCGGAGCTTCCAGTCAAAAGTTATTGCCGTTTGAATATTTGCCTGTCAGTCTGTTTTCTAGGCCGAGCGGTAGTACCGCCCGGGCCTAAAAACGGCCCGTTTTCTTTCTGTCTGGCTAGGTACCTTTTTCCGGTAGTACCGGCCGGCCCGGTAGTACCGCCCGGGTGGTCCGGTAGTACCGGTCGACCCAGTTACTTTTTCCCCCAGATCCAGAGCCTCGCCGATCATCATCGCTGCTGCTGACCGACTCATCGTGCGCTTAGCCGCCGCTGCTGCTTCGCGCATGCGTTGGGCCCCGCTGGCTCTGCATCGCGCCCGCCGCGCTGCTGCCTTGTGCTTGGTTGGCTGCGCGCCCCATGCTTGCCCCTGCCCCACCTCCGCTCCAGCCAGTACCACTGGGCCGCTGTCCGCTGGTCATGCACTGCGCTTTCTCGTCGCTGCTGTCGCTTTCTTGCAGCCTTGCTGCTTACTAGCTGCTCTTGATGCTGCTGCCACATGCCACGCTGCCGGCCTGCCACGCATCTTGTGGCTGGCCCCACCCAGCTGCTTTGCTTTCCCCCGTTGACCACCTGTTGCTTCTTCTCGCTATTGTCCGATTTGTTGGGACCGGTAGTACCGGCCCAATCCGGTACTACCGGACCGTCCAGAAAAATACCCCAACGGTCATATTTTGTCTAGCCCTATTTAAGTCTTTTGTCCATTTTCATTTAGGGTTACTTCTTCCTCCTCCTTTTGTCTAAGCTTTGCCTCCATTTGCCTTACTCCTTGAGCTTGATTTCTACTCACCCCTCCATTGATTCTTGCATATATTTGAGGGGTAGTTGGAGGAGATCTAGATCTATGTTTTGACCAAACCAAAACATCTCTTTGTGAGTGTATCTTTGGGGATCTAGATTTTGGGGGATTTTGTGTCTCTCTTTGATTCCTCCTCTCTTGTTCCCCCAATAGCTTTAGTTGCTTTGTTGGAACTTGAGAGTGAGGGATTTGAGCACCTTTGTGGTGTTCTTGCCATTTGCATTTGGTGCATCGGTTTGAGTTCTCCTCGGAGGATTTGGTTTGAGTTGCTCATTGGAGCTTGTCCCTCTTGGGTTCTTGGAACCCTAGACGTTTTTGTGGCCTTGGTGGCATTGTGGCCTTGGTGGCATTTGTTGAGGCCTTTTGTGGCGTTTGTTGGGAGCCTCCAATTAAGTTGTGGAGAAGTGCCCCAACCTTGTGAGAGGTTCCGGTTGCCACCGACAAGTGCACCGATAGTGGAAGCGTGAATCGATCCTGTTGGGGTGAGATTCACCGGAGAATAAGGGAGGCCTTTTGTGGCGTTGGTGGTTTGATACCACCCCCTCTCCAAACGAGACGTACTCCATGTTGGGAGGAACTCGGTAAAATATCGTCGTCCCCGAGTGCCTCGGTTATCTCTATACCCGAGCTTTTACTTATGCACTTTACATTGTGATAGCCTTCGTGCTTGAAGTAATCTATATCTTGCTATCACTTTGTTGCTTGTATTGCTTAGCATAAGTTGTTGGTGCACAAAGGTGAACCCTAGTTGTTCTAGGTTGTGCTTGACAAAGTAAAACGCTACTTTTATTCCACCTTTGTTGAGCCACTCTAGGAAAAGTTTTAATCGCCTATTCACCCCCCTCTAGGCGACATCCGTATCCTTTCAAAAATGTTTTTTTAAGGTCAATTAATAATTTAATATTGGTAATACTTCTATTTGAGTCATGTTTTCTTAACATTATAATTGAATAAAATTATTTATCTTCTTGTAATTGGGTGGTTATAATTCATAACATAGAAACAACATTACTTAACTACTTATGAACTACCTTTGGATTTTTTAGTATATTTATAAACTTGTGGTTGAAGTAATGGTAAAATATTTTATTAAGTCAAAAAAATATTATTCTTGAAGATTATATATTTAATAAACTCCTTTTGGGAAATGCTATACTTATTTATGAATGATAGTTTAACAAAAAATGTAATTAAAATGTTTTGGGACTATTTTGACTTCATATTACCAATACTTAAGACTAATACTATTTTTAGGCCTTAGATTTATAATATCAGAAATATTAGCAATGTTTATTTATCCTTATATGAATTATCAATTAAGGAAATTGGTTTAATTTCAAGTTATTAGAGTGTTAAATTTTTATTTATCTCAAAAGTTAAAGGTTATGATTTTAACATGTAGATTTTTTTTGTGATCATTTTGGTATATTATATGTATTTTTATTAATTTTAAATATTAAGATATGATTTTTATAAGATTTAATATTTTATAAACACTTAATAAATAATAAATATTTAGTTAAGTGGTTTAATATTTTATGTTTATAGATTTACATTGTATTTTTTATTTTTCTAAGAATTTTAGTATATTATTTATATTTTCCTCATTTACCAAAATTAAAATATGAATTTTTAAAGTATTATTACTTATAAAATCTTTATTAAATAATTATTATTTAAATAGTTAACATAATAATGTTTGATAATAAAGTTAAATTATAGATTTTATTTTTCTATAATTTTTCATATATTAAACATATTTTTCTGAATTTTTAAAACAAAAGATATTGATTTAATAAGAACTATTCATTTTCTTAATTATATTCTAAATAAGGAAATCCTTTTTACACCAAGACCGAATCTACCCTTGGTCACTGACCCGTGGGGTCAGGACCACATAATAGGCCACCCAAGCACTGACTGGGTTAGACGCGCTGACGTCGTCCGAATATGGTCTTCATATCGACGTTGTGCTGGGCGTTTGAGAGCATGTGAGACGTTGTGGATGGGTTCGTTAGAAAGAGGAGACGAAGGCGAACTGAAGGGTGGCTGTGCCGCTCGTTTTTGGTCATCGGAGAGCAGTGGATGTTCGCTGGCTGTTGACGAGGGAGCTTCTTCTTCTTTAAGTCCCCGGCAATGGTGCCAGAAAACTTGTTGATGACTCCTTCATGGCACCAAAAAACTTGGTGCTTGATGTGGAGTCTTGTTGGGAACCCCAAGAGCAAGGTGTGAAGATCACAACAGCAAGTCTTCCCTCAATTGAGACCGAGGTTATCGAACTAGAAGGAGGAAGGAAACGTCACACAGGTGTTGCAAGCAACGCGGAGACCTGCACAACACAAACTCAAGACTTTGCCCCAACGAAACAGTGAGGTTGTCAAGCTCACCGGTTTGCTGTAATAAAGGATTAAACGTATGGTGTGGAAGGTAATGGTTTGTAGCAAGTAAACATGTAGCCATGGAAGATGTATCAATGGTAAAGATTGGACCGGGATTCATAGTTCACTAGAGGTGCTCTCCTTAGATAAACAACATGGCATGAAGGGTAAACAAATTACAGCGGAGCAATTGACAGGAACCGAGCAAGGCATAACAATGCATTTACTAGCCAGAAAGATCCTATGATGTTGATTGGGCAATACAACAATATACATAGACCGTCATCCAACTGCATCTATGGCTAGAAGTCCACCTTCAGGTTGTCATTCGAACCCCCTCCAGTATTAAGTTGCAAGCAACAGACAACTTCTTTAAGCAATGTGTGTAAGGTAAACAGTCCACATGTGACGAGGTTTAATCTCATCAATGCCCATTGTTATGGACTTGGGTTTTGGAGAAGATGGGGATGCTGGAGATCGTGGAACGGTTAGCAAACAAGCAACACGGGGACACGAGGTTTACCCAGGTTCAGGCCCCCGGAGGGAAAACCCTACTCCTGCTTGTCTGCTCTTGATTACGGCAGAACCGAAGGTTCTGGTCTGTGATTCGATCTGGCGTGGAGGTGGTATGCGAAAGTATGAGTCGAGAGATCTAGGTCGTGCCCTCCTGGCCTTTATATAGACTTAGGCAGGTCCCGGGCATAGACCTAGTCGGTTACAAGTTCTAGGGTTTTACCTCTTTGAATTTCCTATCTACGCTAGTCTTGCTCTCCAAGGATCCGAAGGTGTCATGGGCCTTGGCCACCCGAAAATCTTCATGGGCCGGCGTACGTCTGCCGTGGGCCTTCCTTGGGCTGGACCAGGTATGCTGATGTCACGCACCCGTAGGGTACAACCATGTCAGTAGCCCCCGGGTGATCAGTCGAATCGTAGATTCGGCTGAGGACTCTTCCATCCTTCGGGTGCAATCATGTATTAATAGTATACGTATGTAGGGATTGTTGATGCGTGTGCCTGACTCACCCGACGGATCAGGGTCAGTTAACTGTCTTAGGACGAAACAACACGATCTTCCTCAGGTTCGAGTCCCTTAACTCGAACCCGGAACATATGCTGGTGTAATTCGACTCAGGCCGCGGAGGACTTACAGGAGTGGAATTCCAGTGGTTTTAATTGACGTACCCAACACGTCCGTCGAGATTTTTCATCGCGCCTGTTGGCATGGATCTATACTAGCAGAGCGCAGTCGTGTGCGTTGTCAGGCCATCAGATGATATCTGCGGGTCTTATCTTTGCATCGTAGATGCAGCATCCGAACATTTGTCACCGCGGAGGTGTTTCAGGTGGCCAAGGATAAACATTGCTCACTTAGCAATTTACTGGGGCAAAGTTGCCGAAAAAAGTTTTGCATATCTGATCCGAAAGATCGCAGTCGAAGAATTCATAGGGTGCGCGACCAGCGCTCCCTATGGGAGTAGCCCCCGAGTGTCTGTTCGAGTCGTAGACTCGAGCGAAGACTTTATTCAGGCATTTGTTCAGTGTTAAGTCCGTAGGACACAAAAATTTTCGGATGCTTAAATCCATCCTCCCTATGGGAGTAGCCCCTGAGTCCGTAGTGGAGTCGTAGACTCGACGTAGGACTCGAAGAAAATTTTTATCTTTGTTCATCTTTCGGGTGCGCAGCCAGCGCTCCTGATAGGAGTAGCCCCCAAGTATTTGGTCGAATCGAAGATTCGAGTGAGTACTCTTAGCTGTGGAGCCGAAGAATTGTGGTTGGTGCTAGTATAGCTTTTGATGACATCAGTGCTGACGATCAATGACCTCAAGCGTCTGCTACGCCAGAGATGACTTGACTGGATGAACGTGGGTCCCACTTGCTGACCTTGAATTGACCGGTCACGCGCGGCGTGGAGATAATTACGGCGTCGCCTCGATTTCCGCGCGTAGTGGACGACGTGGTAACGACGGTTTGTTGTGATGCTGACACGTGTATGGCCAGATCTGCCGTTGGCGTTAGGTCTTCTGGATGGACGGCTGTCGTGCATCGTCTTTGCCGTTATAATCATTGGGGAAAGCTGCAGTTTGTTTTCACCGCATCTACTCTTGTTTTCACTGCCTCCTTGTGCTCCAGAGGTTCTTGCTGCGCGCTGCGATATTCTTCCACATTTCCTTCTTCCGTCCGCACTCTCGCCGCCGGTGTCGCCAGTGCGCTATGGGGAAGACGAAGAAATCATCATCTGCGGTTGGTACCAGCGCCGCCGGAGGGAAGAAAAACGCCACCGCTACCCGTGTCACCGACGGTGGTTGGCGGCGGTCAGAGACGCGGGAGAGTGGTCTCCGCAAACTGCGCGAGCGGGGTTTGATCCTGCAAGATAAGGAGGCCGTCAGACTCCCCGGCAACGAGGTAATCCCCCGTCCCCCTGCTGGGTATCGGGTTATGTTTCTTGCCTTCGTTTTGCGTGGGTTTTCTTTTCCAGTCCACAACTTCCTCCGTGGACTGCTCTTTTTCTATGGCATCCAGCTTCATCATCTGTCGCCCAATTCTCTTCTCCACATTGCTTGTTTCGTCACTTTCTGCGAGTGTTGGCTCGGCATCGAGCCGCACTTTGGCCTCTTCCGGAAGCTCTATTCTGTGAAGAGGCAATCCGGCTCGGATGGTGTGTATCCCATTGGGGGTTGCATCATCTCCCTTAGGGCCAATATTCTTTCCTTTTCCTTCTCTATGTCTGAGTCTGTTCAGTACTGGCGGAGGCGATGGTTTTACATTCGCGACTCCACAGTAGCTGGGCAAGATTTTGGTCTTGTTCCCTTTGACCCCTCCCAAAAGATTGAGCCAAAAAGGTCTTGGAAAAACAACATCTTGGATGGCGAGGTGGCGGAGATAGAGGCCCTTTACGGTCGGGTGGAGGATCTCCAGCTGATTCCTGAGAAGGAAGTGAACAGCATGGACATCATCCAGACATTTCTCGAGCGTCGGGTGCAGCCTCTCCAAGCGAGGGCGCACCCGATGTTTCTTTATTCTGGGCGCCGTGATCCGACGAGGGTTTCGGCTGAGAAAATCTCCGAGGGGGATCTTGACAGGACCCTTCGCGCGCTGCTGAAATACAAGGCTGGAGAGGATATCCCGGGGAAATCGCTGACTCCGCCGTTTTCTTCGACGCTGGCTGTTCCACAGGTGTAGATTCGTGCGCGTAGCGCTTTTTGTCGACTGCGTACTTATTTTCCCTTTGTTTGCTAACTAACTCCTTTCTTTTTTGCAGAGCTTCAAGGTGCCGGGCATGATGCCTCCATTGCCCGAATTGTTTCCGAATGCGCTGGATAATGACGTGGTGGACTCCGTGTCCAAACTTCCTTCGGCGCGTTCTCCGGCGGAAGATGCCGATGAGTCGAGTGAGGACCATACGCGCAAACGATTACGGATCTCCAGCGAGTCTTCGGATGCCTCGACTCCTCCGACTCCCAGAAACCCTCTGTGCCTTGAGCGTCATAGTGACGGGCATGGAGGCTCTTCCTCTCCCATTCCTGCCATTCCTGTGCGGGCTGCGGCGCCACACCCGCCAGCGAAGCGAAAGAAGGAAGAAAAGAAGGAAGAGAAAAAGGAGGAGAAAAAGGAAGAGAAGAGAGCCCGAAGGGCTCCTCCTGTCTTTGACCTGAGTTCGCTGGACTCGTAAGTTTCTTGTTTTACTTGCTTGTCCTTTTTCCTTTGTTGATTGTGCACCTGTGCTGATTGCTTCATATGCAGGCATTCCTCCAAAAGACTCCTCCAGTGATGGTGCTCGGGAGATGATGGGGGAGTCGAAAGTTGCGTCTCCTCCTCCGCAAACGGTGACAACGTCAGGGGGCGCCGCTCCGAATCCTCCTCTGCAGGAGGTGCAGGTGGTTGCGCCTCAGAATTTCGCCAGCGGGCCTTCGGAGTCGCCATCAGAGCATGTAAGTACCTTTGCTTCGTGCCACGGGGGGAGCCCCCGGGTGTCTTGAAAAATTTCATGTCTTGTTCTTTTTTCAAATCTTCGGGGGGGAAGCCCCTAAGTGTCTTCGTGTGCAGATCTTGCTTTTATTCCTTTGCGTTGGGCGTAGCCCCCAAGTCCTTTTTTCCTTACTGGCGATTCTTTTTCTGCAGCCTTTTGTACAAGAGGCCAAACGGCTGGTGCAGGAGCGCCTGGTGTTGGAGGCTAACCTCCGACAACTTCAAGGTACCTGTTTGTTTTTTAGTGCTTCTGTCATTTGTTCCGGTCCTGTTCGCTGACGTTTGCTTGTTTCGAATGCAGAGGAGCATAATACTTCTCTTCGTGAGGTCGACGCTCTCAAGAAGATCCTTGGCCAATTGGAGAAGAAAATTGAGGCCGCCGTTGGTGCGAAGGAACGCCTCGAGCTGGAGCTGACCAAGGCAGCCGAAGCTAAGGAGCGTCTGCAGCAGGAGGCCGCAGACCGTGAGGAGCAATGGCCCCATCGCTATGTGCGGAGAGAGAGGTGGAAGGCAAGCTCATGGCTGCTGCCAAGGTTGTTTCGGGTGAGTTTTGTATTTGTGATTTTTTCTTCGTGTTTCTTGTCTTCTTCTGTGCTGCTTTTCTTCATGTCTTCTCTTTTTGTCTCAGATGCCGTAGGCATCGAGTTTGACCGCAGTGCTCTAGAGCACGGGAGTGCTCTAGATGATGCTACTGCAGCGGTCGAAGATCGCTGCAGCACCGTCGTCAGCTCCCTTGCTAAGGCGAAGGAGGTCCTTGGCCGCTTCTACAAGGAGCTTGTCCCCAAGGGCGCAGCCCTCGATGATGTGGATGCTCTGGCGGAGGCTTTGTCACCAGCGCATAAGCGCTGCAAGTGCAAGCGCATGGGCGTCCGTCAGGCTGGCGATGGCCTTGGCGGCTGGGGCGGAGCTTGACCTGCCCCAGATCACCTCCCGGATGCCGACGACCGCAGATGGATCCGAGGTAGCCTTTGCTGCCTACTCTGCTCGCTGCAAGCGATATGGGCCAAAGCTCATTGATTTGTCTTCGAGTATGCGCGGTAGCGAGGGAGGCTAGGCAGTCCGGCTCCGAGGCAACTCAGGGTGCCGCATCTTAGGCGTTGTAGATGTAGGATAGTTTGTAGTCTGCTTTTGCTATAAATATTTTGAGGAACACAATCCTTGTGCCACGTAGTGGCCTTTATATGCTTAATGAATTCTTCTGAGTTGTTCTGTACCACTATCTGAATGTTTGTGTCCTTTTCTTTTCTGCTGTTCTAGGTTCCTTCGGGTGCTGACCCTGTTGACACCTCGCCTGCAGCGCAGCTGCGCCCATCTTTGGATGACCCTTCCCAACTCGCTTTTCTTCGGGACCGTGTTCGTAGTCTTGAGAGGGAGTTACTTGTTTTGCGTGGTCACGCCGATGTCTGGAAGTCCAAGGCCGATCGCGGAGCAGCCAGAGAGGAGTACTTGATGGCGGAACTACTTCGGATATCTGAGCAGCTTCAATGTGAGTTGTTCTTTATTTCGAGCTGTAGCTCAGTTCTTTGGATGAGCCTGCTGGCATTTCCTTTTAATTTGTGCCATTGTCGCAGGTGCTAACCTTGCTCCGAAGGAAGAGAAAGAGCGTGTCGCTGTTCGGGTCAATTGCTTGACTCAACAGGACATGGAGGCCGGTGGCTTCTTCTGGATGGATCGTGACCGTGCCATGGCTCTGGCGACGGTGCAGGATCGTGTGCACCAGGTGTCGCGGGTGCTTCGCCAGGTGCAGACGTCGCTTGCCTCGGTGCTGCACGTCATGTTTCCTTTGGATGCTGTGCCGACGAGCCTTGCGGGTCTTCTATCGAAGTTTCGGAGCGTGATCAACGTCAAGGAGTTGGTGCGGCAACAGCTCGTTCCCAGAGTCAAGGCTGCTTTGTCTCTTGTGAGGCTGCACCGGCCCGATGTAGATTTGTCTGTCGTGGCAGCTGGGCCACCTCCTCGGCCGGATGGTGATGAGTGGGACATGCGTCCACATTATGCAGCTGTAAGGCAGTATGCCGAACAAGTTGTGGATTTGTTTGAGCATCGTGCTCAGGTTATTCTTCAGAATAGGTAGTACCTGTAAAATAGATAGATGTAAAATTTGTATATTTCGACTGGGCATGTCGTGCCCTTTGTTGTAAAGGTTTGTTTGCTGTAAGCACGCAGTGCTTTATTTGAGTACGTGTCCTTTTCGTTTGCCTGACGTTGTCAGCTACTCAGGTGTACACGCGTGATCCTCAGTCGATGAAATCGTGAGGTGGGGGGAGCCCCCGAGTGCGTTTGTAGCATTAAGTAAAAGTTGCAAAAATAGCGAACGGAAGTTTGGGGCGAGACACTTAGCTTTATTTATATCGTGATGGAGGAAGTACATTGTTCGGCTGAGTAGCCTTGGCTGAAAAGCCTTATTGAAAGTAAAGGGGTAGGTAGCTAGGGGTAGAATCATCGCAAGTGTGCGATGTTCCATGGGTTGGAGTATGCGACTCCAGACTCCACGTGCTTGAGGCGATAGGCGCCACCTGGGATGACTTCGGTGATGACGTAGGGTCCTTCCCATGGTGACTCGAATTTCTTCAGTCGCGCTTGCTTGAGTCGCAAGACGAGGTCTCCTTCGACGAAGGACCTTGGGCGCAGCCGGCGGCTGTGGTAGTTGCGGAGACTCTACTGGTACACCGCTGATCGAGTTGCTGCTATATCTCTTGCTTCGTCGAGTGTGTCGACGGCGTCTTCGAGTGCAGCCGTGGATTCGCTTGGTATGCGACGACCGGGGCTGGTGGCGATTGCTTGGCGGTAGCACGGCGTTGACTCCGTGCACTATGAAGAACGGCGTGTAGCCGGTGGATCTGTTTGGCGTAGTCCGTAAGCTCCATAGGACGGATGGGAGCTCTTTCGTCCAGGCTCCAGCTTTCCGTTCGAGTGGACTCATGAGGCGCTTCTTGATACCAGCGCCGATTAGGCCGTTGGCCTTTTCTACTTGCCCGTTCATTTGCGGGTGTGCCACTGAGGCGTACGTGATGTTGATCCCAAGGTTTTCGCAGAAGTCCTGGAACTCCTCAGAGATGAAGTTCGACCCATTGTCGGTGATGATGCTGTGTGGTACGCCGAACCTGTAGACGATGGATTCGAAGAACTTGACGGCAGTTTTGCCTTTTTGGTTGGTGACCGGCATGGCCTCGACCCACTTGGTGAACTTGTCGACTACGACCAGGAGGTAAACGTGTCCCCCTTTCGAGGACTTTGGCAGTTTGCCGATCATGTCGAGGCCCCATTGAGCAAAAGACCAGGCTATAGGTATGGGTCTGAGCTCGGACCCGGGTGCGTGCGGTTTGTCGGCGAACCGTTGGCACCCGTTACATCTTCGGACTATGTCCTTTGCGTCGCTCATGGCCGTTGGCCAGTAGAATCCGGCTCGTAGAGCTTTGGCGACAAGGGAGCGGCTGCCTGCGTGATGGCCGCAAATGCCCTCGTGGATGTCTTGGAGGATGGCTTTTCCGTCGTCGATGGTGACGCACCGTTGTAGTACACCCGTAATACTGCGCTTGTACAACTCACCATTGATGATGGTGAAGGCTTTTGACCGAAGAGATATGCGCCGGGCATCTGTTGGGCTGTCAGGCAGTTCTCCGTTTATCAAGAACTGGAGGTATGGTCGCGTCCAAGTTTCTTCGACTGCCATGACCTGCATCAGGTTGACCATGGCGACCTCTGTTTCCAATTTCTCGGGTCCTTCATGACCTTCGGGCAGTGTAGCCCCCGAGTGTTCTGCTTCTTCGGGTGATCCTTTGGGGAATTTCCGCTTGATTGATGGCACGCAGATCTGTTCGAGGAACACACCTGGTGGCACCTTTGCGCAGGTGGAGCCGATGTTAGCCAGTCTGTCGGCTTCTTCGTTGCTTTCTCTTCCGACATGCCGAAGTTCACAGCCGTCGAATTCTCCTTCGAGTGCGTTGTAGAGCGCGTGGTACGCGATCATGTTTTTGGCGTGTGCGTCGCACTTGTTCGTCGTCTGCTAGACGACGAGGTTGGAGTCACCGTAGATGACCAGGCGCGTTGCGCCGCAGATTTTTGCCATCCTCATGCCGTGTATGAGGGCTTCGTATTCGGCCTCATGATTAGAAGCTCGGAACTTCATCCGAAGGACGTACTTCATCTTGTCCCCTTGCGGGGAGGTCAGTATGACCCCTGCTCCTGCTCCAGCTTCACGCTTGGAGCCGTCGAAGTGCATCGTCCATGACTGCGACATGTCTGGGGTGTCTGGCAGCTGCAGCTCCATCCAATGTACTAGGAAGTCCGGAAGGACTTGAGATTTGATTGCGAGTCGCTTCTCGTAGACGATGTCCAAAGGTGACAGTTCGATGCCCCACAGGGCCACGCGTCCTGTGGCCTCTGGATTATTCAGGATGCTGTTCAGGGGTGCCTCATTGACGACCATCACCTGGTGCTCCTGGAAGTAATGGCTCAGCCGCCGAGCCGTCATGAACATGCCGTAGGTGAGTTTCTGGTAGTGAGGGTACCTCTGTTTTGTTGGCGTGAGTACCTCGCTGAGGTAGTAGATTGGGCGTTGGACCCCATGGGTCTTGCCCTCTTCGGGTCGTTCGACCACTAACACGGTGCTGACCACCTGGTGTGTGGCTGATATGTACAGCAACAGGGGCTCGCGCTCCTTTGGCATGACCAAGACGGGCGAGGTGGAGAGAAGCCGCTTGAGGCTTTCGAATGCGTCGTTGGCTTCCGGCGTCCACTCGAATTTATCTGCTGGCGCAAAGGTAGAATGGTAGGGCCTTCTCGCCCATGCAGCTGATGAATCTTCTTAGCGCCGCTATTCGTCCTGCGAGCTGCTGGACGCCTTTAAGGTTTTTCGGCTTCTCCATCGTCATGATGGCTCTGATTTTTTTCGGGTTTGCCTCGATCCCTCGCAGAGAGATGAAGTATACAAGCAGCTGACCCGATGGGACGCCGAAGGCGCATTTTTCGGGGTTGAGCTTGATCCTATAGCGATCAAGGTTGTCGAACGTCTCGCGGAGATCGTCGATAAGTGTCCTTGCCTCCTTGGTTTTTATTACTATGTCGTCAACATAGACTTGGACGTTGCGACCGATCTGGTCCTTGAGGCAGGCCTGCATGCATCGCTGGTACGTGGCACCTGCGTTCTTTAGCCCAAAGGGCATTGTGTTATGTGAGAATACTCGAGCGGTGTGATGAACGCCGTTTTCTCTTGATCTTCGACCTTGAGTCGAATCTGGTTTACTCTTTGAGTAGGCGTCGAGGAAGGAGAGTTTCTCACAACCTGCAGTCGAATCGATGATTTGATCAATCCGAGGAAGAGGGAAGTGGTCCTTTGGGCAATGCTTGTTTAGTGACGTGAAATCCACGCACATCCGGAAGATGTCCGTGTCCTTCTTTGGGACCATCACTGTATTTGCAAGCCACTCGCTTTCCTTGATTTCCCTGATGATGTCTGCAACGAGTAGTCTATTGATTTCCTTGCCGATAGCTTCGGCTCGTGGCTCAGACAGTCTCCGGATGGACTGCTTGACTGGCTTGGCGTCTGGAAAGACGTTGAGTGCGTGCTCGGCGAATTCCCTGGGAACTCCTGGCATGTCCGCAGGACACCAGGCAAAGATTTCACAGCGCTCACGGAGGAATTCGACGAGCGCGCCTTCCTATGCGGGGCTGAGGTCATTGGCGATCAGTGTCGTCTTGGAGGCATCCGTCGGATGGACCTGCACCTTCTTTGTGTTGACGGTGGAGTCGAAGGACATGTCAGGTGCGTTTTGCCTTGTGACTGGGGGTGCCCCGTTGTCCGTTACCTCACGGAGCCTTACGAGCTCGTCTTGCATGCCGGAAGACTAGGAGATTTTGTTGAAATCCCTGTCGCATTGGTCCGATCGGGTGAAGCTCCCGTGGATTGTGATGACGCCCTTTGGTCCTGGCATCTTTAGTAGTAAGTATGCATAGTGTGGGACTGCCAGGAACCTTGCGAATGCTACACGCCCAAGGATGGCGTGGTATTGTGACGGCCAGTCCACCACTTCAAATTCGAGTCGCTCCTGCCGGAAGTTGTCCGGTTTGCCGAAGATGACGTCGAGCCCTATTTTGCCCAGGGGGAATATGCCCTTCCCTAGAACGATGCCATGGAACGTTGTTCGATCGTTCCATTGCATTGAGATCCGCATTGCTGCTAGAGTGCTTGCGAACATTACGTTGATGCCGCTGCCGCCGTCCATGAAGACGCGACTCATCTCGAAACCTCCGATCTGCGCCTCCAGCACCAGGGCAGCATGACCTGGGCGGGGTATCTGGCAAGGGTGATCTGCACGAGTGAATGTGATGCAGGACTCAGGGATGGCAGGTGGAGTTGCCACGGCCAGGTTGATTTGTCGGGTGATTTTCTTCTGCACCCTATTCGTGGGGCGTCCCTTCTGGATCATATTTAGTGTTCCTTTCGGTAGGGGGTACCCGTTCCCAGCGTTGTTCTGTGCTGGTGCGACTGGTTGGTTTGGGCCTCCGATAGGCGGCGGTGGAGGAGCTCCATGCGCTATTTCACCTGGCGCAGGTGCGTTTCCGAACGCAGAGATTGGGGCTTGTTGCCTCATCTGCACCATGCTTTCGCTGAGTTTCTGGAACTCGCGGCAGTCCTTGAGCATGTGGCTGGCTTTCTTTTTGCCATCCTGCTTGTCGATGTAGAAGTGGATGGTGCATGGACCCGAAAGTTTGTCGTATGCTGAGGGTCCGTTGTCGTGGTCGTGGCGTTGCCACGACTGTGCTGGGCATCCACCGTCGCGGAAGTTTCCTCCGCCGTATCCTCCGCTGGGCTGCTGTCGTTGCGACGGTCGGCGTAGCCGGCCACGACCATATCGGGTCCGTCGCGATCCTCGTAGACGCGCGATCTCCTCTTGCTACGGCGTTCCCGTCTTCGGCCGTAGTCGTCCTCTTCATCCGATTGTGCTCGGTGAATGCAATCTTCGCCGTCGGCCCACCTATTGGCGATGTCCATGAGGTGGTCGAGTGTTTTGGGCTTGACGCGCCCAAGTTCCTCCTTGAAGTCTTGGCGCTTGACGCCGTCCCTGAAGGCGTCGATGGCCCTCTCTTCAGAGATGTGTGCTGTGGAGTTCTTGGTGTTGGACCAGCGTAGTATGTACGAGCGAATAGATTCACCCATTCTCTGAGTGCAGGCCCGCAACTCTTCGATTGAGGCGGGCCTCTTGCTGGTGCCCTTGAAATTTCGGATGAAGCTGTAAGCTAGCTCCTCCCAACTTCGGATGTATCCTGGTGATATGCTACTGAGCCAGATCCGTGCCGCGCCTGTCAGCTGCAGCTGAAGGCATTGCATGGCGGTTTCTTTGCTACCACCATGCAGCTTGACGGATGACAGATGATCACTGAGCCAGGCTTTTGGATCTTGCGTGCCGTCGAACTTCGGAGTATCCGAAGGAAGCTTGAAATTGCGTGGCATCCGTGTTTGCCAAACAGATCTGCTGAAGCATCGGGCTCCATAGAGTTCTCCTTCGTCTTCGTCCATCTCGGATTCAGACGAGCATGCACGTTTGGCTCGCACTTTGTCGATTTTGCGCTGTAGTCGCGTTTGTGGTGACGCGAGCTCTTCTTCCTTCGAGGAAGGTCGTGTTCCTCTTCATCTTCGGATGAAGGGGTGGGGCTCCGGTCATGCCTGGCCGGAGCTTTCTTCTTTGGCTCCGCAGGAGCGTCTTGGTGGAGCGCAGCTCCGACAAGTCCGAGTCCGGTGAGTGCGGACTTATGCATGGCTCTTTTCGGGTCCCCCTCCGGAGGTGGGTGGGCCGCGAGATACGCAGTGGCTGCCATGATCACAGCTTGCGGCGTCTTCGGGATGACGTTGCCGTCAGCGTCCATCTCCATGAACGATGTGTGGAGAGTTTGGGTCACGTCACGGCGCTCCTTGGGATCCATGTTCTCCACCCGAGAGCGGTGCTTGTTTCCTTGGTTTCCGTTCGTGCTAGAGCCGGGGGCCATGGCAGAGAGCGCAGCTCATCGCGCACTGGACTCAGAGGCTGCTTGCTTGCGTTTGTCAAGTGTTTCCTGCATCTTGAATTGCTTCTTGTGCTCCTCGATGAGGAGGAAGTGGTATGCCATCAGTAGTTCACGCGAGGCGTCTGCAGGTAGGACTATGTCGCCTGCTACGGCGTGGCGTGCATGGACCCATCCTTCTTTGCTAAGTTGGATGACGTGGCCGTTGGTTTCCTCGTCGGGTGGGGGGGACTGGCTTCTCCTGTTCCTGCCGTTTCCGCCGTTTCTGCCCTGCGGGTTGGGCGTTTGCTGCTCCACGTCGCTCTGGATGACTACGGCGCTTTGGTAGCGCTCGTAGATTGGTCCGCTTCTGCCGCAGCTTTCGGATCCGGAACCGTAGGTCCCTTCATCCGAAGGTGGATCACACAGATCGGAGTTGCAGCTGCTGCTATCGTAGAACTCATCTGTTGATGATGATGTGCGTAGCACAAGGTGTGGAGCCCACGAGGTGGGCCTGATTGATGGTAGGGCACCCGCTCAGGGAGGCAGAGGGTACCAGTCTCACCCACCTGGAAGCAGAAGCTTCCGAATAGGATCTCGAGTCCGTCGCCTACGGGCTCGAAATCTTTCATGGTGGCCGGCGAGTGGGCGGTGAAGTCGAAAGCGCCGAAGAGGAGGTGACTCTCCGTCGCCACAGAGTTGTAGATCGATCGGGTCGGGACCGTCACGACCGCACAATCAACAGCCCCAGTTCCCACAGACGGCGCCAATTGACGAGGTTTAATCTCATCAATGCCCATTGTTATGGACTTGGGTTTTGGAGAAGATGGGGATGCTGGAGATCGTGGAACGGTTAGCAAACAAGCAACACGGGGACACGAGGTTTACCCAGGTTCAGGCCCCAAGAGGGAAAACCCTACTCCTGCTTGTCTGCTCTTGATTACGGCGGAACCGAAGGTTACAAGGTGCGCATATTCGATCTGGCATGGAGGTGGTATGCAAAAGTACGAGTCGAGAGATCTAGGTCGTGCCCTCCTGGCCTTTATATAGACTTAGGCAGGTCCCGGGCATAGACCTAGTCGGTTACAAGTTCTAGGGTTTTACCCCTTTGAATTTCATATCTACGCTAGTCTTGCTCTCCAAGGATCCGAAGGCGTCATGGGCCTTGGCCACCCGAAAATCTTCATGGGCCGGCGTACGTCTGCCGTGGGCCTTCCTTGGGCTGGACCAGGTATGCTGATGTCACGCACCCGTAGGGTACAACCATGTCAACATGTTCCATGAACAAGAGACCGTTGTTTTATCCCTAGTAGCAACAACACATCTACAACCGAAGAGATTTCTGTCACTTCCCTTGGAAACTAGAGGCATGAACCCACTATCGAGCATAAATACCGCCTCTTGGAGTCACTAGCAACTACTTGGCCAAGATAACCACTAGCAACGGAGAGCATGCAAGATCACAAACAACATAGACATGATAGAATCATAAAGACAAAACCATTAATCAAGCCAACATAGTAATCTCAATATCTATCAAATCCCCGCAAACACAACATGCATGATTACAAATAGATTAGATCTTGATCATGAACGGAGCTCACAAGATCTATACATGAAAGCACAAAGTAGGAGATACAACCATCTAGCTACTACATGGACCCATAGTCCAAGGTGGAACTACTCACGAATCATAACGGAGATAAGGCCTCCAGGATGATCTCCCCTCCGGCAGGGTGCCAGGAAGAGCTTCAGATCCCCCCGATCTAGGGACAATGGTGGCGGCAGCTACAGACGGTTTCATGGATTTTTGATCGGGTACTCAGGGTTTCTGCATCGGGGGCTTCTTATAGGCGAAGGGGGAGACCGAGGCGGCGGCCAGAGGGGGCAAACCCAACCCAGGCATGGGGTAGGGCCCACCCATGCCTAGGGTGGTTTAGCCGCCCTGGCATGCCTCCTCGTCTCTCCTCTGGACTTCTTGTTCCCCACGGAAAGTTATTGACTTTGGCGTTTGTCCCATCCAATTCCGAGAATATTTCTTTACTAACTTTTCTGAAACCAAAAACAGCAGAAAACAGGCATCTGGCACTGTTGCAACTTGTTAATATGTTAGTACCAGAAAACCTGTAAAAAGCGCCTCAAAGTGTAGATAATCAAAGCAAAGTAGGTACTAAACAAGCATGGAGCATCAAAAATTATAGATACGTTTCCAACGTATCAGCATCCCCAAGCTTAACTCCTGCTCGTCCTCAAGTAGGTAAGTGAGAAAAGAATAATTTTTGAGGTGACATGCACCCTCACAATAAAGATCCAACCATTTGCAAGCATTGAAAGCTGGGATCAAAGAACTCTAAACATGTGCATGAAAGACAAAGTTCTAACAATAGGACATAGTAACTATGCATGTAACATGGCAAGCTACAAACAAAGATCATGAATAACATGCATTAAAAAACGTTTGTTTGTTTCACATGCATAAATCATAGCATAGTGACAATCAGCTTGTCCCTCATAGAGTAGCAATATAATGCATAGGACACCTGCAAAGTTCACAAGGGTGACTAGAAGCAAGTAGCACAAGAGCAAGTAATAACACAATATGCATCAATTAATAAGCTTTGGAACACTGCACACATAATGACAACTATGCTCTCTTAATGGTGCCTAAAGGTAGAAGGTGGAGACTCAATAATGGTGGAAGAAAGGCCTTTTTATAAAGTAAGCAGTGATTACAAGTTTCAAAAAGAGCTTCCAAAAATTATGGTAATTGTTAGCTTTCAGCCCTCATTGCCCCTATCATAAGCATCTTGAAGTGGTTAAGGTTAAAGTGGCAAAGCTGGAGTATATGCTTGACAAAGTATAAGTTGTCAATCTCATGCCCCTTGAATACGAGGGCCACATCTCATGCATACTCAACTTTGGGTCCAAGTAAGTTCTTGTCACTATAAGTATTTGCATGTCATTGAGAACCGCCAACCGGGTACCCCTTGCACATGGTACAGGAGCTTTCCCATAACCAAAATGACAAGGCATGCAAACAATGAGCATCTCAGCAATCTTTTTATTTACCATATGCATAGCTTTTTATTGAGGATGCTTCATAGATAGCTCATTATGGTGATGCTTCAAGTTTCCACCATGATTAAGCATGGCTTAGGCTCGCAGCCCAGACGTTTCTCTAACACAGGATACAAACTCCATGGACTTACAAGTTCCCTCTTTATTTCACACCAGTGACATCCATAGACAAAAGAACATGATATCAACCGAGTAAAACAAGGTACAAGTGCAATGTTGAAAATGTTCCCTGTGACAGCATGGTTCTGCTAATTCCAACTTATAAGTGCAAGGATATACAACAAAGTTGTCACAATGGTTCAAGTTTATTAGGGGCAAAGAATAAAGTGTGTCATCAAGTTCGTGAGGGTTTTAATCACTAAGTTTTCACATAAAAAATAGTTTTTAATTGGAAGATAGTTGAAAACAAGAATATACTTGGAATGATGTAACACACCATGCATAGGAGTTTATAGTGGACACTTTGGAATAACTTGGTTTCTTGGGAGTTGGAAGCATGAGTAGAGCTTACTCATACAAGTGGAGGCTAGCAAAATACTGGGAGCAACCAACTAAGAGAGCAATAATGGCCATAATCATGCAATGCAACAAAGCATACTAATCAAAGCAAAGAGTGGTACTACAAGTCAAGGACTAAATGATCATAGAGGCCAATGGTGACTTGTCATACTCATAACATGGTGTGAGCATGTGCTAAGTCAACCCAAGCAAAACATCAAAGGAGAATACCACTATACTATGCTTTTTCATGCTAAAACAACGCATAATTTCTTCAAGGCATACTAAGCAATCCCAATTGTTTGGAACAAGACATGCTACAGCAATAATCACTAAGCATAAAGTCAAAACAACACCTAGCATGTCATGCTAAAGTCTAAGTCACAGTCAATTCAAGCTCCTCTTGCACTTCAAGCAAGAACTTACTACTCCTTTCCAAACACCAAGCAAACTTATTTGCAAAACAACACAGCAAGAATGGGGGTCCAAACTACTAAAGCAAACTAAACAAACTAAGCAAAGCAAACGAAAACTAAGACGCTCCAAGAACAACACAACCGTGCATGAAACAATAAAAACGAAGTGTCTAGTCAAACCTGAGCTTTTTATTGATGAAGAAGGGGATGCCTTGGGCATCCCCAAGATTTGACGCTTGTACCTCTTGGATATTTCTTGGGGTGGCACCATGGTGGCATCCCCAAGATTGATCTTTTGTCCATTCTTCATCTAATTGCATCATTCTCTCTTTACACCTGAAATTTTTCCTTCACACAAAACTTCACACAATCTTCATTAGCAACATTAGCTTATTCAAAAGATATTAGGCCACTGGAAAAGATTTGGAACATCAAAGATTTTCACTAAAAACACAAGCTACTGTAGTAACTCATTCAAAGAAACTCAATTTACCTGAAGAGAGCTCAAAAAGAAATCAATAAGAAGCAAATGCAAATAATGGCAGAAATCTGTCAAAACAGACCAGCAGGTAGAAACTATTTTTTCGAACATCTTCTGTTGCTCAAATCAAAAAGTGTTGAACTAACAAAAGTTATCTAACATACTAGGGGATTTATTCGTATATTTTTAGCTCAATCCAAGTTACAGAGCCTCCTCACGAAATATTTTGGTGGAGGACAGAAATCTGTTTCGGGACATCAACTCCCTAAATCTTACTTCCCTCTCATTACAGGTCATTCTTGGCACAAAAAGCAAACAAAAAAGGATAAGAAGAGGTCATTATAGAAGTAATAACTTCCAAGACTCAATGAAACTCTTGGGTTATCTCCCAAAAAGTACTTTTATTTAACGCCTTTAAGTTAGGCACAAGAAGCAAGAAGAATCAAGTATTTTCAAATGAAGAAGCATTAACATCAAATCTTGCTTTCAAAGGGGGATCAAAAAGCAACTTCTCTATCCTCATAGGGAAGTATTCAATATCTTTCTTAAATGGAAAATGATATTTAATGGTGCCTTCTTTCATATCAATGATAGCACCAACTGTTCTAAGAAAAGGTCTTCCCAAAGTAATAGGACAAGAAGCATTGTATTCAACATCCAAAACATAGAAATCAACAGGGACATAAGCATTGTTAACAATAATGATAACATCATTAATACTCCCCATGAGTTTCTTCTTAGCATTATCATTGAGTGGGACATTCAAATAACAATCTTCTAATGGTGGCAAATCAAGCATTTTATAAATCTTCCTAGGCATAATAGAGACACTAGAACCAAGATCACATGAAGCTTTGAGATCAAAGTCATTCACTTGCATATTAATAATGGGTTCCCAACTATCTTCTACTTTCCTAGGAATAGAAGCTTTGTGTTTTAGCTTCTCTTCCTTAATCTTAACAAGATCATCTGTAATGTGTTTGGTGAAAGCAACATGCATATCACTAGCATCAGGACTTCTAGCAAGCTTTTGCAAGAACATAATCACTTCAGAAATATTGCAACCATCAATATCAAAGTCAAACTTAGCATCACTAGTGGTAGGCATAGTAGGAGGAGGAATAGGGGCTACTTGTGGTTTAGTGGTGATGGTTCACACACTATTGTTTCTATCAATTTCAGCTTCCCTTTCCCACTTAGGATGAAGTTGAGCTAACAACCTAACATTTTCATCAATAGTAACTTGTATGGCATGAGTAGTACGAAAGGTGTTTTCCCTAGTTTTAGGTTTAGCAACCATTTTATTAACCAAGGAAGTTTGAGTTTCAGACAAAGAGGATATATTTTTCTCAACAGTAAAAAGCTTTTCCTCTATAGTCTTATTGAAAATGCTTTGTTTACAAATAAAGTCCTTGAGCATGACTTCAAGTTCAGAGGGGGCACTTCTAGCATTATTTTAAGAGTTTCCATAGGAATTGCCATTATTAGGAGGATAAGGCCTATAATTGTTGTTGCTACCAAAATTATTCCTATAGGCATTGTTGTTGAAATTGTTGTTTCTAATGAAGTTCACATCAACTTGCTCTTCTTGAGCAATCAAAGAGGCTAAGGGAACACTATTAGGATCTATAGGAGATTTCCCATTAACAAGCATAGCCATAATAAGATCAATCTTTTCACTCAAAGAGGAAGTTTCCTCAATAGAATTTACCTTCTTACCATGTGGAGCTCTCTCAACGTGCCATTCAGAGTAGTTAACCATCATATTATCAAGGAGCCTTGTTGCAACACCCAAAGTGAGGCCCATGAAGGTACCTCCAGCAACAGAATCCAACAGGTTTCTTGAGGAGAAGTTCAAACCTACATAAAAAGTCTGGATAATCATCCAAGCAGCGAGTCCATGAGTAGGGCAATTTTTAACCAAAGATTTCATTCTTTCCCAAGCAGGAGCAACATGTTCACTATCAAGCTGTTTAAATTTCATAATGTCACTTCTCATAGCAATAATCTTAGCAGGAGGATAGTACTTTCCAATAAAAGCATCTTTGCACTTAGTCCAAGAATCAATACTATTTTTAGGCAAAGATAGCAACCATTCTTTAGCTTTTCCCCTCAAGGAGAAAGGAAAAAGCCTGAGCTTAATAATATCTCGATATATATCCTTATACTTTTGCATCTCACAAAGTCCAGCAAAGCTATTAAGATGGACAGTAGGATCATCAGAACCAGCACCAGAAAATTTCTCTCTCATCACAAGATTCAACAAAGAAGGCTTAATTTCATAAAAGGTAGCATCAGGAGCAGGTGGAGCAATAGGAGTGCTTAGGAAATCATTATTGTTGGTGCTAGTGAAGTCACACAACTTGGTGTTCTCAGCGGAGTTTATTTTGGCAAAGGTGGGCAAGCCAAAAACAGCAGCAGCAGCTAGAGCAGGAACTAATTTTTTTGTGTTTTTGAATAAGGCAGGCAAACCAAACTAGACTATTTTTTGGGTTTTTTGAAAAGAGGAAAACAAAACCAAGCAAAAGAAACAAAGCAAACTAAAAACAAAGTAAAGAGAAAGGAAGTGAAGGACTCCCCTAGTGAAGACGTCCTTAGCCTCCCCGGCAACGGTGCCAGAAATCTTGTGTTGGATGGCTGTTGACGAGGGAGCTTATTCTTCTTTAAGTCCCCGGCAACGGCGCCAGAAAACTTGTTGATGACTCCTTGATGGCGCCAGAAAACTTGGTGCTTGATGTGGAGTCTTGTTGGGAACCCCAAGAGCAAGGTGTGAAGATCACATCAACAAGTCTTCCCTCAGTAGAGACCGAGGTTATCGAACTAGAAGGAGGAAGGAAACGTCACACAGGTGTTGCAAGCAACGCGGAGACCTGCACAACACAAACTCAAGACTTTGCCCCAACGAAACAGTGAGGTTGTCGAGCTCACCGGTTTGCTATAACAAAGGATTAAACATATGGTGTGGAAGGTAATGGTTTGCAGCAAGTAAACAGGTAACAGTGGAAGATGTATTAATGGTAAAGATTGGACCGGGGTCCATAGTTCACTAGAGGTGCTCTCCTTAGATAAACAACATGGCATGAAGGGTAAACAAATTACAGCGGGGCAATTGATAGGAACTGAGCAAGGCATAACAATGCAATTACTAGCCAGAAAGATCCTATGAGGTTGATTGGGCAATACAACAATATACATAGACCGTCATCCAACTGCATCTATGACTAGAAGTCCACCTTCAGGTTATCATCCGAACCCCCTCCAGTATTAAGTTGCAAGCAACAGACAACTGCTTTAAGCAATGTGTGTAAGGTAAACAGTCCACATGTTCCATGAACAAGAGACCGTTGTTTTCTCCCTAGTAGCAACATCACATCTACAACCGAAGAGATTTGTGTCACTTCCCTTGGAAACTAGAGGCATGAACCCACTATCGAGCATAAATTCCCCTTCTTGGAGTCACTAGCAACTACTTGGCCAAGATAACCACTAGCAACGGAGAGCATGCAAGATCACAAACAACACAGACATGATAGAATCATAAAGACAAAACCATTAATCAAGCCAACATAATAATCTCAATATCCATCGGATCCCCGCAAACACAACATGCATGATTACAAATAGATTAGATCTTGATTATGAACGGAGCTCACAAGATCTATACATGAAGGCACAAAGTAGGAGATACAACCATCTAGCTACTACATGGACCCATAGTCCAAGGTGGAACTACTCACGAATCATACCGGAGAGAAGTCCTCCGGGATAATCTCCCCTCCGCCAGGGTACCGGGAAGAGCTTCAGATCCCCCCGATCTAGGGATGATGGTGGCGGCGGCTACATACGGTTTCATGGATTTCTGATCGGGTACTCAGGGTTTCTGCATTGGGGGCTTCTTATAGGCGAAGGGGGAGACCGAGGCGGCGGCCAGAGGAGGCAAACCCTACCCAGGCGCGGGGTAGGGCCCACCCGCGCCTAGGGGGGTTTAGCCGCCCTGGCATGCCTCCTCGTCTCTCCTCTAGACTTCTTGTTTCCCACGGAAAGTTATTGACTTTGGCGTTTGTCCCGTCCAATTCCGAGAATATTTCTTTACTAACTTTTCTAAAACCAAAAACAGCAGAAGACAGACATCTGGCACTGTTGCAACTTGTTAATAGGTTAGTACTAGAAAACATGTAAAAATCACCTCAAAGTGTATACAAGTAAAGCAAAGTAGATACTAAACAAGCATGGAGCATCAAAAATTATAGATACATTTCCAACGTATTAGTGCATGACAGCGACTGGCGGTGGTGCACGATGACACGAGGTGGTAGCTCGGTACCGAAAGCAAACGAATCAATAGAGGATAGTAGTGTGTTCAGCAGCTCACTAGGAAGCTCGTGGAAGGTTCGGTGAAGAAAATCGTGGTTGGAATCGAGGTGGACGACGGTGGCCGGACTTCGGGCAGGAGGTATCAATCCGGGCGTCTGGGCTTCCATAGCTTCCACGAGAAGGGGCAATCGGACGAGAAGATCACGGCGGTCACCAGAGTGGTCTCAGATAAGGAAGGGGAGGTTAGGAATGATGATTTCTCTGGAACTCCGGAGAGCTAGGGTTTCAGCCAGAAGTGGAAATTCGAGAGAAAGAAGGGGAATTGAGGTCTAGGGTTCTTTGATGGTGGCACTGAGGTTTTTATAGACGATGATAATTGGCGGCATGAATCTGGATGGAGGCGAATGTCACGACGCCATGGCGGACGACGGCGATGCAGACATGTAGCTTCTTGTGACGTCAAGAGGAAGACGACGACACATGTTTTGCGGAAAACCCCCTTGCACATCTTCACTCTTAACCCACAGTCCCTCCCCTGGTCCCACCAGTCAGCCAGAGAGGGAGATGCCTCGCTGCCTCACTGGGCTGATAATGGGTTGCTGCTAGGTGCACCTGGCGGTAGATACAAGAGGAGAAAATCTAGTCCGACCTACTGGCTCGAGGCAGGTCTTTTCTTTTCTTTTCTATTTTCTGTTTTAGTAAGTTGTTTTCAATTTGAATTTCCACATGTTTAAAATAGCATAACTTATGTATAGTATTTCAAATATTCCAAAGGCAATTATACTAGTCGGTTGCCCTAATCATGTTGGTATATTTCAATACTCATTAATATATAGGAATTATTGATTCAATAAAGTAAATAGGAATTATGGTTTTAAGAATTCATTTATTATATGAAAGTCTTATACAAATGTTCTTATTTTCACCATGATAATTGTAATGATAATAAATTAAGTTGGTGAATGATATGCATGGAATATATTCATCCTTGGCACCATTTATTAACCATTTTATATAGTGGTTTTAAAGTCTAGGTTTCTTAAAGTTTGAAACTTTCTTTACTCAATTTCCTCAGAAATGCTATTCATAACTATCCTATTTACCCTCAAAGTAAGCATGGTTATTTTCTTAACTAATGGTTCATTACCATCTGAAGTGTGATTATTGTCTTGGTAGAATTTATCATATAAGGATTTGTAACAAGAATTACTTAAGTGATCAAGATGGTTTAGTGTCATGTAGTAAGATAGGGTTTTAAGCTACAAATACTTACTATAAGTGTTATGTGATTTAATATACTTATATCCTTTTATAGATGTGGAAAAAGATTAAGGGTGAAGACATATTGTCTTCAGGTTTGTGATCCTGAATGATATCATCAACTCAAACAAAATAGTAGGGTTATTATTTAGGCTGGCTTATGAGAAAGAGTTCATAATTATGGTTTATAAGCACATATGATTTTAATGTTTTGAAGTGAAAAAGATGTGCTTAAGTGATTTGCTATAGAGAAGTATTCTTACAAGCCATTGGGGAATAGGATGATGGATCAAACATATGCGATGGATATTAAGTTTGGTTATAGAATTAAGGTTGAATGCTTACCAAGAATTCCTATCTTCCATACTTCATAATTTTTGACTTATAATTAAGGAATTCCTTTCCTAGATATACTAACTTCACATCTATCATCATGTATTGACATGATGATCTTTACTACTTATAATTTTACCAATAACTTCTCCTTCTAAATCTCTTTGTAAATCCAATGAGCTTGACACTAAAGCTCTATATGATCTCCTCATAGAGATAACTTCCCACTTCTAGTATGCTTCTAATGAATTCAATTCCATTTGAATGATTACTCTCTTACTTCATAAATTAATTTCTCAATTATAAATCTCAGAAGCTTGTCACTAAAGCTTTTCATAATCTTATCATATCTTTACATGGTTATATCAACTACTCTACTAATGATAACCTCCAATTCAACAAGTAGTTACTTCTAACTCCATTTATACTCTTCCTTTATTATCCATCACTAATATTACTCCAATAGATGTATATATCAAATTCTACTTTACTCAAGTGCTTATTATCCTGTAAGAGGAATAATACTACTTTTAAAACTCAAGGTTGTTCTAGCATTATCTTAGTCATACTATCTTATCTTTAGTTACCTCAGTAACTCAGATTCCAACTTCACACTATATTAATGTGACTTGTCATGACTAACCTAGGATACCATATCTATACTTAGGGTTTAATCATGTTTTATCCACCAATGTCACTTATACATCATATAATCAATCACTCTTAGTGACTTAAGCATGATCATTATAATCCTTTGATCATTTATGGCTTAGGTTTCCAGTTGGCTAATCAAGGCTTTTATCAATACAACATTATAGTTGTACTATAATTATCTTCTTAGTATTTCCATTTGACTAAGATATATTATTCATTGACTATGCCTACTTGATCCAATAGGATTACTCCTGGGTAACTATCTTCAGAATTCATCCTTATGATCCTCTTTGTTACCACATATATCTTTATTTCAGATAACTCTTCTATCCATTTAGGAGAGAGTTAACTCCATCAATTATCATATTTATTTGATTCTATTCAAACACTCCCATTCAATGGACACTCCCATTCAATGGATGATATCTAAAACTAGCATTACTACTTACCTCTTATTACTTCTTTCTCTAAAGGCTTTAGAGTGAATGCTATGATAAGAACAAGAGTTGATAGATCAAGAATTAATAGGCTAAGAATTGATGAATCAATAGTTGATTACTCAACATTGATGAACAACAGATATTAGGATATGGTTCAATAAAGATGATAGGAATTGATTTGGAAAGAAAGATATGTGGTGAAGGTTCTTGACTTGATTTCCTTCCTATCGTGGGAATGACCACGACAGATGCTGCAATCGGCAGCGAGTAGTAGAACATGGGGCAAGGGCGGCTAGCCATCTGCGGTGCGAGATGAGGGCGGAGACACAAGGATTTACCCAGGTTCGGCCCCCGGAGGGTAAAGACCTACTCCTGCTGGATTGTATTATGGTGGAAGTACAATGGGGCGAGCTCGGCGGCTAGGCAGCGAGTCGCTTGGGTTGATGATGGAACGTGTCCTCTACTCGCCCTTTAGGGAGGTTTATATAGATTCACCCTCCTAGGGTTTACAGATCTCAACCGAATCAGTTAAGGTTCCAGTAATCGTTTAACCTAATCCGACTGGGCCTATCTACGCTTCTGGGCCTTCAGCCTCCAGTCGCTTGAGTCCACGCTAGGTCGTGATCCGGCCGTTATTATCGCAGCCACTCGCAGTACCGGGCGGTCAGAATCGTCCTGCTGGGTATACCCCGGTAGGCATATCCCCATCAGTAGTCCCCGAGGCCGTCGTTGATTGGTCGCAGGTGATCGCTGGCAGTCGGTGTATACGGCTCCAATGCGGACGCCCAGTCGAATCGGCGGCGGACTCCTGAATAAAGGAAAAAAAACAGTTATTCTAGTCGCAGTAACGGCGACCAATTGGGTCGTAGCTCGGCGAACGGGTCGGCAAATATTCAATCACTGTTGTAGTGATTGGGTCGGCGAACAAGCAAGTCACGCGGAGCGATGAGTCGAGAGGATGAAGTTGGACCGTCAAGTGGGGTCAAAACTAGCCGTTGGAGTAATCCAACGGTAACTTTCGGCGTAATCACCGTGCAGTAACGGCTTCCGAAATTGGCGGGTAACAACCGCTATATAAGGGGAATGACGGGCGAGCGGGGAAACACTCCTTCATCTTTCCTCCGACCTCTCCCATCTCCGTTTCCACTCCGCATCGCGATCCAACCGATCCAGAGAGCCCCGACCTCCGCAAATCTTTCAACCAATGACCCCCTCCACCGAACCATGGGGTCGATCCAAGTGCATCACGGCGCTATTGGCGTCTTTCGAAGAGGCCGGGATCCTACGCGCCGGCAGGTGGCGCATCCCCGCGGCCGGAGAGGTGACTGCGGACCCGTGCGAGGGAGAATTCGTTTGCTTCCCTAGCCACCTGGAGCGGGGGCTGGGGTTTCCCACTTCTCTATTCTTCCGGCGGTTCTGCGCCTTCTACGGGATCCAGCCATCGGACCTGGGCCCGCATAGCATCGAGCAGCTCGCCATTTTCATGGCATTCTGCGAGTGCTATCTGGGCTGCAGGCCTTACTTCCCCCTGTGGCAAGATCTATTCCATGGGAGGATTAGTCGCGAAGAATCAGGCGGCCCGATGCTAGCAGCGGGTGGCCTGACGTTTCAACTGAAGTCGAAGGCGTCCTTCTTCGACGTCTTTGCCAAGGCGGCAAGCGAGTGGAAGAAATCCTGGTTCTACGTTACCGAGGCGACTCTAGATGGCGAGGTGGCGCTTCCAAAGTACTCCGCCAACCGGCCTGAACCGCGTCGGCTCCAGGCCGGCAAGCTCCCGCTGAGCCAGCGGATGGTTGTCGACGAAATGTTGCAAACCATCTGCGGCCTGAAGAAGAAGGGCCTCCAAACCATCAATCTTTACAACTGCTGGCTCGGGCGGCGGCTCGTGCCTTTGGCCGCCGCGACCATTATATGTACAAGTACGCGGGCAGGGATGACCCAACCAAATCCTGCCTCGTCGAATGGAAGCTCGAGGACTATATCCTGGCTCTGAAGAAGATCACCCAGGCGGCATACCTGGACGCGAAGGCCGGGGTCGCCCCCTACACCGCAAGGCGCCTAGCTCCAACGGTAAGTCACCATTGTTGTCGCCATTCGCAGTCGTAGATGATGCAGTCGCGGTTATGCTGATGTTGTTTCGTCTTTACTGTAGCTGTTCCAAGTGGTGGAAGGATGGCTCCCACCCGCAGATGACGAAAACTCGAGCTCGTCAGTTCGGGACGGGAGCGAATCGCCACCCGCCAGAGGCGACGTCGGGAGCGACGTGGGTGATGACGACGATGATGACGAAGACGAGCCCGTGGAGGACACCGCTCCGATGGTTCACAAAACTCACGGGCAACATCAGCGCGAGCTCGAGGCGAGTAAGAGCCTCGAACGTCACGATAATGATGACGATGAGCTCCCCGAGCACACCTCGTGTCGTGAGGCTACGCTGTCGAAGAAGAATAAGAAGGAGGTGAAGGCTCCGCCAAGGAGGAAGATGAAGTCGGCGAAGCAGGCGTCTCCGCCTTGCTCTGCGACTAGATCTGATGCCAGCAGCTCGGCTAAGGGTGAAGCGGCGCACCCGACGGCAACACCGACAGCCGCTGTCCTCCTGGATGAGGTACCTCTGGCCTCGCTTCCTCCCCCCGTTTGCCCCGGTCTCTTGGTTGGGGGATATTCCAGCCGCAGCGGCTTCGCCTCCTAGGAGAACTCCCGCAGATGTCGTCATGGAGGCTCCTGCCGCGGCCTCGTCTTCGAAGAGGCCCTCCGTGTCTTGGGCACACAACGTGCTCGAGATGGGCCTCAGTCGGAAGCTGGGTCCCGAGCTAGAGAAGCCGGCCAGTATCCGCACGGGACTGTGGTTCATACCAGTCGCCAAGTAAGTTTTGTTCATCTGCTTGCCTTCCGTTGTACTCGAACAATCTTGCTCATATCGTTATTTCATAGGACTAGAGTTAAGAAGATCGTCCATCCTTCCGTGGCAAAGGTGCCGCCAATCGTCGCCGAGGAGGATCCCTCACGGAAGAGGAAAGCTGATGAAGTCGCTGCCCCCGCAGACAGTGCTAAGAAGGCGAAGGGTGACGATGTCGTCACGGTCTCTGACGACACGACGGTTTCTCCGAGTGATCCTCCGACTGCGGCGGAGGTGGCCTTGAAGGCCAAGGAGGATGTTTCCTCGCCTGGGATGGCCGAGCCGGCTCCTAGTGGCGCTGGAGCATCCGCCGCGACCTTCCCCCGCTTTATGGCCAAAGCAGCCACAGCGAGTGGCGCAATGCCAATGAGCCAGACACCTGGGGTCGTTGATACGGAGGTCGAGCAGCGTCGTGGACATACTCCAGCTCTGCTTGCATCTGTCGACGCGTTATAGCTTCACGGCATGCTGGGCGTAGCCATCCAGGTATGTCCAGTCCCCGAGGATCGGGCCACTAAATTTCAGTGGTCGGATCCTTTTATTTTTATTTGTAGTACCCAGTCCCCGAGTGCCTAGTCGCTAAATTTCAGCGGGTGGGCACTTAGGATTTTTTGATGTCCAGTCCCCGAGTGCCTAGTCGCTGAATTTCAGCGAGTGGGCACTTAGGATTCTATTGTTGTTGACTGTTTGATTTGTGCACAGGGCTTGCAGCGTGAATCAGCCGATCGGCTAGCTGCGAAGTGTCGCGTGGAGAAGGAACTTGTTGCCGTTCAAGAAACAAACAAGGGATTCCAGGCGATCGCTGCCAAGGCAGAGGAGGTCCGCCAGGGCCTTGTCCCGGCGGGTGAGCTGACGGCGGCTCAGTCTGCGTTGAGTACGGCTGAGAAGCGGATCGCTGATCTGGAGTGCGAGCTCAAGGAAGCGAAGGCGAAGTTCGGGCGGATGGGCGAAAGCAAAAGGTCTCTAACACCCTCGTTATTGGGCTGCAGAACGACTTGTCCTCGCTTCAAAGCTTCATCACGGGCCTCTGCCGTCCTTTAATTGGTAAACTTTCTGCCTCTGCCTATAGTAGCTGCATTATGTAATCGTCATTATACTCATTGCCGTCCTCTGTCCGCAGGCCGGATTATCGACATCTCGGAGGAGGCGTAGTTGTATGACACGCGACAGTGTGTGACCACTCTGGTCGACTCGGTCACGTTGTCCGCGGCTTGCATTCAGGCGTATCTTCAGGAGATATCACCTACGGAAGTGATTCCCAGCGATCTTGTCGAAGTATGGCGGTATCTGGAGAAGGCGCCATCAGTCGTCGAGTTCATGACGCGGTCGGCATTCCGGCGCGGGGCGGCGACGGCTCTCAGCCTTGGGCTTGCCCACTTCCTGAAGGACTTTGATCTTGATGACGTGACGAGTGGCTACCCCTCGTCGACGGGCTCGGTGGAGATCGCCGAGGTGCTGAAGCTGACGGACCGGGCCGTGGTGTACTCCGATCGCGTCTGGGCGATGGGCGACCTCCTCCCCTATCAAGAGACGACTGTTGCCCCCAACGATCCTGAGCCGCCGCATCGGGACTTCAAGGTCGAGCAGCCCTTCCGTGCGGCGATGGCGGGTGAGTTAACGACTTACCCATCGAACCCGTACACGCCCTTCATTCGCAACCGCAGGGGCGGCGGCGAGTCGCCGTCGAAGCCTGTGGAATAGAAACATTGTGCCCTAGGGCATTAGCAGCGATTAGCCATTGGGCTCAACTTGTATTTTGGAACGATGTTGTTCTGCTGTAATGAAACTTCGTATTATTTTGTGAATTGTTTCATAATTTTGATTGCTTATTGGACGAGTCCCCGAGCGCGTCCGCCCTTTTTATGGGGTTTACCTCGTTTGTTACGTGTTTGTGGTTTTGAATGTTTTGTCAGTTGTTATGTTATTGAGGTCGACTCGCCCGAGCTCGGAGAGCCAGTCGCAGGGTGACTCCCGTGAGTGCTCTTTACTTGACCGTTTTCCCTTGCGCGAACGAGGTCGGGTGGCCGAGTCCCCGAGCGTGGTACTTGGTGGTTCTAGTCGCAACTCCAGGGTGGGTGAGGACTTAGCGCGTTAGAGTAAGCGTGTCACTCCTGCCTGACCCGTGGGGTCAGTCGCATGGCGAGTCCCTGACACGCTCTCATGCTTGGCGTTTTCCCCTAATCGCTCGTGCTCGACTGGTCGTCAGTCCCCGAGCGTGGTACTTGGCCGTTCAAGTCGCTGTGCGGAGGATGCGGAGGACCTTGGTCGTTGTGAGGAACAAGATCAGTTGTCTTGGCTCGTTGAGCCAGTCGACCTAGGCGACTCCACTGGGGCTCCGGGTTGGCGTTTTTCGTGGACCTTACGAGTCCTAGGGTAACCCAGTGCCCTCGGAACGCACTACTTGGCCGTGCCAGTCGCTGAACAAAAGGTTGACTTCTGCGGTTAGCTTGACGCTGTTATTACGAGTGCGAGTGGCACAAGGTACGGAGAGTAGACGCAATTTGTGGTAAACGATCTATTTTTTTCATGGCAGGTAGAGAGTACATGTATGGAGTTCTAGGAGTAAAATTTCCGTAGTAAGTTTACGTTCCACGGTCGCTTGACGTCGAGTTTCCCGTCGCCTCGGACGTCGATGAGGTAGTAGGCGTCGTTGCCGAGGACTCGCCCGATGGCGAATGGTCCCTCCCAAGGGGGGGGGGGATAGCTTGTGCATGCCCTTCTTGTCCTGGATGAGGCGTAGCACCAGATCGCCTTCCTGGAACGTGCGAGTCCTTACTCGCCGGCTATGGTAGCAGCAGAGCCCTTATTGGTAGATGGCGGCGCGGGAGCAGGCCAGGTCGCGTGCCTCGTCGAGTTGGTCGACTCCATCCTGGCATGCAAGTTCGTTTGCGGCCTCCGTGTAGTGGACAACCCTGGGTGAGTCGTGTTCTAGGTCGGTGGGCATGACTGCCTCGGCACCGTACACCATGAAGAAGGGGGTGAATCCTGTCGACCTGTTAACGGAGGTGCGGATGCCCCAGATGACGGAGGGTAGCTCCTCGATCCAGAACCCGGCGGTGCGCTCGAGTGGTACTTGAAGCCGTGGCTTCAGGCCGTGGAGGATGCTCTGGTTGTCCCGTTCCGCCTGGCCATTGGACTCCGGGTGAGTGACTGAGGCGAGGTCGAGGCAGATGTGATGTTCTTCACAGAACTCGGCCATGGCTCCTTTGGCGAAGTTGGTGCCGTTGTCCGTGATGATGCTGTTTGGGAACCCGTAGCGATAGATGAGCTCGCGTAGGAACTTGGTGGCGGTCTTCCCGTCGCATTTCCGGACTGGCTTGGCCTCCACCCATTTTGTGAATTTGTCGACTGCGACCAGGAGGTGGGTGAAGCCCGAGGGGGCCTTTTTGAAAGGGCCTACCATGTCCATACCCCACACGGAGAACGGCCAGGTGATGGGGATTGTCTTGAGCGCCGAGCTCGGTACGTCGGTCTGGTTGGCGTACTTCTGGCACCCGACGCACCGCTGGATGATGTCGACAGCGTCTGCGTGTGCGGTTGGCCAGTAGAAACCGTGTCGCATGGCCTTTGCCACCAGAGAGCGGGCGCCGGCGTGGTGGCCGCAGTCGCCAGAGTGGATGTCATGGAGGATTTTGCGTCCTTCAGCGGGTTGGACGCAACGTTGGAACACGCCGGTCATGCTACGCTTGTGGAGCTCGCCGTCGATGATGACGAAGGATTTGCAGCGGCGTGCTATCAGCCGGGCGTCTGTTTTGTCTGCTGGCAAGGTGCCTCCTTCCAGGTAGGCGATGTACGACTTAGTCCAGTCCTCTGGCTCGGAGATGAGTGCGACCAGGGCTGCCTCTGGTTGCAGTGGGACTCCGATGTCGATCTCCCTTGGGGGAGAGATGAGAGTCTTGGTGATGGTGTCGAGGAAGACGCCGGTGGGTGGTGCGAGTCGAGCCGAGCCGATACGAGAGAGTGCGTCGGCCTCCTCGTTCTTCCGCCTGTCGATCCACTCGACGGAATAGCCTGCGAAGTGTCCGCCCAGCTTGTCTACTGCTTGGCGGTATGCCGCCATGGTGGGGGAAATGGCGTCGCAGGTGCCAGCGACTTGCCCAGCGACGAGGTTGGAGTCTCCATAGCAGCGTAGGCGGTTGACATTCATCTCCTTGGCGGCTCACATGCCGTGGAGTAGTGCCTCGTACTCGGCCATGTTGTTGGTGCAGGGGGTGAAGTCGAGGCAGAGGACGTAGCGTAGCTTGTCGCCCTTCGGAGAGGTTAGCACGATCCCTGCTCCTGCACCGTCCGCATTCTTGGAGCCGTCGAAGTGTAAACTCCAGTAGTGGAGGTATGGCAGCTTTTCTGGCTGCTGGGCCTCTTCCCAGTCGGCGATGAAGTCCGCGAGAACCTGCGACTTGATCGCTTTGCGCGACTCGTACTTGATGTTGTGGACGCCGATTTCGGCGGCCCACTTGGCGACTCGCCCGGTTGCCTCACGGTTGCGGATGATGTCCTGCAACGGTGCTGAGGAGACGACCGTTATCGGGTGCTCCTGGAAGTAGTGCGGCAGTCGCCGCTGCGCTCTGAAGACCGTGTATACCAGTTTCTGGTATTGCGGGTATCGCTGGCGCGACTCGGTGAGGACCTCGCTGATATAGTACACTGGTCGCTGTACTGCGCGTTCCTTTCCTTCCTCTGGTCGCTCGACGACCATGACGGCGCTGACGACGCGCTCGGAAGTCGTGACGTAGACCAGCATGGGTTCCTTGTCGACGGGGGCGGCGAGTAGCGGTGCTGCGAGTAGCACCTTCTTGAGGTCGCGGAGTGCGTCGTCCGCCTCCTTGTCCCACTGGAAGGTGGGGTTCTTGCGCATCAGGCGGTATAGGGGCATCGCCGCCTAATCGGGGATGAAGCGATCGAGAGCCGCGACCGCCCGCCAACTTCGACGCCGTCGTGCACTTTCGGTTTGCCGAGTTGAGCGATCGTGTCGATCTTGGTGGGATTCGCCTCGATCCCGCGCTTGGAGACGACGTATCCCAGTAGCTGCCCTGTTGGTACACCGAAGGTGCATTTGCCTGGGTTGAGCTTTATCTTGTATTTCCGCAGGTTGGCGAATGTTTCCGCCAGGTCGGCGAGTAGGTCGCCCTGGCAGGTGGACTTTAGTACCACGTCGTCGATGTAGACGTGGATATTGCGGCCAATTTGGCTCGCAAGGCACTCCTGCATACACCGCTGGTAGGTCGCCCCGGCGTTCTTGAGGCCGAAGCTCATGGCAGTGTAGCAGAAGGCTCCGAATGGCGTGATGAACGCTGTCTTCTCTTCGTCCTCAACGACCATTTTGATTTGGTTGTACCCAGAGTAGGCGTCGAGGAAGCATAGCGACTCCGAGCCCACGGTGGAGTCGATTATTTGGTCGATCCACGGGAGGAAGAATTGCTCCTTTGGGCAGACGCTGTTTAAGTTTGTGTAATCGATACACATCCTCCAGGTCCCATTTTTCTTCTCGACCAGGACTGGGTTTGCCAGCCACTTGGAGTATTTTATTGGCCGGATGAAGCCTGCAGCGAGGAGACGCTGCACCTCCTCGGCGATGGCTCAGCGGCGCTCTTCATTGAAGGGCCACAGCGACTGCTTGACGGGTCGCACTTTGGGGTCGGCTTGGAGTTTGTGCTCAGCAAGTTCCCTAGGGACACCAGGCATGTCAGAGGGCTTCCATGCGAAGATGTCCCTGTTCTCATAGAGGAACTCGATGAGCGCGCCTTCCTATGCTGGGCTCATGCCCGTCCCGATCGTCACCGTCTGACTGGAGTCGCCTGGGACCAGCTCGACGGTGCGGGTATGCGTTGTTGCTTCGAATGCTAAGGTGTTGCCACCCTCCGTGTTGGGCTTCTTGAGTATAGTGGGGTCGTCGTTGTTGACCCCGCTCACGTATTTGGCGAGCTCGTCGGCGTGGTTGGCCTCTGCCGCGATGATGGCGTCGGCGAGTTCGGCTCCTTTGGCTTCACACTCGGCGGCCATGTTGGGGTCGCCGTGGATGGTGATGACGCCACGCGGCCCGGGGAGCTTCATCGCGTTGTACGTGTAGTGGGGCGCCGCCATGAACTTGGCGAACCGCGCCCAGACGCAGCGGGTAGGGGCTGTCGAAGGGCACCAGTCAAGACGATCCGCCGGTGCGGAAGTTTGCCGGTGTCCAAGGTGACCGGCAGCGTGACCTTGCCGATTGGGTACGCCCGACCGGGACGCGATGCTGAACGTGGTGTAGGTCGTCTCGACCATCGACTGCGGGAGCCGCAGTCGCCTGACGGTGTCCAGGTATAGGAGGTTGATGGAGCTGCCGCCGTCCATCCCTGTCTTGGGGAGCCCGTAGTCTCCACCTTGGGCTTGACCACCGATGCGACTCGCCCGGGTACTGGCGCGTGGCGAGTGGTCCTGGCGGCTCCAGGTGATGGGTTTCTCCGACCAGTTGAGGAACTGGGGAACGTCCACCCGGGCCACCGCGTTGACGGCGATGGCACGGGCGATGACCTTCTTCTCGCGCTTCGTGTTGAAGCCTGTGAAGGTGTGGAGCAAGCCAGCCACGCTGCCGAATTTTCCACCGTTTGGCGGGTTGTTGTCGGGGTCTTCCCGCGCTCGCCGTGCCTTCTCGATCTCCTTGAGAGAGTGGCAATCGGCGGTCGTGTGCATGGCGGGCTTTCCTTCCCTGCTGTGAAATGCACAAGGTTGGTTAAGTAGGGCCGCAGGGTCGAACCTTGGTTTCGCCTTGTAGTTGTCGTCGTCGCGGCGTTGCCCCCCATCGCGGCGGAAACTCTTGGGCTCGCGCTGTGCGTGCCCAGCGTTGGCGACGAAGTCGACTCGCCCATCACTGCGGCACTTGCCGGTGAGGCGAGTGTTGCTGTAGCGTAGATCGGATCATCGTCCGTTGTCGTTGCCGCTCCTGCGGCGCTGTCCTCCCGACTCTTCGTCTGTTTCTTGATTTGGGTCTTCCTCGGCGTATCTTTTGGCGATCTCAAGGAGGTCCGGTATGTTGTCGAGTGTGCGGTATGCTCGGTTGAGCTTGGTGACCAGGGGCTCGTAACGGCACGAGGTCTTGAAGCAGTGGATTGCGGTGTCTGGATGGATACCGACCGCGTTGTACCACAGTTCTTGCCATCGTTGGACCCAGCTGCGGGTCGACTCGCGAGGTCCCTGGACGCATCGTTCCAGGTCCTCGATGGTGGTGGCGCGGGTGTATGAACCCTCGAAGTGCCAGACGAAGGCGTCGCGCATCTCTTCCCAGGAGTCGATTATATCCGTGGGGAGAGTGTTGATCCAATGCCTGCACGCCCCCTCCATCATCAGGGGGAGGTAGCGGGCTGCGAGTAGATCAGTGTGGCCGGCGATCCCCATTGCCATGAGGTAAGTATCCAGCCATACAGAGGGATCGTATGTGGGGTCGTACTTCTCTATTTCCTTCGGCGCTTTGAAGTTTGCCGGGTATCTTTCGCCTCGGATCATTGGTCCGAAGCACCGGGGCCCGAGTCGACTTAGCGACCCCCGCCGGGCCGCGGGCGGTTGGTTAGGTATGCCGCAGGTCGCCGTTGGCGGCGCCCAGCTTTGGTTGTTCATGATGTGGGTGCGCGTCGACGGTTAACCGCTGGCGGCGACGGTTGGTCGCCGGCCGGGGTCACAGGGAGAGTGCGCGTTAACGGGTCGATGTTGGAGCTGCAGTGGTTCGGGTGGCAGGCAGTTGAGGGTGTTTGCCGCCAAGGGATGGTCGCTTGAGGCCGCTCTACTGCCCGATGAACGCGAGTACATCCGACCCTGTGAGTCGACGCCTGCATTTTGTTGCTCGACCGCGTTTGCGAGCAAGGCCTTGACGTACCGGATCTGTAGGGCGCCGTCGCCAGTGGCCGTGATGTTGTCGCCGCTCGCCCGCCACGAGGTTGTCCATCGGGTGGAGAACAGTGGTAGGCCGTTCGCGTCTCGCTTCCCGTGAGGAGACCACGATCCGCAGCTGGTCCCCGGGGTGCGCGTTGGAGGTGGGCGCCATTCGCCGACCGGTAGGGGTCGGGCGCTTCCTCCTGGTGGCACGTTCTCGCAGATCGCGCGCTCGGCCGCGCGGGACGGGTCGTTCTCGTCGTCGAAGTTCAGGACGCGCCCCTGGACGGTGGGGTTCAGGCGTGACCTGATTCGTTGCTGGTGGTAGCGCGACAGCTCCTGCGCCGTCACCTGCTCGAGGCGAAATTTTTCGCGCTCGGCTTGCTCCTTGCGGACTGCTTCCGCCAGCTTTAGGCAGAGTTCCTCGACCTCCGTTGCCATCGCGTTGGGAGGGATCGGGGTGGAGAAGGGATCCTCCGGTGGGTCGGCGCCAGTTGCCATGTAGGTCGCGGCGTGGCGGCCGGTCCCGTCGCGGAGATCGGCGGAGTTTTCCGACCCGGAGTCGAAGTCGAAGATCCCAAGGATGGAAGGATCCTCGAAATCTCCGACATTGGAGACCTGGGTGATGGAGCCCGCGGGTGACGTGGTGATGATGGATCTGGCGAGTGACGCCGGGGTCGCCGAGTCGGCGTCGTCGTTGAGGGCCGCGTCGTCGTTGAGGGCCGCGTCTTCCGTGGCCGCGGTGGTTTCAACCACATCACTGTGGGCTGAGTCGTACTTGGAGGCGAGGCGGTGGATCGTGCGGACCTGACTCTCAGAGAGCCGGTCGCGCGGCGGCGACTCGCGGATGCGAGCTGAGTCCTCCGAGACGATGACGTCGGTGAGGCCGACGAAGAGACTGATCGTGCCAACCGGCAAGATCATGCTGTGCGTAACGGGTCGCGCCGTCGGGACGTAGCTGCTCGGCAAGATTTGGAGCATCTCGCCGATCGCTATCATGCGGCCGGTGGCGATCGACTTGTTGATGGGCAGATTGGATCTCGCCGCAGAACACCGGCCAGACCGGCCAGGCCCCACGATGGGCGCCACTATCATGGGAATGACCACGGCATATGCTGCAATCGGCAGCGAGTAATAGAACATGGGGCAAGGGCAGCCAGCCATCTGCGGTGCGAGATGAGGGCGGAGACACAAGGATTTACCCAGGTTCGGCCCCCCGGAGGGTAAAGACCTACTCCTGCTGGATTGTATTATGGTGGAAGTACAATGGGGCGAGCTCGGCGGCTAGGCAGCGAGTCGCTTGGGTGGATGATGGAACGTGTCCTCTACTCGCCCTTTAGGGAGGTTTATATAGACTCACCCCCCTAGGGTATACAGATCTCAACCGAATCAGTTAAGGTTCTAGTAATCGTTTAACCTAATCCGACTGGGCCTATCTACGCTTCTGGGCCTTCAGCCTCCAGTCGCTTGAGTCCACGCCAGGTCATGCTCTAGTCGCCGTTACTGCAGGGCCACTCGCAGGTACCTGGGCCAGTCGGAATCGTCCTGCTGGGTATACCCCGGTAGGAATATCCCCATCACTTCCTACTCAATAAGTGATAAGGAATTAGTATTTAAGAACTACCATGATGCTCATGGTAGGAATGGATAAGAATAAGCTAAGTCAAGGTTTGGTTATTGAATTCTTATTACTTGAGTTATATACTTAACTTGGTATTCATGAGTTGTTGTAACGAATACTATGATATGATCTCTTAAGGATCTGATATTAATCCTTAAGCAATGTGTGTTGGTTTAGTTTTATTACATTTGATCTACCTCATCTTTACCCAAAATAAGGTTTTAGCAAAGTTCATATTGAAACTTATCGCGGTCAACTTGATGATCTACTTCAATTCCATCAAGTTGAGAGAAGGTTCAATCACTTTGATAAGTTTTATTCAAAAGCGCGAAAATTATTCGGATTTTCTACGCATGAATGCAATACACACAGCTGAGTTTAGCTTATTGCAATTCACATGCAGGAGTTCGACTTGATAAGGCCTCCACGGCACGAGTCGAGCTACCCAGCATATACTAGGTTCGAATCCGAGGACTCGAGCTTGAGTAAGTTCTCTCTATTTTTACCCAAGAGCAATTATCTGGTCACAATTTGTCGAGAGCACAAGACGCATTAAGCCATCATCCCTATGATTAGTAAGCATCTAAAAACATGTAAGACACTGACTCGATGAACTTCCAGGTCAGTGGTTTCTTCTCGCATGATTTTCGACTATGACTACATAATACATGCCTTGTGACTTTGAGTCCCTACTCGAGTCTATGACTCGCCTAGTCACTCAAAGGCCTATTAACGTAGGTATAACTTATCGGGTACCCATTGTTAGTATACATCGTTCAGTCCAACTGAAAGCTCACATGATAGTTTGCTGGGAAACACAAAGCCCAAGATAAAACTAGCAGCTACGAAGCATAAGAAGCCCAGATTCACGTGGAACAAGAATAATACCAAGATTAGGGAACCCTAGGGTTCTCCTATAAACCTGTACTGACCCGGTCACGATTACCTAGGGCTTTTTTGCTAGCCCATTTTCTTATTTCTGGCATCTAGCAGGAAGAATTAAACCCCTTTTTTTGTGTTGGGTTGCATGTATTTCTCGCATGGCATGAGTCTTAAAGCAGCCCAAAACTTGGTCCGTTGGAAACGCCAAAATCGAGTGTTTCCATGAAGACAGGCCTTGGACGTGCAAACTTTGGCTCGCTGGGTGCAACAAGATAGGTAACCTGGCTTACTTAACATGGTTAACTTAATCCCCTCTGATCTACATAACGATGCGCCGATTTAAGATAAGCATCAACATTGTGATTCCATTCCACACCCAGTTCTTAGTTTCGTTGACCTTTTTAGGGCCCAATTTTGTGTTCATATTTATATGTATTTCAGACATATTTTCTCAAATTCATTGTACATAGGTGATCGTTTAAAATTTCCCTTCAGTGTAGCTTTGTCTTACCGTTTCACACAATTTTCGTGTTGTACGTTTTTTGTTTTGACATTTATAAATGAGTAGATCTAATTTTTTCTAATACACTATATGTTGATGTAGATCTATCGGTATAGGAATGTCAAAACAGAAAACTTATAACATGAAAGTCATGCGAAATGATGAATTGAAGCTTCCCTTCAAACGAAATTTCAAATGGTCAACTATGTGTGATGAATTTGAAAAAAAATCATTCAAATAAGATCTAAAAAGAAACACGACGTAGAGTTTCAAACACTTAACAAAATTACAAATCATTTGTGGGAATGGATTCATAACCTCGGGGAGCATATTTTCCATATAGACATTATCTCGAATGGAGGCATAGTTAGATAGATTAGAGGTGATTAAGATCAAATACGTTAGTTAAAGCCATAACGCTCCATTGTCTCCTGTTACATGCTCGAGCCAAACGTCAAGGCCTTTTTTTGCAGAAGCTAGAAAACGGGCTACCAATCAAGATGCCAAAGTTGGCCTAAGCCAAATCTCCTCCATACAGCTTTCACCGGGCCACGTAGCAAAAAGAGAAATATTGGCCCGGGCAAACAAATATGCCCCTGAGACCTAGCCTCTCATATAAAGGCTAGCAAGGGCCGCGGAGAGGACCCTCCAACTCACGCATAAGCTGTCCTAGTCAAGATCTAATCAACACCACCATAGCAATTTTGGCGACTTTGTAATCTTTATCAATAGTCAAGAACATACAAGCATGAGCCGGGTATTACCCTCTGGGGCCTGAACCTGGATAAACCTCGTCTTCTCCCTTATTTGTTAGCCGACGAATCTACCAGCCCACCTTCTTCCATAACCCAAGTTCATCACCCCATGTCAATAACCATTTATAAGAATTAATTATGATGGAATATAGCACAATAAACTACAAGTAATATAGATGCATTTCACATGCATCAAATCCCAAGAACCCGAAGCTTTTTTTGTTGGTTCCTATTTAACTTTACATTGGGACCCCTTGGTTTTTTCCTTGGCCGACCAAAGGAAAGCTCGCTCAAACTTGTTGATGTGGCTAGCTGTGCCCGGAGGGACGGCAAGAGCCGTCAAATGGTATATTGCTTGAGAGGCAAGCAAGAATTTGACAAGGGATAAACCTCTAGTATCAATGTTACTAGCTTTGTACATGCGCCTAGTTATCTACTAATTGTTGACTAATACCTATTGTAGACATATAACTTAAGGGTCAAATGATTGCACAAGCCGTGTCGAAAAATTGATCAACTCACAACATAGAAATAATATGAGAAGTTGCATCTACACAAATGACCACTGTCGCCCTTCATTAGGTAAAAGTCTACATTTCTGCACCCTACTAGTGGAGGTATCACTTGTGCACACATTACATCGATTCATGTCAAAATTATACCCCTATACAGTGGGAGCTTCATGCGCATTAGGAAACACAAATGCTTGGATGACACATGATATATTGTCGACCTAGGAATCAACCGCGCAGCTCAGGTGGAACAAGTGCATCCTGGTTAGAGCTAATAGTGCCTGGTGCACATTGTTGGCCATTTATTTCGGTAATAGCAGGTAACTCTATGCCGTCCTCTAGGAATTTCATTGCATCCTTCATGTAAGGACGTTGTTTCTCATCTGGTTGAGAGCAAGTGAGGCCCAAGACAATGACACGCTCCATCTGCGTCTTGTCAAAGACACCATCTAACTTCTCATCAGCAACCTCCACCATCCGGGGTTCTGCGCTACTTCTATACAACTCCATGACTTGCTCCCTGGTATTTCTACTTGCTATCTCTAGTAGAAGAATTCCAAAGCTGTAGACGTCAGACTTACGATTGAACTGGACTTTCCCATCCTTCATGCACTTTGGATCCATGTATCCGACTGTCCCTATAGCAGTTGTATATACTACTGTAATTTTTTTGCTGGCGACAATCTTTGATAGCCCGAAGTCAGCGAGCTTGGCGTTGAAATCATAATCCAGTAGTATGTTGCCTGGCTTGATATCTCTGTGCAGGATGGTTTTATTGCATTCGTGATGGAGATAACGAATTGCAGACCCGATGCCCTTAACTATTTGATACCTGTGAAATATAGTGTTAAGGAGTAAAGTGAAGTCTCAAGACATATATAACGGATTGCAGACCCGATTGGGAAATTCATACTTCTCCAAACTTACAAAGTATTGTGGATAAAGTATGTATTGTACAGTACTACCTCCTTCACGGTTTGCAGGGCGCTCTACAAAAATTTCACGGACCTAGGCGCAAACGTATTGGCTGAAAATTAGGTCTATTAATGAGTGGTTAAGGCGCATGCATTGGTGGGACTATTGCATGCATAGGAAGTTGGGAGGAAAGCTGCCACATTAATTAATAATTAATTTTTATGCGTCTAGGAACGTTGTAGTTTTGGAAATACCCAAATTTAATTAGACGCCCTACAAACCGTGAAGGAGGGAGTACCTCTTTTCCCATGGTAGAGTTTCCTCCATATTGTGTAGGTGGTCCTCCAGAGTGCCATTGGGCACCAATTCATAGACAAGAAAGAGTTTAACCCTTTGTTGCCTGCACCAACACATAAAATCGACCAAGTTCCATCTGTCTCGGCTGCAGCACCAGCCTTTCAGCTCTACTAGATTCATGTGCCTCGTTGCACTAATTGTCTTGAGTTCGGCCATGAAATCCACAACTACTCCTGTAGTCTTCTTTATTTCCTTCACAGCCACTTCTTGATTGCCGTAATTGTCAGTGTAGCTCCCCTTGTATACTGTGCCGAAGTTACCCGCTCCAAGTGTGTTGTCCCTGGAGAATCTCCCTGTTGCGCCGACCAACTCGGCGTACTCAAATCTCCTAAGGCCAAAAATTCCCTGCCCAAAGGAATCACGTGTGCGTCTCCATCTGAAACATGCTGCAATGAACCAAACCAGGACCGATACAATTATCAGGAGTGAGGTAGACCCAACGGCTTCAACAATAACCAGTATTCCTTTTTCTGCACAAACAACATTGTTGATCTGAGTTAGCGAGTTATCTGGTTGACAAACGGTATTGGATTCAGTGACATATAAGAATACACTATGATTAGAAACACAATTGTAAAAACTAGACTTTGTTTGGTTGTTGCGAAACTAGCTGCTCTTATGTGTTGACACTTGCCACTAGGTAGAAGATGTGACTAGTACTCTTTCCGTCTACAAATATAAGACATTTTAGCTTTGTGAAACGAATGTATCTGTTTCGAGGCCATGTCTGGGCTCAAGATCAACTTCGACAAGAGCGAAGTCATGGTCCTAGGTTTCGATGACGTCGACCGGCAGCGTATAGCCGACAACCTCAACTGCAACCTGACGGAGTTCCCCATTACCTATCTGGGGTTCCCCATGCCAGAGTCGAGGGTGCTGATCAAGGACCTTGCCCCCTGGTCACGCGAGTGCGCTCTAGAGCGGAGCCTTGGCGAGCGTGACTCACGTCGTAGGGGAGCAAAACGGTTCTGATCAACTCTTGTCTCTCGAGTCTTCCCATGTATCAGATGGGGCTATACCTGCTTCCCGAGGGAGTCCATGCTGACTTTGCCAAGGAGCTGTAGAGATTCTTTTGGGCAGCTAGGGACGGGCACCAAAGGTACCATATGGTGAAGTGGACGGACGTTTGCGCCCCCAAATGTTTTGGGGGCATAGGTATCCTGGACTCCCAATGCTTCAATGTGGCCTTGATGTTGAAGTGGGTGTGGCGCATCCTGAGGGACGACGGGGGGCTTTGGCTGCAACTTATCAAGGCCAAATACCTCCGCGGCCAGCCTCTCTTGGCTTGCGAGCGACGGGAGGGGTCGCAGTTCTAGAGATCTATCCAGGACATTAAGCACTACATTGGCCGAGGCATCTCCTTCGTGGCTGGGAATGGCCAGGGGGTCCGCTTTTGGCTCGACCCTGGCTGCTCCCGGTGCCGCTGGGGATCCGTTTCCCCTCCCTATTCGCCATCTCGGCCTCCCCATCTTCGCTGGTTGCGGAGAATTTCAAGGAAGGCAACTGGAACCTCCTGTTTCGCCGTACCTTCAACGAGGTGGAAACTGGAGAGTTCCAGAGCCTGATGGGGTCTTTGCCCGCCTCACTCTCCGAGGCCCAAGATGCGGCCTCCTGGCTGCTCCTCCCCTCTGGTGAGTTCTCGGTGAGCTCGGCGTATAAGGCCCTCTTTCAGGGCCCTGATAGGCCGTTGACGGGCCCCTTTGGAAAGCTCCCATGCCTCTTAGCATCCGCATCTTCGTTTGGCAACTTCTCCGTGACCGCTTGCCCTCGGGAGTGGAAGTCTCCAAGCGTAACGGCCTCGGTGACGGCCGATGCCCCCTATGTGGGACACCGGAGTTGTGCGCCCATATTATGTTCTCTTGCTCGGCGGCGCGGTTCTTATGGAATTTTGTTCGCAAGGCTCTGGGTCCGGCTTGGCAGGCGCAGGAACCGGGGGGTTCCTGCAGGCTCAGGAAAACCGGACCGGAGGAGGACGCCGCCTTTTGTGGCTCCTCTTCGCAGCCTTATCCTGGACGCTATGGAATGTGCGCAACAAGATGGTGATCGAACGGATTTTCCCCACCCGGGCGTCTGACTCTGTTTTTTACTCTGCTTGTCTTTTTACAGCAGTGGTCCCCCTTGGTGCGTCCGCGTGACCGGCCCACGTTCGAGTCTTCGCTCCAGGCGTTGCGCGCATCGGCGCTCCCCTTCTCGGCGCCGACGTCTGCGACCCACGTGCACCCCTCGACGCCCTGATGGGCGCCGGCTCCCTTGGCTCTCCACCTTTTTTGTTTTTTCTCTTTGGGCGCTGATGTGCTATGGCCCTACCGTTTGTGCGACCTTTTCCTTTTCTCTTTGGCCTCGGCCGTGGTGGTTGTATGTCCTGTTATGTACTTGGATTGTTCTTTATTTATAAAGCGGGGCGCGAGCCTGATTCGAGAGAGATGTATAGATTTAGAGTAAAACTATATACTAAAACATGTCTAGATACATTCGTTTCATAAAGCTAAAATACCTTATGTTTTTAAACAGAGGGAGTAGAACACAACTTAACTTCAAGCTAAAAACATTTAGAGTTGTTCAATGTTCCACTAACTTGTACAAAATGGTTGATGAATGCTTTTGCTATGCACGGTTTCCCATGCGCACAGTCCATCTACTATCGGATGTGGTTGGAGATTGGCATAATCTTTGTTACTATTATATTCCTTCCTCACATTGTCCTAACCTTATGCTCCTCTAATTATTGGCGGGACCAGTTATCCAACCCCGGTGTCCTTTTACGCAAGCCTTTAATTGTCGTGCCAGCTACTGCAGGAAAAAAGTGGCTTGGCGCGACATATTTTTAGAAAGGATGGGTTCAAACAGTGCAACCAAATAACTGAGGTTGCTGCGGTCCTTCTCCTCTACTCGTGGCGCAATGCAGCATGTCTATGTGGCGCCTGAAGACCCCTTACTTATACCGTGCTAATGATATAATCGATCACGTTAAGTACCATTAAGTTACGACAGGTGTTGTCCATAACATACTCCCTCTGTTCTGAAATACTCTGTATTCTGAGTTTAGTCAAGTTAAATTTTGTAAAGTTTGATCAAACATATTGAAAAATTTATGTACACCTATAATATAATATAAGTATCATTAGAATTGTCATAAGATATATTTTCATAATATATACATTCGGTGCTATAGATGTTTATAGTCTTTTCTATATACTCTACCAAACTTTATAAAGTTTGACTTTAATTAAACCCAGAATGCAGGGTATTTTAGCACAGAGGGAGTAGAACTTTTGCATTAACCTCGACTACTTGTTGTTACGGCTGCTAATTAAAATAATAATTAACTACGATTTTGTGTGGTAGTCCGACGGGTAATTAGCATACTCTATCGGTTTATCTATTGCACAAATTTCCTTCCGACGGATGACCTGCATGTTAATTGTTAAATATTTACTATGCCAAAATGGTTGTGTGTCACAATTGAAATTAGGTGATTCTACTTTCACAGTATAAACAAATAAGTGGTACAAAATATAATTCACTCAAGTATGTCAAGGCCTCTTTTTGAGAAATGGAAAAGCAATAGATGATCAACTCTAAAGAGGGGCACTCAACTTCAGGTTCCACCGGATGCCCCAGGGTAGCATACCATTGGGAATTGGCTACTAATTTAATTTAATATTTACCTTTTCTCTTTTCATACGTGTACATTTTTATCTTTTCCCTCTGTTTTTTCTATCTTCAGAATTTTGTTTCATACTTGTCAAGCACTTTCTTTGCCATAATGGTATTCCGGTTTGGAAATTATATTTGTTGATACACTTATGTACATCATTAAAATATACTGAATAATATTTGTTTTAAGTTTTATTATTTATGTCAAAGATGTTTTTGTTTATGGTAGTGACGGTCCTTGTTCATGTTAGTGGTGCTTTTGAGTATTTTAGCTTTTAGTTTTACTAGTTAAAAATGTTTTTATGGCACTAATTTTCTTCATACTAGTTTTTGTATTTGATTATCATTTCAATTTTTTCTAATCATAATTCATATTTTGTTTATGGGTTGCATGCATACACTTTGTCATCTAATATTTGTTGGTCTCTATTTTTTTTCATGTGAGTGATTGTTTTATGGGGAAGAATTTTTGTTTCACTTTTTTCTATCAGTAAACATCAGATAAAAATTAGAATTTTTGTCAGAAACAAAATTACGGACCGCACACTAGTAGAAAAAGGGCATACAGTCCCGGTTTGTAAGGGCCTTTAGTTCAGATTTTGCACCCGGGACTGCGAAATCGGGATAAAGGCCCTCTAGTCCCGGTTTGTTATAACCGGGGACTAGAGGTCACCACTTGGGACACCGCATGGCTGTTTTTATAACGGGAGGGCAAAGGACCTTTAGTCCCGGGTCGTAATACGGTCCTAGACTAAAGATCTTTTTTCAAATATATTTTTTTATTTTTTTTTCAAAAAAATTCTTGAACTTTTGAATTGTTTGACTCGTAATCCTCTCACTTGAAACATTTTTAGTACTAAGTATATCTAATCTTATGTCAAATTACACTTACGCTAAACTTCTCAATCGGTCACTCGTCCTAGCACTACTCCACCTTCAGCACGCTTAACTTTTCTGTTCCATCAGGGTGTCCTTACGCGAAGCTCATTTATACCTTGTTGTCAACACTACCATATCTATCCTATTAGCCCATATCAATATGCCATACATCTTTAATTTTTGAAATTACAAACAACTATTTTAGTAAACAACAATAAATAAGTAATAATAATATTTTTATCCAATAAAAGTAAAAACCAAATAAAATAATATTTTATTTTTTTTGCCATTTATTCATTTAATATGGCATAAATAATATCTTTAAATCTGTAAATCGAAATTCAACAAATAATATATCCATAATTATCAGAAAAATGTGAGGAATCCAAATAAGTAATAAATAAAATTGCAAAAAAATAATTTTTTAAATAACTTTATTTTTTTTCGAATTTTAAAAATCTAAAATAATCCAAAACGTCCTAAGGCTGTTGAAATCGAACTCACAATTTTTTTCTACACATTTTGATAGGTTGTACGTTTTTTTCGATATCGTACGCAAAAGTTATAGCCAATTTAAGTTTTACTGTCGGGGCCCGCATCCCTTTAGTCCCGGGCCGTATCACGACCCGAGACTAAAGGGTGTTGCCCGTGCCCGAACCCCTTTAGTCCCGGGCCGTATCACAACCCGAGACTAAAGGTCCGAAATGGCCCGGGACTAGAGTTTTCTCGGACTCCTAGTCACCAAAAACGGTACGAACCGGGACTAGTGCTCATACTAGTCTCGGCCCATAACAAATCGGGACTAGTGTTAGACTCTAGATCGAACCGAATATCCTTTTTTCTACTAGTGGCAGTGAACAAATGTTTGTAAGACAGTGACCAAATATTTCGAGCTCGAAAATACTACACTTTAGAAATATTACACTTTGATAAAACAAAACTGACGCGCAAGGGGCCTACAATTTAGGCGCCAAATTAGTCGCCTATGCCACCATAGAGCTCTCAGTATAGTCGGAGAAAATTCAACAACTGTAAGTTGGATTATAGATAGGCAGTACCTTTGCGAGCAAGTGTTGAGCTGAAGGACCAGGACATAACCTGATGGAGCTCGACGTTTGCACCGGTGGCCGCAGAAAACCCCACCGCAACCTCCGACGGGAGCAAGTCGCTGATTGGATTGGTTAACTGTGTACTAACCTGATAGGAGGCACGAGAAGGCTCGTCATCAAAGTGCAGAGATGCCACCAGCATGCGAGTGGTGCTGTTGAAAGTGATGATCGCCGTCATGGAGCCGTTAATGGAGCCGTTGACGCTTGTTGTGTTAACGGATGCCCAGGCAGTGTCGACGTCGATGCCAATATGATCGGTCGAGTTGTCAAAATCGTTTTTGTATGTGTCGAACTCGACGGCGACGAAGTGGTTTGTGCCCTTGGCGCTCATTCCATCGCCGTTGTGGAGGCCTAGGTTGCCCCCGCCAGAGTTGACCGGCAGCATGGATGGGTAAGTGGAGAGGAAGAAAGCCATGCCGTCGCCGGCGTATTTTCCGGGGGACCCTATCGCGAAGTTGAAGCGCGTGGAAAAGCTCGCCACCTCGCCGGTGGCGGTGTGGTAGAACGGCACCGGGTGATTGTATGACATCCGGCCCTTGCAATCGAAGCGGGGCTTGTCCCTCGAGTTACAGGTGAGGTCGACCAGGCCGCCCTGCGTTGACGGCGCCGCATCGCCCTCGAATCGGAGGTCATCCCGGCGGTATGTGGAGCTGTTGGAGAAGTCGAAGCTGAAGGAGAAGGGTGAAGCAGCGGCAGCGACTCCCTCTACAACATGGTAGGAGAGGAGGAAGCAGCAGGTAGCGTAAAGGTAGAAGAGGAGGAGCCTGCTTGTGGGCGTGACCACCATCAACATACTTATTTGCTGGAACTACACTTAATTTGAGCTAACTAGCAAATGTGGTGTGAGATCCATGTTATAATATCTAATGTGTCAACTGAACTTGGGTAAAAAGTACTGTACTAGTCAAGTCAGTCAATGGGGTCAACGTACGTATACGTTCGCCGTCCCTAAGTCTCCGTTGACTGAACGTTTTTGCTTCGTAATTGGAAGTCACGAGTTGCATAGTACGGTAAGGCAACTCGAGATTTATCTAGAATGTACTTCCTTGTCCGGAATTAACCGACTCATATTTTTTATCTAGACTAGCACAAAACCCGTGCGTTGCTACAGTACAACACCAAATTAAATTAATAATGTTTTATATCGTCAAATTCGCAATCGAATCCAAATGTCATGGAGTCTTTGATCGACATTTCATTTGTACCGCACAATGGCATAGGCTCGTAGCGTGCCGAGGCTGCCGTCTAGCCCGCAACGCAATCGACGTCATCTGTAGATCGATGTTACTCGTGAAGTTTGAAATTGGAGGACAGATCCATGGGATCATTGGTCCATGGTTACCGAGACCATAGGACGGCCGCAACGGCGGCTTGAAAAAATGCATATTTTTTCTCTTGGCCGGACGGATAGGGTACACTAAGACACATATATATATATAAGCGTGTAGTTTAAGAAGATTCATCGAGACTGCATCCATAGGATTCAATCAGGAAAGCTAAAGAACGATCATGACACAATTTGGAAACCCGCGACACGCACAACTCCAAGTCGGGTTACTACTCCGATAGCTCTCGTCTAAGTTTACGTAGGTAAACCAGCTAGGAAGAAAACACGCACGGCTGATCAAACAAAAAACGAACATGCCTTGACGTACGGGCAAAAGTGTATTTTTTTTTCACTTACTGGTGGCATTGGTGGGTAATTTATTTTTTGATCAAAGGGTAAAGTCGCGTATTTTTTCTTTTTCACTTACCGGTGGCATTAATGGGTAATTTATTTCTTGGTTAAAGGGCAAAGTAGCGTATTTTTTCTTTTTCACTTATCGGTGGCATTGGTGGGTAATTTATTTTTTGGTCAAAGGGTAAAACTGTCTAAAAAGTGTAGGTACTACAAGAAACGTTCCTTCCTTTATTATTAGGTATAGATTTACATGGATCTAAACGTGTTATCATACGTAAGAGCTATTGTAATTTAGGGTTGAACGAGTGAGTTCGTCTCCCCTCAATTACGTGTTGATATAGAGGCCAACAAGGGCCAAAGTTGTACACAAGATGGACCTCCAATACACATACGTATTGGGTGAAAATAACAGACCCTCTTACAATACTCTCCCTTAATCTAAACCTTTTGAAAAGCTAAGATTACGTTTGAATTCATTAAGTTTCTTGATTGGAAGGGCCTTTGTGAAACCATCTGCAATTTGATCTTCACTTGAAATAAACTGAATAGGCAGACTATTATAAGCACAAAATAAAAATCAATCTCAATGTGTTTAGTACGAGCATGGAACACTAGATTGACAGACAAGTAAGTAGCACCTAGATTGTCACATCAAAGACTTGGTTTTTTCTATAACTTAACTCCAAGTTCAATGAGAAGGGATTCAACCCAAATCAATTCAGCAGTAGGATTTGCTAAGGCTTTATACTCAGCCTCGGTACTAGACCGAGACATTATGGCCTGTTTTTTAGCATTCCAAAAGACCAAATTTGGTCCAACAAATATAACAAAACCACCTGTGAAACGTCTATCCTCTAGACAATCAGCCCAATCGGCATTTGAAAAGGCACTCAAAAGAGTGGATGAGGACTTTATAAAATTAATTCCAAGTTCCAATGTACCTTTCACATATTTGAGAATACGTTTTGTAGTTGTCCAGTGTTCTATTGTTGGAGCATGAAGATATTGACAGACCTTGTTTACTGAGAAGGATATATCAGGACGTGTCAAGGTCAAGTACTGCAAGGCTCCAACAAGACTTTTGTATTGGGTACTATCTTCAGGGCCAAGAAGTATACCACATGTAAGAGACAATTGTTCTGTGGAGGACAGAGCTGTGGGAGAAGATTTACAGTCACACATACTAGCCCTTCAAGTATATCTATAGCATACTTTTCCTGTGTCGGGAGCAAACCATTATGTGTCCTTTTTACTTTAACACCAAGAAAATAATATAAGTCACCTCGATCCTTGATGGCAAAATTCTCATTTAAATCTCGAAGAAGGGCAGTAATGGCATGATCAGAAGAGCCAGTGACTATGATATCATAAACATAAATTAGAACAAACAAGGTGATACCTGACTTGTTGAAGAGAAATAATGAAGTATCAGCCTTTGATGGTATAAACCCAAGCTCACACAGCTTGGAACTCGGCCTAGAATACCAGGCTCAAGGTGCTTGTTTTAATTCATACAGAGCCTTGTCAAGTTTGCAAATATAATGTGGATCCGAGGATTTTTAAAACCTGAGGGCTGTTTCATATAAACCTCCTCTTCTAGAACACCATGGAAAAACGCGTTCTTGACATCTAACTGTCGTATGCTCCATCCACGAAGACAGAGAGAGATAGAACAATTCTGATAGTAGCAATTTTCACTACTGGGTTGAAAGTGTCCTCGTAATCAATACCATATCTTTGCTTGAAACTTTTTGTAACCAATCATGCTTTGTATCTATCAATAGAGCCAGCTGCCTTCTTCTTTATGCGATAAAACCATTTGCAGTCAATCAAGTTTCTGTTGCTGCTTAGGGAAACAAGATGCCAAGTCTTGTTTTCAATGAGTGCATTGTATTCCTCTTCCATAGCTTGACGCAAATTTTGATCATTGAGAGCTTCTGTCAGTGTGTATGGTTCACCTGTAGAAGAGAGCATACCATATCTCACAGTGCCATTAGTATAATGTTTAGGATGACGTATACCTTTCTATAGCCGAGTACGGACACTAGGTGGTGAGGGCGGCAGAGAAGCATCTGAATTTTTAGATCTTGAGTTTGAATTTTCAGAACTAGAGCTTGAAACAGGTTGTCCCCCACCGACACTGGCCGCAGAAGATCCTCCATGGGATTCCTGTGCGGCAGGAGACAGGGAGGCAGGCGTGGTCCTGGGCGAGGTTGGCCCACGTCTGTGAGCGCTAGGTAGCGGTGACAGAGTGGGCGCATGTGTGCGGTCCCCGGTGGGTGCGTGACCAGCACGCGTGCGACCAGCAGGCGAATCGCTGCGGCGCTAATGCGGGGGGGGGGGCAGCTATGCATCCCGCGCGCTAACGGAACAACAGATGAGGCGGGCAAATCAGCCTCGGGGTGCTACGCCTCGGGATTTGTTGATTCAGAGGATTGTTCCTCGGAATCGTCCTCGTGTCCAGCGCCACTTTCGTCATTTTCTGATTCATCCTCAACATCATTTTTTCTGCACTATTTTCTTCACTGTTTTCAATGGTATTTTGTTTTGGGGCTTCATCTTCCTGTTGCACATTAGTAACAGAGACAATAGGCACAATATGGTTATTGCAGTTATGGGCACTCTCATGGGAATTGGATGTGGAAGATGGAAGGAGCAAGATTTCTTTCTTAAGAAGGGCACCGGCATTAGGATGTAGTGATGCAAAGGGGAAGACATTCTCATCGAATACAACATCACGAGATATATACACACATCCTTTACATATGTCCAGACATTTAACACCTTTGTGAAGAGGGCTATAACCAAGAAACACACACCGTGTGAACCGAAAAGCAAGTTTTCGTTTATTGTAGGGATGAAGGTTAGGCCAACAAGCACAACCAAAAGTCCTAAGTGCATCAAAGTTGGGTGGGACATGAAGGAGACGTTCAGTGGGTGTTTCAAAATCAAGAACTTTGCTAGGAAGCAAATTAATGAGGAAGGTGGCAGTGATAAAATCTTCATCCCAAAACTTGAGGGGCATGGAAGCATTAGCAAGCAAAGCAAGTTCAACTTCAACGATATGATGATGTTTTCTTTCAGCTGAGCTATTTTGTTGATGGGCATGAGGGCAAGAAACATGATGTGTGATGCCAACCTTTTGAAAGAACCCATTAAGTTTTTCATACTCACCCCCAATCAGTTTGTGATGACTCCTTGATGGCGCTAGAGAACTTAGCGCTTGACGTGGAGCCTGTTGGGAACCCCAAGAGCAAGGTGTGAAGCAGCACAGAAGCAAGTCTTCTCTCAGTAAGAAACCGAGGTTATCGAACCAGTAGGAGGAAGAAAATGTCACACAGGTGTTGCCAGCAACGCGGAGACCTGCACAACACAAACTCAAGACTTTGCCCCAACTATCAGTGAGGTTTTCAATCTCACCGGTTGTTGTAACAAAGGATTAAACGTATGGTGTGGAAGGTAATGGTTTGCAGCAAGTAAACAAGTATCAGTGGAAGATGTATCAATGGTAAATATTGGACCGGGTCCATAGTTCACTAGAGGTTCTCTCCTTAGATAAACAACATGGCATGAAGGATAAACAAATTACAGCAAGACAATTGATAGGAACTGAGTAAGGCATAACAATGCAATACTAGACAAAAAGATCCTATGAGATTCGATTGGGCAATGCAACAATATACATAGACCGCCAGCCAACTGCATCTATGAATAGAAGTCCACCTTCAGGTTATCATCCAAACCCCCTCCAGTATTAAGTTGCAAGCAATAGACAACTGTTTTAAGCAAAGTGTGTAAGGTAGACAATCCACTTGTTCCATGAACAAGAGACCGTTGTTTTCTCCCTAGTAGCAACAACACATCTACAACCGAAGAGATTTCTGTCAAGATAGCTACTAACAATGGAGAGCATACAAGATCACAAACAACACAGACATGATAGAATCAAATAGACAAAACCATTAATCAATCCGACATAGTAATCTCAATATCCATCGGATCCCCACAAACACAACATGCATGATTACAAATAGATTAGATATTGATCATGAATGGAGCTCACAAGATCTATACATGAAAGCACAAGGAGGAGATACAACCATCTAGCTACTACATGGACCCATAGTCCAAGGTGGAACTACTCACGCTTCATACCGGAGAGAAGACCTCCGGGATGATTTTCCCTCCGGCAGGGTGCCGGGAAGAACTTCAGATCCCCCTGGTCTAGGGACGATGATGGCGGCGGCTACAGAAGGATTCGTGGAGTTTTTATCGGGTACTTAGGGTTTCTGCATCGGGGGCTTCTTATAGGCGAAGAGGCGAAGCCGGGAGGCGACCAGGGGGGGCACACCTGGCCCAGGAACGGGTCCACCCTAGCCCGTGCCTGGGGGGTGTGGTGGCCCTCTGGCACCTCTCTGTCTCGTCTTCTAGATTCGTGTCCCCCATGGTAAAATATTGACTTCGGCTTTTGTCCCATCCAATTACGAGAATATTGATTTTCTGCCTTTCTAGAACCAAAAAATAGAAGAAAACAGGCAACTAGCACTGTGGCAACTTATTAATAGGTTAGTTCCAGAAAATATATAAAAACACCTCAAAGTATAGACAAAGCAAGGCAAAGTAGATACTAAACAAGCATGGAGCATCAAAAATTATAGACACGTTTCCGACGTATCAAGCATCCCCAAGCTTAACTCCTGCTCGTCCTCGAGTAGGTAAGTGATAAAAATAATAAATTTTGAGGTGACATGCACCATCAAAACCAAGATCAAACCATTTGCAAGCATTGAAAGCTGGGATCAAAGAACTCTAAACATGTGCATGAAAGATGGAGTTCTAACAATAAGACATAGTAACTATGCATGCAACATGAAAGGCTACAAACAAAGATCATGAATAACATGCATTGAAAAATGTTTGTTTGTTTCACATATAGAAAACATGGCATAGTGGCATTCAGCTTGTCTCTCATAGAGTAGAAAATAGATGCATAGGACACCTTCAAATTTCACAAGGGTGACTAGAAACAAGTAGCACAAGAACAAGTAATATCATAATATGCATCAATCAATAATTTTTGGGACACTACACATAGAATGACAACTATGCTCTCTTAATGGTGCCTAAAAGTAGAAGGTGGAGACTCAAATAATGGTGGAAGAAAAGCCTTTCATAAAGGAAGCAGGGATTTCAAGTTTCAAAAAGAGCTTCCAAAAATTATGGTACTTGTTATCTTTCAGCCCTCATTGCCCCTATCATAACATCTTGAAGTGGTTAAGGTAAAAGTGAACAAAGATGAAGTATATGCTTGACAAAGTATAAGTTGGCAATCTCAAGTCCCTTGAATACGAGGGACACACCTCATGCTACTCAACTTCAGTCACCTGTAAGTTCTTGTCATTGTAAGTACATGCATATCATAGAGAACCGCCAACAGGGTACCCCTTGCACATGGTACATGAGCTATCCCATAACCAAAATGACAAGGCAAGCAGATAATGAGCATCTCAGCGATCTTTTTATTTACTATATGCATAGCTTTTATTGAGGATGCTTCATAGATAGCTTACTATGGTGATGCTACAAGTTTCCACCATGATTAGACATGGCTTAGGCTAGCGGCCCAGGCGTTTCTCTAAGACAAAATACAAACTCCATTGACTTACAAGTTCCCTCTTTATTTCACACCGGTGACATCCATAGACAAAAGAGCATGATATCAACTAAGTACAAAGTACAAGTGCAATATTGAAAATGTTCCTCGTGACAGCACGGTTCTGCTAATTCCAACGTATAAGTGCAATCATATACAACATAGATGACACAATGGTTCAAGTTTATTAGGGGCAAAGAATATAAAGTGTGCCATCAAGTTTGTGAGGGCTTTAATCACTAAGTTTTCACATAACAAAATAGTTTTTAATTGGAAGATAGCTGAAAACAAGAATATACTTGGAATGGTGTAACACACCATGCATATGAATTTATAGTGGACACTTTGGAATAACTTGATTTCTTGGGAGTTAGAAGCATGAGTAGAGCTTACTCATATAAGTGGAGGCTAGCAAAAGACTGGGAGCAACCAACTAAGAGAGCAATAATGGCCATAATCATGCAGAGCAACAAAACATTACTAATCAAAGCATAGAGTGGTATTACAAGTCAAGGACTAAATGATCATAGAGGCTATGGTGACTTGTTCATAGTCATAACATGGTGTGAGCATGTGCCAAGTTAACCCAAACAAAGCATCAAAGGATAATACAACAATACTATGCTTTTGCATGCTAAAACAATGCATAATTCTTTCAAGGCACACTAAGCAATCCCAATTGTTTGGAACAAGACATGCTACAATAATAATCACTAAGCATAAGGTTAAAACAACACCTAGCATGTCATGCTAAGGTCTAAGTCACAGTCAATGCAAGCTCCTCTTGCACTTATCAAGCAAGAACTTACTACTCCTTTCCAACACCAAGCAACTTATTTGCAAAACAATACAGCGAAAATGGGGGTCCAAACTAATTTATTCAAGCAAACTAAAAAAAACTAAGCAAAGCAAACAAAAACTAAGATGCTCCAAGAACAACACAACTGTGCATGGAATAATAAAAACGAAGTGTCTAGACAGACCTGAGCTTTTTATTGATGAAGAAGGGGATGCCTTGGGCATCCCCAAGCTTTGACGCTTGTACCTCTTGGATATTTATTTGGGTGACACCAGGGTGGAATCCCCAAGATTGAGCTTTTGTACATTCTTCATCTTATTACATCATTCTCTCCCTACACCTGAAATTTTTCCTTCATACAAAACTTCACACAATTTTCATTAGCAATATTAGTGTATTTAAAAGACAGGCCCGTACCGCAAGCAAGTGCAGAGTGTGCACCTGCACAGGGCCTCCGATTGGTTGGGGCCCTATTTTCTAAGTGTCCATTTAGTATAAGAATTAATCAAGAGATTATACAATGAATAATTATACTCCTAGAATACCCAACCAGATATCAATTTCCAAGGCAGGGCCCTTTTTTTGTCTCCTCCATGATGCAGAGTGGTGAGTCTTTCGAAACTGCACATACACGATTCAAACAACAACACTCAAGGGATTTTGTAACTAGGAATGCTAAAGCGATAGCAGCAATTTTAAGTCTTTTTTAGAACTGGCAACTTTCAAGTTTCAACTTGAGTAGCAGTTACTAAATGAGACCAAGATTTTTCATCAATATGTAGTTCCTCTATTTAACAAGGCCCGGGTTGTCGGATCCTAACATTTTCTCCATAGTGCATCCATTTTGTTAGTAAAAACACATAAACATTTTCTCCATAGTGCACCCATTTTATTGTTAGTATATCACTTGACCAATAATAAATTGTATATAGTAATAGTAAAATGTAGTACTATATTTGATAATCCTAAGATGTCATCTTTCTTCAAAGAGAGGTTGTAATTCTCAGATAAAAAGGTTACGGCCTCACTTTTATAAAGAAAATATTTAAATTGTTCATTTTGATAGACGTTATAATAACTGCCTTTCGGTCAAATTACCTCCTAGATAACAATAGTACGAGAAAACTTGAATACATCGGTTATGTTTTATTTATATTTCAATCAAATCCAAGTAAAATTTATGGTTCTTTTTTTGAATGGAAAACAAACTCGCCACAATTTAGCGACTTCAAACAAAAACAAAAACGCGTTTACTGGAGTGTTAAATTCTAGTATATGCATAGGGCCAAATATTTAATTTTGTACAGGGCCTCTAAATTATCAGGTACGGCCCTGTTAAAAGATAATAGACCTTTAGGTAAAGCTTTGGAACAATAAAACTTTTCACTAAAAACACAATCTACTGTAGAAAATCCTTCAAAAAGCTTAATTCACCTAAAGAGAACTCAAAAAGGAATCAATAAGAAGCAAATGCAAATAATGACAGAAATCTGTCAAAACAGACCAGCAGGTAGAAACCGATTTTTCGAACATCTTCTGTTGCTCAAATCAAAAAGTATTGAACTAATGAAAGTTATCTAACATACTGGGGGGTTTATTCATAAATTTTCAGCTCAATCCGAGTTACAGAGACTCTTCACTAATTTTTTTGGTGGAGGACAGAAATCTGTTTTGGGACAGCAACTCTCCAAATCTTAATTCCCTCTCATTAGAGGTCATTCTTGCACAAAAAGCAAACAAAAAGGATAAGGAGAGTTCATTACTAAATTAATAACTTCCAAGACTCAAGGAAACTCTTGGGTTATCTCCCAACAAGTACTTTCGTTAACGCCTTTAAGTTAGGCACAAAAGCAAGAAGAATCAAGTGTTTTCAAATAAAGAATTGAGATCAATACTTGCAAAATCTTCAACTATGAGAGGTATCTCATCAAAATGAGTCTTGGAGGATACCTTATCATTCCTCTTGGGTTTACTACTTTCATCAAAAGGATTTTCAGGAATAATCCAATCAAAATTATTTTCAAAGGCATCATGCATCCCAACAAGCTTAAAGGGTATGCGTATCTTAAATTCATCTTTAGGATTGGTTTTATCTGAAGTACCAACAAAATTATTTTCAAAGGAATCATGCATCCCAACAAGCTTAAAGGGTATGCGTATCTTAAATTCATCTTTAGGATTGGTTTTATCTGAAGTACCAACAACATATACACACGAGTCTAGCATATTAAAACTCTCAAAGACCTTTTTGGCTTCCTTAGCAACATCATGGAACTCTTTGAGCTAGAACAAGATGGAAACTAGAGCAGGAACTAATTTTTTTGTGTTTTTAAATAATGCAAGCAAACCAAACTAGACTATTTTTTTGGATTTTTTGAAAAGAGGCAAACAAAACCAAGCAAAAGAAACTAAGCAAACTAAAAACAAAGTAAAGAGAAAGGAAGTGAAGTACTCCCCTTGTGAAGACGTCCTTAGCCTCCCCGGCAACGGCGCTAGAAAACTTGTTGGTGGAGCTTGACGGGGAGGAAGAGGTTGAAGCTGTCCTATAGATCCCCGGCAACGGCGCCAGAAAACTTGTTGATGACTCCTTGATGGCGCCAGAGAACTTAGCGCTTAACGTGGAGCCTGTTGGGAACCCCAAGAGCAAGGTGTGAAGCAGCACAGCAACAAGTCTTCCCTCAGTAAGAAACCGAGGTTATCGAACCAGTAGGAGGAAGGAAACGTCACATAGGTGTTGCAAGCAACGCGGAGACCTGCACAACACAAACTCAAGACTTTGCCCCAACTATCAGTGAGGTTGTCAATCTCACCGGTTGCTGTAACAAAGGATTAAAGATATGGTGTGGAAGGTAATGGTTTGCAGCAAGTAAACAAGTAACAGTGGAAGATGTATTAATGGTAAAGATTGGACCGGGGTCCATAGTTCACTAGAGGTTCTCTCCTTAGATAAACAACATGGCATGAAGGGTAAAAAAATTATAGCAAGGCAATTGACAGGAACTGAACAAGGCATAACAATGCAATACTAGACAAAAAGATCCTATGAGATTCGATTGGGCAATGCAACAATATACATAGACCGTCATCCAACTGCATCTATGACTAGAAGTCCACCTTTAGGTTATCATCCGAACCCCCTCCAGTATTAAGTTGCAAGCAACAGACAACTGCTTTAAGCAATGTGTGTAAGGTAAACAGTCCACATGTTCCATGAACAAGAGACCGTTGTTTTCTCCTTAGTAGCAACATCATATCTACAACCGAAGAGATTTCTGTCACTTCCCTTGGAAACTAGAGGCATGAACCCACTATCGAGCATAAATACCCCCTCTTGGAGTCACTAGCAACTACTTGGCCAAGATAACCACTAGCAACGGAGAGCATGCAAGATCACAAACAACACAGACATGATAGAATCAAATAGACAAAACCATTAATCAATCTGACATAGTAATCTCAATATCCATCGGATCCCCGCAAACACAACATGCATGATTACAAATAGATTAGATCTTGATCATGAACGGAGCTCACAAGATCTATACATGAAAGCACAAGGAGGAGATACAACCATCTAGCTACTACATGGACCCATAGTCCAAGGTGGAACTGCTCACGCTTTATACCGGAGAGAAGACCTTCGGAATGATTTCCCCTCCGACAGGGTGCCGGGAAGAACTTCAGATCCCCCCCCCCCGATCTAGGGACGACGGTGGCAGCGGCTACAGAAGGTTTCGTGGAGTTTTTTTCGGGTACTCAGGGTTTCTGCATTGGGGGCTTCTTATAGGCGAAGAGGCGAGGCCGGGAGGCGACCAGGGGGCCACACCCTGCCTAGGCGTGAGTCCGCCCTAGCCCGCGCCTGGGGGTGTGTGGTGTCCCTCTGGCACCTCTATGTCTCGTCTTCTGGATTCGTTTCCCCCACGGTAAAATATTGACTTCGGCTTTTGTCCCGTCCAATTCCGAGAATATTGATTTTTTGCCTTTCTGGAACCGAAAACAGAAGAAAACGGGCAACTGACACTGTGGCAACTTGTTAATAGGTTAGTTCCAGAAAATATATAAAAACACCTCAAAGTGTAGACAAAGCAAGGAAAAGTAGATACTAAACAAGTATGGGGCATCAAAAATTATAGATACGTTTCCGACGTATCAGTTTGCATAGTAATAATTTTCCTATCAAACTTGCGTTCAACATACTGTTGATAATTGAGAAAGGCTTGATACACATCAGAATGCTTTTTAAGCAAATATCCATGTGAAATTGCTAAAATCATCAATAAAACTTACATAATATGCATGTTTTTCCATAGAGAGAGGGGCAGGACCCCATACATCAGAGAATACTAGCTCCAAAGGAGTCGTGGAAACACTAGAGGATATGGGGTATGGCAACTGGTGACTATTAGCCAACTGACAAGAGTCACAAACATAAGGAGTACTCTCTTGGGTGTAAGCTATTTTATTTCTTCTAAGAACTCGCTGAACCACAAACGAAGATGGATGTCCTAAGCGGCGATGCCATGTAGAGGATGATGGCTTTATTGTAAGGAAGGCGTTCTTGGCAGTCTCATGGAACATGGGCACCAAAGGATAGAGACCACACCAGTAAGGGCCTCTAAACAGAACTCTTCGGGTTGCTTGGTCCTTGATTAAAAACAAGAAAGGATGAAAGTCAATAAAGACATGATTATCAAGTGTAAAGCGATGAACAGATAACAGATTTTTAGACGCACTAGGAACATGAAGGACATTGTTAAGATCAAAGGAACCATGAGGAGTGTGAAAAATTGAATTACCAATGTGACTAATGTGCATACATGTACCATCAGCAGTATGAACCCGATCTTGTCCATGGTACTTGTTGGCAATGAGAAGCTTTTCCAGCTCACTAGTGATGTTCTCGGTGGCGCCCGTGTTAGGATACTAGTTTGTATCCACACCATAGGATGCAAGGTGTGCACCCTTCTCACCAGCATCCTTTTCCTTCTTATCATCTACATAGCGCCACCAACGCTCACTTGTAGGGTGGCCATGTTTCTTGCATATCTGGCAATCAGTGTGAACATACTTGGTGGGTGTACGATCTGGGCGACGTCCACAACCATCATTACAACGATAGCAGTCACCAACATCATCACAACGCCTGTGACGATGGTCATCACAACGATCGTCACGATGCCAACTTCCATGGTCATCATCCCTGTCACGGTAGCCAGCACCACCACCTCCACGGTAGGGGCCACGATCAGGGCTGCGGGCACGAGGGGCGGTGGGGTCCAACCACGTGGGCGTTGGTCATGCTCAGTGCGGCGAGCCAGATTGGCGGAGGACACAAAAACTCCATTTTCTTCAAATCCATTGCGCATATAATATGAACATAGCTGCTCATAAAATTCATCAAGAGTAGTGCTCGAGTTCCCATTAACAGAAGTAATTAGAGCATTGTATTCACCCTTATCTAGGCCATGCAACAAATATCCAAGCATCTCATCCTCTTCAATTGGTTTACCAAGGGCTGAGAGTTCTGAAGCAAAACCTTTCATCCTAGTGTAGTAGTTGTCTACTGTCATGGAGAGCTTTTTGGTGTCATTGAGTTGACCACGAAGATGCTAGATCTTGGTGCGTGAAGCCGTCTTGAACATGGCATTGATGGCTGACCATTCCTCGACAGTGGAGCGCACGTCAAGGAGGTGTGACAGGATCTCTGCTGACAGCGTGTTGAGGAGGAACCGAAGCACCTGCTGGTCACGGGCAGGCCACGCGACATATGTAGGATTCTCCACCTGGATCTTTTTCTTCTTCGGATCTTTGGCTTCAATGGTCTTGGCAGGGGCGACGTCGGTGCCTTCAAGAAGTGTCATGACATTGGCACCTCGAAAAGCGGGAAACACAAGGGCTTTCCATGGCGAAGTTAAAGTCTGCACCGACTTGGCCAACGCCGAGCTTGAACCAGAAGAGCTCATGGCGGCGGAAGGTGAGATTGAGAAGGGTTTTCGAGGGGGTTTTGGTGTTGGGTTTTCTAGATCGGCAGAATCGCACGATCGGAAGTTTGTTGTTTTGGTTTTCTAGGATCGGGAATTGATCCAGGATGGGTGTTTGGTGGTGGTTGTGGGTGGCGGCTCAATGAGCAGCGGCGGCAAGGTTGTTTGGGCGGCGGCGGCTTCAAGGAGCGACGGCGACAAGGTGTCGAGGCATCTAGATGTTGAGGAAGAGCCGCTCTGATACCATATTGTAATGGAAATGAGATTCCATAATGGATTTGGATGAGTTCCAAAGTTGAAACATTGTGACAGATACCACAACAAAAGCCTAAGTATATGCACATGCATTAACGTTTCTGTATTAATACAATTATAGCATGCAAAATAAACATCTATCATATAATTGGAATATACATAATAATAACTTTATTATTGCCTCTCAGGGCATATTTCTATCAGATATGCCCCTGTTGATGGTTAGTTTCATCAGGGGTTAAGCCCCTGGTGGTGGTTCAGGGGCATGGATGCCCCTCTAGATGGTTCTTTTGATGAGGGGTGAAGTTTAGAACCCATGATTGCTACATGTTATGGTGAATGTTAAGACTTTTATAGTGATCATCTGAATGTGTTGGTAGCAATGTTTATGTCTGCATATGGCTTTTATGGTGATCATCTAAATATGTTGTGTGTGCATATTGACTGTTCTTGTGATCATGTGTTGTATGTGTGCTCTGGTGGTAAGATCACCAAATTTGAAATGAGTGACCATAACGCATGTGATCAGATGCAAAGCACCACACCAAACACCTATCAAATAAATCATCATAGAAAAAAGACAAGAATCTAGGCAACCAAACAATTGGGTCTATTTGCAGAAAATGATAATGCAGGAGTCCAAACAGCTGGCCCAAATTGGCCCAAGTCTAATCTTCCCCCATACAGCATCTAGCGGGCCAAGTGGGAAAAACGAAAAATCTTGGGCCAAGCAACCAAACACACCCGTAGTGATCCACCACACAGTGATGAAACACTCTGCTCTTTAAGATCATGGACATGACGTTTTCTAGATACAGTTTGACACACATGTACACTCAGAGATCCATATGAACATATGTTTGTGGCCAGATAATAAAATAATAATACCAGGATTGTTTTTGTTCTTTCCCACAATAAAGCTACCTTGAACGATCACTATATTGAAATGCATCTGAAGCCGCAGGTGAAGTGATCTATCAAAAGCTGTATTTGCAGGAGTACATCATGTACGACAAGTATTCCTTTTTAAAATGCCAACATGCATGCAAAAAAAAAACTCCAAATTGCCTTTATTTTTTCATCCATTTGGTCATTTTGTCTACGGACAGAAATTTCAAGCTAAATTTAGAAAGGCCACACAAATCATAAGGAATAATTGTTTATCACACCATAGCAAAAGCCAAAACGATCAAGCAATATCCAGCTATGCTGCATTACGCCACCGCCACCTCTGACGCTGTGGGTCGCTGGCCAAGATAACCTCAAGGCTGCATCCTTCAAAATCCAGCCCCTCGAGAGCAGCAATAGCATCTTCTTCATGGGCATGCATAGTCGCCATTTTGACAATGCCCTCAGAGGTGTTGGCATCCTTGCTATAGATGATCTCGGTGCTAGACACTTTGCCGTGCTTGCCGAAGAAGAGTTGCAGCTGAGGGTTCTTCACTTTGGGAGGTATATCATGTACCAACACACTGAAACTGTGCTCGTAATGTCTCTCGATGTGGAAGGTGCCTGATGGACTGGCAATAACTGGAGCTGCCTTTTGGTGTTTCTTTACTTTTTGAGACTGCAGCTTCCTCCTAATTATCTGCTGATCGAGCACAATCAATGTAATATTGTTAGCACTTCTTCAGTTGAGATGCTTATATATGATGAATCAAGGTGCTACACTATTGTTATATTGTTCTGTTAGCTTGAATAAATTTATTAGCGAAAAGAAAAAGAATTTGGAGATGTTTTGAGGAGAGTGTAAATTAATTACGGAGTACCTGAAGTGGAGCAACGGTGGGCTGAGGGATAAACCACATGCACTTCTTCTCCTTCCATTCTTCAGGCAGCCGCTGGATGCACTCGGTCTTGCCGTCAAGGAAACTGTACCTGAACAGGCCGAAATTCTTAGGTGTCCCGGCCACACTGTCCTGGTAGACGAAGTAGGCGCATCCGCCTTGGCCGCCGCCTAGCAGCGAGGCGTCGACGGCGAAGCTATTTGGAGACCCCAGGAACAGCACCCGATCAGCCAGGCAATGGCTTTCTTTCCCCACCCATCGCGCCTTTTCAGGCACCGTCGCTTCCTCTAACGCGTGCACCGACACCAAGAAGGTCTTGCGGCAGGGGTCGGCGGGGTGATCAGAGTAACACAACTGTACCGACGCCCACAGCAGCTCGCCGTGGGACTCCAGGATGTAGTTGGACCGCTCCTGGCGGCTGCCGTCGGGCTGGTCCAGCCCTATACATGGCCTTGGGACCACCACGTCGTCGTCCTTGCCGTCGTCGTCCCCAATGACGATGCGCCAGCGGCTAGACTCCACGCTGACCAGGAACCTGCCGGCTAGACTCCATGCGCAGAACTCAATCTGCTTGCCGTTGGTGGTTTCGTAGGTCCTGTCCACGAGCGCCCACTTTGTGTCGCCGGGACGAAGGAGTACCGCTCGGAAACTGGTCGTGCCGCCCTTGCTGTCATGGGAGGTGCCGTAAATGAAGGTGGTGCCGTCGCCGGCGACGATGCCGCAGGGATTCTCCTCCCAAGGGTAGTCAAAGTAGGAAGGGAAGCGAGGCAGGTCGGTGACAGCGCCAGTGATAGGGTCATGCAGAGTAGGGAGGAGTCGTTTGACGGTCAGGTACCCGACGGTGGCGCCGTCGGCGCCGTACACCCAGTGCCTCTGGCGCGTGTACGGCCGAGGTAGCATGAGGTAGATGGAGTTGGAGAAGATGCACCTGGCCTTGAGCGGGGAGGCGTGCCCGTGTTTCACCGTCGGGGCAACGAACCAGGGGAGGAGCTGGGTCGCCGTCGCCGTCGTCCCGGACAGCTGGTCGCGGGAGCTGCGCCATGGATGGCAGACGGCGTGGAAGGTGACGAAGTCGGCGGCGACGTGCAGGCGGCCGGCGATCTCGCGGAGCAGGTCCGGCGGGAGGTCAGACCAACCCTTACGGCGCATGGCGGCGGCAGATGGATCTGATAGAGGCGCGCAAGGAAGGGGGGCAGTAGATGGAATCAGGTCAGAATAGAAAAGAGTAAATCGAATGGGCGGTCCTAATTTTTTTCTTTTCTCATTGACGGTTTACTCAAAATTATTACATTCTTTATTACTTGGGTAAAAGGCCCGTTTATGCTGTATAAAAATTTACCTTCCCAAATCCTATATCTTGCACAATTGATAATTTAGAACTGACCTGCAAACTTTATGCAGTTGAGGACCTTGGTCGTGTCTGACTGTCTATCTAGGTGGATGATTTCTGTAAAAATGGAGCAATTACTCTCTGCAGTAATTTGGAAACCACGTACAGCTCTTTACTTCCCGACGTGCTCTACACTTTTAGACTTTCCAGCCCAATTTAACGCCCCGTGTACTGATATACAGCCGAGTTAAAGGCCCAAGTAGCAGCCCATGCAGCATCGGTCTGAGTTTTTCTTTCTTGCTGGTCGCATTTTCCGCAGGACAAAAAAAAAACGATCGGCAATAAATAAACAAAAAATATTTGGAGATGGGAGGTATCGATCCCCCTTCCTCTAACAAGCGTAAATTAGTGCTCTACCATTTGAGCTACATCCCCATTTACAAGCACATAATTAATTTCAGCTATTAATATTAATTAACTGTGATCAAGAATTAATATTGGAGTCAACATAGACTCACGGTGGGAAACATTAACTTCCACTTTGACGCCCCTTATGTTTTCTTGCCTCTTTAATTTCTTCAAGAAGCAGATCTCTTGCTTGTATTCGTCTCATGTGAAAATAAGTACTTATCAAATGCCATCTAATAAACTGTGTCTTTAATTTTGCGGTAAATGGTCTCATGTGAAGGGATAATAAGTGTGAGAGGGAGTACTCTGTATCGACTGAGTGTGGGCATCTATACTATATATCGGTGTTTCTCCAACAAAACAATTGTCCATCACACGGACAAAGGGTCCATTTGTCTAATTGCGATGCGACTTCAGGCAATTATCGGCAAAATTAGAATGACATATCTGCACCACGATAAAGGTAATACAGTAGTATTTCAGATTGGAGCAACCGGTTCCGGAACATAATACAGCACATCTCAGCCGCGCAGCATTCTGAAACACAACGCCTCGCACCATTCTGAAACACAACTCAGTTGCGAAAACGTACTCGTTGTCTCGACCCATTCCAACATCCCCATTCGTCAAAAAGGAAATCTCCTCTGCACATACCTATTTTCAAAGAAGCAAGACTTTTTCGGGAAAACGCAAAGACTTTGCACTTCTTTTCATTGCATAGAAGAGTTTCTTACAAGCCTCAGAGGAGGCGGATCACAGAGACAATTAAACTGAGCTAATTAATGAACATCCCAGGTCCTATGGGTGATGGTACCAAGACCAGTCGCCCCTGCTCTAACCCACAAGGCGGCTTCCTCACGGATTCGCGCAACAAGCTGTGGTATGGATGGTGAGGCGCCATCAAAAACCCCAGAGTTGCGTTGTTTCCAGATCATCCACGCTGTTAGCAGGGTTGCAGTGGCGAGGCCCTTGCGGAGGGGTTTGGGTGTGATCCGTTTTGCAGCTAGCCACCAGTGGTTGAGCGATGCCTCCCTATCAGGCGGCCTGCAAGGCATCTGGAGCCAGGCAAGCACCTCAAACCAGATTTGCCTCGAGAAGGGGCAGGTTAGGAGTAGATGATGCATGGTTTCCGGCTCCTGGTCGCAAAGGACGCATTTGTCGTGGTGCTGCAAGCCTCGCTTCTCCAATCTGTCGGCTGTCCAACATCTATTCTGGTCGCAAAGAAGCAAGACTTTCGGTGAACAAAAATAACTTGATGGCTTCTGCCTGTTCGTTGTTACCTTGATAAGATCAGCAGTGTCACATATGCTCAGGATACCATCTCTAGCATCATCAGCTGATGAACACAGTGGGAACCTCAAGTTCGGATCATATGAAATTAGTACCCCCAGCATCTTTAGCAGCTTTGGAAGCTACAATACGTGCAGATTTACATGGCTCGGTTATCAGACTTATTGATCCATGATGGAAGATTTTTGCCTAGCATAGTTGCAGAAGGATTCTAGGTAGAGCAGTCCAACAATTTGATACTCACACAAGATACCATCATAGACCAACCATTGTCATCAAAATAAGAATGACATACCTGCACAACGATAAAGATAAAATATTTCAGCTTGGAGCAACCGGTTCCGTGCAACAAGGACTGGAACATAATACAACATCTCAGCCATGCACCATTCTGAAACACAACTCAATTGACAAACGAGGAGTATTCATATCTGTTCCAAAGCAGAGTTACTACAGACCACACATACTCGTTGTCTCAACTCATCCCCTAGAAATTCTATGTAGAACATTCCAACAATTTGATGCTCACACACGGTACCATCATAAGTACATGTTGCCGAAGAAAGCAGTATGATCCATTGAAGCTTTGAAACCACTATCGTACTTCGTGGGGATCATGGTTCCCAACTAGATTCTTGCTAACCGCATAATAAGTAGTGTTACATCGAGCTGTCCATCACACCGTCAAAGAGTTCATCCCTGGCGAGCTCCCTCATAAACTTCTGGCCACGTAGATCTGGTACAAATATGATGAAATGGATGTGTGCAGATTAGGACCAAGCACAAAAGAACAACTTCAAGTTAAACAGAATACACTTCTCATTTAATAGAATAGTGACAGATATCAAGCAGATCATACACCGATTTAACATATTTAGATTTTCAGGAAGAAACCTATAAACGAGCAAATGAAACAATATGAAATACGAATTAAACAGATTATATGCCCATTAAAAAATATGCATCTCACATCTCAGTAAATTGCATTGGACCATATAAACCAGTGATGAAATGCTGATTTTGCAAGTAAATACGAAATAGTATGCGAAGAGAAAGGTATGACTCACGAGCATTCCCACTACGACGGACATAGATCTTCTCAAGGGGTACACCATTTTCCATGAACATATGTGCCAACATATGGACTCTAGCATCATCCTTTGAGCATTTTATCTTCACCATTCGAAGGTCGTTGCAAGTAAACGATCTACCCATTGGTTTGATACCTGTTTCCAGTGTCTTCCTGGTGTCGAAGTTCTTTTGCACAGAGAAAAACTACTACTAAGCACATGCTAACAAACTAAAAACTAAGGAAATGAAATAAAAAAACAAGTAGCATATAACAAATATGTAATTACACATACTATTTTAAGTTGGAGAAAAAGCCTCTCTATATTAGGGGAATGCTGCAGCAAGAAAATCAGTGCATCAAAATCAGCAGCCATACACCATTCACCAAGGGACAGGGTCTTCAGGTTGCTAAAAGTTAGACACGTTCTCAATTCCCTGCTCAGAACCACCTTCATATTACAGACAAAAGAGCATTCAGCAAATAACGGTAAAAACTCGAATCAACTTCAGTGTAGAGTATACAGACTACATACTAGAAGTTTATTAAGTAGAAAGGATAAAACAAACTTACCCATCTTAAAGAAGCAAAGGGAAAACATCGTATAGTGATGTACTGCTAGAGTATTTACACCTATTGTTACAATATGCATCATTATTATTTCTAGTAAATGAAGGAACTCTGCCCTTAAACAACTTATAAAACCTAACCAACCAGGGACTAGCACCCAGCAGCATTGTTTCAAGAAAAAAACTGGACACAGTCACTCCATGGAGCGGATTAAATTCCGCTTCACGTGGGAGTCGAACCCTAGTGGGCAGGTTGGCGTTGTCGCTCCTCTAGCAACTGAGTGACACTCTTATTAAGGACTGAATATATTTAACCAGTTGACAAGATACACTACTGCAACAAAGAGAAAAGCGACACACAATGAGAACATAAATGGTGAATATGCTCACCCCTTATCTAATTGATTCACCTACTACATTTCATGATTAAACAAACTAGTACAGCTTTATTTATATGAACTAACCAGGTGCTGACACTAAAGTGCAAAAGGTCAGAAATGTGCCCATTCATGTGTTCTGTTGGAGGGAACACACCATTTCTTTGGAGAACATCCAAACAAATTTCCTGTAATAATTATCGCTTTGCCAAGGAAAATATACTTATAGAATGAGAGAGGGATAGAGAGATCAGCAAAAGAGGGTGATAGCTATACCTCTCCAGCATCAGTTAACAACTCCAAACTTGTCGCACTTGAAAGGCATTCAAGAATATGATGGCCACCTAGAATCTTACTATGATTGCCGAGACTGTTTTCACCATTGTTACCAACTGTACTTATGTTCTGGCCATCACCCTTGTAGCCATACTTTGCATCATTTGCAACCTCACTGTATTCATAGGTATTGTCATCGCTATCGATATCACTGCCATACTCATAGTTATCCTTGTAATGACCATGTCCATATCCGAACTTGCCAAATTCATCCGCATCACTGTTGTATCCAAAATCATCATCACTAAAGGAAGAGGCATCATGAGTCTTATAGTTATCGCTCCTATCATCATCATTGTTATGGTCGCCATCGTCATCGGTAGTTTCATCACATTCATCTTTATCAGTGATGTGTTCAAAATCATCCCCCAAGTAAGAGTCGTCAAGTATGATAGTGCCTTTGACCAGCGACCCAAAGTTGGTAAATGACGGAACACGGACATAAGGTGTGACGAGGCGCAGAAGTACGAGGTTCGGAGCAACAATGGAGAAGGCGCCATTGATCTTGCATTTGAGCATGATTAGAGTCTTCAAAGAGGCAGACACGATCTCAGCGCCTGTGATGAAGCAGTCCTTCAGATCCAGTTCCTCCAAGGCTGTGCAACTAGAAGAGAGCTGCTGGAGGTTCCTACAGTCGAGCCAGGCATACGACAGCTTCACGATCTTGAGGTGGCGAGAGACGAAGTGCACGCCATCCAACGACGCGGCCTCCATGCGATGCCCAGCGAGATGAATAACCCGTGCTCTGCGGTTGATAGCGACCCTGATCCAGATGTTGGCATCGTTCTCGTCGAAACGCTCGTCGTCCCCATCGCTCGACCGCAAGCGGAGCGTGTCCACGGGCATCGACACGTCGCGGAGGAGGAAGAGGCGGTGGACGAAGTCGCGGAACTCCTCCGGCGGCTCGCTGTCGCGGCTGGAGTAGCGCACGCGGAGGTCGAGGCAGGGCGCGGACGCCCAGAGGTCGCGCCACCGCCGCGCGAGCACGCAGGTGCGCACCACCTCCCACGCCTTCAGGGACGACATGATGTGGTGCAGGAGCGCGTCCGGGAGGGAGCTGAGGCGGTCGACCGCGAAGGCGCCTCGACCGCCGGATCCGGACTTCTCGCCAGCGCGGCGGCGCGGCCCATAGCGCTGGACGGCTACCCGGCGCATTCCGTCGAGCAGACAACCTGCATACAGGTTCAGGGACACCAGGAGTAAAGATTTTGCAGGAAAATTAATGGAGGAAGATGACGAGGGAGATGGAATCAGAGTCCAAGGAAAATCTACGGAGGAACTTACGGAGTGATTCGTGGAAATGGTGGGGCGTTCTTGCCGCTCCAGAAATCCGAAATTTTGGGGATGGAGGCGATCGCGTGATTCTCGCCTTCTAGGCAACTGTATGGGGGGCGGCTGCCACTTCCCTACTTTTTTTTAGCGGAACGCTTAAGGCTATGGATTGGAATGGGCCTATCGGCATCCCACCGCGTGTTTGTTTACCAAGCTGATGCCCATTCAGTCGATCCTTTCTACTACGATCGAAGCGACGGCCCAATTTTTCTTTTGTCACTGTGCTAGTACTAAAAAAATCTCCACCGAAAGAAAAAAGAGAAACCCCTAGAAAAAATGTCAGAGAATTGTTTCTTGTGAAAAGGACCCTAGCATTGAAACATCGAAAAGTACGAAGCACCTCAACAAACACAAAAATTACAACGCAATCCAAGAGATGTCCTTCGTCTTCAACCTCAAGACCGTGTCGATGACACGCCGTCGTTGTCACTCCTCCCTGAGTCGGCCTCACATTATTGGTTGCGAAATAGAAAGTCACCGAATGGTTCAAGACGACATTATCTATCCTGAAGACAAAGAAGAAGGAATAAACGTCGATGAGGCTCTTTGATGATCCAGAGATCCCCATAGCTAGTAAGAGTCTCGACAACCAGACCAATCCCACAAGCTTTTCGACGTCGCCGCTGAGATGGGGCTAAAGCTAGGGATACTTTATTGGATAATACATCGCTGCCACCAACTGAGCGTTGCCCTACCAAACCTTAACCCTAAAACCAGGAAGACGGAGCCCTCTAGTAGAGGGGGCCAAGATCCATCCCGCCTCTATGTCCCGAAGGGCGAGGCAGAACGGCAGCGGCACCGATGGGAGGTGAGGAAACCCTAATCGCATGTGCATGTTTTTCTTGGGGCGAATCAGTGCTTTCAGTTGATGCCTCCCTACAGGATAGGGGATACTTCCCACGGCCTCGTATAGTGTCTACAAAATGTTGGAGAAAAATTAAAATGAGTAAGAATTTTATTTGCTCTCCTCCTTTTTTTTCCTCCTTTTTTCTCGCTCGTGAAATCACCACGGATGTCGCCGTCACGATTCCACGGACCGATGGGTGTCCTTATTTTGGGGGGGGGGGGGGGGGGGAGTTCAATATTTATTAAATCATAACATCTTGCTTACAATCAGCACTCAGGCTCTCTACTAAAAATTCTGGACATAAACCAACCCACTCCTGTGTTACATTGTCGACAGAAGTCAACTTTGCACAAGCATGAGCCACTTTGTTATCCTCTCGGACTAGGAAAATCAAAGAGAAAGCATGAAACTCTAAACTCAGTGAGTGTATTTCTTTGAGCAGAGGCGTCACCATCGTCCTCTCTTGATCTCGAGCTCCCTAGCATCGAACAGGCGCCTGACAATCTGTTTCAAACACCACTTCCTGATATCCTCGCGCTCGCGCAAAAGAAGCTGCGTCGCAAAAGGTGTCCTTATTGTTTGAGAAGACCATTTCGCCTTAAAGTTTTGTCTCAATGTCAATTTTGTCATTTTTTCTGTCCAACCACCTTGCTGGATTTTCTTGCTTGCTACTTAGGTCCCACGTCTAACCTCGCTGGGAGAACCTTCAAGGAATGATCTCTGTGATAAGGATGGACTATAGGCGACTGAGTTTATCTGTGTCATAAAAAATGATGATGACTGGAGGAGCCGAATACATATGGACGGACTAGCTAGGCAACCCCATGTTTTCATGAATTCAAAAGGAGGGATCTGTGCCACGGTGCATCGTACATTGGTAGTTTGGTATTAACTTGAACCGGAGGGTGTGAACTTTGGAATTCGGTAGTTGTCCAACAAATTTGAAGAAGAACACAGAAAAAGTCTAATTTCATAGATCGATTGCAAACAACCTTAACCGATTATGCAAGAAAGGTTCTCCTTGTGGATATTGTTCAAGAAGGGCTCCTTCTCCTTTGACATCGAGCGTATTAAGTGGACTACGTCACCGACCTAGACGCATAGGTTGGCATATGCTGCGACAACGGTGGCACCTATCGCCTTTGATCTTCACTCATCGTGCCCGTCACCGGCATCGAGATGAGGACCTTGCCGTGATAGAAGCTCCTTGCATAGACGTTGTTTGCCACAAAGTCGCCGCGTCAACTGGGCACCACCGAGCTCTGCCTTGTGTGGTACACGTGGCACGAGAATGACGATGACATACCTCCCTCCCTCCATTTTGTAGTGGAGAGTTTTATGCGTCTGGTGTTGGAAGCAACATGCCATCTTGCTTATTTTAGACATAGAGATAATTTCTTCATTTGTGCTATACTTTGTGTTGATTACTTCCATGAAATGTAAAGTATATTTTGTGCTTGCGAAAATATAGTTTGCACAAACTGTGGTTAGATCAGTCGGGGCAAAAGCCTCATTTGTGCTATACTATTATGTAGTACATCTCCGAAAGTCTGTCTCTCGCATTGATAGTCTAGAACTGATCTGCAAACTTCTCAAAGTTTTATTTTTATGAGATGCAAACTTCTCGGAGTTGGGGACCTGGGTTGTGTTCGTCTGGCTAGATCATTACCCTAAACAACGGTGCAATTACTCTTTGCGGTAATTTGAAGCCGTACAGATGATGTGACCAGACATTCAGTTACTTGTTGCCATCAGTTTTTTTTACATCAGGTTTTTACTTACAGTTTTGCCATCAGATTTTTTTTTTTACAATTTTGCCATCAGGTTTTATCGTGATGTATTTTTTCTGGGAGGGGATGTTTCTTCATGATGCATGAACTCCGCGTAATGCTAAACTGGATAGAGGCCGGGTTCGTTTGTCTATACAGCCCAATTAAAGGCCCGAGTAGAAGTCTCTACAGCGTCAGTCGTTTTCCATTTTGGCTGGTCTCGTTTTCTGCACGAGAAAAAAAGATCCATAATTAACAAAAACAGAATTGGAGATGGGAGGTATCGATCCCCATTCTCTAATAAGCGTAAATTAGTGCTATACCATTTGAGCTACATCCCCATATACAAACACTTCATTAATTTCAGTATTAATATTAATTAAGCGTGATCAAGAATGAACCAAACACTAAATTTCACCTTAATTCAGGCAATTTACATAACTACTCAGTAGTCAACGTGGACTCACGGAAGGAAACATTAACTTCTATACTTTGACGTCCTTTTCTATTTTATTGCCTATTTAATCTGTTCAAGAAGTAAATCTCTTGGCTTCATCTTACAGGGTTATCGGTGTTGATTTTAAAACATGGTTAATAATGCTACAAAGAGCATGAGAATGTTAGCGATTTGATTGCTCCAAAAATATGTTAGCGATGCGAGACATTTAAGAGATTTACATACAAACACGAGTTTGCGTACAATGAGAAACATAAAATGAGTCGTATCGTTCGACTTATGCCATACTCCCTCCGTCTGTAAGAGAGCGTATGTCTAGGCTCCAAGGTTTTTCCGTAAAAAAGTGTACGTCTACGGACGGTCGTTGTTGACAAGGTTTAATCTCGTCAATGCCCATTGTTATGGACTTGAGTTTTGAAGAAGATGGGGATGCTGGAGATCGCGGAACGGTTAGCAAACAAGCAACACGGGGACACGAGGTTTACCCAGGTTCAGGCCCCTGGAGGGAAAACCCTACTCATGCTTGTCTGCTCTTGATTATGGCGAAACCGAAGGTTACAGGGGTGCGCAGATACAATCTGGCGTGGAGGTGTGTATGCGGTGTATGAGGTGCCCTCCTCGCCGTGGCCTCCTAGCCTTTATATAGAGTTAGGCAGGTCCCAGACACAGATCAAGTCGGTTACAGGTTTTAGGGTTTACCCCTTTGAATTTCCTATCTACTCTAGTCTTGCTCTTCAAGGATCCGAAGGCGTCATGGGCCCTGGCCACCCGAAAGTCTTCATAGGCCGACGTATATTTGTTGTAGGCCTTCCTTGGGCTAGACTAGGTATGCTGAGGTCGTATACCCGCAGGGTATAACCATGTCAGTAGCCCCCGAGTGTTCAGTCGAATCGTAGATTCGGTTAAGGACTCTTCAATACTTCGGGTGCAGCTATCTCTGTCTTTCAAGAGAATGATTTGAGTGTGTAGGGATTGTTGATGCGTGTGCCTGACTCTTCCGAATCGTGGTCGATTAACTGCCTTAGGACAAAACAACACGATCTTCTTGATTCGAATCCTCGACTCGAACCCTAACATATGGCGTAATTCGACTCAGCCGCGGAGGATTTACAGAGTGGAATTCGGTGAATTTAAATGATGTACCCAACGCTCCGTCGGGATTTTTCATCGCTAGCGTTAGCAGGATCCCATGCATCGTGCGTTACCAGGCCATCAGATGATATTTGTAAGTCTTATCTTTATGTCGCAGACATAGCATCCAAATGTTTATTACCGCGGAGGTGTTTCGGGTGGCCAAGGAGGACGTTGCTCACTTAGCGTTAATTAGCGCAGAGTTGCCGAAAAAGTTTTGCATGCTGATCCGAAGGATCGCAGTCGAAGAATTCATAGGGTGTGCGACCAGCGCTCCCTATGGGAGTAGCCCCCGAGTGTCTGTCGTAGACTCGAGCAGAGACTTTAATTCAGTCGTTGTTCAGCTTCAGGTCCGTAGGACACAAATTTTTTGGATGCTTGAATCCATCCTACCTATGGGAGTAGCCCCGTCGTAGTGGAGTAGAGACGACGTGAGACTCAAGAAATAGTTCCGTGATGTAGTGTTTTGTTCATTTTTCGGGTGCGCGGCCAGCGCTCCTATAAGAGTAGCCCCCGAGTAGTTAGTCGAATCATAGATTCGAGTGAGTACTCTTAGTTGTATAGCCGAAGAATTGTAATCATTGCTAATATAGCTTTTGATGACGTCAGTGCTGACGATCGGTGATCTCAAGCTTCTGTGGCGCCAGAGATGACATGACTGGACGAACTGTTGGAGATATGCCCTAGAGGCAATAATAAATGTAGTTATTATTATATCTTTGTGTTTATGATAAATGTTTACATTCATGCTATAATAGAATTAACAAGGAAACATTAATACTTGTGTGATTTGTAAACTTAAATTGAAGTCCCTAGTAAAGCCTCTTCATAATACTAGCTTGTTGGTTAATAAATGATTGTGGTTTCCCTATCATGAACATTGAGATGTTATTAACAACAAGATCATATCGTTAGGAGAACGATATGATGGACATACTCCTCTAGATAAGCGTAGCATAAAGATCAAGTCATTTTAATAGTTCAATTGCTATATGCTTTCTGATACATAGTAACCTAATTCCTTCGACCATGAGATCATGCTTATCACCATCACCGGAAGGATGCTTTGATGACATCAAACACCACACCGTAACTGGGTGGCTATAAAGGTGGCATTGAGTGTTCGGAAAGTATTGGTTGAGACACATGGATCAAGAGTGGGATTTGTCCATCCATATGACGGATAGATATACTCTGGGCCCTCTCGGTGGAATGTCATCCAATTAGCTTGCAAGCATGTGACTGGCTCACAAGGGATCACATATCACGGGAACGAGAAAAAGAGTACTTATCGGTAACGAGGTTGAACTAGGTATGCAGAGATACCGACGATCAAAACCTCGGATAAGTAAACTATCGTGAGACAAAGGGAAATTGGTATCGTATGTAAGTGGTTCATTCGATCGCAAAGTAATCGTAGAAATATGTGGGAGCCATATGAATTTCCAGATTCCTCTATTGGTTATTGTTCGGAGAAGTGTCTCGATCATGTCCATGAAGGGAATATGCCCGAGAGGCAATAATAAAGTGGTTATTATGTATTCCTTATTTATGATAAATGTTTATTTTACATGCTATAATTGTATTAATACGGAAACTTTAATACATGTGTGTTTAATAAACAAAAAGGAAGTTCCTAGTTATGCCTCTCTTATAAACTAGCTCGTTGATTAACATGATGATCAAAGTTTCCTGATCATGGACATGGGATGTTGTTAATAACGAGGTCACAACATTAGTGTAATGATGTGATGAACATTCATCCGAAGTATAGCATTACGATCAAATTCATTGAGTTTATATTGCTATAACAACTTACGAAGTGATCCTAATCCTTAGACCATGAGATCATGTCAATCACTAACACCGGAAGAGTTTCTCGATGACATCAAACGTCACACCGTAACTGGGTGATTATAAAGATGGCTTCAGAACTACTAAAGTGTTATGTTGAGACCCATGGATCGAGAGTGGAATTTGTTCATCCCAATGACGGATAGATATGCTCTGGGCCCTCTCGGTGATATCACATTGATTAGCTTGCAAGGAAGTGATTTGATCACTAGAATGTTATATCACGGGAACAAGAAAAGAGTGCATGTCGGTAACGATATCAAACTAGGTATGGAGATACCGATGACCGAATCTCGAACATGTAATATATCGTGAAACAAAGGGATTAAGATACTAGCGTAAAAGGTTCACACGATCACAGAAGTCATCGTTGAATGTGTGGGAGTCAGTATGGATCTCCGTGTCCTCATCGATTATTGATCGAAGAAGGGTCTCGATCATGTCCGCATTATTCGTGAACCGTAGGGTGACACACTTAAGGGATACCGACACCATTCGGAGCAAATGATATGCCAGGAAAAGAAAAGGAAAGCGCAGGAATTTATTTCACTAGACACTGAAACTGTTTCGGTTGAAATTGCTGAAACTGGTTCTGCATGTGAAATGGAATATTAGCAAGGGGTTTTATGTGAATTTTTGTTAATTAAAGTAATTAACAAAATTCTGAATAAATAAATAAAAGAGTTTTATTTAAATGAGAGCTTGCATTAAATTTGGTGGAAATTTAATGCATGTGAGTGGATTTTTGAGTGGAGGCTTTTTAATGGGAGTGGAGGCTTTTCATTTTGAGTGGAAGATCCACCCACATGAATGTGGAAGAGGTGGGGGCAGCCCCCATGGCTAGGCGTCATGCCCCTTGGGTGCCCCCCTCTCCCCTATAAAAGGTCCCCCTCTCCTCCTCTCAAAGCACACCTCCTCGCGAAGGATCTCTCTCCCCCCTTTAGAATTTCCCCATGGTCTCGGATCAGCGAGATACATGTTCCCGGTGGCTTTTTCTGGAAGGATTTGTTGCTTCTGCTGCTTCGCTGGAGCGAGGGCGCGGAGGTTGTCGGGGTACCCGTATGTGTGTGCGATCACGGATGCACCACTGCTTTGAGGTGCTGGACTTGATCGTGCTAGACCGGCTGGACCAGACGGACTTCATCACGATCTTGAGATCGGCAAGCGTTGGTCTACATCATCCACGAGTACAACCTCGTTAATGCTATTCGGTCTTCGAGGGTATGTATTCTATGGATGTATATCCACCCGTTGCTTGTATCTAGTAGATAGATCTTGGTACTTAGATGTTCCCATCGTAGGAAGTTTTTAGTTTTCTATGCTGCGAACCCTACAGTCCGCATAATTCACGAACCGTAGGGAGACACACTTAAGGATTCGACGTTGTTGAGTAGTTATGGAATGATGAGTAAGAGACTGAATGTTGTTCGGAGTCTCGGATGGGATCCGGGATATCACGAGGAGATCCGGAATGGTCCAGAGAATAATATTCATATAAGGAAAGTCTTGTTTCGGGGTTGGAGAATGGTTCCGGTGTTTTCATCGGGAATGTTCTAGAAGGTTCCGGAATGTCCCAAGACTCGGAGGGGAAGGGTACATGAATGTGTCATAACAAGCTGGAATGGTTGCATCATGTACTAGGTGTCATCGCTGAGCAAAATAAAGGGATAAATCAAATCCTAGTTTGAAAAGTCAAACGCTAATTTGAAAAGTCAAACGGCTATTTTGCTTGGTGGAGGGAGAGTAGGAAACCTACTTGGGGAGGAAGTCCCTCTCCCTCCACCGCCGGCCTTGGAAGCCGAGTTGGGGAGGGACTCCCCTTGGCTGGCCCCCTTCACCTATATAAGGAGGGGCAGGGCTGCCCCTCCAAACACACACCTTGCACCCTGCAAACCCTAGCCCCAAGCCGCCGGTGCCGCCACCTCCTGCTGCCGCCGCCTAGGGCAAAACCCTAGCCGCCGAGTTGGGGCATCCCCTTGCCCTAGCCGTCGGCCTAGCCTCTCCTCCTTGGTGCGTCTAAACCCTAGATCACCGAGGCTCTCTCATAGTCCACCATACTCGCTCCGGCTTAAGGCGAAGCCCTGCGAGATCTCCCCTCTACTTCCGATACCACGCCGTCATGCTGCCGGAATCGCGAGGAGAGTGCTACAACCTCCGCTGCCTGCTGGAACAAGGGAGAGGAAGGTCTTCGAAAATTTAACGTGACCGATCATGAAGCGCCTAACGCAGCCTTGGAAGGATCGCTCACGCGATCTTGAGATCGGCAAGAGTACGACTACATCACCCATGATAATCCGCTCTCGTTAAACACTTTGGAATCTTCGAGGGTGAGTTATTCTATCGACTCGTTGCTACAATCTAGTAGATAGATCTTGGCTTGTTTGTTTGTATGCGGTAGAATTTTTTGTTTTCCATGCTACGAACCCTACAAGGGTATCGAGTCGTGTCTATATGTAGATCATTGCAGAGTAGAACACAATGGTCATTGTGGGCGGTGGTGCTTTTATTATCAATTGCTTCTTGTGTACTTTGCATCTTGCGGTATGATGGGATGAAGCGGCCCGGGCTAACCTTACATGACATCGTTCATGAGACTTGCTCCACGCTCAACATGCAACTTGTATTGCATAAGTGGTTTTGTGGGTGTCCTCTCCCATTATAGTATAGATCCAATTTACAACAGGCACTTGATAGTTCAAACATCAACGTTGTGGTTCTTGTTCGTAAGTTAGATTGACACTTATTGAAAGCCCCAAACCACGTAAAACATGCAAAGAAATTAGAGGCGTCTAACTTTGTTTTACAGGGGTGTGCTGTGATGTGATATGGCCATGATTGTGATTATATTTGATGTATGCAATGTTCCTTATTGTAAGTTGGCAACCGGCAGAAGCCATATGGTTGTCTTTAAATTCTGTTAAGACCCGCGTGTCTATTCAAAGTAGTTGTAATAGTTGAAGCTGGTGGACGACAACCATGGAGCAGCGTCATTGACCTTGATGCAATGCCGGTGATGATGGAGATCATGTTCGTGCTTGAAGATGGAGATTGGAAGCACAAAGAAGAAAGACCATATCATATCACATATTATGAATTGCATGTGATGTTAATCCTTTATGCATCTTGTATTGCTTAGTTAACGACGGTAGCATTATAAGATGATCCCTCATGCACATGAATTTCAAGTTCTATAGTGTTCATCCTTAGTGAGCACCGTTGCTAAAGATTGTTGTTTCGAAGCACCACGTGATGATCGGGTGTGTTAGATTCTGCAAGTGTATACAACGTGAGCAAGCCAGATTTGCTCATGCGGAAGCTAAGGTTTGATCTTGACGAGCCTAGCATGTACAGACATGGTCTCGGAACACGGATTACCGAAAGGTAAAGCATGAATCATATAGCAGATATGATGAACATGTTGATTGTTCGCCATTGAAGCTACATCAACTCTCGTGATGATCGGTGTTGATGTGGTGGATTTGGTTTGTGTGATCACTAAAACAATGTGAGGGATATTGTTTTGAGTGGGAGTTCACCTAGATTAATTTAACTATTAATTAGAACTCAATTTGTCATAAACTTAGTCTAAACTATTGCAAATATGTTGTAGATCAATGGCTACCCTACCATCAATTTTAATGCATTCCTAGAGAAAGAAAAGTTGAAAACAATGGAAGCAACTTCATGGATTGGTTCCGCAATTTGAGGATTGTCCTCAATGCCGGTAATTTGACCTATGTGTCGGATGCATTGGTGACCCACCTGCAGCTACTGCTACCGATGAAGTAAAGAATGTTTACCTCGCTCGGAAGACTCAGTACTCCATAGTTCAGTGTGCTATCTTGTATGGTTTAGAATCGGAGCTTCGGAAAAGGATTGAGAATTCAGACCCACATGATATTGTCTGTGAACTCAAATTGATTTTTGAGACTCACGCGGCAGTTGAGATCTATGAGGCTTCTGAAAAGTTCTTTAACTGCAAGATGGAAGAGGGCAGCTCCGTCAGTGAGCATGTGCTTAAGATGTCTGGGCACGCAAACAAACTCCAAAGCTTGGGTATAGTGATTCCTAATGCTTTGGGGATTTACCGTGTCCTCCAATCACTACCACCAAGTTACAAGAACTTTGTGATGAACTACAATATGCAAAGCATGAACAAGCAGTTGCCAGAACTCTTCTCCATGTTAAAATCTGCAGAAGTGGAGATCAAGAAAGAGCACCAAGTGTTGATGGTCAATAAGACCACTGTTGGAGATATGCCCTAGAGGCAATAATAAATATAGTTTATTATTATATCTTTGTGTTTATGATAAATGTTTATATTCATGCTATAATAGTATTAACAGGAAACATTAATACTTGTGTGAATTGTAAACTTAATTTGAAGTCCCTAGTATAGCCTCTATACTTCACTAGCTTGTTGATTGATTGATGATTGTGGTTTCCCTATCATGAACATTGAGATGTTATCAACAACAAGATCATATCATTAGGAGAATGATATGGTGGACATACTCCTATAGACAAGCGTAGCATAAAGATCAAGTCATTTCAATAGTTCAATTGCTATATGCTTTCTGATACATAGTAACCTAATTCCTTCGACCATGAGATCATGCATATCACCTTTACTGGATGGATGCTTTGATGTCATCAAACACCACACCGTAACAGGGTGGTTATAAAAGTGGCATTGGGTGTTCGGAAAGTATTGGTTGAAACACATGGATCAAGAGTGGGATTTGTCCATCCACATGACGGATAGATATACTCTGGGCCCTCTCGGTGGAATGTCATCCAATTAGCTTGCAAGCATGTGACTTGGTCACAAGGGATCACATATCGCGGGAACGAGAAAAGAGTACTTATCAGTAACGAGGTTGAACTAGGTATGCAGAGATACCGACGATCATAAACCTCGGATAAGTAACATATCGTGAGACAAAGGGAAATTGGTATCGTATGTAAGTGGTTCATTCGATCGCAAAGTAATCGAAGAAATATGTGGGAGCCATATGAATTTCCAGATTCCTCTATTGGTTATTGTTCGGAGAAGTGTCTCGATCATGTCCGCATAATTCACGAACCGTAGGGAGACACACTTAAGGATTCGACGTTGTTTGAGTAGTTATGGTATTATGAGAAAGAGACCGAATGTTGTTCGGAGTCTCGGATGGGATCCGGATATCACGAGGTGATCCGGAATGGTCCGGAGAATAAGATTCATATAAGGAAAGTCCTGCTTTGAGTTGGGGAATGGTTCCGTGTTTTCATCGGGAACATTCTAGAAGGTCCTAATGTCCCAAGACCTAAGGGAAGGGGTACATGAATGTGTCATTGCAAGTTGGAATGATTGCATCATGTACTAAGTGTTCTCGCTGTCCAAAATAAAGGGTTTATTTAAATCCTAAATTGAAAAGTCAAACGGCTAGTTTGAAAGTCAAACGGCAATTTTGGGAAGTGGGAAAAGAGGAGGATTGGTGGAGGCCGAATTGGGGGAGGACTCCTCCCTTGGCCGGCGCCCCACCAAGCCGACTTGGGGAGGGACTCTCCTCCCCATGGCGCAGCCAGCCCTCCCACCTATATAAGGAGGCAGGGCTCCCTCCCAAGACACACAAGTTCCTATCCTCTAAACTGAAACTAGACCTAGACCCCAGTTTAGAGCTGCTTTAGAGCCTTCTAATTGGTTTAGAGCCTTCTAATTGGTTTAGAGCCTTCTAATTGGTGTGTCTAATTACTAGACCACTAATAGCCTCTCTCATAAGCTCCACCATACTGCACTGGCTTAAGGCGACCTGCGGGATCTCCCTCTACCTCCGGTACCACGCCACAGGCGGAATCGCGAGGAGAGTGCTACAACCTCCATTTGCTTTGGAACAAGGAGAGGAAGGTCTTCGTCGAGTACCGAACGTGTGACCGATCATGGAGCGCCTTGAGGAACGCGGCCGAAGGATCGTCTGCGATCTTGAGATCGGAAAGAGTACGACTACATCACCCACGAGAATCTGCTCGTTAAACACTTTGGAATCTTCGAGGGTGAGTTATTCCATCGACTGCTGTTACAATCTAGTAGATAGATCTTGGCTTGTTTGTTTGTATGATAGAAAATTTTTGTTTTCCATGCTACGAACCCCTACAAAGGGTATCGAGCCGTGTCTATATGTAGATCTCATTGACGAGTAGAACACAATGGTCATTGTGGGCGTTGATGCTTTATTGTAGATTGCTTTTGTGTACTTTGCATCTTGCGGTATGTTGGGATGAAGCGGCCGCTAACCTTACATGACATCGTTCATGAGACTTGCTCCACGCTTGACATGCAACTCGTTTTGCATAAGTGGCTTTGCGGGTGCCTGTTTCTCCTAGCATAGTAAAGATCCAATTTACAACGGGTAATCAACAATGCTAGTATCAACGTTGTGGTTCTTGTTCGTAAGTTAGAACGACACTTATTGAAAGCCCCAAACCACGTAAAATATGCAAAGAAAGTAGAGGCGTCTAACTTTGTTTTGCAGGGGTGTGCAGTGATGTGATATGGCCATGATTGTGATTATATTTGATGTATGCAATGTTCCTTATTGTAAGTTGGCAACCGGCAGGAGCCATATGGTTGTCTTTAAATTCTGTTAAGACCTGCGTGTCTATTCAAAATAGTTGTAATAGTTGAAGCTGGTAGACGACAACCATGAAGAAGCGTCATTGACCTTGATGCTATGCCGGTGATGATGGAGATCATGTTCGTGCTTGAAGATGGAGATCGGAAGCACAAAGAAGAAAGGCCATATCATATCACATATTATGAATTGCATGTGATGTTAATCCCTTATGCATCTTGTATTGCTTAGTAGACGACGGTAGCATTATAAGATGATCCCTCATGCACATAAATTTCAAGTTCTGAAGTGTTCACCCTTAGTATGCACCGTTGCCAAAGCTTGTCGCTCAAGCACCACGTGATGATCGGGTGTCTTTGATTCCGCGGGTGACTACAACGTAAGCAAGCCAGATTTGCTTATGCGGTAGCTAAGGTTTGATCTTGACGAGCCTAGCATGTACAGACATGGCCTCAGGAACACGGATCGCCGAAAGGTAAAGCATGAATCATATAGTAGATATGATGAACATGATGATTGTTCGCCATTGAAACTATATCAACTCACGTGATGATCGGTGTTGATGTAGCGGATTTGGTTCGTGTGATCACTAAAACAATGTGAGGGATGTTGTTTTGAGTGGGAGTTCACCTAGTTTAATTTCATTAATTAATTTGAACTCAATTTGTCATAAACTTAGTCTAAACTATTGCAAATATGTTGTAGATCAATGGCAGCCCTACCATCAATTTTAATGCGTTCCTAGAGAAAGAAAAGTTGAAAACAATGGAAGCAACTTCATGGATTGGTTCCGCAATTTGAGGATTGTCCTCACAAATGGTAATTTGACCTATGTGCTGGATGCACCGCTAGGTGACCCACTGGGTGATGCTACCGATGAAGTAAAGAATGTTTACCTTGCTCTAAGAATCAAGACTCCATAGTTCAGTGTGCTATCTTGTATGGTTTGGAATCGAGCTTCGAAAAGGTTTGAAGAGTCGATCCATATGATATTGTCGAGGATCTCAAATTAATCTTTGAGACTCATGCGGCAATTGAAAGTTATGAAGCTTCAAAAGTTCTTTAACGCAAGATGGAAGAGGGTAGCTCACAAGGAGCATGTGCTTAAGATGTCCAGGCACGCAAATAAACTTCAAAGTTTGGGTATAGTGATTCCTAATACTTTGGGGTTTACCGCATCCTCCAATCACTACCACCAAGTTACAAGAACTTTGTGATGAACTACAACATGCGTAACATGAACAAAGAGTTGTAACTATTTGCTATGTTGAAGTCTGCGAAGTGGAGATCAAGAAAGAGCACCAAGTGTTGATGGTCAACAAGACCACCAAATTCAAGAAAGGCAAGTCTAAGCGGAAGGGACACTTCAGAAGGGTGGTAAGAAAGTTACCACGTGAAGAAGACCAAGGCTGGACCTAAGCCTGAAACCAGTGCTTTACCGCAAGGGAGAAGGTCACTGAAACGGAATTGCCCAAGGTACTTGTCAGATTTTAAGAACGGCAACATCAAGAAGAAAGGTATATCTGATATACATGTTATTGATGTGTATCTCACTAGTATTCGTAGTAGTGCCTGGGTATTTGATAATGGTTCGGTTGCTCATATTTGTAACTCGAAACAGGAGCTGCAGAATAAACGGAAGCTAGTGAAGAACGAGGTGACGATGCGCGTAGGAAACGGATCAAAGGTTGATGTGATCGCGATCGGCACGCTACCTCTTCATCTACCATCGGGATTAGTTTTATACTTAAATAATTGTTATTTGGTGCTCGTTAAGCATGAACATTATATCGGTATCTTGTTTATTGCGAGACGGTTACTTGTTTAAATCCGAGAATAATGGTTGTTCGATTTATATGAGTAATATGTTTTATGCACATGCACCTTTGATAGATGGTCTATTCTTGTTGAATCTCGATAGTAGAAATACACATATTAATAATATTGAAGCTAAACGATTGAAATCAAGCGATAACTCGACCTATATGTGGCAATCGCTGCCTTGGTCACATTGGAGTGAAGCGTATGAAGAAACTCCATTCGATGGACTTCTTGAATCACTTGATTTTGAATCACTTGAAAGATGCGAAGCATGTCCGATGGGTAAAATGACTAAGACTCCATTTTCAGATGATGGAGCGAAGCCATGACTTATTGGAAATCATACATACCGATGTGTGTGGTCCAATGAGTGTAGCATCGCGCAGTAGTTATCGTTATGTTCTTACCTTCACGGATGACTTGAGTAGATATGGGTATATCTATTTCATGAAACATAAGTCCGAAACTTTCGAGAAGTTTAAGGAGTTTCAAAGTGAGGTAGAGAATCAACGTAACAAGAAGATTAAATTTCTACGTTCTGATCGTGGAGGTGAATATCTAAGTTACGAGTTTGGCGAACATTTAAAGAAATGTGGAATACTTTTCAGCTTGACACCGCCGAACACCACAACAGAATGGTGTGTCTGAACGTCAGAATCGAACTCTCTTAGATATGGTTCGCTCTATGATGTCTCTTATGATTTACCACTATCATTTTGGGGTTATGCATTAGAAACAAATGCATTCAATTTAAATAGGGCACCATCTAAATCCGCTGAAACGACACCGTATGAATTATGGTTTGGGAAGAAACCTAAATTGTCGCTCCTTAAAGTTTGGGGATGCAAGCCTATGTAAAGAAGTTACAATGGACAAGCTTGAACCCAAAGCGGAAAATGCGTCTTCATAGGATACCCAAGGAAACTATTGGGTATACCTTCTATCATAGATCCAAGGCAAAATCTTCGTTAAGAATGGATCCTTTCTAGAGAAGGAATTTCTCTCAAAGAAGTGACTGAAGGAAAGTAGAACTCAACGAGGTTATCGAACCTTCTCTTGAATTGCAGTAGCGCAGACCGGAAGAAGTTCCCGTGGTGCTCGCACCAATAAGAGAGGAAGCTAATGATGGTGATCATGAAACTTCATTGAAGTTGAGATCCTCTGAGGTCAACGAGAAATCGTACACCTGCAGTTGGTATGATTCCGTTATGAATGTCATGTTGGTGGACAACACCGATGACCCCGAGACATATGAGGAAGCGATGATGAGCCCAGATTCCAATAAATGGCAAGAAGCCATGAACCGAGATTGGATCCATGTACGAAAACCAAGTATGGACTTTGGTGGACTTACGGATGGCCGGAAGGTCGCCGAGAACAAATGGATTTTCAAGAAGAAAACAGATGATGGTAATGTTATCATCTATAAAGCTCGACTTGTCGCAAAAGGGTTTCGACAAATTCAAGGAGTTGACTACGATGAGACTTTCTCACCAAAGAGCGGTTAAAGTCTGTGAGGATTATGTTAGCAATCGCTGCATATTATGATTATGAGATATGGCGATGGATGTCAAAACAGCATTCCTCAATGGAGACATTGATGAAGAGTTGTATATGATGCAACCCAAAGGTTTTGTCGATCCTAAAGATGCTAACAAGGTATGCAAGCTTCAACGGTCCATCTATGGATTGAAGCAAGCATCCCGTTGGAATCAACGCTTGATAAGGTAATCAAAAGTTTTGGTTTTGTACAAACTTATGGAGAAGCTTGTATTTACAAGAAAGTGAGTGGGAGCTCTGTAGCATTCTTAATACGGTATGTGGATGACAGAGTGTTGATTGGGAATGATGTAGACCTTGTTAATAGTGTCAAAGCGTATTTGAAGAATAGTTTTTCAATGAAGGATCTTGGCGAAGCAGCTTACATATTAGGCATAAAGATTTATAGAGATAGATCGAACGCCAAATATCATTGTCACAAAGTACATATTTGGACAAAGTTCTAAAGAGGTTTGGAATGGAAGATAGCAAGAAAGGGTTCTTGCCCATGTTGCCTAATATGACCTTGAGTAAAACTCAAAGTCCGACATCGGCGTAAGATAGAGAAAAGATGAGTAAGACTCTATGCCTCAGCCATAGGATCTCTAATGTATGCCATGCTATGTACTAGACCCGACATCGCATATGTCGTCACTAACTAGCAGATATCAAAGTGATCCAGAGTGGATCATTGGACAGCGGTCAAAAACATCCTTAAGTACTTGAGAAGAACTAAGGATATGGTTCTTTCTTATGGAGGTGATGAACAGCTCGTTGTTAATGGTTACACCGATGCTAGTTGGAACACCGATCCGGATGATTCTAAATCACAACTGGATACGTATTTATTTTGAATGGTGCAGAAGCTTAATGGAGGAGTGCAAAGCAAAGCGTTGTGGCGAGATCTTCAACTGAATCGGAATACATGGTCGCTTGAGGCTTCACAAGAAGCGATATGGATGAAAGAGTTCATTGCAGAGCTGGGTGTGGTTCCAAGTGCGCTGGACCCAATGTCTATCTCATCGTGATAACATGGGCGCCATAGCCAATGCGCAAGAACCAAGGTCACACAAGAAGTCAAGCATATCAAGCTGCGTTTTCACGCTATTCGAGAACATATCCGTGATGGGGATATAAAGATTTGCAAAGTACACACAGATCTGAATGTGGCGGATCCATTGACTAAACCTCTCCCGAGGGCAAACATGACCAACACCAAACTGCCATGGGTGTTCGATATTACCATGTAATCTAGATTGGATGACTCTAGTGCTAGTGTGAGACTGTTGGAGATATGCCCTAGAGGGATTAATAAATATATTTTATTATTATATCTTTGTGTTTATGATAAATTTTTATATTCATGCTATAATAGTATTAACATGAAACATTAATACTTGTGTGAATTGTAAACTTAATTTGAAGTCCCTAGTATAGCCTCTATACTTCACTAGCTTGTTGATTGATTGATGATTGTGGTTTCTATCATGAACATTGAGATGTTATCAACAACAAGATCATATCATTAGGAGAATGATATGGTGGACATACTCCTATAGACAAGCGTAGCATAAAGATCAAGTCATTTCAATAGTTCAATTGCTATATGCTCGATACATAGTAACCTAATTCCTTCACCATGAGATCATGCATATCACCTTTATCGATGGATGCTTTGATGTCATCAAACACCACACCGTAATGTGGTGGTTATAAAAGTGGCATTGGGTGTTCGGAAAGTATTGGTTGAAACACATGGATCAAGAGTGGGATTTGTCCATCCACATGACGGATAGATATACTGGCCCTCTCGTGGAATGTCATCCAATTAGCTTGCAAGCATGTGACTTGGTCACAAGGGATCACATATCATGAACGAGAAAAGAGTACTTATCAGTAACGAGGTTGAACTAGGTATGCAGAGATACCGACGATCATAAACCTCGGATAAGTAACATATCGTGAGACAAAGGGAAATTGGTATCGTATGTAAGTGGTTCATTCGATCGCAAAGTAATCAAGAAATATGTGAGCCATATGAATTTCCAGATTCCTCTATTGGTTATTGTTCGAGAAGTGTCTCGATCATGTCCGCATAATTCACGAACCGTGGAGACACACTTAAGGATTCGACGTTGTTTGAGTAGTTATGGTATTATGAGAAAGAGACCGAATGTTGTTCGAGTCTCGGATGGGATCCGGATATCACGAGGTGATCCGGAATGGTCCGAGAATAAGATTCATATAAGGAAAGTCCTGCTTTCGAGTTGGGGAATGGTTCCGTGTTTTCATCGGAACATTCTAGAAGGTCCTTAATGTCCCAAGACTGAAGGGGAAGGGTACATGAATGTGTCATTGCAAGTTGGAATGATTGCATCATGTACTAAGTGTTCTCGCTGTCCAAAATAAAGGGTTTATTTAAATCCTAAATTGAAAAGTCAAACGGCTAGTTTGAAAGTCAAACGGCAATTTTGGGAAGTGGGAAAAGAGGAGGATTGGTGGAGGCGAATTGGGGAGGACTCCTCCCTTGGCCGGCGCCCCACCAAGCCGACTTGGGGAGGGACTCTCCTCCCCATGGCGCAGCCAGCCCTCCCACCTATATAAGGAGGGGCAGGGCTCCCCTCCTAAGACACACAAGTTCCTATCCTCTAAACCGAAACTAGACCTAGACCCCGGTTTAGAGCTGTTTGATTTAGAGCCTTCTAATTGGTTTAGAGCCTTCTAATTGGTTTAGAGCCTTCTAATTGGTGTGTCTAATTACTAGACCACTAATAGCCTCTCATAAGCTCCACCATACTCGCACCGGCTTAAGGCGAGCCTCGGGATCTCCCTCTACCTCCCAGACCACGCCACAGGCCGAATCGCGAGGAGAGTGCTACAACCTCCGCCTCACTGAACAAGGAGAGGAAGGTCTTCGCCGAATCGAACGTGTGACCGATCAAGGAGGCCAAGGAACGCCGCCGAAGGATCGTCACCGATCTTCACATCGGCAACAGAACGACTACAACACCCACGAGAATCTGCTCTCGTTAAACACTTTGGAATCTTCGAGGGTGAGTTATTCCATCGACTCGTTGCTACAATCTAGTAGATAGATCTTGGCTTGTTTGTTTGTATGCGATAGAAAATTTTTGTTTTCCATGCTACGAACCCCTACAACCACCACATTCAAGAAAGGCAAGTCTAAGCAAAAGGGACACTTCAAGAAGGGTGGTAAGAAAGTTACCACACCAACGAAGAAGACCAAGGCTGGACCTAAGCCTGACACAGAGTGCTTTTACTGCAAGGGAGAAGGTCACTAGAAGCGGAATTGCCCAAAGTACTTGGCGGATTTGAAGAACGGCAACATCAAGAAGAAAGGTATATCCGATATACATGTTATTGATGTGTATCTCACTAGTACTGTAGTAGTGCTCGGTATTTGATAATCGTTCGGTTGCTCATATTTGTAACTCAAACAAAGTCGCAGAATAAACGGAAGCTAGCGAAGAACAAGGTGACGATGCGCGTGGGAAACGGATCAAAGGTTGATGTGATCGCGGTCGGCATGCTACCTCTTCATCTACCATCGGGAGTAGTTTTATACTTAAATAATTGTTATTTGGTGCCTGCGTTAAGCATGAACATTATATCGGGATCTTGTTTATTGCGAGACGGTTACTTGTTTAAGTCCGAGAATAATGGTTGTTCGATTTATATGAGTAATATGTTTTATGCACATGCACCTTTGATAGATGGTCTATTCTTATTGAATCTCGATAGTGGAAATACACATATTAATAACATTGAAGCTAAACGTTTGAAATTGATAGATAAGTCGACCTATATGTGGCAATATCGTCTTGGTCACATTGGAGTGAAGCGTATGAAAAAACTCCATTCCGACGGACTTCTTGAATCACTTGATTTCGAATCACTTGAAAGATGCGAAGCATGTCTGATGGGTAAAATGACTAAGACTCCATTTTCTGGTATGATGGAGCGAGCTACGGACTTATTGGAAATCATACATACCGATGTGTGTGGTCCAATGAGTATAGCATCGCGCGGTGGTTATCGTTATGTTCTTACCTTCACGGATGACTTGAGTAGATATGGGTATATCTATTTCATGAAACATAAGTCCGAAACTTTCGAGAAGTTTAAGGAATTTCAAAGTGAGGTGGAGAATCAACGTAACAAGAAGATTAAATTTCTACGTTCTGATCGTGGAGGTGAATATCTAAGTTACGAGTTTGGTGAGCATTTGAAGAAATGCGGAATACTTTCACAATTGACACCGCCAGGAACACCATAGCGTAATGGTGTGTCCGAACGTCGTAATCGAACTCTCTTAGATATGGTTCGTTCTATGATGTCACTTACAAATTTACCGCTATCATTTTGGGGTTATGCATTAGAAACAGCCGCATTCACTTTAAATAGGGCACCATCTAAATCCGTTGAAACGACACCGTATGAATTATGGTTTGGGAAGAAACCTAAATTGCCGTTCCTTAAAGTTTGGGGTTGCAAAGCCTATGTAAAGAAGTTATAGCCGGACAAGCTTGAACCCAAAGCGGAAAAATGCGTCTTCATAGGATACCCAAAGGAAACTATTGGGTATACCTTCTATCATAGATCCGAAGGCAAAATCTTCGGTTAAGAATGGATCCTTTCTAGAGAAGGAATTTCTCTCGAAGAAGTGACTGAAGGAAAGTAGAACTCGACGAGGTTGTCGAACCTTCTCTCGAACTTGCGAGTAGCGCAGACCTGGAAGAAGTTCCCGTGGTGCCTGCACCAATAAGAGAGGAAGCTAATGATGATGATCATGAAACTTCAGAAGTTGCTACAGAACCTCGCAGGTCAACGAGAACTCGTACCACTCCTGATTGGTATGATCCCGTTATGAGTGTCATGTTGGTGGACAACACCGATGACCCTGCGACATATGGGGAAGCGATGATGAGCCCAGATTCCAATAAATGGCAAGAAGCCATGAAATCCGAGATTGGATCCATGTACGAAAACCAAGTATGGACTTTGGTGGACTTACCGGACGGTCGGAAGGCTGTCGAGAATAAATGGATTTTCAAGAAGAAAACAGATGCTGATGGTAATGTTACTGTCTATAAAGCTCGACTTGTCGCCAAAGGGTTTCGACAAATTCAAGGAGTTGACTACGATGAGACTTTCTCACCTGTAGCGAAGCTAAAGTCTGTGAGGATTATGTTAGCAATCGCTGCATATTATGATTAGAAGATATGGCAGATGGATGTCAAAACAGCGTTCCTCAATGGAGACATTGATGAAGAGTTGTATATGATGCAACCCAAAGGTTTTGTCGATCCTAAGGATGCTAACAAGGTATGCAAACTTCAACGGTCCATTTATGGATTGAAGCAAGCATCCCGAAGTTGGAATCAACGTTTTGATTAGGTAATAAAAATTTTTGGTTTTATACAAACTTATGGAGAAGCTTGTATTTACAAGAAAGTGAGTGGGAGCTCTATAACATTCTTAATACTATATGTAGATGACATATTGTTGATTGGGAATGATGTAGACCTTATTAATAGTGTCAAGGAATATTTGAATAATAGTTTTGCAATGAAAGATCTTGGCAAAGCATCTTACATATTAGGCATAAAGATTTATAGAGATAGATCGAGACGCCTAATATCATTGTCACAAAGTACATATTTGGACAAAGTTCTAAAGAGGTTTGGAATGGAAGATAGCAAGAAAGGGTTCTTGCCCATGTTGCCCAATACGACCTTGAGTAAAACTCAAAGTCCAACAACGGCAGAAGATAGAGAAAGGATGAGTAAAACTCCCTATGCCTCAGCCATAGGATCTCTAATGTATGTCATGCTATGTACTAGACCCGACATTGCATATGCTGTTAGTTTGACTAGCAGATATCAAAGTGATCTAGGAGTGGATCATTGGACAGCGGCCAAAAACATCCTTAAGTACTTGAGAAGAACTAAGGATATGGTTCTTTCTTATGGAGGTGATGAACAGCTCGTTGTTAATGGTTACACCGATGCTAGTTCGAACACCGATCCGGATGATTCTAAATCACAACTGGATAATGATTTACTTTGAATGGTGCAGCGATTAGTGGAGGAGTGCAAAGCAAAGCGTTGTGGCGAGATCTTCAACTGAATCAGAATACATGGCTGCTTCGGAGGCTTCACAAGAAGCGATATGGATGAAAGAGTTCATTACAGAGCTTGGTGTGGTTCCAAGTGCGCTGGACCCAATGTCTATCTACTGTGATAACATGGGCGCCATAGCCAATGCGCAAGAACCAAGGTCACACAAGAAGCTGAAGCACATAAAGCTACGTTTTCACGCTATTCGAGAACATGTCCAAGATGGTGACATAAAGATTTGCAAAGTACACACAGATCTGAATGTGGCGGATCCGTTGACTAAACCTCTCCCGAGGCCAAAACATGACCAACACCAATCTGCCATGGGTGTTCGGTATATTACCATGTAATCTAGATTAGTTGACTCTAGTGCAAGTGGGAGGCTGTTGGAGATATGACCTAGAGGCAATAATAAATGTAGTATTATTATATCTTTGTGTTTATGATAAATGTTTACATTCATGCTATAATAGTATTAACAAGGAAACATTAGTACTTGTGTGATTTGTAAACTTAAATTGAAGTCCCTAGTAAAGCCTCTTCATAATACTAGCTTGTTGGTTAATAAATGATTGTGGTTTCCCTATCATGAACATTGAGATGTTATTAACAACAAGATCATATCGTTAGGAGAATGATATGATGGACATACTCCTATAGATAAGCGTAGCATAAAGATCAAGTCATTTTAATAGTTCAATTTCTATATGCTTTCTGATACATAGTAACCTAATTCCTTCGACCATGAGATCATGCTTATCACCATCACCGGAAGGATGCTTTGATGACATCAAACGCCACACCGTAACTGGGTGGCTATAAAGGTGGCATTGAGTGTTCAGAAAGTATTGGTTGAGACACATGGATCAAGAGTGGGATTTGTCCATCCATATGACGGATATATATACTCTGGGCCCTCTCGGTGGAATGTCATCCAATTAGCTTGCAAGCATGTGACTGACTCACAAGGGATCACATATCGTGGGAACGAGAAAAGAGTACTTATCTGTAACGAGGTTAAACTAGGTATGCAGAGATACCGACGATCAAAACCTCGGATAAGTAAACTATCGTGAGACAAAGGGAAATTGGTATCATATGTAAGTGGTTCATTCGATCGCAAAGTAATCGTAGAAATATGTGGGAGCCATATGAATTTCCAGATTCCTCTATTGGTTATTGTTCGGAGAAGTGTCTCGATCATGTCTGCATAATTCACGAACCGTAGGGAGACACACTTAAGGATTCGACGTTGTTGAGTAGTTATGGAATGATGAGTAAGAGACCGAATATTGTTTGGAGTCTCGGATGGGATCCGGGATTCACGAGGAGATCCGGAATGGTCCGGAGAATAAGATTCATATAAGGAAAGTCCTGTTTCGGGGTTGGAGAATGGTTCTGGTGTTTTCATCAGGAATGTTCTAGAAGGTTCCGGAATGTCCGGCACTCCGGAGGGGAAGGGTACATGAATGTGACATAACAAGCTAGAATGGTTGCATCATGTACTAGGTGTCATCGCTGAGCGAAATAAAGGGATAAATCAAATCCTAGTTTGAAAAGTCAAACGCCAATTTGAAAAGTCAAACGACTATTTTGCTTGGTGGAGGGAGAGTAGGAAACCTACTTGGGGAGGAAGTCCCTCTCCCTCCACCGCCGTCCTTGGAAGCCGAGTTGGGAGGACTCCTCCCTTGGCCGCCCCTCCACCTATATAAGGAGGCAGGCGCCTCCAAACACACACCTTGCACCTGCAAACCCTAGCCCCAAGCCGCCACCTCCGCCACTGCCGCCTAGGGCAAAACCCTAGCCGCCGAGTTGGGGCATCCCCTTGCCCTAGCCGCCGGCCTAGCCTCTCCTCCTTGGTGCGTCTAAACCCTAGATCACCGTGGCTCTCTCATAGTCCACCATACTCGCTCCGGCTTAAGGCGGCCTCATGAGATCTCCTCTACTTCCCATTCATGCCGCGTCTGCCGAATCGCGAGGAGAGTGCTACAACCTTCGTTGCCTGCTGGAACAAGGGAGAGGAAGGTCTTCGTCGAGTACCAAACGTGTGACCGACTGCGTAAGCGCTGCCGGAACGCAGCGCCGGAAGGATCGTCTACGCAATCTTGAGATCGGCAAGAGTATGACTACATCACCCACGAGAATCCGCTCTCATTAAACACTTTGGAATCTTTGAGGGTGAGTTATTCTATCGACTCGTTGCTACAATCTAGTAGATAGATCTTGGCTTGTTTGTTTGTATGCGGTAGAAATTTTTTGTTTTCCATGCTACGAACCCCTACACGAACATGGGTCCCACCTTCTGACCTTGAGTTGACCGGTCACGCGCGGCATGGAGATAATTACGGCGTCGCCTCGATTTTCGCGCGTAGTGGACGGCGTGTGAGAGACGGTTTGCTGCTGTACTGACACGTAGACGGCCAGATCTTGATGTTGGTTCTAGGTCTTCCCGATGAACGGTCTTCATGCATCGTCTTCGTCCTTATAATCATTGGGGAAAAGGTGAATTTGTTTTCACTGCAGCCATTCTTGTTTCACTGCTCCCATCATCTCTAAGCTTTCTCACTGCACGCTGGAATTTCCTCGAGGATTTCCTTCTTTGATCTTGCGTGCTCTCCGCTGGCGCCGCCACACTGCAATGGGGAAGCCAAAGAAGTCCTCCTCTGCAGTTGGTACCAGCGCTGCTGGTGGCAAGAAGGGTTTTGCCGTTGTTCGTGTCACTGACGGTGGCTGGCAGCGATCAGAGACGTGTGAGAGTGATCTCCGCAAGCTTCGTGAGCGGGGCTTGATCCCGCAGGATAGGGAGGCCGTCAAACTCCCTGGCAACAAGGTAATTCCCCGTCCCCCCGCTGGGTTTTGGGTTATGTTCATTGCCTTTGTCCTTCGGGGCTTTTCCTTCCCAGTCCACGATTTCCTTCGTGGATTGCTTTTTCTTTATGGTATCCAGCTGCATCATCTTTCTCCCAACTCTCTTCTTCATATTGCTTGTTTCGTCAATTTCTGCGAGTGTTGGCTCGGTATCGAGCCGCACTTTGGCCTCTTCCGGAAACTCTATTCCATGAAGAGGCAATCTGGTTCCGATGGTGTTTATCCCATTGGGGGTTGCATCATCTCCCTCAAATCCAATATTCTTTTCTTCTCCTTTTCTATGTCCGAATCTGTCCAGTACTGGCGGAGGCGATAGTTTTACATCTGCGACTCCACGGTGACTGGGCAGGATTTTGGGCTTGCTCCTTTTGACCCTTCCCAAAAAATCGAGCCGAAAAGGTCCTGGAAAAACCAGATCCTGGATGGCGAGGGGACGGAGATTGAGGGGCTCTATCGCCGGGTGGAGGATCTTCAACTGACTCCGGATAAGGAGGTGAATGGTGTGGACATCATCCGCACCTTTCTCAAACGTCGGGTGCAGCCGCTCTAGGCCAGGGCGCACCCGATTTTCCTTTACTTGGGTCGCCGTGATCCTGACTAGGATTTCGGCTGAGGAATTCTCCAAGGGAGATCTCGACGGGATCATTCGCCCGTTGCTGAAGTACAAGGCTGGAGAGGATCTTTCGGGGAAGTGGCTGACTTCTCCGTTCTCCACTTCTCATCCGGTTCCGCAGGTGTAGAGCTGGGATGTGCGCGTAGCACTATTTTTCGACTGCGTTTGTCTTTCCACCTTTTGTGCTGAAATTTTTGCTATCTTTTTGCGCAGGAATTCAAGGTGCCGGGCATGTCGCCTCAATTGCCCGAAGTATTCTCGGATGCTCTGGACAATGAGGTGGTGGACTCCATGTCCAAGCTGCCGTCGACGCGATCTCCGGCTGAAGAGGCCAACGAGTCGAGCGAGGATCATACCCGCAAGCGGACGAGGAGCTCCAGCGAATCGTCGGATGCTTCGAATCCTCCAACGCCTAGGAATCCGCTAGGACTCGAGCGTCATAGCGGGGGCCATGGGGGCTCCTCCTCTCCTATTCCTGCCGTTCCCGTGCGGGCTGTGGCACCGCACCCGCCGGTGAAGCGGAAGAAGGAAGAGAAGAAAGAGGAGAAGAAGGGCAGGAAGACCCCTCCTGTCTTTGACTTGAGCGAGCTTGACTCGTAAGTTTCTTCAGTCCCCCCTTTTTTTGCTTTCTCTTGTCTGTTTGATTTGTGCTTTGCTGATTTTTTTCTTTTGTAGCCACTCCTCCGACCACTCTTCCAGTGATGACGCTCGGGAGATGGTGGGGGATTCGAAGGTTTTTCCTCCTCCTCCTCAGACGGTGGCCACTTCTGAGGGCGCTGCTCCGAACCCTTCTCCGCAGGAGGATCGGGTGGTTGTCCCTCAGAAGACTGCAAGCGGACCTTCGGAGTCGCCGTCTAATCACGTAAGTAATTTTTTGTTTTCTGCCGCAGGGGGAGCCCCCGAGCCTTTTTGGATGATCTGCTAATCCTTTTTCTTTGAGCCTCGAGGGGAGCCCCCGGGCGTCTTTTGGGTGATCTGCTGCTCATACTTGTTTTTCGCTTCTTGCCTCGGGGGGAGCCCCCGAGTATCTGTAGGAAAATCTGTTGATCATTTTTCTTTGATTCTCGGGGGGAGCCCCCGAGCGTTTTTCGTATGTTCAACTTGCTTTGATTGTTCTTTGGGCATAGACCCCGAGCCTTTGTTTGACGGGTAGTATCCTTTGCAGCCTTTTGTGCATGGTGCCAACCAGTTGGTGCAGCAGCACCTGGCATTGGAGGCCAGTTTCAAACAACTTCAAGGTATGTTTACGACTTGGTCTTTTTGCTTCTTCTTGTATTTCTTTGTCCTTCGATCTAATAGGTGTTTTGCTGACTGCAGAGGACCACAATACCTCTCTCCGTGAGCTTGATGCCCTCAAAAAGAGCCTTGAGCAAGCGGAGAAGAAGGCCGAGGTCGCCGTTGGTGTGAAGGAGCGCCTCGAGCTGGAGGTAGCCAACGCGGCCGCGGCCAAGGAGCGCCTGCAGCGGGAGGCTACGGACCGCGAGGAGCAGCTCACCACCGCCAAGGCTTCGCACGAGAGAGAGGTAGCCGGCAAGCTGATGGCGGCTGCCAAAGCTGTTTCGGGTGAGTTTCTCCGTCTTCCCTTTTCGGCTTCCTTGTCTTTCCTTGTAGTGCTTTTATTTATGCTGCTTCCTTTGTTTCTTTAGATGCCGCGGGCATCGAGTTTGATCGCGGTGCTCTGGAGCATGGAAGTGCTCTAGATGATCTTTGCTGACGGTCAAGACCGCCTGCAGATCTGGTCGGCTCGCTTGCCAAGGCCAAGGAGGTTCTCGGGCGCTTCTACAAGGAGCTCGTCCCCAAGGGCGTCGCCCTCGAAGATGTTGATGCCTTGGCGGATGCATTGTCAGCCGAAGCTCCTGCGGCGTACAAGTGCAAGCAGAAAGGCATTGGCGTGTCCGTCGGGCTGGCAATGGACTTGGCGTCTGGAGCGGAGCTGGATCTTCATCAGGTCACCTCCCGGATGCCGATGGCAGCTAACGGATCCGAGGTAGCCTTCGCCATCTATGCTGCTCGCTATAAGCGTTATGGGCCGAAGTTGATTGACCTGCTGGCCGAATACACGTTGAGGCAGCAGGGAGAGGCCAAGGCGAGGCAGTCTGGCTCCGAGGCTACTCAGGACGCATCTTCGTAGGCTTTGTAGTTATAGGATAGTTTTCGTTTCTTTTGTTGTAATTATTGCTACGAACGATCCTTGTGCCATGTAGTGGCTTTTGCTGCGCATAATGAATTTCCGAGTTCTGTTCTCCTTCGTTTGTTTGTTCATATCCTTGTCTTCTTTTACCCTAGGGGCCCTTGGGTGAAGATCCTGTTGACACTTCGTCCGCGGCGCAGCTGCGGCCATCCCTAGATGGTGCGTCGCAGCTTGTGTTTCTTCGAGACCGCGTATGTAGCCTTGAGAAAGAGTTGCTTGGGGTGCGTGGCCACGTCGATGTTTGGAAATCCAAGGCGGATCGGGGCGCTGCCAGAGAGGAGTACTTGATGGTGGGGTTGCTTCGTTTGTCCGAACAGCTCCAGTGTGAGTTTTTCGAGCTGTTGCCCATTACTTCGGATGTACCTGTTGGCCTTTCACCTTACTCTTTGCAAGTATTGCAGGTGCTAACCTTGATCCGAGGGAGGAAAAGGAGCGTGTTGCTGTTCGGATCAACTGTTTGACTCAGCAGGACATGGAGGCCGGCGGGTTTTTCTGGATGGACCGTGACCGTGCCATGGTCCTTGCGACAGTGCAGTATCGTGTCCACCAGGTATCACGGGTGCTGCCTCACGTGAGGTCTTCGCTGGTGTCGGTTCTGCATATAATGTTTCCGCTGGATGATGCGCCGTTGACTCTCTCGCTCACGTCAAGTTTTAATGTGCATCATGTCGTGGAACTGTGCGCAGCATCAAGGGGTGAAGTCGCGGGGGTGAAGGCCGTGCTCTCCCTTGTGCGGTTACATCGTCCTGATGTAGATCTGTCTGTTGTAGCGGCTGGGCCGCCTCTTCGGCCAGATGGTGGCAAGTGGGTATGCGTCCGCATTATGCGACTGTAAGGCAGTATGCCGAACAAATCGTAGATCTGTTTGAGCAGCATGCTCAGGTTATTCTTCAGAATAGGTAGGACCTGTAAAAAAGATAGATGTAAAATTTGTATATATTTGACTGGGTGTGTTCTGCCCTTTGTTGTAAAGGTTATGTTGTTGTTTAGCACGTAGTGCTTTGTTTGTATACGTGTCCTTTTCGTTAGCCTGACGTGGTCAGCTACTCAAGTATGCACGCGTTATCCTCAGTCGACGAAGTCGTGAGGTTGGGGGAGCCCCCGAGTGCGTTGTAATATGGAGTAAAATGCGAACAATAAACAGAATTTGGGGCCAGGACACTTAGCTTTATTCATATCGTAATGGAGGAGGTACATTGTTCGGTTCAGTAGCCTTAGCTGAATAGACTTATTGAAAGTAAAAGAGGGAGGTAGCTAGGGGTAGAAGCGTCGCAGATGTGCGATGTTCCATGGGTTGGAGTATGCGACTTCAGACTCCACGTGCTTAAGGCGATAGGCGCCACCTGGGATGACTTCAGTGATGATGTAGGGTCCTTCCCATGGTGACTCGAATTTCTTCGGTCGCTCTTGCTTGAGTCACAAGACGAGGTCTCCTTCGACGAAGGACCTTGGGCGTAGCCGTCGGCTGTGGTAGTTGCGGAGACTCTGTTGGTACACCGCTGATCGAGCTGCTGCTACATCACGCGCCTCGTCGAGTGTGTCGACGGCGTCTTCGAGTGCGGACGTCGATTCGGCTTCGCTGTAAGCGACGACCCATGGGGCCTTGTGGTGTACCTCTGCTGGTAGCACGGCTTCGGCTCCATGCACCATGAAGAAAGGTGTGTAGCCGGTTGAGCTATTTGGCGTTGTGCGCAGGCTCCATAGGACCGAGGGTAGATGTTGTGTCCAGGCTCCTACGAGTCGCTCGAGTGGGCTCATTAGGCGCTTCTTGATGCCAGCACCGACGAGGCCGTTGGCCTTCTCGACATGCCCGTTCGTTTGCGGGTGCGCCACGGAGGTCTATGTGATGTTGATTCCAAGGTCTTCGCAGAAGTCCTGGAATTCTTTGGAGATGAAGTTCGACCCATTGTCGTTGATGATGTTGTGTGGCACGCCGAACCTGTAGACAATGGATTCAAAGAACTTGACGGCATTTTTGTCCTTTTGGTTAGTGACCGGCATGGCCTCAATCCACTTTGTGAATTTGTCGACTGCGACTAGGAGGTAGACGTGACCTCCTTTCGAGGACCTTGGCAGCTTGCCGATCATGTCGAGGCCCCATTGGGCGAAGGGCCAGGCCAAAGGTATGGGCCTGAGCTCTGATCCGGGTGCGTGTGGTTTATCGGCGAACCTTTGGCACCCGTTGCATCTTCAGACGATGTCCTTGGCGTCGTTCATGGCAGTTGGCCAGTAGAATCCAGCTCGTAGAGCTTTGGCTACAAGGGAGCGGTTGCCTGCATGATGGCCGCAGATAGCCTCGTGGATGTCTTGAAGTATGGTTTTGCCATCACCGATGGTGACACACCTTTGTAGTACACCCGAAATGCTGCGCTTGTACAGCTTGCCATTAATGATGGTGAAGGCCTTGGACCGGCGAGATATGCGTCGGGCATCTGTCGGGCTATCAGGCACGTCTATCAAGTACCGGAGGTATGGCCGCGTCCAAGTTTCTTCGACTGCCATGACCTACATCAGGTTGACCACAGCGACCTATGTGTCTAGCTTTTCGGGTCCTTCATGTCCTTTGGGTAGCACAGCCCCCGAGTGTTCTGCTTCTTCGGGTGATCCCTTTGGGAATTTCTGTTTGATGGATGGCACGCAGATCTGTTCAAGGAACACACCTGGTGGCACCCGTGCGCAGGTGGAGCCGATGTTGGCGAGTCTGTCGGCCTCTTTGTTGCTTTCTCTACCAACGTGCTGAAGCTCACAGTCGTCGAAGCCTCCTTCGAGTGCGTTGTAGAGTGCGCGGTACGCGATCATGTTGGAGGCGTGCGCGTCGCACTCGTTCATCGTCTGCTGGACGACGAGGTTGGAGTCACCGTAGATGACGAGGCGTGTTGCGCCACAGATCTTGGCCATCCGCATGTCGTGGATGAGGGCCTCGTATTCGGCCTCGTTGTTGGAAGCTCGAAACTTCATCCAGAGGACGTACTTCATCTTATCGCCCTGCGGGGAGGTCAGTATGACCCCGGCTCCTGCCACGCTTTCGCTTGGAGCCGCTGGCGCATCGTCCATGACTGTGTCATGTCTAGGGTGTCTGGCAGCTGCAGCTCCATCCAGTGTATGAGGAAGTCCAAGAGGACTTGAGACTTGATCGTGTGGCGCTTCTCATAGACGATGTCTAGAGGTGACAGCTCGATGCCCCACAGGGCCACGCGTCCTGTGGCCTCCGGATTGTTCAGGATGTTGTTCAGGGGTGCCTCGTTGACGACCATCACCTGGTGCTCCTAGAAGTAGTGGCTCAGCCGACGACCGTCATGAACACGCCGTAGGCGAGTTTCTGGTAGTGAGGGTACCTCTGCTTTATTGGCGTCAATACATCGCTGAGGTAGTAGATTGGGCGTTGGACCCCATGGGTTTTGCCCTCTTCAGGTCGCTCGACCACCAGTACGGTGCTTACCACCTGGTGTGTGGCTGCTATGTACAGCAGTAAAGGCTCGCGTTCCTTTGGCGTGACCAGGACCGGCGAGGTAGAGAGCAGCCGCTTTAGATCTTCGAATGCGTCGTCCGCCTCAGGCGTCCACTCGAATTTGTCTTCTTTGCATAGCAACTGGTAGAACGGCAGGGCCTTTTCGCCCATGCGACCGATGAACCTACTCAATGCCGCGATTCGCCTGGCAAGCTGTTGGACGCCCTTGAGGTTCTTCGGTTTTTCCATGGCCATTATGGCCCGAATTTTCTTCGGGTTTGCCTCGATCCCTTGCTGGGAGATGAAGTAGCCGAGCAGCTGGCCAGATGGGATGCCAAAGGCGCACTTCTCAGGGTTGAGCTTGATCTTGTAGCGGTTGTGATTATCGAACGTCTCGCGGAGACCGTCGATGAGCGTTCTCGCCTCCCTAGTTTTGATGACTATGTTGTCGATATAGACTTGGATATTGTGGCCGATCTGGTCCTTCAGGCATGCCTGCATGCACTGTTAGTACATGGCGCTCGCGTTCTTCAGCCCGAAGGGCATTGTGTTGTAGCAGAATACTCCGAACGGCGTGATGAACGTTGTTTTCTCCTGATCTTTGACCTTTAGTCGGATCTGGTTGTAGCCTGAGTAGGCGTCGAGGAAGGAGGGTTTTTCACATCCTGCAGTCGAATCGATGATCTGATCGATCCGAGGGAGAGGGAAGTGATCCTTCGGGTAGTGCTTGTTCAGCGATGTGAAGTCCACGCACATCCGCAGGATGTCCGTGTCCTTTTTAGGGACCATCAAGGTATTGGCGAGCCACTCGCTCTCCTTGATCTCCCTGATGAAGTTTACAACTAGTAGTCCGTTGACTTCGACTCCTATGGCTTCGGCCCGAGGTTCAGACAGTCGTCGGATAGACTGCTTGACGGGCTTGGCGTCTGGAAAGACGTTGAGTGCGTGCTCGGCGAATTCCCTGGGAACTCCTGGCATGTCCGCATGGCACCAGGCGAAGATTTCCCAGCGCTCACAGAGGAATTCGACGAGCACGCTTTCCTATGCGAGGCTGAGATCGTTGGCGATCAGCATCGTCTTGGAGGCGTCCGTCAGGTGGACTTGCACCTTCTTTGTGTTGACGGTGGAGTCGAAGGACATGTCAGGTGCGTTCTGTCTTGCGACTGGGGGTGCCCCGTTGTCCGTCACCTCGCGGAGCCTTACGAGCTCCTCTTGCATGCCGAATGACTGGGAGATTCTGTTGAAGTCCCTGTCGCAGTGGTCCGATCGAGTGAAGCTCCCGTGGACCATGATGATGCCCCTGGGTCCTGGCATCTTGAGTAGCAGGTACGCGTAGTGCGGTACTGCCAGGAATCGTGCGAATGCCACGCGCCCGAGGATGGCATGGTATTGTGATGGCCAGTCCACCACTTCGAACTCGAGTCGCTCGCATCGGAAGTTATCCGGCTTGCTGAAGATGACGTCGAGCCATATCTTTCCCAAGGGAATACACCCTTCCCTAGGACGATGCCATGGAACGTTGTGTCAGATTGTTCCAGGCTGCATAGTGGGATCCGCATTGCTGCCAAGGTGCTGGCGAAGATCAGATTGATATCGTTGCCACCGTCCATGAAGACGCGGCTCATGTCGAACCCGCCGATCTGCGCCTCGAGCACCAGGGCAGCATGACCTGGGCGAGGGACCTGGCAAGGGTGATCCGAACGGCTGAACGTGATGCAGGACTCCGATCGGCTGAGGTACTCAGGGATGGCGGGTGGTGCTGTCGCAGCCAGGTTGATCTGACGGGTGATTTTCTTCTGCACCATGTTCGTTGGGCGCCCTTTTTGGATCATCAATGCTCCTTTCGGCGGGGGATACCCGTGCCTACCGTTATTCTGCGCAGGTGCGACTGGGTGGTTCGGGCCTCCCGCAGGTGGTGGTGGAGGAGCTTCATGTGCGATCTCGCCTGGTGCGGGTGCGTTCCCGTATCCAGGGTTCGGGGCTTGCTGCCTCATCTGGTCCATGCTCTCACTGAGTTTCTGGAACTCACGGCAGTCCTTGAGCATGTGGCTTGCTTTCTTCTTACCATCTTGCTTGTTGATATAGAAGTGGATGGTGCATGGACCCAACAGTTTTTCATATGCTGAGGGTCCGTCGTCGCGGCCGCGGCGTTGCCACGACTGTGCTGGGCGTCCTCCATCGTGGAAGTTGCTTCCGTGGTATCCGCCGCTGTTGCGGTTGCCGTCGCTGCGGCGGTCGGCGTAGCCAGCCGCAACCATGTCGGGTCCATCGCGATCGTCGTAGACGCGCGATCTTCTCTTGCTACGACGTTCACGTCGCCGGTCGTAGTCGTCTTCCTCCTCTGGGTGCGCTCGGTGGACGGAGTCCTCGCCGTCGGCCCACCTGTTGGCGATGTCCATGAGGTGGTCGAGTGTCTTGGGCTTAACGCGCCCGAGTTCTTATTTGAAGTCCTGGCGTTTGACGCCGTCCTTGAAGGCGTTGATGGCTCTTTCCTCAGAGATGTGTGCCGTGGAGTTCTTGGTATTGGACCAGCGCAATATGTACGAGCGAATGGATTCGCCCGTTCGCTGGGTGCAGGCCCGCAGCTCCTCGATCGAGGCGGGCCTCTTGCTGGTGCCCTTGAAGTTTCGGACGAAACTATACGCCAGCTCCTCCTAGCTTCGGATGGATCCTAAGGATAGGCTGATAAGCCAGATCCGAGTTGCGCCTGTCAGCTGCAGCTGAAGGCATTGCATGGCTGTTTCTTTGTTTCCGCCGTGCAGCTTGACGGACGACAAGTGGTCGCTGAGCCACGCCTTGGGGTCCTGTGTCCCGTCAAACTTCGGAGTGTCCGAAGGAAGCTTGAAGTTTCGCGGCATCTGTGTCTGCCGTACAGATCTGCTGAAGCACCGGGCTCCGCAGAGATCTCCCTCGTCATCCTCCTCCTCGGATTCAGACGAGCATACGCGCTTGGCGCGCGCCTTGTTGATCTTGCGCTGAGTTAGCTCGCTTCGAGCATCGTAGTCGCGGCTGCAACGGCGCGAGCTCTTGTGCCTTCGAGGAAGGTCGTGCTCTTCATCTTTGGCTGAGTGTGTGGGACTGCGGTTGAATCTGACCGTAGCCTTCTTCTTTGGCTTCGCAGGAGCTTCTACGTGGAGCGCAACTCCAACGAGTCCGAGTCCGGTAAGCGCGGACTTGTGCATGGCCCTTTTTGTAGGGTTCGCAGCATAGAAAACAAAAAATTTCCTACGATGGGAACTATGTACCAAGATCTATCTACTAGATACAAACAACGGGCGGATGTATATCCGTAGAGAACATATCCTTGAAGACCGACAAAGCTTAACGAGTTCAACTCGTGGTTGATGTAGACGATCTCTTGCCTATCTCAAGATCGAGAGGAAGTCCTAGCGCCGCAAATCAGCAGCGCATCCATGCTCGCACACACGTTCGAGGCACCGAGAAACCTCCGCCTCCTCGCTCCAGCGATGCAGCGGAAGCACAACTATTTCTTGCCGAATAGCCACCATGAACATGTATCTCGCTAGTCCGAGACCATGGGGATAAATTCTAGAGGGGGAGAGAGATCCTTCACGAGGAGGTGTGAGAGACAAGTGAGGAGGGGGGCACCCAAGGGGTGGCCGCCGGCCATGGGGGCTGCCCCCTCCCCTCCTTCATTCATGTGGGTGGACACTCCACTCACAAAATGCCCTTTAAATTCCCTCCACTCAAAAGTCCACTCAAATTCCCATTAAATTTCCACCAAATTTAATGCAAACTCTCATTAAATAAAACTCTTTTATTTTATTCAGAATTTTGTCAATTACTTTAATGACAAAAATTCACAAATAACCCCTTGCTAGAATTCCATTTCACATGCATAACCACTTTATGCAATTTCACCCGAAAACCTGTTTCAGATTCTAGTGAAATAAATTCGCGCTTGTTTATTCTTTCGCATGAAACTTTTGCTCCAGTTGGATGTCGGTCTCTTAAGTGTGTCACCCCACGATTCGTGAATAATGCGGACATGATCGAGACCCTTCTGATCAATAATCGAAGCGGATCCGAGACCCATAATCGACTCCCACACATTCAACGATGACTTTCTTGTGATCGTAACCTTTTACGCTAGTATCTTAATCCCTTTGTTTCACGATATATTACATGTCCGAGATTCGATCATCGGTATCTCCATACCTAGTTTGATCTTGTTACCGACATGCACTCTTTCTCGCTCCGTGATATAACATTCTAGTGATCAAATCACTTGCTTGCAAGCTAATCAATGTGATATCACCGAGAGGGCCCAGAGTATATCTATCCGTCATCGGGATGAACAAATTCCACTCTCGATCCATGAGCCTCAACATAACACTTTATTAGTTCTGAATCCATCTTTATAATCACCGTTACGGTGTGACGCTTTGATGTTATCAAGAAACTCTTCCTGTTAGTGATTGACATGATCTCATGGTCTAAGGATTAGGATCACTTTGTAAGTTGTTATAGCAATATAAATTCAATGACTTTGATCGTAATGCTATACTTCGGATGAATGTTCATCACACCATTACACTAATGTTGTGATCCCATTATTAACAACATCCAATGTCCATGATCAGGAAACCTTGATCATCTTGCTAATCAACGAGCTAGTTTATGAGAGAGGCATAACTAGGAACTTTCTGTTTGTTTATTAAACACACATGTATTAACGTTTCCGTATTAATACAATTATACATTGCAAAATAAACATCTATCATATACTTGGAATACACATAATAAACACTTTATTATTGCCTCTCAGGGCATATTCCCTTCAGTCTCCCACTTGCACTAGAGACAATAATCTAGTTACATAGTGATAAATCTAACACCCATTGAGTTCTGGTGTTGATCATGTTTTGCTCTAGGGAGAGTTTTAGTCAACGGATCTGCTACATTGAGATCCGTATGTACTTTCTACCTTTATATCTCCATCCTTGACATGCTCATGGATGGAGTGAAACCGCTTAATATGCTTGGAATGCTTGTGAGACCTTGGCTCTTTGGCATTGGCAATGGCACCATTGTTGTCACAATAGATCACCATTGGGTCCAACGCGTTTGCCACCACTCCTAGTTCGGATATGAACTCCTTCATCCAAATCGCTCGAGCCGCTCAAGCAAAGAACATATTCGGCCTCCGTTGTTGATCCCGCTACCACAGGTTGTTTGGAGCTCCTCCAACTAACCGCTCCGCCATTCATGAGAAATACGTATCCGGATTGAGACTTGGAGTCATCCGGATCGGTGTCAAAGCTAGCGTCAACATAACACTTAGTGACGAGCTCTTCTTCACCTCCGTATACAAGAAACATATCCTTAGTTCTTCGTAAGTACTTAAGGATATTCTTGACCGCTATCCAGTGTTCCAAACCTGGATCCGATTGGTACCTACTAGTCAAACTAATAGCATGTGCCACATCCGTCTTGTACATAGCATGGCGTACATTATAGAGCCTATGGCTGAAGCATAGGGGACTTTGTCCATTATCTCTTTCTTCCTTGCCGGACTTTGAGTCTTACTCAATGTCTTGCCTTGCAATATAGGTAAGAACCCCTTCTTACTTCCGTCCATTTTAAACTTCTTTAAAATCTTATCAAGGTATGTACTTTGCGATAGCCCTATTAGGCGCGTAGATCTATCTCTATAGATCTTTATGCCTAATATGTATGACGCTTCACCTAGGTCCTTCATTGAAAATTTGCTGTTTAGATAACTTTTAACACTGTTTAAAGATCTATATCATTTCCGATCAATAATATGTCATCCACATATAATATCAGAAATGCCACATTGCTCCCACTCATTTTCTTGTAAATACAAGCTTCTCCATAAGTTTGGACAAATCCAAACTCTTTGATCACCTCATCAAAGCGGAGATTCCAACTTCGTGATGCTTGCTTCAATCCATAGATGGATCGCTGAAGCTTGCACACCTTGTTAGCATCCTTAGGCTCGACAAAACCCTTTGGTTGTATCATATACAACTCTTCCTCAATATTACCATTGAGAAACGCGGTTTTTACATCCATCTGCCATATCTCATAATCGAAATATGCAGCAATTGCTAACATAATCCTAACTGACTTTAGCATCACTACGGGAGAGAATGTCTCATCGTAGTCAACTCCTTGAATTTGTCGAAACCCCTTTGCGACAAGTCGAGCTTTATAGACGGTCACATTACCATCAGCATCAGTTTTCCTTTTGAAAATCCATTTGTTCTCCATGGCCTTTCGGTCGTGAGGTAATTCCACCAAGTTCCAAACTTGATTTTCATACATGGATTCCATCTCGGATTTCATGGATTCTAACCATTTGTTGGAATCCGGGCTCATCATCGCTTCTTCATACGTCGCAGGGTCATCATTTCCATCAACCATGAAATTCATGACAGGATTTCCGTACAGTTCGGGAGCTGCACACGTCCTGCTTGACCTGCGAGGTTCGGTAGTACTCTCTTTCGGAGTTTCATGATCATTATCATTAGTTCCCTCTTCAACAGGTGGAGCCAACTCCGGAACAATTTCCGGCGCTGCGCTACTCGCCATACTTTGAAGAGAAGGTTCAATAACCTCTTCGAGTTCTACCTTCCGACTACTCACACCTTTCGCGAGAAACTCTTTCTCTAGAAAGGATCCATTCTTGGCAACAAAAACCTTGCCCTCGGATCTGTGATAGAAGGAATACCCAATAGTTTCCTTAGGGTATCCTATGAAGACGCATTTTTCCGCTTTGGGTTCGAGTTTATCCGGTTGAAGTTTCTTCACATAAATATCGCATCCCCAAACTTTAAGAAATGACAGCTTAGGTTTGTTTCCAAACCACAATTCATAAGGTGTCTTTTCAACGGATTTAGATGGTGCCCGATTTAAAGTGAATGAGCAGTTTCTAGTGCATAGCCCCAAAATGACAACGGCAAGTCCGTCAGAGACATCATAGATCGAACCATATCTAATAAAGTACGATTACGACGTTCCGACACACCATTTCTCTGTGGTGTTCCGGCAGGTGTGAGTTGTGAAATAATTCCACACTCTTTCATGTGAGTGTTAAACTCGTAACTTAGATACTCACCTCCACGGTCGGACCGTAGAAATTTGATCTTTCTATTACGATGATTTTCCACTTCATTCTGAAATTCCTTGAACTTTTCAAAGGTTTCAGACTTGTGTTTCATCAAGTAGATATAACCGTATCTACTCAAATCATCCGTGAAAGTAACAAAATAACGATATCCACCTCGCGCCGACACACTCATTGGACCACATACATCAGAATGTATGATTTCCAATAAATCGGTCGCCCGTTCCATTGAACCGGGAAACGGCGTTCTAGTCATCTTGCCCATAAGGCATGGCTCACATGTATCAAATGATTCATAATCAAGTAATTCCAAAAGTCCATCCGAATGGAGCTTCTTCATGCGTTTAACGCCAATATGACCTAGACGGCAGTGCCACATATATGCGGATATATCATCATTAAGTTTAATCCTTTTAGCATCAACATTATGAATATGTGTAACATTATCATCGAGATCTAATAGAAATAAACCATTCATCATCGGTGCATGACCATAAAAGATTTCATTCATATAAATGGAACAACCATTGTTCTCGGATTTAAATGAATAACCACTTCGCATCAAACATGATCCAGATACAATGTTCATGCTCGGCGGGCACCGGATAACAATTAGTCAAGTTTATAACTAATCCCGACGGCGGTGGAGGCAGCATTCACGGCGATCACATCAACGCTTGATCCATTGCCGACCGCACCTTGACCTCACCCTTGCTAGCGGTCGCTTGTTCCGCGACCTGATTCGAGTTACAAATATTAGCAACTGAACCGGTATCAAATACCGGTGATCTGTGAGCACTAGTCAAGTACACATCAATAACATGTATATCATATATACCTTTGTTTGCCTTACCGGCCTTTTTTATGCGCCAGATACTTGGGCGATTTGCGCTTCAAGTGGCGATCCCCTTACAATAGTAGCACTTTTCGGAATCGGACTTAGGTCCAACTCGGGGTTTCTTTTCAGACGGCAATGCTTGCCGCCTTACTTCCCTTCCATTTTCCCTTCTTGTCTTTCTTGAAACCGGTGTTCCTATTGATCATCAACACTTGATGTTCCTTTTGATCTCCACTTCGTAGTTTTAAGCATTGTGAGCTCGGGGAGAGACTTCTTCATGCCTTGCATATTATAGTTCATCACGAAGCTCTTATAGCTAAGTGGCGAGACCGAGAACACGATGGATGCCTAACTCAATGGGAATCGATATTCCCAAGGACACAAGCTTATCGGCGTAACTTGACATCTTGAGTACATGCTCACTAACGGAAATGTGCTCTTCCATCATGCAACTAAAGAACTTTTACGAGCGTTGTAGCTCTCTCTGAGCATGTGTGTCGAAAATCATTTTCAACTCACCCATTGTATCAAATGCATTGCCGTTTTCAAAACGCTTTCGAAGTTCCGTCTCTAGCACATACAATATGCCGCAATGAACTAAGTTGTGGTCCTCTGAGTCGATAGACATTCTTCTCCTCGTCGGGGCATCATCAAAAGGTGGGGGGCCTAACGGCGCTTCTAGCACGTATTGCTTTTGTGCAGCAGAGAGGAGAATCCTCAAATTCATGGCCCATTCGGTAAAGTTGCTAGCGTTCATTGCTAGTTTCTCTTTCTCCATGAACACATTGAAATTAAAAGCAGGTGGTGCCATCTACAACAGAATTTGTAAAGTTTAGACTAAGTGTATGATAGATTGAGTTCAACTAATCTATATTACGAATGAACTCCCACTCAAAAACGACATCCCTCGTGCCTTTTTGGTGATTACATGAACCAAATCCACTATACCAAGTCTGATCATCACATGAGTCGGTATAGCTTCAAAGGCGAGCATCAAATGGGCACCATATCAACTATATGACTCATGCTTAACCTTTTGGTCCGTGTTCCGAGGCCATGTCTGTACATGCTAGGCTCGCCAAGTTAGAACCTTAGTATTCGCGTGTGTAACTGTTTTACACCCGAAATATGGTCGTGGATCCAAGAACACCCGATCATCACGTGATGTCTTGGAGTGACGAAAACATAATCGGTGCATACTAAAGGAAGAACACATTCTTATCTTGATATTTAAATGAGGGATCATCTTATTATGCTAACAAAGCGTTAAACAAGCAATATAAGATGCTATCAAACATCATATGTTTATTAGTGAAATGATATGGTTCCCGCAGATGCTCTCTATCATGTGCATCGTGGTATGATCACTATCATACCTATATGTGTAAATCCAAGGTCTATGGATTTTACACGCTATGTGTGTTGTAAGAGTATCATCTCATACTTCTACTTACAACACTACCATATCATAACACTAGCCCAGCAACAATCTAAACTAGACGCCTCTAATTTATCCATTGCAAGTTTTACGTGGCTTAGGGCTTTCGAGATAGAACCGTTCTTACCTACGAACATGAACCACAACGAGGATAATCAAATTGTTGACAACTCGCTTGCAAAATAGATATTGACTATAGTAGAAGAGACAGACACTCGCTAGCCACTTATGCAAACTAGTTGCATGTCAAGCGTGGAACAGGTCTCATGTGCGAGGACATGTAAAGTTTGTCCGGGCCGCTTCATCCCACTATGCCACCAATATCCAAAATTACAACAAAGGAGCAACAACATGATCATCATCGCCCACATACTCATATGTGTACTACCCATGTAAAGCATCTACGCATAGATCCGGCTCTGATACCACTGTAGGGTTCGCAGCATAGAAAACAAAAAATTTCCTACGATGGGAACTATGTACCAAGATCTATCTACTAGATACAAACAACGGGCGAATGTATATCCGTAGAGAACATACCCTTGAAGACCGACAAAGCTTAACAAGTTCAACTCGTGGTTGATGTAGACGATCTCTTGCCGATCTCAAGATCGAGAGGAAGTCCTAGCGCCGCAAATCAGCAGCGCATCCGTGCTCGCACACACGTTCGAGGCACCAGCAACCTCCGCCTCCTCGCTCCAGCGATGCAGCGGAAGCACAACTATTTCTTGTCGAATAGCCACCGGGAACATGTATCTCGCTAGTCCGAGACCATGGGGATAAATTCTAGAGGGGGAGAGAGATCCTTCACGAGGAGGTGTGAGAGACAAGTGAGGAGGGGGGCTCCTTTTATAGGAGGAGGGGGGGCACCCAAGGGGTGGCCGCCGGCCATGGGGGCTGCCCCCTCGCCTCCTTCATTCATGTGGGTGGACACTCCACTCACAAAATGCCCTTTAAATTCCCTCCACTCAAAAGTCCACTCAAATTCCCATTAAATTTCCACCAAATTTAATGCAAACTCTCATTAAATAAAACTCTTTTATTTTATTCAGAATTTTGTCAATTACTTTAATGACAAACATTCACAAATAACCCCTTGCTAGAATTCCATTTCACATGCATAACCACTTTATGCAATTTCACCCGAAAACCTGTTTCGGTATCTAGTGAAATAAATTCCTGCGCTTGTTTATTCTTTCGGCATGAAACTTTTGCTCCAATTGGATGTCGGTGTCTCTTAAGTGTGTCACCCTACGGTTCGTGAATAATGCGGACATGATCGAGACCCTTCTCGGATCAATAATCAGAAGCGGGATCTGGAGACCCATACTGACTCCCACACATTCAACGATGACTTTCTTGTGATCGTCGGAACCTTTTACGCTAGTATCTTAATCCCTTTGTTTCACGATATATTACATGTCCGAGATTCGATCATCGGTATCTCCATACCTAGTTTGATCTCGTTACTGACATGCACTCTTTTCTCGTTCCCGTGATATAACATTCTAGTGATCAAATCACTTGCTTGCAAGCTAATCAATGTGATATCACCGAGAGGGCCCAGAGTATATCTATCCGTCATCGGGATGAACAAATTCCACTCTCGATCCATGAGCCTCAACATAACACTTTATTAGTTCTGAATCCATCTTTATAATCACCCTGTTACGGTGTGACGTTTGATGTTATCAAGAAACTCTTTCGGTGTTAGTGATTGACATGATCTCATGGTCTAAGGATTAGGATCACTTCGTAAGTTGTTATAGCAATATAAACTCAATGACTTTGATCGTAATGCTATACTTCGGATGAATGTTCATCACACCATTACACTAATGTTGTGATCCCGTTATTAACAACATCCAATGTCCATGATCAGGAAACCTTGATCATCTTGTTAATCAACGAGCTAGTTTATGAGAGAGGCATAACTAGGAACTTTCTGTTTGTTTATTAGACACACATGTATTAACGTTTTCGTATTAATACAATTATAGCATGCAAAATAAACATCTATCATATACTTGGAATATACATAATAAACACTTTATTATTGCCTCTCAGGGCATATTCCCTTCACTTTTCGGGTCCCCCTCCGGAGGTGGGTGAGACGCGAGGTATGTGGTGGCTGCCATGATCGTAGCTTGCGGTGTCTTCGGGATGACGTTTCTGTCGGCGTCCATCTCCATGAAGGACGCGTTGAGGTCCCAAGTCACCTCGCGACGTTCCTTAGGGTCCATGTTCTCCATCCGAGAACGGTGTTTGTTGCCGTTGTTGCCATGCGAGCTAGAGACAATGCCCATGGCGGAGAGCGCAGCTTCGTCAGCGCTTGGACTCGATGCTCGCTTTGCTTGCATCTTGATCTGCTTCTTGTGCTCCTCGATGAGGAGCATGTGGTATGCCATCAGCAGGTCCCGTGAGGCATCGGCGGGCAGGATCTTGTTGCCTGCTACGGCCTCGCGTGCTTGGGCCCATCCCTCCTCGCTGAGGTGGATGACCCGATCATTGTTGTCCCTGTTGGGTGGGGGGATTGGCTTCTTCTGTTTCCACCGTTTCTACCCTGCGGTTTGGGTGGCGGATTGTGTTCCTAATCATGTATGACCGCGACGTACTGGTAGCGCTCGTAGATCGGTTTGTTGCTACCGCAGATTTCGGATCCGGAACCGTAGGTCCCTTCGTCCGATGGTGGAGAGTGTCGGTCTGCCCCACCTGGAAGCAGAAGCTCCCGAACAGGATCTCGAGTCCGTCGCCAACGGGTTCGAAGTCCTTCATGGTGGCCGGTGAGTGGGCGGTGAAGTCGAAGGCGCCAAAGGGGAGATGACTCTCCGTCGCTGTGGAGTTGTAGATCGCTCGGGTTGGGACCGTCACGATCGCACAATCAGCATCCCCAGTTCCCACAGACGGCGACAATTGACGAGGTTTAATCTCGTCAATGCCCATTGTTATGGACTTGGATTTTGGAGAAGATGGGGATGCTGGAGATCGCGGAACGGTTAGCAAACAAGCAACACGGGGACACGAGGTTTACCCAGGTTCAGGCCCCCGGAGGGAAAACCCTACTCCTGCTTGTCTGCTCTTGATTATGGCGAAACCGAAGGTTACAGGGGTGTGCAGATGCAATCTGGCGTGGAGGTGTGTATGCGGTGTATGAGGTGCCCTCCTCGCCATGCCCTCCTAGCCTTTATATAGAGTTAGGCAGGTCCCAGACTCAGATCGAGTCGGTTACAGGTTTTAGGGTTTACCCCTTTGAATTTCCTATCTACTCTAGTTTTATGTTTAGCCACTAGTCGATACCTCGATTTCAGCCTAGCGTGATTATCCAAGGATAGCTCGGCTGCAGGAATTGGCCATAACGCTGTGCATCATTAGTGTTGCTGGCTCGCCGGTAGCTTAAATGAGGGGAGGCGAGGGCTTTATGAAAAATCACTAATTTGTCTTGAAAAGACCAAACGTCCGCAAGTGCGGACGGAGGGAGTAACTATTTTCTAGTTACTATAAGCTAGAAAACGGTCGTCGTTTTTCCCGACGGCCTTGTGAGCCACCGAGATGTGCTCTATGTTTTGGAAGTGGCCCCTAGGGTTTTTTCCCTCTTTCACAAGAAAGAGATTGTGAGCTCCATCTCGAACACGTCTCGCTCGTATGACTACTATATAACATGGGCATTGTACACATCCATCCGTTGAGTTAACTAGTACAAATATTTTGCAGTAGAGACTTAATCTTGTCTCCTGGCATATGAGCATTCTATTTGGGAGTTTGGGACCATGCCTTTATGGAGTGTAAAAATGGCAAATGGAAAAGTTCGCTGCTAGAAAAACATCTTCAAAAGAGTGGGGGACAAAAGTGCCAACACTTAGATTTTATTTCTCTTCTTAGGGTGGAGGCTCTCCGGAGTTCGAGGTTCGACGACTTTCTGTCCGCTCGAGGACATCTTCCGTTCCAAAGTTTGTGAGGAGATGCAGCGGCGGAACGCCATCGGCACGTTCTGCTCCTCGCGGGCGACATCGACTTGCAGAAGGACCTGATTGTAAATTTTAGTTTTGTTGTGTGCCCTTCTGTATTTGTCTGGCTTTAATATCATCAGCAGTTTCTCGCAAAAAAAACCAACTTTTTACCGCAGCTCAGTGCCCAAAAGTTACTTGCAACGAAATTGATGGCCATCAGTTACTTGTTGCCATCAGGTTTTTCGTTTTACCGTTTTGCCATCAGGTTTCTTCATGATACATTTGTTTCGGGAGGGGATGTTTCTTCATTATATGCATGCACTCCGTAATGCAAAATTGGACACAGGCCTGCTTCGCTCGTCTTTAACTCCTATAATTTCCCAACGTGGTCTATAAATTACAGCCCAAGGAACGCCCTATATACAGTCCAGTTAAAGGCCCAAGTAGCAGCCTCTACAGCCTCGGTGTTAGTTTTTCTTTCTTTCTTTTCTGGTGTCCTTTTCTGCACAAGAAAAAAAAGATCGATAATAAAAAACAAAAAATAGAATTGGAGATGGGAGGTATCGATCCCCCTTCCTCTAATAAGCGTTAACTAGTGCTCTACCATTTGAGCTACATCCGCATTTAGAACATCTTAATTATTTTAACCAATTAACATTTATAAACATTAACCAAACAGTAAGTTCCACCTTAATGCCAACACATTACATAAGAGCATCTCTAGCAGATATCGCATCCCGCGATACTACAAAACGGGGATGTGATAGATCGGAAACCTGGTTTACGGTATGTAAAATGCTGGACAGAACAGATACACTAATTAAAACTGTATATTTAAAAAAATCACACATTGGCGCCAGGTTCATACATAGGGGAGGTTTTGATCATCGAGGTCTATATAAGTTTAGCAAAAAATGATGTAGTGCCCTGCATCCAGACTTCACCTAGCATCTACCTAGCTCCACCGGCGGTAGATACTCACCGGATCATCTACGGTGATGGCGCCGCGCGCTTACTCCTCGTCGTTATTGGCGTCGTTGTCGTAGTCGTCATTGGTGAAGTACTCGTCGGGGTAGTAGACTTCGAGGGCCTCAAGCCGCGCCAGGTGCTCGTGGAGGGAGAGGCAACCGGCACGGCGAAGCTCGCACTTTTTCGCCCTCGCGCGTCACGGCGGCGCTTCCAGCATTGCATGATGTCTATGAATGCGGTGCACAGGGAGTTGAACTTGGCCTCATTCACCAAGAGCTCCTTGTGCTCGTCGTCGGCAGCGGGCTCGCAGACGACAGCAGGAACGCGCAGATATCGGCCATCTAGAGCTCCTCGACATCCTCCGCGGCAAGGTCGGCCGAGAGCAAGGGGTCGCGCGGGTGCGCCCAAGGGAGCTGGGGTCGTGTCCCTTCTCGGAGAGGCACTCGTAGGCCGGAGCTCCCGCCGTGGCTCGGAGAAGCGCGGCCGCTTCTGCCCAAATCGGCCTCGATTGGACGGCCATGGCAAGATGGGGAGTGAACACTGAGGTTGGCAGCGGCGATGTGTTTTTCTACAGCTGATGTGGCCGGAATCGGAGGCGTGGGCGGGCAGCGGCAAGGGTTTCTGGGCGGGAGACGAAAGGGATGCACGATACTGCATCCACCCCCCTCCCCCCCCCCCCCCGCACCGAATATATGTGGGGTGGTTGGGCATTGATGCGGAATACCGCAAAAAAATTACAGTATTCGGCCTCATATGGTAGTATCTGATAGAGATGCTCTAATAGTCATTATGGACTCACGGTCGGGAAACATTAACTTCTATTTTGACGTCCTTTTCTACTTTCTTGCCTATTTGATTTATTTAAGAAGCAAATCTCTTGCTTGTATTAATTCTATGGATTGATTATAAGACATGATTAGTGATGCTACAAAGTACATGAGAATGTTAGCCATTCGATTGCTGGAAAACATGTTAGCGATTCGAGACATTTAAGAAAACAGTAGTCCCAACATATTTATTTATGTGTAGCTCGTAAAACAAAATATTCAAACTTGATATTTTTCACATTTCTAAGATACATCGTTGGCTATACACTGGTGGAAAAAGGGGCTCTAGTCCCGGGCCGCAACGGGCTCTAGTCCCGGTTTTGGGCCCGGGACTGCGAAAACGGGACTAGAGGCCCCCCTAGTCCCGGCTCGCAAAGGCCCGTGACTGATAACAGCCACGTGGCTGTTTCAGCGCCAGGCGGAACCTCTAGTCGATGCGTAACACCACCGGGACTAAAGGTTTCTGCAGCGGCAGAGAACACCACATTTCTCGCCATGGCGAGATTGTGTATTTCCTTTTTTGTCATTTTGTTCCTTTTTCGTTTTGTGTTTCACTATAACAAAAATATATTTCAGTAGACATATTATACACTACTACATACACACTACACGTCGATGCATTTATATAAGATCGATCCCTTGCAAGCATACATATAATCAATCATATCAAAAGGAAGAAATGTTTTGAAAATTACATGGTCATTGATAAATATATATATCATATGAGCTACATGGAGATGACTAAGGCAAATCGAGTTCCACGTCATCCGTATAATGCTCTCCATGTACATCAAGGACTTCCTTTATCATAAATCCCGCCAGCTCCTCTTGAATTGCTATTATGCGCTGGTCTGGCTCTAGTGTCTCCCGCAAATCATAAATATAATGTGAGTCAACTTTCTGCTCCTTTGGTCAACTCATGGATGTACTTTCGGACATAGTATCCACATAAATGAGTTCCGGTGGCTGCTGTAAACTCTTCGCCATTTTATAAGTTAGCTTCTCTTTGAATGGACTGGTATTTTACTGCGAACCGTGTTCAACACCTGCTCGGCAAAAAAAATGAACAAAGGAGTTATTAGTTACTTGATATCAGGAAATGAATGAAAGAGGACGATATAATGCGATAATGATTGAAATTACTTATGGAGCATTGCTTTCATGTCGCTCCACTTCTCTTGGTCCCAACTTAATGAGTTGTGGACTTCGATTAGGGACTTGTCAACTTGAATGTTTAGCAAGATCCAGTGGAATCTGCGGACATTTACATAAGCATACATGCATAGCTCATCGAGTAAGCAAAAATAAAATATGTACAAGATATAAACACCCACTTAAAGTTGTAAGAAAATAGTATTTCCTTAATAAAATTATGCTCGGTTAAGAACCTGGACAGGTCTTTCTCCACGTCTTTGGGGTGATTCTTTAACGTATATTCATTAATGATATATGGGTCAATGAACCCAACGTCGTATCTTCTAGCTCTTTTGTATTCAAGCATCTTCATTCTGCGAAATATAATATCATCATACAAAAGGATATATAGTTAGGATAATATATTAAATGCAATGAACGAGCTAAAGCTACAAACTTAATTATAGAAATAAATAACTTACACACAGTAGCAACCAATGATAGATTTGTCGAGGGCGCGCTGGTTGTATAACTGAAACAGTTCGGTCATTTGAACCTGTATCGAGTATGGTTTGAAGTGATGCTCCTTTCTAACGTCCACCGGAAACCAATCTTTATGATGCTTTTTTTCTGCTTGCGACATGTACCATTCATGCAGATTTCGCATATGTGTGGATAGACCTTGAGCTCCTCATTCTTGACTAGAGGCTGCCCTTGGACATCTTGTCGTACTATCGACCTTTGGCGTATCTTCATAGCCTAAATATTGACCAAGAGACATATTTGCTTCGTTAGCAAGTGCTTTGGCCTCCGTCTGATGATTCCCATAAGTGCGCGCATTATTACGGGCTCTAGGGTCCATTATTTGCATGTCCATATCCATTTCAGCTCTGAAGGCCTTGTCGAGGTCTGAAATGACTTTGAAACGGGCGACCGATTGATTCTTACGTGCTCGAGATGGGCAACTTGCTTCCGCTTTTGCACTTGTGATTTTTTCTTACGTGCTTGCTTAATAATCTCCGGTCATAGTCGATTCCAGATTCATCGATATCTGGGATGGTTGCTCAAGAAAGGACTTAGCCCACTTTTTGTTTTTTCGTTATATCGGCTTTGGCTCGGGCTTTTTGGGTGCAAAATGCGCCTTAACTTGGGCGACCACATCGCGTTAGTTTCCTCGTCGGTCTTGTCATAAGTTCTCTTTGGAAGAGCCGGGATATCGACTATCTTGGTGTTTGACCTTTCTTCGATGTGGGTGCGGGGACCGTCGAACTTCCGTTCTTCGACGAGGTAGTAGTATTGCAGGCGGTGGCGGAGATCGAGTTGATGTACTCTAACTGCGCGTCGGTAGTGAGCGGGTGGACTTGGCGATAATCGGGTTGTGGACTTGGAGGTTGGCGATAATCGGGTTGGGGTGGACTTGGAGGTTGTGATATTCGATGCGGGGTGGATTTGGATTCCTTGGAGTCGGTGGCCTTGGCGCCGAGCACTGAAACTTGATGTACTTCTTATTCCATAGAATGATGTTGCGCTTGACATCTCCTAGTTTAAGTAAGGCCTTGAGCGTAGCGATTTCAATCTCTAGGTCCGCAAAATCCTCCACTATGTCATCCACCGTGACACGAGCATAGCCGTGGAATCGGAAGTGAATGGTGGAGTGCTCGGTAAACAAGGTAAGCGGTGTCGATCGCCACCTTGAAGGACGGGTTATTCATTGGTGATGTAGCTCATTGTGCCATCTCTCGACATCATCCACGGGGTAGTGAGGAGCGGTGCATCATCCAGTGCTTGATCATCAAGACGGACCTCCGTGTAAGCCACGCTGCTTCTCGTTGGCTAAGATCAATCTGAGGATCATCGGACCGCAGTGAGTTGGCAGCTGACCTTTGGCTAATTTCATGCATGAGGTTCTTCAGATCAGCTAGGTCCTGCTCTACCCTGGAGATCCGGTCTGCCTCCCGGTCCTTCTTTCTCTAACGGCTTCTGTAACTGGCATCATACAGAGGAAACCCTTTCTTCCACGAGACACCAGCGCCTTTGCCTCGTGTTCGTCCTCCCTTTTTAGGATTCCCTAGGGCGCGTGTCAGCTCGTCGTTCTCTCTCTCGGGACGGAACAATCCCAATTGAGCATCGTTCATTGCTTGAATAAGGTCTTGGGAGGGTTTTAGAATTTTATCATGAAATAATGTCGTCCCTGTTTCTGGGTCCAAGGATCCCCCGTGCCCGTACCACCAGTGCTTTGACCTCTCGGGCCATCTGAAAGAACATGTTGGGCCCCCATGTGTGGTTTTGCTAGTTAATGACAATCTTTATGGACTAATGTGTGCATTAAGTTATACTTGTAGGATTTGTCCATTGGCATCGCTTGGAGCATGTGTGGCTTCAAGGTTGATGAAATGCAAAGAAGATATGTTGGGCAAGCTCAATATGCGAGGTCGATGATGAGGAATTAAGAAAGGCGTTCCATCTTGAGAAGGGCAAGACCGTCTACATCGAGCTCAAGTGGAATGCTCAAGGCAAAGGTATAATCGTGATAGGTTTTCTCTTTTGCCGGTCTCTTGTTGTGTGTAGGAGACCGGGTTTAGGATAGATAACCATACTATCAAGAGAGGCTCTCGTATGAGTAATTCGGTCATATCGTTCGGAGAGAGCTTAAACCTTTGCATACTTGCATCATCATATTTGGTTGTTATTTGGTCTTATCCATGTGATGATATAGAGCTTGTGGTAATCTCCATAACAAGCTCTTGTTCATCTAAATCGGATCTCCCATTTGTATCTTGTTGCGATTTTAATTTATGCGGTTTTTCGGTTTCTCACCAAGTGAGATATATCACATTATTCTACTTGATACTTTGTCACTTGGTGATAATCAATATTTCCACTTTTTATTGGAAAGCCCTTGTCGCCCTCTATCCAACGCAATTTGAATCGGGTCAATCGGAGCTTCCAGTCAAAAGTTATTACCGTTTGAATATTTGCCTGTCGGGCTGTTTTCTAGGCCAAACGGTAGTACCGCCCGGACGGGCCGATACTACCGCCCGGGCCTAAAAACTGCCCGATTTCTTTCTGCCTCTCTAGGTAACTTTTTACGGTAGTACCGGCCGGCCCGGTAGTACCGCCCGGGTGGGCCGGTACTACCGGCCGGCCCAGTTTTTCGTTTTCCTGTATGTTTTCAGATCCAGATCTCTACCCCGTTTTTCTCTGCGTGTACGTTGACTTTGCTGCTCCGTTGCTCGCGCGCGAGCCTGCCCGCGCGCCTGCGCCTCGCTGAGCGCTGGGCCCGCTCGCCCGCCGCGCCTGCGCCTCGCTCGCTGCTTGCTGGCGCTGCGCCTGCCGCTGCGCTGCTGCGCATGCTCCTGCCGCCCGCGGGCCCCCCCTGCGCGCGCGTGCATGCGAGCTTGGCTGCACAGCTGCCCCTGCTGCCACTGCTGCTTGCGGGCCCCTGCGCTGTGCTGCCGCTCGCTGCGCGCTGCTCTGCCTCCCCCTGTGGCCCCCGCGCTGCTGCCTTGCTGCTGCTGGCCCGCTGCGCTGCCGCGCTGCCGCGCTGCCGCGACGCATGGCCCACCTCCAGATGCTGCGTTGCTGCTGCTTTCTCTCTCTCCCCAACTCGTGCTGTTGCTGTTTTTCTGGGTTGGGTCCGGTACTACCGGTTAATTCCGGTACTACCGGACCGTCCAGAAAAATTGCCCCAACGGCCATATTTTGGCTAGCTCTATATAAGTCTTTTGCCCATTTTTATTTAGGGCAACTTCTTCCTCCTTTTTCTTGCCCAAGCTTTGCCCCCATTTGCTCTACTCCTTAAGCTTGATTTCTACACACCCCTTCATTGATTCTTGCAAATATTTGAGGGGTTGTTGGAGGAGATCTAGATCTACGTTTTGATCGAACCAAAACATCTCTTTGTGAGTGTATCTTTAGGGATCTAGATTTTGGGGGATTTTATGTCTCTCTTTGATTTCTCCTCTCTTGTTCTCCCAATAGCTTTGGTAGCTTTGTTGGAACTTGAGAGTGACGGATTTGAGCATCTTTGTGGTGTTCTTGCCATTTGCATTTGTTGCATCGGTTTGGGTTCTCCTCGGAGGATTTTGTTTGAATTGCTCATTGGAGCTTGTCCTTCTTGGGTTCTTGGAACCCTAGACGGTTTTGTGGCCTTGGTGGCATTTATTGTGGCCTTTTGTGGCGTTTGTTGGGAGCCTCCAATTAAGTTGTGGAGTTGTGCCCCAACCTTGTGAGAGGTTCCGGTTGTCACCGACAAGTGCACCGATAGTGGAAGCGTGGATCGATCCCATTGGGGTCAGATTCACCGGAGAATAAGGGAGGCCTTTTGTGGCGTTGGTGGTTTGATACCACCCCCTCTCCAAACGAGACGTACTCCATGTTGGGAGGAACTCGGTAAAATATCAATGTCCCCGCGTGCCTCGGTTATCTCTATACCCGAGCTCTTTACTTATGCACTTTACATTGTGATAGCCTTCGTGCTTGAAGTAATATATATCTTGCTATCACTTTGTTGCTTGTATTGCTTAGCATAAGTTGTTGGTGCACATAGGTAAACCTTAGTTGTTTCTAGGTTGTGCTTTACAAAGTAAACACTAATTTAATTCCGCCTTTGTTGAGCCACTCTAGGAAAAGTTTTAATCGCCTATTCACCCCCCCTCTAGGCGACATCCGTATCCTTTCACCATCCATCTGTACCAGGAGTGATGCCTCTAGCCCTCATATCCTTCTCCATAGTTTCCCACTTAGGGATGGCACTCTTGTAGCCACCTGTCCCCATTTTATGATGGTATTTCTTGTTGGCAGCATTTAACGCGTTCTTTGCAGACTTTGCCTTTGCTTTATCAGATTGCCTGTATTGTACAAAATCGGGCCACTGTTCTCTCAACTTCTCGTTTACTACTGTGAAGTCTGGAGTTTCCTTTTTCGCGACATATTTCGCGTATAAATTTTTCTTGTGGTTCCGGTACAGTTCAGCAATCTTGCTTAGTGCCTACTCCTTGACTTTCGCTCTATTTTCAAGCCCAACCGGCCTTGGGGTAATACCATCTACCTCAAATTCCTCATACTCTGGAGGTAGTATGAAATGCGCTATGAGCTTCTGCCAAAGGTCATCTTTGGCATCATCGGTGACATAGCTGTTGGATTCTTCACCGGGTTTCTTTGACTTATTCCATTCTTGGATGGTGATCGGCAGGTTGTCCCTAACCAGCACCCCGCATTGATTTATAAACATCCTCCGGTGCTTCTCTGGAGCAATCGGTTCACCATCATCAGCTATTTCTTCGATGGTGAACCTCTGATTACCATCCAACTTTTTGTTCAGCCCTCGTTTCGTTCGAGCTGTCAATTGCTTCGATCCGGTGGGCTAAAAGAAGAAGAGAGAGTGATATATATCTGGATCAGTTAATGAATAGAGGTAACACGAGACTTTATATATATATATATGTACCTCGCCGGATCCTGTCGAGGGGCCATCATTATTGTTGTCATTTGTTTGCCCATCGTCCATCTGGTCTTCCCCTTGATTTTCCTCTAGTCCATCACCGGATGGATTCAGATATGAGGAAATCTCTTCCTCGAGCAAAATATCTTCGGCCGTGCCCGTAATAAGAGGAATTTCACCTCTTATCATGCCCTGAAGAAAACCTTCACCGATGCGACCAGGATCTTTGGATGGATCCATGACTTAATTATCTATAACAAAAAGAGAGTTAAACAGGTTAGAAAAAACAATAATCCTAATAACTAAAACAATATAATCCTAATTATAATAAATTAAACAAAAAATAACCCTAATCCTAATCCTAATTCTAATCTTAATAAATAAAACAAAAAAAATCACTAAAACAATAATCCTAATCCTAATTCTAATATTTTAATTAAAACAATAATCCTAATACTAAAACAAAAACCCTAATATAAAAAAATCTATAAAAAAACTATAGAAAAAACTATAACAAAAAAACCTAATAAACCTAATTATAATAATCCTAATACTAATCCTAATAACTAAAACAATAACTAATCCTAAAAACTATAGAAAAAAATATAACAAGAAAATTTTAAAAAAACTAACATTTCCTAATAATATAAATACTAACATTTCCTAAACATTTATACAAAACCTAAAGATTACTACTAATAATAATAAATATTACTACAAAAACCTAACTATAACATTTCCTAGACTAATTATACTACTAGACTAATTATAATCAAAACCTAAATACTAACATTTATACTACTAATCAAAACCTAAATATTAACATTTCCTACTACTAATCAAAACCTAAATACAAAAACAAAATTAAATAATTAACCACCTCCCGGGTAGGTGGCATTGGTATGTGTGACCTTGTGTGTGTATGTATTTGTCTGTGTGACACGACAGCTGGAGGCGAGGTGTGTGGAGAATGAATTCACGTGAAGCAATGGCAGCACCTCCCCTGTGTTCGTCGATGGCGCCTCGTCTTCGTCTTCGTCTTCGTGGCGTGCTAAGTGCTACTTTGGCCAGGCTAGCGTATATATAGGACAGATCCTTTAGTCACAGGCTAAGCCACTACCGGGACTAAAGAGTTTTTTCTACTGCTCGCACAAGACATCACCCTTTAGTCCCGGGTCCAGCCACGACCCGCGACTATTTGTTTTTTTAATTTTTTTAATTCAAAACTAATATAAAAACTTTGAAAAATCATATCTTTTATTGTAATAATCCAAATAAAACAAATAATATGTCTATTATTATCAGAAAAACATAAAGAATTTTAATATAATATCCATTTATCTGTTTGCATAATTTATAAATTATTTCATTTGTAAATTTTCTTTTTTAATTCAAATCAAAAATAAAAACTTTGAAAAATCATATCTTTTATTGTAATAATCCAAATAAAACAAATAATATGTCTATTATTATCAGAAAAATATAAAGAATTTTAATATAATATCCATTTATCTGTTTGCATCATTTATAAATTATTTCATTTGTAAATTTTCTTTTTTAATTCAAAACTAATATAAAAAACTTTGGAAAATCATATCTTTTATTGTAATAATCCAAATAAAACAAATAATATGTCTATTATTATCAGAAAAATATAATGAATCTTAATATAATATCCATAATCTGTTTGCATCATTTATAAATTATTTCAATTGTAAATTTTCTTTTTTATTTCAAAACTGATATAAAAACTTTGAAAAATCATATCTTTTATTGTAATAATCCAAATAAAACAAATAATATGTCTATTATTATTAGAAAAATATAAAGAATTTTAATATAATATCCATTTATCTGTTTGCATCATTTATAAATTATTTCATTTGTAAATTTTCTTTTTTAATTCAAAACTAATATAAAAACTTTGGAAAATCTTATCTTTTATTGTAATAATCCAAATAAAACAAATAATATGTCTATTATTATCAGAAAAATATAATGAATCTTAATATAATATCCATTTAGTCCTAGATGTAGTCATAAACCGGGACTAAAGATATTTTCTGCCATTTCCCACCTCTTCCCGCCAAGTTTTCCCGCCCTTTCCTTTCTACGAGAGCTTTTAGTCCCGGAAGTAGTCACTAACCGGGACTAAAGATATTTCCCGCCATTTCCCAAAGCTTCACGCCAAGTTTTCCCGCCCTTTCCATCTATATTTAGGGTGATCGTGCCATGGCTATCCACACATCCACACCTTCCTCTCTTAGAACAATGGACAACGCCTACTGGGCCATTCTCGACCTCAGGAGACCGAGGCGTCAGGCGCCCAACTACCCTTATCCTCCGCCACCGGATGCCGAAATCTGCGCCTTGAGGGGTTCTGTCCCTCCTGTCCCTCAAGGTTCCGCACGCCAAAGCGCCATCACAAACCACTTCTACCACGAGCTCACGCCGAGCAGCGGATGGATCCCCGGGATCCCGACAACTGACACACTGGAATGCCTTCTTCGCTAATAGGCGGAAAGGGAGCTTGCAGTACGAGGTGATGGCGCCACCGGTGAACCACAACGGCCGGCCGTGCCATGGTGGGCGGACCGTATTATCATCGGAGTGATGCGCTACATCGCCGGGAGACCATCCTCGCCACGGTGCCACGAGTCCACCCCCATGCCCACACCGGCCCGGCGGTAGCGGCATCGTCTTCCAGGAGACCCCTCTCCCGCCCGCCGTGAATCCGAGGCTGGAATGGCCCCTGGTATATGCCATGGATGGGCTGAGGATCCCCGGAGTGGCAGGTGACGATGAAGACCCTGAAGCTGTGTAGTATAGGACTAGGCATGATTATGACTAAAGGGGGCGGCTTTAGTCCTGAGTGTTAGCTAGTCCCAGTTTGTCCCGGTTTTAATATTAATAAATGTCTTGAGTGTTACCTAATAAATAGAGGGAAATGCCTATATAAAGAGAGGGTTCATCTTTAGTCGGTTGGAGAAACCAACCGCGATCAAGAGATTGCAGATCGGGCGAGCAACACTAATAATAGGGGTGAGTGTCGACATTATGTCGTATGCGGCTTGTACCTTGTCCGGATGGTGTCACCAACCGGGACTAATATGAACCTTAGTCCCGGTTGGAGACACCAACCGGGACTAAAGATGAGTCAAGACTAATAATAGGGGTGAGTGTCGACATTATGTCATGAGTGTCGACATTATGCCGAGCTGCTTGTACTATAAATAGGCATCCTTGTGAGTCCAGTCCTCCACCATTTGAGGCATCTCCAAGATGGTTTTAGAGAGGGACACCACTACGGCCAGTGGAGATGCCGATGGAGCCTGGTCCTCCGCATCTCCGAGAAATCGTCATAGAGGCACTCCCTAATATGTGAAATTAGTTAGCTCCCAGCGTATTGATCTAGTTAGAGAAGTTACAAGCTGCAAGATGGTTTTGAGAGCGGGGACACCACTACGGTTAGCCAGGAGATGCCGACGGAGCCAGTCCTCCGGCATCTCCGAGAAACTGGTCATAGAGGCACTCCCTAATTGTGACATCACGCGTTTGGAGATCAGATCTTAATGGTAAGTATGAATCGGTACTAAAGGCCCTCCTTTAGTCCTGGTCCAGCCACAAAACGGGACTAACATACTCAAGATTGTTTGCAGACAACACTATAAAAATGGACACATGCATGGAACATCTTAACTCATAAAATGTTACAATTATTACATATCATTTCTTCGCTTGTGTTCCTTTCTGATCCCGTCGTATCCATGGAGCATCTTCATTCATTAACATGATGGTTGGGTCATCCTTCACCGCGAAGGGCGGAATTTCATGGAACTTATCACAATCTTGACATGTCCTCTTGTCCTCCACTCCCACGATGTTTCTTTTTCCTGAAAGAACTATGTGGCGCTTTGGCTCATCGTCTGATGTATTCCTTTTCTTATTTTTTCGTTTTCTAGGTTTGGTAGACATGTCCTTCACATAGAAAACCTGGGACACATCATTGGCTAGGACGAATGGTTCGTCTAAGTACCCAAGATTGTTGAGATCCAACGATGTCATTCCGTATTTCTTGTATACCTCAACCCCTCCTCCCGTCAGCTTGACCCATTTGCACCGAAACAAGGGGACCTTAAAAGTAGGTCCATAGTCAAGTTCCCATATCTCATCTATGTAACCATAATATGTGGTCTTTGACCCATTGTTGTATGTTGCATCAAAGCGGACACCACTGTTTTGGTTGGTTCTCTTTTTATCTTGGGCTATCGTGTAAAATGTATACCCATTTATCTCGTACCCTTGGAAAGTCGATATAGTCGAAGATGGTGACCTAGACAACAAGTATAGCTGATCTCCAAGAGTGTTGTTTTTGATGAGATGTTGCAACCAACCGCCGAAACTCTTCATGTGTTTATCTCTAATCCAAGAGTCATGCTTTCCAGGGTTGTTGGAGCGTAAGATTTTCTTGTGTTCCTCGATATATGGGGCTGCCAAGATAGAATTCTGTAGAACGGTGTAATGTGCTTCGGTGTAAGAATGTCCGTCTCTACATATTATTGATTTCCTTCCTAGAGTACCCTTTCCACTCAGTCTCCCCTCATACCGCGATTGAGGAAGACCAATCGGCTTAAGGTCAGGAACAAAGTCAACACAAAATTCAATGACCTCCTCTGTTCCATAGCCCTTGGAGATGCTTACTTCTGGCCTAGCACGATTACGAACATATTTCTTTAAGATTCCCATGAACCTCTCAAAGGGAAACATATTGTGTAGAAATACAGGACCTAGAATGGAAATCTCTTCGACTAGGTGAACCAGCAGGTGTGTCATAATATTGAAGAAGGATGGTGGGAACACCAACTCAAAACTGACAAGACATTGGACCACATCATTCTGTAACCGTGGTAGATCTTCAGGATTGATTATCTTCTGAGAGATTGCATTGAGAAATGCACATAGCTTCAGAATGGGTACTCGAACATTATCTGGTAGAAGCCCCCTCAATGCAATCGGAAGCATTTGCGTCATAATCACGTGGCAGTCATGAGACTTTAGGTTTTGGAACTTTTTTTCTGCCATATTTATTATCCCCTTTATATTCGACGAGAAGCCAGATGGGACCTTAATACTGCTTAGGCATTCAAAAAATATTTCCTTCTCTTGTTTGGTAAGAGCATAGCTGGCATGACCTTGAAACCATTCTGGATGCAGGCCATCTGGGTCTTCCATACGTTGATGGTCCTTTCGTGCTTCCGGTGTATCTTTTGTCTGCCCATACACGCCCAAGAATCCTAGCACGTTCACGCAAAGATTCTTCGTCACATGCATCACATCGATTGCAGAGCGGACCTCTAAGAATTTCCAATATGGTAGCTCCCAAAATATAGATTTCTTCTTCCACATGGTGCGTGTCCTTTAGCGTCTTTTGAAACAGATTTTCCTCCAGGACCCTTTCCAAAGGTTACCAGTTGATCCAAATCTTTGACCATATCAAATATATCAGCACCAATACGCTCCTTAGGCTTCGTCTGGTGACATGCCAGACCGTTGAAATGCTTTCCTTTCTTTCTTAAGGGATGCTTGGCCAAAAGAAATCGACGATGCTCATTGTATACATTCTTCTTACAATGTTCCAAATATATACTTGCAGTCTCATCTAAATAGTGTGTGCATGCATTGTATCCCTTGTTTGACTGTCCTGAAAGGTTACTAAGAGCAGGCCAATCATTGATTGTTACGAAAAGCAATGCTCGGAGGTTAAATTCTTCCTGCTTGTGCTCATCCCACACGCGTATCCCGGGTTCGTGCCACAACTGTAAAAGTTCTTCCACTAATGGACTTAGGTACACATCAATGTCGTTGCCGGGTTGCTTCGGACCTTGGATCAACACTAGCATCATAATGAACTTCCGCTTCATGCACAACCAAGGAGGAAGGTTATAGATGCATAGAGTCACGGGCAGTCTTTGTGGAGCTCTGCTCCCCAAAGGGATTCATGCCATCCGTATTTAGACCAAACCTTAAACTCCTTGCGTCATCTGCAAAGTCCGTACTTTCTATCGATTTTTCTCCATTACGACCCATCAGGGTGTCTCAACATCCCGTCGACTTACGTTCCTCTTTATGCCATCGCAACAACTTGGCGTGCTCTTTGTTTCGAATAAGCGTTTCAACCGTGGTATTATAGGAGCATACCACATCACCTTCGCATGAACCCTCTTCCGGGGCTCGCCTCAACGTCACTGTGGTCATCTCGTCTAATCTTATATCAAGTGAAGTGCATACCGCATGCATCTAAATTCTCATACTCCTCACCGCTGAGAGGATGCATCATTAGGGCATGCATGTATCTTCCGAACCTCTAAACCTAGAGGGCGTATAACCTTTTTGCTTCAGTATGTAATCGGGCAATACATTATCTTTTGAAAGCATATTCTTCATCATTTTCAGCAACTTTTCAAATGAGGAGTCGTATAGCACACTCAGCCTTCCATCGCAGCAATTCCAGATGTCTTTGCCTAGCTTTTTCAGACCATTTTCGCAATTTGGGTACAACAACTTTTTGTGATCCTCTAGCATGTGATTGAACTTCTCCCTGTCCTTTTCAGTTTCACAATCTCTTCGTGCATCGGCAATGGCCCGACCAAGATCATCAGCGGGTTCATCATGTGTCTCTTCTTCATCCTCCCTTCAAAGATCCCCCATGGAAGTATCTCCGTACTCAGGGAAACCATGATAGTTGTCATCCTCCTCCTCTTCTTCATTATCTTTCATTATAACCCCTCTCTCTCCGTGCTTGGTCCAACAATTATAACTGGACATGAAGCCGGACTTCAACAGGTGGCTGTGAAGGGTTTTTGAGTCAGAATAATCCTTCTGATTCCTACATCCATTACATGGACAGAATACAAAACCATTGTGCTTGTTTGCATCAGCAACACGGATGAATTCATGCACGCCATTAATGAACTCGCCAGAGCGTCGGTCAGTACCGTACATCCATTCCCGAACCATCTGCATTATAGTAAAAGTATATCAAAAACCATTACACAACATGATAAAATTATTACAAGTTATATTGAGAGCTTCTAGAGCATTAATTTTGAATTTTGAAAAATTTACATGCACCAATTTGTGAATTGGAGAAAATAATCAACATGATAAATGTGGAGTTTTTTATTATTGTTCCATCAGTGAAAACCTCATTCCATTCTAAGCTCTGAAACTCTAAAATTACATATTTCAATTTTCAGTAACTATGTGCCTAATCAAAATTTGTTACACATATATATCAAAATCCTTCTAGCTACTTCTAGAGCATGCATGCATTTGATCCATATCTCTATACTTCTAGAGCATTATATAGAGCTAAAGTAGCAATAAGAGATGAAAGAATGAAGTTCTAACCTTTTAAAGCTTTGGATTTAGGTGTTGCAAACTAAATCTTGACAAATCTTGAGAAAAAAAATGACATGAACTCTCTTACTTTCTTTGAGAAAAATGGCCACCATATGCTTTAGGACAGCTGGCCAGGGAGCTGTATATATAGTGATGGACAATTAGTCCCTGGCCGTGATACGACCCGGGACTAATAGTCCCCGAAAAGAGCTGTTGACCCGCTCCAGCTTATTAGTCCCGGGCCGTATTACGGACCGGGACTAATGCTCTGGTCCGACCCGGGACTAATGCTTATGAATACGGCCCGGGACTAATGCTCTGGTCCGACCCGGGACTAATGCTTATGGCCATTTCTAGCCGTTGGAGACCTCACGGACCGGGACTAGTGCTAGCACTAGTCGCGGTTCGTGACGGGCCGGGACTGCTGGATTTCTAATGATCGAACCGAAGATGGTTTTTCCAGTAGTGATATCTTGATTTTTCTAAAACTCACACACATATTTTTTGGTTAAAAAAAGATAATCTGTACTAACTCTACAAATATTCTGCACTAGAAACTTAATCTTGTCTCTCGTGGCATATGAAGATTCTAGTTGGGGCCATGCCTATATGTAGAATAAAAATGGCAAATGGAGAAGTTCATTGCTAAAGACATCTTCAAAGGAGAGGGGGTGCAAAAGTACCAACTCTTAGATTTTACTTCGGCTTCAAGTGAAACCAACTTTTACCGTTTTTAAAAAGACAATCGGTACTAACTCTACAAATATTCTGCACTAGAAACTCAATCTTGTCTCGTGGCATATGAAGATTCTAGTTGGGACCATGCCTGCCTACATGTAGAATAGAAATGGCAAATGGAAAAGTTCATTGCTAAAAAGACATCTTCGGAGGAGGAGGAGGAGGCAAAAGTACCAACTCTTAGATTTTACTTCAGCTTCAAGTGAAACTAACTTTTACCGTTTTCACCGCACCTCGGTACCCAAAAGTACTTGCAACAAAATTGATGGCCACCGTACCTAATGGCAAGCTTATGTTACAAGGTTGCATTTTCCTTTTCCAAGTACTCACGTGTGTTCCTCTTTCCCACTCCGTTGCATCACTCCATTGAGAATTCGCACTGGATTGCATAGCATGTGGTAAGAAAAACGGTCAACCGCCGCATAATTCAAGTGCACGTACACTCCCACACTAGCTTGGATGAAACTGAACGATTGACTTTTTTTTTCCTTACTCCGACTCATATTAGTTAACTTAAGTTCATTTACTTAAGTTTTAATTCTAGATACATTTGTATTTGAGTCAACTAATATGGATCGGAGAAAGTATGTACTACTCCCTCCGTTTTAAAATATAAGATGTTTTAGTTTTATAAAACAAATGTATCTAGACTATTTTTAATATATAGGTTCACTCATGTTTGAAATAAATTTACACACTAAAACAAGTCTAAATACATTTTCTTCACAAACCTAAAACATCTTACATTTTAAAACGGAGGGAGTACAAGGTTCTTGAATTCTACACTTGTGAAACAAATCGAAACGTACTTCCACCTTGTGCGTCGTGCAGTAGCATTAGAAGGTGGTTCCCAATTTGCCTCTGGGAAGACAAAGAAAATAGGGTGCACAATGCATAGATGAATCATGATAAGTGCGCCCAACGTGCGCCAAATGATTAATTGTTGACATTTTTGGACGTATTTTGGGTTAGCTTCTACATACCGTATGTTCCTCATCACATCGGGCGTATATTGTACTTCCTCCGTTTTAAAATATAAGATGTTTTAGCTTTGTGAAATAAATATAACTAAACTATTTTTAATATGTAGGTTCACTCGGATTTGAAGTGAATCTAGACACAAAAAAAAGTCTAGATACATTTTCTTCATAAATCTAAAACATCTTATATTTTAAAACGAAGGGAGTACTTGATTCCATGTTTCCTACCGCACCATTGTCATCCCCATCTACATATCATACACCCTCATAGCGAAATATTGTCTTTTTTGACCAAAAAAATCAAGACGTCCTGGCCGCTACCCAAAATATAGAACAAATTAAGCATTAAATAATAACAATCTCCCTCTCCAATGGTCTCGCCAAAGTGTGAAGGATATGAGACCCATCGAGGTCTAGGGCTTTGCCCGGCTAGCGAACCACCAAGATAGTGCTCACCGACGAGTCGTTTCCGAGGTTTGTACACTGAAGATCTGTGGCTAAGCTTTGGCGCCTTGGGCTTCTTCTACGGTTGTCCCGGCAGCGGTGGCAAAATGAAGGCTTTAACAAATAACCTTTGGGGGATTTGTTATTTCTGTGGTGTTTTTGGTCTAAGGAGAATGTTTCTTCCCGGATTTCCGCAAGCGCATTTCTAAAATTATTTCTGGCTAATATCATACCAAAAGATCACCTGATGCAACTATCTAAATGGGTAACTGAAACCACAGATACAGAAATGACCATTAACAATATTCTTGAAGATACATCCAAACTCGTTGTTGGTGCTCCACCATAGCTCAAGCAAGCGATGGAAAACATCAAGAAATTCAATCACGAAGTACCTACAAAGACCTATAGAAGAGCAAAAATCATTAAATCGTCACAATAGCAAATAGCCGCATAGGATGGAGATTCACAATCATGGTAAGCATAATGGAGGGTGAAAGGATCGGAGCGACTAGAGGGGGTGAATAGGCGCTACTATTTTTTATATTTTTTCAGTTTCGCCTTGACATAAAGGTAAATTCTATAGATATGCAACTAAGTGAATTTTCCTATATGACAAGCAAGCAAGGTAAACAACAATACATGAGTAAAGGGTAGAAATAACCACAATGGAGACACGAGGATGTATTTCTCAAGTTCCTTACTTGTTAAGAGAAGTATGTCTTTGTTGGAGAGATGTGGCACCACAAAGGCCACCAACGCCATGAAGGCTCACCTTATTCTCCCTTGTATGCACCACGAACCACTATGTGGTGAACTTCAAGGTGGAGAACAAAATCTTTACAGACTTGTTGAGGCACTCTTTACAACTCAATTGGGGTCTCCCAACACGACCCCCAAGCTTCACAACACCAAGAACGAGCTCTGGGGGCAACCGCTCCCCTATAGGGTTTCAACAACCCAAAATTAACAAGTTCCTCAATGAAAAGTGGGAGGAAATCAAATCTCTTCTGTGGAAGTTTAGATAAAGATCTTGTCCCTTGATTCCCTAAAGGGCATCAACTAGCTTAGCAATACTGGAGGAGAGAGAGAATGGAAGCCACACATGTCCATGGTGGAAGAAGGATACTATATATAGGTACCCTCAAAATATAGTTGTTATAGTCCACTTACTCCGGAGTCTCTGGCTGGCGAGGACCGAAGGCTCCGACATGGCCGGAGTCTCTAGCCAGGAGGCCGGAGTGTACGGTCTGGCTCCATTAGATTTCACAACTTTGTCCTGGTGATCCGGCTTGGAGGACAGAGTCTCCAGGAAGGCAACACAAGCTTGCATAGAGAATCACAGAGACCGGGGTCGGAGTCTCCGGACTAGGCGAAAAGCAATGGCGGGATTTCGAGGGCTCTTCTCCAATACTCAAATAGGAAGGCTAGGTGTGTGCATATGGGTTTGTGCATGATTTGATTTCTCACGAACCTTCCAAGGATCAACCTCTCTTGATAGTACGGTCTTATAAGACTCTACAAACTAGAAATGATACGAAAAACCTTCTCGATCTTTTCAATTTTGAGTGGTCGATTACCATCTTGTGCTTTTCTTCAAATGGACCTGAAACACTTAGCACATTGTTAAACTCACTCATATTGTCAACAAACACCTACTTAGGGAAGGAAATGCCCTTTCAGCGGGGCCCCACTCCCCAATCTAGATAGACAACCCACAAATATCGCAAAACTTGAATGACGCCATGCTCATGGAGCCACACATATTTTGTTTACTCCCATTGTTTAACAAATTTACCTATCATTGTTGAATATTGCACAAGTTTACAATAAAATAAAGCACAAATCCAGGGACACATTCCCTGTCTTCATAAAATTCACAACAACAAAAATGTTGAGTGGGATACAATGGGTGTGTTCGTTGTGACTAATATGCAAAGGCAGTTCCCTAGCACTTACTACACGCAGGTGCGTTTGTTATGAACAAGACCATAGGACAATGTATAGGTCAACAAGAACAGATCACGCACACCTAACCAACTACAAGTTCCATCTGTTGTAATACTATTTGCATCAACTAGTCTAGATCTATTCGGTAGCACTTTATCTCTGCATATCTAGACATGTAACTGCGAGAGAGAGAGAAAGGGATCTGAGAGAGGAACCATCACCCTGGCTCGAGAAGCACGAGCCAGAGGGGATGCCCGAGCTGGTGCCGGAGCTGGACCCGCCGTCGTTGGCCATGGGAAAGGGGGCGACGCCGTGGGTGTGCGGTGGTGGCGGTGCTTCCCGTCGGCCTAGTGCTAACCCTAATCGGTGGGTATGTTTGTGGGGGGCTGCGGCGCACGGTGAACCTCGTACCGTGTGCGTCCGCCCCCCCACCTCTTTATATACGCACTGGCGACAGGAGCCCACAACCATGGATAGGGTTGGGCGCCCCGGATTAGGGCGCGATGAGGGTCTCCGTTCGGGCCGTTGGGCCCGAACGTGGGAGAGATCTATCCAACATTCTCCCCCTAGATCTCGACTTTACTTTTAACTTTGTACTTTACTTATTTCATCACAGAATGATACCTAGAGCATGTTTCATCGTCTCAGCTCAATTGCCGATAGAATCGATGACCACTATATACCTTCATGTTCAAACAAATTACACTTTTGGGCCTCTATGGTCCAGAATCATAGGCTTGCCGTTAAACCCATGCCGGCTATGTGTTCCTTGAACACATTGGGTGGTAAGCCTTTCGTTAGCGGATCCGCAAGCATATCCTTTGTTCTTATATGCTCGAGACTTATAGTTTGATCCTGGACTTTGTCCTTCACAACATAATACTTTATATCTATAGACTTTGAAGCATTACTCGACTTGTTGTTGTGAGCATAGAATCTGCGGCTCGTTGTCACAAGACATCTTTAGTGGCTCATGATGCACAACCACTTTCAAGTCGGGTAAGAATTTCTTTAACCATAACGCCTTGTCCATGGCCTCATAACATGTTATGAATTCTGCATACATCGAGATGATGCAACTATCGACTGCTTACGCTTCTCCACGAAATAGCACCTCCTGCGAGAGTAAAGACATACCGTCAGGACTTTCGGTCGTCTTTATCTCCCAAGAAAATCTGCATCAATACCCTTTATCTCTAGGGAATCAGATCTTCGTATGTTAGCATGAGGCCTTTTGTGCCTTGCACATAGCGCAAAGCTTTCTTTACCATCTTCGGTTTCTATGCCTGGATTCTCTTGATATCTACCGAAAATTCGTGATAAATGCTAAGTCGTATGAGTGCACACTTGTGCATACTATAAGCTTCCAACAGAAGCATATGGTATCGACTTCATTTGATCGATCTCATATTGATTCTTTGGACATTGGGATTTCCCAAAACTCTCGCCTTGACTATGGGAGCAGGTGTTGAATTACTCGCATGCATATTGTATTTCTTTAAAATCTTTTCACAATACGCTTCATGACAGTCCTAACACTCCATTCTTTCTGTCTCGGTGAATTTCTATGTCCAAAACATAAGATGCTTCACCAAGGTCTTTCATGTCAAAGTTTGATGACAAGAACTTCTTTGTTTCTAGTAGTAGACTAACATCACTGCTAGCAAGCAGAATATCATCCACATATAGAATTAGGAAAATATATTTCCCACTTTTGAATTTTGCATAGATGCAATTGTCCTCAACATTTTCTTTGAATCCAAATCCTTTAATGGTATCATTAAACTTTAAATACCACTGCCTAGAGGCTTGCTTTAACCCATAAATGGATTTCTTTAGGCGGCATCCCATATGTTCCTTCCCCTCCATGAAAAAACCCTTGGGTTGTTTCATGTAAACATTTTCTTCTAAATCTCCATTTAGAAATGCCGTCTTGACATCCATTTGATGTAACTCTAAATCAAAATGTGCAACTAGTGCCATGATGATTCTGAAGGAGTCCTTACATGAGACCGGAGAAAAAGTCTCATTGTAATCTACGCCTTCTCTCTGCGTAAAGCCTTTTGCCACGAGTCTAGCTTTGTACTTTTCTACATTCCCATTTGAGTCATACTTTGTTTTGTAGACCCACTTGCATCCTACTGTTTTGGCTTCTTTGGGAATTTCCTCTAAGTCCCAAACATTGTTGGAACTCATCGATATCATTTCATCTTCCATTGCCTCCACCCACTTGGCTGAGTGAGGGCTACTCATGGCTTCTTCATATGAGGTAGGATCGCCCTCCATATGAACTACATTGTAAACTTTGTAGATATCTTTGGAAATGGCTGGTCTTCGTTTCTTTTAGACCGTCGAGTTCATCGACTCTTGCTCATTTCTTGCCCGGTTCGTGCACATTTACTGAGGGTGGCTTTCTGGCTCCCTTGCGTGCTCAACAAGGGTTCGTGGCTCTGATGGACAGTGTTCAACTTTCGCCCATTGTTGTCACGTGGAGTCACAACAGTGCCGCACCACAACCTCGGGGTTGTAAATGGTGGCACAACAGTGTAGAAAAATGGCTCTGAGTCATCGGATTAGGTGCATGCACCCTCTTCTCCTCAAGATCAATTTTCCTAGCTACCGTGTTCCCCTCATCAATTCGCCCTCCAAGAAGACTGCATGTCTCGCTTTCTACAAACTTTGTGTATCTATCGACAAGAGAAACGATAGCCTTTGGACTTATCTCGATAGCCAATAAAATGGCAAGATACTGTTTTGGGGTCTAACTTTGCGATGTTTGGATTGAAAACTTTTGCCTCAATTGGCTCCCTGCACCCTCAAGTGGTGCAGAGAGGGACTTTGCCCGTCCACAATTCATACGGTGTTTTGGGCACCGACTTACTTGGTACTGCTGAGAATATGAATGGCGGTTTTAAGCGCCCATCCACAATCCCAATGGGAGGGTGGAATAGCTCATCATGTCATGCACCATATCCATAAGGGTACAGTTGCGCCTTTCACCATCTGCTTTGTTGAGGTTCGCCCGCATAGAATACTTGGGCGACTATTCCGCTTTTCTTGCAGAATCTTGCAAAGGGTCCTGGTACTTGTCCATATGGAGTATGCAATCGTAGTACTCCCCCCCACGATCGGACCGGACTATTTTGATTCTTTTATCGTGCTGATTTTCTACTTCAGCTTTGAAAATTTTAAATTTATCCAACGCTTCAGATCTTTCTTTTATTGGATAAATATAACCATACCGGGAGTGGTCATCCGTGAATGTTATGAATGAATCATAGCCATCCACACTTTTCACCGGAAACGGTCCACAAATATCCGTGTGGATTATTTCTAGTGTAGCTATGCTTCGGTTTGCACCCTTTTTAATTTGTTTGACATACTTTCCTTTAATGCAATCTATGCATTGTTCTATGTCGGAGAACTCTAACGGAGGAAGAATGTCACTTTTAACGAGGTTTTCTATTCTTCCCCTCGAAATATGGCCTAGTCTGCAGTGCCATAGTTTCGATGAGTCAAGAGTTCCCTTTCTTTTCTTTTGTTCTTTGTTCGACAAGGAAACTTTTTCATTCACATCACAAACAGAAAAAACTTTCTCATGCAAGGATAACAAATATAACTTATCAAATAATGTAGCAACACCCACACATTTGTCTTTCAACCAAATGGCACACTTGCCATTTCCAAAATAACATTCGTAAGAATCTTTGTCCAAACAGGAAACACTTATTAAATTCCTATGTAATGAAGGAACGAAGAGCACGTCTTTGAGCAAAAGCAAAGAGCCATCAGCCAGCTCCAGAGGGACGTCACCAATGGCCTCCACTTCTGCTTCTATTCCATTCGCCACTTCAATGCATCTTTCTCTTCTTGGCGTGGTCCTTGTCGAATGGAACCTCAGAAGAGTTGGCAACGTGAACAGTTGCTCGTAATCAATCCACCAAGTGGATCTAGTAAACTTTTCATACAAAGATTCATTAACAAAAGAAACAATATCTTTACCATTCTTGGCCATGATGTACTTTAGCCAAACCGACAGTCCTTCTTGTAGTGCCAGTCTTTTTTGCGTTGATGGCATGATCCTTCTCCTGTGGGTGGACCGGTGATGCCGGTAATTGGTCAGCATGGGACCCTTGCCATGGGGCTTGGAGGGTGAGCCACCATGGTTGCCACCGTGAAACCTCTCTTCTGTTGTCCTTCACGGTTCGAGAACTGCCGTGGAGGGCTTTCAGCCTTTCCTCTTCCCCGGGAGCACATCCCAATGGTCTTTTCTATGTCCCACTTTTCAGGGACATATTATAGTTTATTACAAAGTTTTCAAAAGGCTGTGGAAGTGAGGCCATCACAAGGTGCACCAAGAGTGCTGGCTTTAGCTCGAGGTCCTCATCCATGGGCTTGAGCTTTGCTGCCATGTTTGACATCCTCAAGATGTGCTCTCTTATTCCGTGGGGTCCTCCCAGATACTTTTTCAAGAATCACCGCTAATAAATTGGTCGCATATATCTTTGAAGAGCCAAGAATGCTCTTTATCTTGGCGAGATACTACCACGGTAGACACTCTCCAATTGAGCCCACTATTGCTCTCAATTGTGTTCTTTACGAAGGCCGTCTTCTTGTTGGCATTCACCCATTTCGTTATCAATAGAGTAGGCCAGCTCCAATGGAGCATGGTCCTCTTCCTTTCTCAAAGTCAAGACTTTCTCGCAAAGACCCTGACGGGTCATCGGGCTTGATGGTTGCTTGGTGTCAACCACCCAATCCACTTCGCGCATCTGACGCCAAGTCAACTTTCTTCCTCCATTCGGAGTAGTTGTCCCCCCTTAGGAGCGGGATGTCCTTCAAACATGCCATGAGGTTGAGACCTCCTGAAAATCACAAAAGATGTGAGATCACCAAGTAAAACAACTGTATGCGTTAATTCAACGTTGGTACAAATTAAGCATGCATCGTTTGTGCTATTTAAAATTACATCACCGTTGGGCAGAAATAAATTTAAATGCACATTTAATACTCAATGGAAAAGATTATGGTCATGTTTATTAATAACGTTGGTCAATTAATAACATGAGACATAATCCTTTTTAATCACTTTATCACATCTTTATGTCAAAATTTAAACAACTTTTATTGCATTTGTTGCAATTTAAACCATACATTTGCAATTTTGGAAAAAGACTATTTGCAGCGGAAACTTAATAATAGCTTTCTTTATTCTTTGAACTTTACAGAAAAAATCTGCCGTTATAATGTTCTCTAGTCACAATATACTCAAAAGTAAAAGGACTAGAGAAAACTATACAAAAAATTGCTTAAAAACTAAGCAAAACTAGTAAGAAACAATTAAATATACTCTGTAATAACAAAAAGAAAAGTAGAAAAGTAGTTAATCTGGCTGATGGGCCGGATCGGCGGCACCAACTGGGCCAATCACAAACCAGCGCGGCTGCATAACTCTCGCCCACCACAAGATGTCGCCTTCTGGCAGTCGCTTGACCCATGGGCTGCCCAAATGACCGCCTCGCTTGTTTTGGCCCGCCAATGACCGCCAAGGCCGATCCTCTGGCCGTCCATCACAAGAACCTAGATCGACGGGCCGCCCTCTTCGGAGGTATAAAAGACCCAGGCCGCCGCCCGCCCCTAACCCTAACGCCATTTTTCCCCCTCTCTCTCCTCACAGGCCCACTGAGGCGTCACATGCTGGCGCCCGCGTGGACCGTGTCCACCCCTGTCCCTGCTTCTGGGCGGCGCCGTCCCCGCTGCCGCCTCTGCCGGCGGCGCTTTCTCCTGCAGCGCAGTGGACCGACTGTGGTGGCGAGGTGGTGGCCGGTCGGCGCCTCCCTCTCCAAATTGCTCCGGCGAGGAGGTCCGAGGCGAGGAGGCCGCGTTACCGCGCGCCCCTCCCTCTTCCTCTTCTGCTCCGGCGGCGTAAGCCCTTTTTGAGGGCCGAGGCGAGGCGGCTCGATTCGCCCCTCCCTCACCCTCTCTGTGGCGGCGAGCAGCGAGGTGGCCAGCGCTCCGGCGGGCCCCTCCCTCTCTGGCGGCTCTCTGCCCGGTGCGGCCGGTGGGACTGAGGCGAGGCGGCGCCGCCCGGCGCAGCCGGCGGCCCCCTCCCTCTCCCACGCCCCCTACCCCCTTTTGCCCTTTCCCGTTCATGGCGGCCGGAGCCACGGCCCTCGCCACGGTGGCCCACCGTGGGCGTGACGACCGTCGAGAGGCGTAGCGGCGGCGCCTCCTTTCCACGACTGTGTGTGTCGGGTTTTTCAGTTTTACTTTTCGGGTTTTCTTTTGGATCTGGGAGGATCGACTTAGCATTCGTGTGCGGGGTGTGGGGATCTTTCTCTTGGGGATGGGTTTAGATCTAGGACTTTTGCTTTGCCCCGAGGGGTTTGTTCTTAAATCTAGATGCCTCATATCGATGCTCATCTAGATCGAGGAAGGAATGGCTAGTAGGGCAGGCGCACTTTTAGATCTAGGTTTTCTTTGTTTTCTTTTGAATTTCTTTTGCACCGAACAAACTAGCCACTAGTGGCTCTGATACCAATGTTGTAATACTATTTGCATCAACTAGTCTAGATCTATTCGGTAGCACTTTATCTCTGCATATCTAGACATGTAACTGCGAGAGAGAGAGAGAAAGGGATCTGAGAGGAGAGGAACCACCTGCTCCCTGGCTCGAGAAGCACGAGCCAGAGGGGATGCCCGAGCTGGTGCCGGAGCTGGACCCGCCGTCGTTGGCCATGGGAAAGGGGGCGACGGCGTGGGTGTGCGGTGGTGGCGGTGCTTCCCGTCGGCCTAGTGCGAACCCTAATCGGTGGGTATGTTTGTGGGGGGCTGCGGCGCACGGTGAACCTCGTACCGTGTGCGTCCGGCCCCCCCCACCTCTTTATATACGCACTGGCGACAGGGGCCCACAACCATGGATAGGGTTGGGCGCCCCCGATTAGGGCGCGATGAGGGTCTCCGTTCGGGCCGTTGGGCCCGAACGTGGGAGAGATCTATCCAACACCATCTGCATGGTTCCGCTGGAAGCAAGCATGCAGTGAGAGTGTGAGCTAGACAGGACACTTAATTAATTAGTCTCTCTCGGGTACGTACGTTCACCAAACCCAACTCTAACCAAAGTACCAAGCTGACTTGTGACAGTTCAGATCATTAAAATGAGCCCTCCTTTGGGGTCATCTCCATTGACCAAATCAGTGCAAAAATGATTTTCTTTGTTGAATTAGTACAGAAGCAACTGTTGTTTTTTGTCACATTTCAGGCCAGACCCCTGATACAGGGAGTTGCTGGTGATGGAGTTGACAATTCGGGCACCTTTTTCCTTGTTTTTCATTTAGCAGTGTTGCTGCCAGGATAGCTAGGGCATGGATGGGATTAGTGAATTGTCACCTCGGACATGTCGTCAGATTGGCATTGCTCATGTGCAGGTTGTCGAGTTGCTATACGTTGGTGAGAATCTCTCGCCGAGGTAGAGAAAAGGCAGTCTGATCTTTGCTACTCTTGTGTTAGACTGCAAAATGATGCTTCTAAGTGAAATGAACGACACTGGTCTTGTTGAACCAACCCCAGCTACAGCACAACGACGACAGGTGTTAATGGTACGACATCGTTTGATCTGACTATCCGAGGTCTTTAACATAGAATATATGTGTAGAAAAAAGATCAAAGGTGAATTGGGTGCTCTAAATCGAACAAATGTCTTCTTAGCAAATGGCTTTACTGTTATGCCCCTCTCGTTTGCCTCGCAAATGTATCGACGGTTTCACTGCTCTAATTGTAGCGGTACCATCACGTACACATTTTTTTTTATCAAAATACTCTATTAGTTTTAAAGAAGATCAAATAAAAGTCCATTGGTGTCATTTGTGACACTAATGATGCAAGCTTGCATCCGATGTCGAGCCAGGAGCTCCACGTGCCGACCCATCAGATCTCGGAGGTATCCGCACCAAGGTTTGCCAAGTCAGATATTGGTAAAATTCTCACTTGTCGAGGATCGGTGATGGAGGCGACAATCAAGTCGCACAATTTTTGCCACTTCACCAGATTAGCGCCGACATGATTAAGGTTTCATCACATTTCATATGAAAACTTGCGAGAAAGAGTTTGGTGGTGGAGTTGACAAGTCGGACACCTTTATTGTTTTGCCCAAATAGGAATTTACATGAACGGATCGTATTGTCACTTGACGCTACCTTTGCGATAAAGAAGGACAAAATGATTCCCTCTGAAAAAAAGGAGAAAATGATCTGACATATACTATTAAGGAAACATATATCCCTGGAGATTACAAATTGTGAGACTGAGATCTACTACTACTACACGACATTTTCAATCTGTCATTTAGTTTACCAAGTTAAGTACTCTAAAACTACTACTCCCTCCGTTTGGAAATATAAGATGTTTTAGATTTGTGAAGGAGATGTATCTAGACACATTTTAATGTCTAGATTTATTTAAACCTATATACTAAAACATGTCTAGATACATCTCCTTTATAAACCTAAAACGTCTTATATTTCTGAATGGAGGGAGTACTTAGCAAAGAATTTGGAGTAGTAGTACCAGGAAAAAGAAAGTACTAGTGGGAGTCGTGGCCGTAGTAGTGGCGGGAAACGTGTGCGAGCCGTTAGTTAAACCTACTAGCTAACTACTGGCTACTGCGTCCTAGTCCTATTTCCTAGGTAGGCTGAGGGGCAGCATCGTAAACGCACCGCCATTTTGCTCGTGCAGCTAGTGGTGGGAGTGGTGGGACGGAATCCACCATTCCGCCTCAACCTTCGCAGCCTTGGAGTGTAGGGAATCTCTCAAGCTAACTAATGACACAATTAGCAAGCTAAGCAGGTTCGTGGTAAAAAACACCCTAAGGGCACGTACAGCGCGGGTGTTAAGGAGCGACGCTAGGATTAGATTCCTGGCAGTTTTTACGGAATCCCGACTGATTGCACGAAACCAGGAAGCGTCGGCGCGAACTGAGCCGTCGACGCTAGGAGTATGTAGCAAACGATTTTTTTTAGGCAGACTGTACAAACGGGACAGAAAACAATTCTTTTTTAGCGCCTTGGTTAACGCCTGCGTTGGAGGATGGTACTCTTGGCTACTTTTGTTTTCCCGTACGAATTTTTTTTAGTCTCTTAAGCAACCACCTAAACGTCTACCAGTATACATGCCCTAAGGGCAGGTATATCGCGGGCGTTAAGCAGCGACGCTATGATTAGATTCCTTGCAGTTTTGGCTAAATCCCGGCTGATTCTAGGAAACTAGCAAGCGTCGACGTATATTGAGCCGCCGGACGCTCCGTCTAGCGAACAGTTTTATTACCGGTAGACTGTTGAAACAGGGCAAGAAAAAAAATCGTATTTAGCGTCTTGGTTAGTGCCTGCGTTGAAGGATGGAACGCTATGCTATTTTTCCCTGTTCTGTATTGTTTTTAATCTCTTATAAGCGCCCACCTAAACGTCTGGCATAAAACTTTGCCCTAAAAGCATGTTGTAGAAGGAATAAGCATGTACTCCGGTCAAATACTCTGCTGCAATTGCAGTTTACAGGACTGTAGTTGTTGTAACTACTTCCTCCGTTTCAAAATATAAGATGTTTTAGGTTTGTGAAGAAAATGTATATAAACTTGTTTTAGTGTCTAAATTCACTCTACAACTGAGTGAACCTAATACTAAAAGAAGTCTAGATATATTTGCTTCACAAAACTAAAACATCTTATATTTTGAAACGGAGGGAGTAGATCATAGGAGTGTACATAAAATTGTGGAGCAGCATTCTGGATCCAGAATTAAAAAAAATAGTATAGTATTAGTCAATATCTTGGGTTGACTTGTTTATTTATTCCTAAATCCAAACCATTCCTTCCAATTTTCTCAACTGCAATAGTACAAAGTTCCAAAAAGGAGAAGGGGGGAAAGGTGGGCTCCTAAAAGAAGAAGGGGGAAGAAGCTTTTGGAAAGCGAGAAGGAATCAGTGAAGTCGTTGTGTGTGTGGCGACAGTATGTAGTATCGCTGATGCATACATATTCCCCTCCCGGCCGTCTTCTTTGCCTCTCATCCAGTTTAAATCCATCTCCTTGCCTGAAGTGTATTTCCCCTTGCTGGCTAGCTTGGCCTCCGTTGTTTTCTTACATCCCCCTCCACTCCATCTCTTGCTTCCCTTAACCCCTCCTTGCCTTAACCACGCCCCCAAATCCACCCTTCTAAGCTTTCTTCCTCCCTTCCTCTTGCTCTTCTCCCTTGATAGCTTCCGTCCGCAAGGTAAAGAAATGATTTCTTCCTCCTTTTATCTGTTCATTTTTCAAGACATGCATCAGAGCATCGAAATCAGAAAGCTCCTCTGAACTTCTGCTTGCTCTGTCTCTTCTCTTCTCCTCTTCTCTTCTTGGGGTTTGGTCGGTGCTCAGTTCTTCGGCCATTTTTCTTCACCTTTCTTGTGCTTATTACTGCTCTTTTCTCTGCGGCAAAAACCTTGTTGCGAAGAATGTTGTAGCAGCATGTGCGACAATCGCCTCCCTAGCTTTCTCCGTTGAGAAAGTTCAGACATTTTGACCTGTTCTTGGTAGCACACACTTGATGCTGCTGCGCCTGCGTGCCAGTGATTAATCCCAGCTGTTTTTCAGACCAACAAAAATAAAACCTGGTTCCATACTTCCATTGGCTTCACCTCCCGCCACTTCCTTGCGGTTATCAATTTGGTTCCATCGGCTTCGCCACCCGGCAGTTTAGCGCCAGTGGATTCATAACCAAAAAAAAAGGCAGTTCCACACTGGCATTGCACACCGCGCCTGAACCCGCCATGGATTATCACCAGCCTCGTGCTTGCTGCAGGGGGAGGACCCATGGGTGACCACCTCGCGCTGCTCGTCGACCGCCTGCTCACGGAGTCCACGCTCGAGGCGGCCATCGGGAGGCAGCAGGCGGAGATGGCGGCGGCGGCCGGCTACTGCTGCGACAAAGCCGGCGCTGCCGCTGCCGCCGCCGACCGTGGCGGTGGTGGTGGTGGTGGTACGCCCAGCAAGATGGTGGAGTGCAGGATCTGCCAGGAGGAGGACTGGGACTCGGGCATGGAAGCACCGTGCGCCTGCCGCGGCAGCCTCAAGGTAATACTACTAGCCATGAATCTTGCTCTGAAATCTCGAAAGAAGTTGTACTGTGGCATTTTTCTGAAATCTTATCTTGCTTTCAAATTAGAAATATGTCCTGCATCCCAGATTAGAGTCTGCAAAAAATAGTTGTAGAATCGTTCTGCAAATAGGAATTTGAATTATTATTTATAAGTAGTAGTATGAGATGTGCTGGCTAGTTTAGCGCTGGTGGTTTTTATTGTGCGCGGTGGGTCAAATTATGTTTCCAGTAGTGAGTGTGGTTTGACTTTGCATGATGGATTGTTCATGCTTATGGTTGGGTTTAGATGTGGTAGGTTAGATTTATTAAGTACTCCGAAAATGTCATTGCAGATTTGAGGATGAAAATAAACTGTGTTTGCCTCAGTATAGCTTGGAAGGCAATACCTAACATTGGCCTTCCTTTTTGGATTGTGACATACATATAGTCTTGAAAACAATGTTATCGCTACAAGCCAAAATGAAAGTACTATGTGTTTTGTTTTCCTCAAAGTTGCACGGAATGAAAAAGACTGGAGAGGACCATCACACATTGCGTTAGACAACTACCTACATTATGTTCCATGCAGGGTCAAATGTAGTTGAAACTTCAAAGAAACATTCTGCCTTTTGTCCTTTTTGATGATTCTTGTCGCCTCAAATGATCAATTATCATGCTATTATTGGACTAAGAAGACACGGTAGTCTGGTCGATTATACCGGTGAATTACATCAGAATTTTAGTACAAGGCTGACTAGGCAACGGGTGCTTCTGTTTTTTATTTTTTTTGGTCTATTTTTTTCTAGTTCTGTACTAGTGAGTGTTGTTTGACTTTGCATCAGAAATTCTTTTTTTTGGGGTAGAAATTCTTGCTTTTTATGGCTGGGATTAGATGTAGTAGGTTATACTAATTAAGTATCTCAAAAGGTCAGTGACAGATGTAGTAGGTTATACTAATTAAGTATCTCAAAAGGTCAGTGACAAATTTGGTGATGAAATCAACCGCCTTTGCCTCAATATAGCTTGGAAGACAATACCTAACATTAGCCTTGGATGGTGACTACATGAAGCCTTGGAAAATGACATGAAAAATCTTTTCCTTAAAAACAAAAATAAAATGGAAGTATGTGTGTTGCGTTTTCTCAAATTTAGAAGGAACTGAGAGAGCCATCTTAGACCATCACACAATGCGTGAGACAACAACCTACATTATGTGCCACGCAGGGTCAAATGTAGTTGAAACTTTGAAGAAACATTCTGGCTTTTGTCTGTTTTGATTGATGATTCTTGCCGCATCAAATGATGCATCATCATGATATGACTGGAACTGAATAAGAAGATGCGGTACGGTCAATGATACCAGTTAATTGCATCGCATTAGATTCTTAGCTTCTCCATTTTTGCAGTACGCGCACCGGAAATGCATCCAGCGGTGGTGCAATGAGAAGGGTGACACCATCTGCGAAATATGCTTGCAGGTAACAAACAGGACCTACTCTGTTGATGAATTGATAGAAGTACAGATAGCTTGTACTCCCTCCGTTTAGAAATATAAGATGTTTTAGATTTGTGAAGGAGATGTATCTAGACATATTTTAGTGTATAGGTTCCGTTTAAAAATATAAGATGTTTTAGATTTGTGAAGGAGATGTATCTAACCTATACACTAAAAGGTGTCTAGATACATCTCCTTCATAAATCTAAAACATCTTATATTTCTAAACGGAGGGAGTAGCTTTTTTGCCATTAGGTGCTTATGGCTCTCTCTGTTTCTCCAGCAATTCAGGCCAGGTTACACTTGCCCACACCAGCTGTTTCACTATGGAAGCATACCAATGAACTTCAGGTACTCATTTCGCAAGATCTCTTTGATGCAAGCCATGGTTCCTGTTGTAAAACCTTCTCTTGTGTTGATCTCTCCACAGGGGAAACTGGGAGATTGCTCGACAAGATCTCAACGATTCCCAGGTCATAACAATGGTGCCCTCCGAGCGCGATTTCATGGACGACTACGAGGACTACTTGCCCGTGAGGACGAGGAGCGGCGCCTATTGTTGTCGGACAATCGCCATAATCGTGAGTTCTTCTAGATAGATTGTGTTCGAATTCATGAAGGAGTTTCTAACAACCAGCTCTGTAATTGTGATCGAGCAGTTCATGGCCCTCCTGGTTCTTCGACACACACTTCCCCTTGTGGTCGGCGGGGATGGGGAGTATTCATTTGCTCTGTTTTCGGTAAGATTTGTGACCAACATTGTGTTAATTAAATGAGGCAATGCTAGCATGTTCGTTAGTGAAATCTGATCTTCCTGCATCCAATCAAGCCTCTGATCTTGCATTTCTCCATTTCATGGGAAACAAAAAAGCTTCTCGTGCTAAGGACCGCCGGGATTCTGTTTCCAATCTTGGTCATGGTGAGAGCACTGGCAACCTACCACCGCCGTCGCCGCCAACAGGTAATTCCATCACTGATTGACCAGCCATTGTTGGACTTGGAACCTGCTCAGGTGCAGTGATCCTAATAACAGTTATCAGCAGAACACTGATACCAGTTTCACTTACACCGTAGTAGAGCCTACACTATTTTTCTGATGCATAACTCTCTGGTCTAGATCACTTAACAATGCAGGAAAACCACGCTACCTACATGTCTTCGTCGGACACCGACGATGATGGGGAGGAAGAAGAGGAGGATATCGACAGTGATTCTAAGCGGCTTCACTCACAACCACGGCTGATCCCAATCTACTAACGCCATCAAGTTCAATGGCTACGGCCTGGTGCGATTGACAGAAGAGAAGATCCCCAAGGAACAAAGGAAACAGGAGAAAATATGAGACTATTATCCTGACTTAGTAGGATAGTCTGAAGCCACTCGCTCCTATGTGCACTGTGCACAACGACGAACGCAGTGGCTCTGTACATATCACAAGACTAACCCAGACAATGTAACTTGTGAGCTTCGCTAGCTCTCCCATGTACTGAAGAGATTACCTGAAAAAATACTTGCAAATGGAAGGAATTACAAATTGGTATCTAAATACATGATACTGCACCCTGTTTCCAGCTCATGGTTGGTCTACAGGCCTTGGATTCTAGTGCTGATAAGTGCATGGACTATTGATTCAGTTCTGAGCATATAAATTTCTGTACATCTGGTTGCAACATTTACTTGATAAGCTCTCAAAGAGTATAGCGATGAGAAGAAAGCTTATAACAAAGCACCGTAGTAGTGAATCACGTGTCCGACAAGCGTATTCGACAAGGTAAACATCATCCGTAGAAGAACAGCTGTCCAGGGGTACATTGTTACTCACAGGTTTGATAAGTTAGGGAAAGGATACACGTATATTTCATGTATGCACGAAAGCAACGGTGGCGATGCAGGAACTATCCACGTTTGGATAAGCTTGGACATGGTCGAGGTACTTGAACACCACAGCATCACTGGCCAACGCTCCTTCAGAGACTGGAGAGCCCAACTTCCTTTGATTGAAGTTTTCCACCTCCTGCACTAACTCATCCCTGGTTCTGCTGCACGACGTGATAACCTGCACATATTGCACAAGCAAAATCAGAGGGTAAGCCATTGGGGTTTGCTTAGCCGTCTTTCTCAATTCTCTTACATGCATATGGTTGGTCACCTAAGAAGCAACAAACGGTTGCTGTAACAGGTAGGAAGTATGTGGATAATGGGGGTTAATGCAGTAAAAGATGACAGCAAATTCAAATGTGGACAGCAAATTCAATTATTTACGATTTCACATTGCCAGACTATATTTTTACTGAAAATATACTGCCAACAAATGCAATATTTTGAGTTGAGATGGAAGTACTGACCAATACGCCACCAGGAGAAACCAAGCTAGCCACTGACTGCCAATACATCATTCTGTAATTCAGCATAAGAAAAAATTAACATGGAAACAGTCAAAATATATTCGAGCAACTTTAAGTGTTAGATTCTGCTATGAAGATTTCTGATATTACAAGTCATAAGCATCACTGCATTTACCTCTTTACAGGTCCATCAGGATGGAGCCCAATTGCATCCAGAGTTCCTTCATCCATCACAAGTTCAAACCTTCTTTCCAGCTTTGACTCCAGAACATCATCAACCTGAAAAAGTGAAATACTTCATAAAATGTGAAATGGTTCTTTCTTCAGTTTTCAACTTTGAGGCACTATGTTCAACATCACATACTGAAGCACGAGAAGGCACGTAAATATGGAAATGAAATATGTGTAATGTGGACGTATAATGCTCCACTGACCAACTCACCAAGAAATTAATGTTCTCAAACCCATCACGAATTGCAAGGTTTCGAGCAAGCTCAATAGCGGCTTCACTATAGTCAATGCCAGTTAGATCAGAAAACCTGTAATTATTCGAGACATCAGTACTGCCAAGAGGTATTAGTAAGTGAAGACCAAATGTAAATAGGAATTTTTCTTATACACAAAAAACTTCTAATGTCACAGAGATGCATTTCGAAAGGAATATGAGACTACCGATATGATCTTCCTCAAAGCATAAAAGCATTATCATATGACTATGTCAGAGTACTCTTTACTGCTGTCAAAAGCTATCTCTAAAGGTTAACTCCATTATGAGAAATGAAAATCATACGATGGTCCATACCTTTTAACATGCCAATACACAGACAAGATAAATCACTAGGGACCACCGATCATCAACTACCTCTATTTGTGGCAGTCACATATGCATCCAAATCTCAGTACTCAATACTCATACTCCTAAAATCATGGAACAAAATAAAATTTCACTGCAATTATACAGTCCATAAAACTCCCTTGGATGTCTCACAAACATGTGAATCCTGGGGCCACCAGTCAGTGAGATATCTGGAGCCATTATTGGAAATTTTCTTAAAATCATATGCTCTATTAGTATATGCGTACAAATCCAGGACCAAAGAAGAACAATTAGTCTATCTCACAGTTCCTAGTAAGCACTGTGGAAAGTAACTCATCGCTAACATACTGAAGTTGACAACAATAACATCATTCATGTTAAGATGAGGTTTGGGAAATGGAAAATGACTAGTCACGGTGTCCTGTTTCCACAGCATACCCTTGTTTTGCGAGTTGCTGCAAGAGTCGCCCGCTTCCGGACCCAATGTCAAGTACGCTGCAGCCAGGCAAATCCTTGCTGGCACACAAGTTTTTGGTCCAGTCTACAAGGACATCCATGACCTCGGTGCCAAACCTGCAAAAGATGCCACCCAAACTTTGATTCCCAATTGAAACCGTAAAGCAACAGAAATTCTACCAAACCCCTTCCTAAAGAAGACTACTGTGATTCCCAATTGAAACCGTAAAGCAACAGAAATTCTACCAAACACCTTCCTAAAGAAGACTAGAACAAGAAACAGCTGGTCTGTCCGAAATAGTGATCAGACAGACGAATAATACAACACGGTCAGCTGTGGTATTCATTTGGCCAATGGGCAACAGACACCAGCTTATGCCAGCCAAACCTCCAATAGAAAAACAATAGTTGCCCTTAGTTACTGATATCAGAACTTGTCACTCCAATTCTCAAATGTTTTCCCATGAAGTGGAATGCATCATGTTTTACATTTCTTAGAGGCAGCACAGTAGCTTATTCGTGCTCCTTTTATCATGATCCTAAGTTCCTAACAAAGATACGACCTAAATGTTCATGATTTTATTAACATAGATTCAACATCTGGTGTGAACACATGGTTGCTCCAACTTTCAGTACGTGTAGACAAGTTTGGAGGGCGTCAATTGTGAATTAACTCCCTATGCGCAAAAGCAGAAGCAAATTGAAGAATCTTACCAGTCCTCCGCGTGGCTGCGTTCGTGGTAATTAGCTAGGTCTTCCGCGTATGCGCCATCGTGATAATTCTGCAAGCCCAGCATCGCCGGCACGACATCGGGCACATCCTTGTCAAAGCTGTTCAGCATAGGAAATTCCGACGCCAGAATGCAAATTTCGACAGATCAGTGGACCAAATCACACGCTTTTTCACCCCCAAAAAAACAGAAGGAACCAGATCACGGCGGCACGAAGCACGGGGAGCGGATCGGCTGACCTGAAGTCGGAGGAGTGGTGGGCGCTGAGGGAGGAGGAGCAGGCGGAGGGCGCGGCGGCGGAGGCGGAGGAGCCTGAGGAGGGGCAGGAGGCGAGGAGGACCTCGGCGGTGTCGGCGTAGCGCTGCTCGTCGTCGAGGGTGCTCCCGTAGTCGCTCTTGATGGACCAGGAGTCGGCCGCCACGGAGCGGTCGTCGTCCGACGCCATCTCGCCGGGCGGGCCCCCCGCGGGGCCTCCGCCTCCCCCCGCCCCGCCGGCTCCCGCCCAGACCCCGGTCCCGAGCATCCGCGTCGGGAACATCTCCGGGTCCTCCGGCGGCCACCGTATCCCCGCCATGCCGCGCGCGCGCTCGCTCGCCGGGGATGGACGACGGCCGAACCCTAGCTCGCCGGTGCGGTGCGTGTCGGTCGGGGGAGGGGGATGCGATGCGAGGTGGCTCGGGAGCTGTGTCCGGGACTGCTTGGCCCGCGCGTCCGTGTGGGGGCTGGGCCGAATGGTCGTTGGTGGTGGAGGTTGGGGACGGTCCGCTGAGACGCGGGCCATCCTTTGGTGGGACCGTGTGGCAGTGACGTGTAGGTAGGATGGGATAAGTGAGGGTGGGTTTTTTGCGGGTAGCGTGCGGGAGTTGAATGGAAGGCCGTTGGTCACTGTGGGGCTGGACCGGGTTGTTTTCTCGAAGGACCGGCCTGGACCGGGTTTGGCACGGGTGTTCAGGGTGCAGGTGGGAGTTGGCTGTCCACGGAGCCCACTACCCAAACCCACATAAAAGGCTATGCGGGACACCCGCGGGTAAACAAGAAAAAATAGTGGGTTTTCGTAAAAAGCACACGATCGAGCGCGAACATTAAAAAAATACTTCGATCCAAATTAATATTTTTATATTTGTCTAGATTCGAATATATCTACACATATTTAGTGCTAGATACATCCGAATCTAGGAAAATATGATGACATTAATTTGGATCGGAAGGAGTAAGAATTTTTCAATCAAGCAAATATTATGTCTAGTATAAAGAATGGGAATCACTCAAAAAGTGGAAAAAATAATTAATACATTAAAGTGCTAAATATTGATCGTATTATATACTAAAATATTTTTATAAACATTATACAAGCAATAATTACAGTAACATATTTGCGGGTATATGTGGATATACGTGGGACAGTGGACACCCGTATAAGTTTCACGGACTCCCGTGGGACTCCCACTTAAATTGTGTGGGACTGTGCAGGCGTATGCGGGCTTCCCGCGGGCAGTCCCACCTGCACCCTTAACGGGTGTACTCCATTGTAAGTCAAACAATTTTTTAAGTTTGACCACGAATTATGAGAAGAGTTTGCAACGATGACGTAAATGTTGTATCGCTGAACTCGTTTGTGAGAATATTATGTCTTTTTTATGGGTAGTAATTTATGAATGGGGATTGTATTGTCACAATTGTTCTTACTTACACGTGTTAGTGTTTCTACCAAACCTGACTCAACCAAACAAACACAAGTATAGTCCATTACTAGGAGAGTAAATCAAATGCCAGTATCAACATGACTATTAACACCTACTACAACGAGTTGTCATCATTATTTCCCAAAACAATGCACAATGAACAAAGACGGAGCTATGTGAAAGTCCCAGGGGGGAGGGCAGTGGCCCCTAGACTTAGAAGAATCTTTGAAGAAAAATTTATTTTACGTGCTTACATGGAAAATGTAGAGCTAGTTGGTGTAATGTGGAATTCTTTTTCGATTGGCCGAATCATATGGTAGTTCATCCAAGTTAATTTTTCTTTGAATACTAGAAGAACATGATCCATGAACTTGCCCAATTTGCACGCCCATGTTGTCTAGAGGTCACTAAATCAGCATTTGTTTGTTTTATTTTCGCCACAAATCCATCCATAACCTAGAAAATTAAGTAAAAACACAAATTAGACTTTAATTATTACCGATGGCTTGATTTCTAGAGGGGGGGTAGAGGATCAATTAGCTATATTTGAGTTTAGACTTTGGAAAATCAAAAATTGTTGGGAAGAATCCAATACCCGAACTATGATTTCAATCTGCTGTGTATGTTGCCATTGTTCTCTGGCAACCGCCTCTCGGCTCCTGTTGCCACGGGTGCATGGCGTCAGATCGATTTTAATGAGTCGTTTAACTGCCGCTCAATCCTCGATCAGTCAATCTTGGGTGAGACATTGAGATGCCGAGAGAGGCGAGAGGAGAAAGCCGAGGAGTTTGACAAGCGATTGATTTTGCAGTCAGGGATAAACTAATGCCACCATTCTGATTTCATTTTCCAATCCCATCAAGCAAGTGCCTTGTTCAGCTGGCCTTTGATGGGGTCAGACAGATTTTGCGACTAAGTTCATGTGGTCATTTTGTACGAGGTTCTTTAGAGTAACCAGGGATCCATTGGTGTCAGGTGAACCCAATCAATGAGCATGACCTTCGCGTTGGCTCCGCCACCGGTAGTGAAGGAGATCACACACATGGATCATTGTTTTCAGACAAAATCCATTAAAGTTATGTCGAAGTTTTCCATCCTCGAGGATGCCAACCCCTGTTGTCGGATCCAACCAATGAGGGAAGGTCCTTCAACCGCGATGAAAGCATGTTCAAAGAAAGAGAAAACTGACATATGTCGTTGGCAAATCCGAACAATGATATTCATGTTTGGATCAAACTATTGTTCACATAATATCCAACACCAAGAAGGTGACTCTAGTCACCCCACGGCAACCAGTGACATTAACTTCGGACCATGCACCGACACGACCAATATCCATGTCAAATTGAAGTAAAAGGTTTACCTTGAAGTTTGAGATGGTGTACAAAAAATGACTTACACATCTATGATCAAAAGGGAGTTTAATATCTCGACAATTATATTAGTTGGATTTTCTGATTGATATAAGCCAGGAGTACAAAAACTAAGTTAAAAAACGACAGTGTATAGCTGGAACTTGGTCATATCAGTTGACTTAATTGAATTTCTTCGAAAAGAAACTTGATTATCATTGTCATGGATTGCATGACGAAACATCCTTTTACAGTGTATAATTATTCTTATGTGAAGTAACATTTTCCCTAGAAGCTTGTGGTCAAGGTTTCACCTTGAAGAATATGGTTAAGTCAAAATGACTTACATATGCGATCATAAAGAGTAACGAAATGTTTTATGATGAATAGTATTATTATTATTGTTGGACTGACAAATTGACAGAGGAAAACTATGTTAAACAAATCGATACGTTCTAGCTGGAATTTGATCACATCAGTGGACTTTCTAATTATCAATTACACAAAAAAAGAACTGATTAAGTACAGAGTGGATGATTAACCGGAATATTATCTTTTTGGAGTATCCCATTGTTTGGCTTCAAGCAACATGGACTAAAATAAGGTAGGGGCCAGTTGGGTCTTGCTTGATTTTGTTCTTCTCACTGGCAAGTAGTAGAGCATGTACAGCTGTGATCCAGTGTACAGAGATATCCTCCAAATTAGCTCCCTGCAACCTGTGTGCCGTCTGTCTGGCTATCAATCATGGAACACCAAGGGAAACAATATAATGTGGCAAATGTGACATCATTTTTTATGGGACATGTTGCACGATGGAAATGCATATACAATAGCCAGATGCCTTGTACAGGAAATGGAATATTGCTGTATATACAGAATATTTTTTCTGTCCCATATCCAGGATATTCTTTATTTTATAGTACTTGTGGAGTATCAAAACAATTTCGTCAATTTGACGCAGGCCAAAAGGAATACTAGTGAACTTCACAGAAAAGAAAAAAAAAGGTCGAAAAATAGAAGAAGCTACCAGAAGCTAAGTCATGTACACTCGAGCGCCAGCTCAAAGTAGCTGCCTAACACTAAGCAGACGGCACCAACCGACGATCGGGCCGTGCCGCCGCGTCACGGCGCCTCGTCGATGGTGTCCAGCACCGGCTTCCACGACCGGTGCCGCCTCAGCCCGATGGCGCCGGCCGACTTGACGCCGGCCGCGGCGTGCCGTGACGGAGCATCGTGGTCGCCCTGGAGCTGCAGCAGGCTGACGACAGGGAAGACCCTGCCGCCGTCGCTGCCGCTGCCGGCACCGTTACTCTGCCTGTTCCCGCCCCGTCGTCTTGTGGTTGTGGTGCCGGTGACGATCCTCTTCCAGGCGGAGGAGGCCGCGTGGAAGGCGCCGCGGGAGGCGTTGTCGAGCGCGGCCATCTCGTCGTCGGTGAGCACGGAGTAGAGCATGTCCATGGGGAGCAGGAAGTACGCGCGGCGCGGCTGGAGGAGCTCGTCGGCGGCCACGCCCGGGACGCGGCAGCCCACGGCGAGGCGGCATGCGTCGCAGACGAACTGGCCCGGGTGGTCCAGCATGAGCTGGGACGCCCTGACGGGCCGCGGCAGCCGCGTGACCCTCCCGTCCGCGTGGATCGCCTTGCAGCCGGTCGACGACGAGGAGGTGCCGGGCGAGGGCGGCAGCGGTATGCACGACGACGGGTTGTTCCCCATGAGCGGTAGTGTGGGAGAGGGAGCGAGATAAAGAGGGGGAGGGTTCTTGGTCTGTCTGCGGATCAATGGGGATGGCGTGTGTGTATATGAGGGGAGGATGCAGGTGGAGGGAGGGAGGGAGGAGCTGGTTGACGGTTGGTGATGCATGGAAAAGGACAAGCAAATGATTAGTGTGCAGGGGCTCCACGGCCAGTTTAATTAATCGAGCAGCAAATCACGGTTGATGCAGCGGCGATGTGGCAGCGAGACAGCTGAGCTGAGGCATCATATCATCATGGACAGAACAAAAGAAGGGAAAAACAAATTTGGGGCACGATCAGCTTGGTAGGACGTCACTGTATCTGCAGGCTGCGCCGCTTAGAGAATGTGGACGGACGGAGACGACGACGACGAACGCAGGTTTAACAAATTCGAGTCCGGCATCACCGGCCGCCTTGTCGAGCTCGCTAGCTGGCTGCTGGAGTAGGAGCGAGTCAGTGCTAGCTAGCGGCTGAGTTGGACGCCACGAACACTTCAAAAGCTTTTTTGAGCTTTGGATTACAGACAGGGGAGATGTATCGATCGGGTCAGGCTAATTCTTCGGAAGTCGTCGATCGGAACATAGTTAAGAAGAACACTGCTACTGTAGCTAGTAGCGAGAGGATCCAGAAAGTAACTGACTAACTGATCACCTGTCAATATGCATATATTATTATCTCAGCATCGACAGATCGATCCTTCACTAGCAATCTAGCTAGCAAAGGACGTGCAAATGCACGGGCTGATTGATTAACCGCTTCGACCGGTACATAAAAAAGGCCTAGGCCGGGTTCGTCGCTGTCCATGCTATACCTATTTGGCATTTGCAGTGGGCCGCGGATGATACTAATGTAGCTACTAGTAATAATATTGTGTACTACCCAAATATAAGATGTTTTAGTTTTTTTTAAAACAAATGTATCTAGATATTTTTTGTTGTGTAGGTTCTGAGTGACACTAAAAGACATCTGGATACATTTGTTTCATAAAATCTAAAACATCTTATATTATCAAACGGGGGAGTAGTTGAAAAAAGTGAGCTCGTCATAAGTTAAGCCTAACCGGAAGTCCCGATTTCGTCAAGCTAGTTTAGTATGCACTATGCATCAGTTTTAGTTTTCTTTTTTCTCCGTTCAATACATTGTGCTGTGAAGAACCCCTAGCTAGGCTTCTCTCGGGAGCGGCCCGGGCAGAAACCCTAGCAACTCCACACCCCCCCCCCAATGCCTTCTCGCTCTTGTCCCCCGCTACAGTGGGAGGAGCTAGCGGGCAAAGCTCGCCCAGTCGACGACGGCGGTGGGGCCGTCTCCTAGTGTGGCGGCTTCTCTCCCGTGGGGAGCCCTTAAGTCACGGCAACGCGTCGTCCTGGATGGCGCATTGAAGGTTGCAAAGGTTGTGAGCCAGGGTTGCGGCCTCGGGTTCTGGTGTTGATTCTCCCATGGACAGGTGGAGGCATGGGCCATGATTGTCGGTGGGGATGGGACGCTTGGCAGTGGCGTGGCGGCGTGCTCCTACAGCGGTGGAGTCCCCACATCGACGGCGTGGTGGTGGCCTTCCCTTCGGCACGCTCGAAGTCCTGAAGGCCATATGGGGCAGGCTTCGGGTAGTGTGGGTCGCCTTCTTCACTGTCGGCCTAACATACATGTTGGTGGTGCTGGGAATCGGTACAGACGGTCCCGCGAGGAGTCTGGTTGGCAGCGTGGGGGATGTTGGCTTGGACCTAAAAATGGCGGTTTGGCCCTAGTGCTCTTCTTCAGCCAAGTCGCCATTCTACTTGATCTTGGCCTCTCGATGTGGCTGCCAACGAGTTCTAGTCTTCTCCGTCTTAGTTCTACGCGGATTGGCACATGGCGTCCTAGTATATCTAGAACGGAAAGGATCTGGTCGCGTGCCCTCGTATCATCAGTCGGTGCAGCTTCAATAGGACGCGGTGTGAAGCTTTGCTTTCTTGTGGTGCCATGGGACATTTCTAAATCAAGATTCCATGGTATTGACAGAGACGGAGAAAGTCATGGTGACTGCGATTTGAGGTCTTGAAGTTACGACGAAGGGGTGTGAAGGATGTGATGAAGAATATGCTTGCATGGGTTGTTGTACGTATTTGGCTTACGGGCGATGTTCCTATGCATTCCGCATATGTCATACATATGTGTCGAATGTCTGGTGACTTGTAGCGACGGTCTTGGCAAGCAGGGGTGGTTTCACTAGAGAACTATATTTTCTATGGTGCTCCTCGAGTACCGAGTCAAGATTTTTATGATAAAAGCTCAAGGTCTGTTCTTCGTTGACTGTGTTTGGGAATAGGCTTGTTTAAGGCATTGTTTTGAAAGGTCGGACTTTCTCTGGATGAAATTTAAGATCTTGATCAGGCGGTGACAATGCTTGTACATTGTTAGAGTGCTCATGATGCGAGTGAATGACTACCGTGCGGGGTATTATTCCTCTCTTTTTTTTGTCATTTGAATGTGGTGTCTTCGGGCATGTTGTTTTTGTGCAAAGACGGAGTATAATTGGTATTTATATTCTTTTTTATTAAAAAAACCATCCAGTCCTCTCTAAAAAAAAATAATAGATACTCCCTTCGTTTTAAAATATAAGATGTTTTAGGTTTGTGAAGCAAATGTATCTAGACTATTTTTAGTGTGTAGGTTCATTCAGATTTAGAATGAATCTATACACTAAAATAAGTCTACATATATTTACTTCACAAGCCTAAAACATCTTATATTTTAAAACGGAGGGAGTACATATATATAAACTATCAAGGATTTGGGGTTGTGGAGACTTGTCTGGCATCAATCGGAGGGGCGCGAAAGCGACGGACCCAGCTTGGCATCCAACGTACATACATAGTGGAAAATCTGAGGACCTGGCATATGGCAATTTGGCATGGAAAACATATATTCCCTCAATCTCTGCCTACCTCTCTGCTTGTTGTGTGACAGCAACTAATCAAGGCGAGGACTCTATTTTTCTTATTGTTCATTCGGCGCAGCAATGCAAACGGTGCTGTCACCGATCCACGTCTCAGTGTCAGTCAGTGACATGTAGGCTTAATTCGGCGCTTCATGGTCTTCTCGTGCACATGGTTCCCCCAAACATATCTCGTCCTCATGCGCATCGGGTGCACTCAACCTGCCCATCCGCAGTTCTGATCAGTGATACTCCCTCGTTTTAAAATATAAAATGGTTTAGGTTTATGAAGAAAATATATCTAGACTTGTTTTATTATGTAGATTCACTTCAAACTTTAGTGAAATACGTACTACAATTAGTGTAGATATATTTACTTCACAAAACTAAAACATCTTATATTTTAAAATATCTTCCCACGGTAAGGCCTTCCCTTTTATTTTTGAAGGAAAACCTTCTAGCATTTTATTTAATATGCGCAAGGAGTGTTACATCATGATGAAGTACATACGTAAGGTAAAGCAAGATCTTGGGGATCACCTCCCAACTCCTAAACTCCTTAGAAATATAAGCAAAATTTGCTAACGCATGCATCGATCCGGCTGTCAGAAAACGTTCTGCCAATATGGCTGAGTGTGAACTCCATATTTCATTGCATCCCTGAATTAATTCCAGTGAGTCTGATTCAATCATCACTCGGGATCACCCAATCTGCTATGAAAACTCAAGACCTTTGAGCAGAGGCGACGACGGAAACCTGATCTGGGTGATCGGGATTCCCTGGGGCGCATCGGTGGACGGCGGCGGTGGCGCGTAGGGAGTCTGGAGGAAGGTCCGTAGGTTCGAGACCGCCAGGGTGAGGTCGCGGATCGCCGACGACATCTCCGCTGAAGAGAGGATGGGGGCCGCGTCGGCTGCCAGGGCCGTGGCGCCCGAGGTGGACGGACCCGAGGTGGACGGCGGCGGCGACGGCTGCGAGGTGGCGGTGGCCGCGCCGGTGGAGGCGGCAACGGTTGGGGGGAGGCCCGAAAAACTCATCAAACCAGATCAATCTGATACCAAATTGGTAGAGGCTACGGTTCTACCAGATCTCGGGCGTAGATTATAGGGGTGGAAGTGAGGGCGGAGAGGGAGGAGGTGGCGGCTAGGGCAAGGTGCAGCTAGGGTTTGGGGCTCCCATCTCCTGAGGGAGACGAAAACAGAATATGTTTATTGTCTGATTATAATCAAAGGGGTACATGCGTTTATATAGGAGGGCTAGGGGTGGACATGCAGCTCGAGGCTCGAGGCTCGGCTCGGGCTCGACTTGGCTTGGAGGATGGTCAATCCAAGCCTAAACCTTGTTATTCAGGCTCGAGGCTCGACAAGCCGGCTCGGTGAAGCTTGCAAGCCGGGTCGAAAGTTCGATAAAATTAAAAAATTCGCCATGACCTTTGCTGAAATTGTAAGAATTCACAGTTTTATACAAGATTTGATCATGATTTCACAAATACGTCAACAAAATAGTCTAACAAGTTAAATAAAGTACCAATAACCATAATAGTTCCATTACAACACAAATTGATGTACTACTATTGCGGGTTCAATTACAAAAAGGTGAAACAAAATTACCATTTGTGAAGGCAAATTGGTTGCTGCCTGCTGCGACAAATTAGGTACTACTGGTTGCGACGATGATGCATGTATAGTTGAAGATATGCCGAGCAGGGACGAAATTCAGAGACCAACAATATCTAGATTACAGGTTATCTTCTATATGAACAATATCCAAATGAGGTTGGTTAGATTTGCCATCTCCCCTTCTGTCTGATCCTTCAAATTTTGACAAACATAAGAATCAAGTAAGTGAAATCAGCACAAGAGCATGCAGCTACTGGAGGCACAAGCACATAGGGAGGCCTCGAATCAGCACAAGAGCAGGCAGCTACTGGAGGCACAAGCAAGCACAAGTGAAATCAGCACAAGAACAAGCTACGGGAGGCCTCGCGGCCTGGCGGCCTTCCCAATCCCGGCGTCCCTCCACGGCTCCACATCTGCTCAGAAGGAGAAGGCCTGGCGGCCTAGCGCTGCGCCGCCGTCGGGCGCCCCCCGCTGCGCCGCCGGCCCCGGCGCCTCCCGCTGTGCTAACCCTAACCCTAGCTGGAGGCGGCCGCGCGGGAGAGCAGAGCAGAGCCTCCTGGGACTGGGAAGAAGGGAAGGAGGAGTGGAGGACGGCGTCGGACTCGGACCTTGGTGGCGCCGTGGCGGCCTGGCAAGCGACGGGGTCGGCGAGGACGGCGTCGGACCTTGCTGATGCGCCGTGTTCGCCGCCAGAGATAGAAACGAGATAGAGAGTCCACGGGACAGGGCAGGGTCGGGGCCACGGGGATGGGATTTTTTTGGGGTAGGTGGCCGGCTCGTCGAGCCGGTCGAACGAGCCACGAGCCGTTCCGAGCCGAGCCTCGAGCCCTTTTTGCAGTTATTTTTCAGTACCAAGCCGAGCCTCGGCTCGGCTCGATTTCGCCAAGCTTTCACGAGCCGAGCCACGAGACGCCTCGGCTCGGATCGATTCCACCCCTAAGGAGGGCAGCTCCTCTAAACCCTAAATAACTTGGACTAAATCCCTAACTGGGCCTCTTTCGTATATACTGGATCCCGACCATAACACCTCGGCTGTCGCAACATCAACAACATTCAGAATTGGGCAAAAAGTATCTCCAACGACCTCACGAAGTATAGCTCCCACATCACCAGTACCATCATTATGAGAAGATACATCGGTATTCAACTTAAAACAACCCGGCATAGGTTTCATCCAGGACACTTTATTTTGTTTTGCATTAGGATACATAGCTCCAAAATTTGATATCAATGAAATAATTGTGAACGGTGAACTTGATGGTTTTGCCACATGCGCCCCCTTTACAAATTTGTGACGTTGTCACTGTTAGGAATAGTATCTGGTGGTGGAATAGTCCTAACTTGATGGTTCATTCGGATGCGGAAGACGACACCGGGACGAGCGGAAGATGACACCGGGCAGAAGCTCGAGGACGAGGACGGGGCAGGAGCTCGAGGAAGAGGTGGCGGCAATGACGCCAGGGCGGAGGCAAGGCGGCGGCAACGAGAGGAGATGAGCGAAACCTAGCGCTCTGATACCATGTTAGGAATAGATAAGTTATATTCCTCTTGAGACTAAAGGCGACAATATATAGTACAGGTACAGGGCAAATATACAGGAAGCCCCCTAACATATGGGAGAAATACAATATACAGATATATACATCTAACCGTCACCAAATGTACCGGCACCTAGCTGCAATGGTTTCTTGCAGCCCCAGTTGTCTGAGAACAGGCGATTTCTTCATTAGATTACATAGTAGGATTTTTTTACAAATATGGCCCCCTCTAAATTTCCATCGCTAAAACTGACCCCATCTCAACTCTATTGTCAAAAATAATCTGACGGAAAGAGAAAAAGGTTACACGTGTAACATCCCGCCACAGCAGCTGGCGGAGCTAAGCTCCCGCCGTAGGGACCGGCGGGAAGGACATCCCGCCTCTGCCAACGGCGGGAGGGTACATGGCCGTTGATTGAAGAAATTCGGCCGCCATCTTTAGCTGATCAAAGCATGTATTTACTAATTAGTCTAGGATAGAAGCGTACTATCTTGTGTTTGGCCTCAGTCTAATTAACCGCTAGTAGTATATAACTATGATAAGTACCTACCTAGAACTTATTCCTTTCAAAATACACTAAAGCTGCCACAAGGGCACTGCAGGTCTCGTGCTCGCCATCATCAATAGAGCTTAATCAGTGCATGCGATTAGGAGTTGTTCCCATGATAGCTTAGAAGCCACCATCCGCCCATGGCCCTGGCGGTATGTCCCTGTCGAGGTTAGCTCCGGCAGCTGCTGTGGCGGGATGTTACACGCGGCACCTCTTCCTCTTTCCGCCCGGTCATTTTTGACAATAAAGTTGAGAAGAGGTTAGTTTTGACAATAAGAATTTGAAGGGAGTCATATTTGTAAAAAAATCACATAGTAGAGACTATAGGGTAACAGATCCTGAAAGCTTATTTTGCACAGCACGATTAATGATTGCACCTAGTCCTTGCTCTCTCCAATAGCCCTCACTCTCGTGCATATGAATGAACAAAAGATGTTTAATATCTGGTGGTGGGACTCGTTGACACACCGGACATTCTGGTAAAACTCGTATGTGTCAATCAGCCATGATAGATCTCCTTGGAGTCACACCTTTCTTTGTACGCTCATTTTCCAAATATGTGATGAGATTATGCTCTAGAGGCAATAATAATATTCACTTCGTTCCTTAATATAAGGTGTATAGTTTTTTGTGAAAAAGTTTGAAATATAAGGTGTATAGAGAATTCTAGGATTTGTTAAGCTTATTTAGGAGGCAATTAATCCGACTAGGTGAGAGAGAGAGAGGATGCCTAGATTTTCTATTTTCACTCTGTATCACATCACTCACCTGGGGGTACTCACGTTCAAAAGCAACGAAATTTTCCCTCCTAGCCTATGCACTAATATTCGTGCAAGGAACGGAGGGAGTAGTGATTATTATGTAACCCCTATTCAATATGTAGATTCATCGCGAGCAATGCTAGAACCGTTGTGAACTTTGATTGTGAGAATTAAAGAAGCATCACATGCACATGTAGTAAAGATGAACGCACCAGGATGTTCCTAGTCTAGCCCCTACGACTAGCTCACATCGTTGAGTGGTGATCAAGTTTTCTAATCATTGGTAAGGAGTATACCACCAACCATGAGAGTACATTGTCTAGAGAGACAAGGTTATGGAACAGATCCACAAGATGATTTACTATGAGATAGAATCATGTTGTTAATATTAGGACTAGTTCTTGTTGTTCTATTATGGATTCTATATAGGATGGATTGACCTTAGGTGAATCCAACATCCTTAAGGAGCTCTAAGCTCCCTAGAAACAACGAGCTGTGGTTATTTCCATCGGTTTGCATTGGTTTCAGACCTATCTATTAGTGTTATGCTATTTTTTTCAGCGCTGAAGACTCTGGGCGTTTCTCTGACTGGGATGGGTTTGGAGCCCACCTGTAGAGAGCCTCACTGCCTCAGTAAGGTCGGTTCATTAGGTAGAAATGTAGGCACAGAAATACACGGTACAGGAAAACAATCCTTTCCTTCTATACTCGTCTCTCTCCCGCATGCTCTGTCTCTTCGTCTGTACCTGTCATCGCCTATCTTTCTTGAGAACAACACCACCGACACCAATTCTGCCTTCCGCTGCCACCGCTATGCGCTGTCGATTGCCGGGATCTCGCATTTATATCCATAGCGATTCCCCTCCACCGGCTCAACCTTCGACCGGCGTACCCTAAACACGGCTCTGTTCTAGGGTTTAGGGTTCGCCGGCTCCCCCAGCGTGCCGCCTCCGCCTCCTGTACCGATGCTGATGGGAAGGAAACCATGGTAATGTACTTCTGTGCCTCTTCCTTTCTCCCCATTTAGGACTCTGCTCTCTGATGTCCCATTTACCAATTTTTCCAGTGAATATGATTTTTACCTTCTGCGTAATTGTAGAATGTTGTCATGTTCATATAAAGAATATGTATGTTTTAGCATTCGCCCATAGTCCATATCACCCAACTATGTCAAATGATGCATGCGTGGAGAAAAATTCCTTTTGAGCAATCAACTAACCTGAAGCTCCATTAAGCTTATTCATCTTTCAGTTTTTTCATCCCTTTCCTTGGGTTTAATTTTCTTCGAAGTTAAGAAGAATTTAGGACCATTGGTAGTGTTATGGTTCCAATTCCACAGCACACTTTCCTTGATGTTGCACTGACGTTAGGTTGAAATTCTTACGGAGAGAAATATGTGCATTCATTAGTAACAGGAGTTGAAGGCACATGTACATCAGAGGTTAAGGAATATAGGTAATGTTCTTCTTCCCAATTTGGCTATAGGCTTGATTTAGTATCACAAATAATGCTACAAGGAGCACCTAATTCATAGGTTTATGGAATTTAGTGGCTAGCTGTGGTACCTACTCATTATAGAAAGATGGATAACAAATAGAGGGGGTAGATAGATCCAAGAAAATTATTACAGTGGTGACTTCATAATAAGCCATGTAAAGCGGTTTACTTCGTCGCACATTTGTTTTGGAAAAGCAAAAATTAATTGCTCAGTGGATACTGCCTTGTTGTCCGGGAAACTGTCACCATGCCAAGAGAACAAAGATGACTAGGGATCAAGACTGTATGCATCCATAATCAGGCACTGCTTGTAAAATTGGTGGCAAAATTACTATGAGGAGCCGAAGGACCATGTTTCTCATGGCTTGCACAATGGTACTTGCAAAATCTGTTCCACAGAGCCAACACGCCAGGACACTCCATTCTATCATCACTGCCAATGATCACATATGTACATTTCACAATAAGGTGCAATGTGGGTTCAAGGAGAACAATCCATTCTGGTATGACCTCTGGTGCCCATTTGGCCGTTGTTACACCACCTTTCCCACCCTATTTACCTTTGCAAAAAATCTGTGTTGTATAGTTGCATCCCAAAGACAGTAGAACAATTGGGTGTTGGATCTGCATGATCGCCTCTCCTCGGACACTGCAGAACATCAACTAACACAGTTCCTAGCCTTTCTCGATTCATCACAGTACACCACAAATGTTGAGCCTAATAAGAGATAAATAGACACATCTATAAACACCTACCATATTTATCTGATAGAGGAATGCGCTGGTGCCAAGCTAAATGGTCTAGAACAGGGCCATACCACCCAAACACCGTATATTGTTCTGGCTAGGACTGCAAGGGCGTCTCAATACCAAGGATAACATGACGCTAAAGCATGGTGTTCTGATGCTGGTTGTGACATCTGCTCTGCTCTAGAGGCAATACATCTGCCCTACTCTAGAGACAATTCATTACATTGGTCTTGACTGCAAGCTAGCGCAAGAATTATAGCAATACTTGGCTCTTTGGGATACTGCGAGAGAATGAAACATAGTTGAGGAATTAATCTTCAAATCTACGACACTATGCAAATGGAGGCTTCACTAGTGTGCTTTGCGGCCTGTTTGCGCTCACTTTAGAAGGCCAGGAAGAACTGAGTATTTAACAATCAGTCCAGCTCGCCAACGATCATCCGATGGCAAACAATTTTGGAAGTGCATATGTGGTCCGTCAGGTCACCAAAACAGTGAAGAAATTCTTCAGTGGATTAACAAGTTGGAGTATTCCAATCTTGCTACACCTTTTTTAGTCGTTTTGTTCTTTCTTTTTTTCTTCCTTCGTCTTTCTTATACAGGCTATGCCTGCTGTCAATCGGTTGTAAAAACCTTGAGATATAAGGTAGAGTATGTTCTGTCTTTTCAATAAAAAGCCATAGAGTATAGAAGGATATTTTCTAAATATTCAGCATCTTGACGACTTCCTCTCTGTATATTTTTGCAGGTGACAAGCATATGCCATAGGTACTGCAGTTAGAACACACTCAATTAAATGCATCCAGTCCGGTTAAACCCTAGGAATTACAAAAAATTGTTGATATCTCAATATATATTTTATTAGTAATCCGCATGCATGTGTATATGGTTTTGAGCATGAGAATACATTTGGAACTGGTATAAAAGAATAAGAATGCATCTAGAAGTGAGTTTCAGAAAAGTGAAAGCATCTGTAAGTTCACTCTATCATCTCATCATTTGGTTATGTAATATGTCCTTAGTTACATCTATTTAATCCATCTATGTTTTAGAAATATTATTGATTTTTCTTATTACCTACATACGATTTACATAGCTTTTAGGGCCTCTAACAACTGAAGACTTTTTGTGACTACTCATTTTTATTATTTCCAGTGATATATATAGCTATAACAACATGGAACCATAGGATTCTTGATTTCTTCTTATGAGGCAACTGGGCTTAGAATCTATATTTGTTCAGATTAGCAGCATTTAAGTGATATGATGGCCCATGCAAGCTACCTTGGCACCTCATGCACATTAAGTTTAAATTGGGAACAAGTAATACATCTAAGTACAAACTGATAGTTAAAGAACAGAGAGTGGATTATATAGTCATGTGCCACGTGTTCTGCCAATGCGCACAGTTCCTTTAAAATGATAAATCAAACACTTGCAATTTTCAAACTTATAAAATACATAATTACCCTAATTTTTTAAGAAACAATTCTAATACTTAATCTTTCTTCCACAGTAAATGGAAATTAAATAAGTTAACTTTGATGGCGTTTCTTCACTTTGCTTGTGCTTTATAATATTGAGCATGTGAGCTCAAATCTCCTTAGTTTTACTAATTACTACTTAGCATGTGTTCTCAATTTTTTCTCTTTGTTTTTGCTATTGCTAGGAGTTCGTATTAAGTGATATGTCAAGGTGTCCTGGAAAGATACAAATAATATCCACAAGGGTGGTAGCTTGCTTAGATATATAAACATTTTCAGGTATATCAACAGAAAGAGTTGTTCCCTTTTTTATTTGGGGAAAATGTGGCTTTTCCGTTTGTAGTATTATGCGGTTATATGCCTAGGCCAAATATTTGCATTTGCAAGATTTCCATTCTAGGAGGAAATTTGGTTTACAATGAGCACGCAATGGGCCTATGACCAAATACTGTTTCACTCATTTGGATTTGATAATTGAAAATCAGATGGTAGACTGGTAGTTCTCTAGGCCTTTCGACAACTACTCCGGAGTCATTTAGGTGCTAATGGCTATGATCTATGTCGAGCTGCTTTGTGCTACCTGAGTTGTGAACCGAAGTCATGACCACATAGCATTCAGTTCTGGAGAAAAATTAGATGTGCAATGCAGTGATCTTTATTATGGCAAGATGAGGAGTACATTTTATTATGGCTTCATTGAGTAATTTCTGGACAAATACAGGACACGTGGGGAAATGTTGGCCTGTACACCTTGATGGTCATGCATGCTTAGTGGGCTTGGTGCCGGTGTGTACCCACATTCATGTTCAGTTTCCAATGCCAATGAAATCTTCAGTCATCTGTAACTAAAATCAGATTTGAGATTAGTGATAAAACTTTTGAGGACGTCCAATCAAACTTCGAATATCTTCCACGGTCCAGTCTTTTGAGCTTATTGTGCTGAGATAAAGTTCTCAGGACAATATTGAAGTTCCCTATAAGAGAACCATAAAAAAGAAAAAAATAATTTCTATATTTCTTGCACACGTAAGAGTCCATTGAACACATATTGAAACTACTACTAGCACAACAGAGGAGAAAAAACAAGACAAGGGTAGATCGGAGAATAAATAAACATCATTGTGCACATATGAGTGAAAAACGCCAAACAACAAAAATGGCGCGGCAAAGCGCGCGAGGTCCTTCTAGTTTTAACCTAATGTTGGTTTCTTTGGTTTTGTTTTGTTTTGCTTGCAGGTTTTAGCAAGATCAAGATAAGAATATGGGGTAGAGTGGATATAAGAAGGATGTGAAGAAGATAGGGTGTAGATACGTTTAGTTCTAGGATTATTTTCATTTTTAGTTTGTACTTAGGTCAGTTCGTAGCTTTGTAACATTTAAATCTTGTATCCATTGCAATATGAATAAAGTTCAATTCTTTCTCAAGATTTGAGTTATACCAATTGTTACAAGTTTCAGTTCTTTGTTATATGGGATTTTGTGAACTCGAGTTTGAATAAATAAAACCTCAATTTTGAATTCAAAGATTAGAATTTGTTCAAACGATTGTCTCTGGATACTTGAGTTGTGTTTTGGACGATCAAGTTTTTATATATCTATAGTGGATGAACTTGTTTTCTACTTTCAAACAACTTAAGTGGAAATTGAAACTTCAAATCCTAGTGTTGACTTAAGTCAAATTCGACACTAGATTCAAACTTCTCTCTCAACACATTTCAAACAACAAAAGTTTAAATCCCCCCACCCATTTTAAGATGCATGAGATGCAATGCACAATTTTTGTTGGAAATATGAGCAATTTATCAAGTGATTTATGAGAAATAAACAGCAGGTAAAACATGACTAGAATAATCGAAATTAAACTAGCCAAGTAATCTAACAAAAAATATGCAGAGAGTTGCAGAGAGATCGAAGTAATCTGAACAAGATGAAGAAAGAAAGCATATAGCAGTGCATCGACGTTGGCGTTGGAGTTGTCACCCATGTCGTCGAGGAAGAGGTTCTTGATGGCTGGGAAGAAGTCGCCGATGGGGAAGATGTCGTCGATGTCGGTGAAGGAGTCCATGATGAAGCTAGTAGTCGCGCCGATAGCGCTTCCCAAAAACCTTATCGGCCTTCTCCCGTACAGGACTCGAAGAGGCGGGGTTCTGGAGGCCTACTGTCCCGTCTCGCGGTGCACGCCGCAAGACGGGATGGGGAAGAACTGGTGGCATCTCAGTGCTCTGGAACTTGGAGGCGGTGGTTCTGATAGTGTGTCTAAGAAGAGGAGCGACCCTCCGCTCTTATAGGCACGGGTAGACAGGCGAACAGGCGGCGTCGGAAGAGGAAACGAACAGGCAGCGACCAAAGCCAAATAGCCTCCACTGAGTTCGAATTAAACCTCCACTGAGTTCGTATTTAAAACCCATTAGCGCAGACTGTTCAAATTCTGCACACCCGTTCATATACCAGTCATGCGTGGCAAAAAACACTCGGCGAGATTCTGATACGTCAAAAACGTATCTATAATTTTTGATGCTCCATGCTTGTTTACTATCTACTTTGCTTTGCTTTATCCACACTTTGAGATATTTTTATATGTTTTTTGGTACTAACCTATTAACAAGTTGCCACATTGCCAATTGACTGTTTTCTTCTGTTTTTTGTTCCGGAAAGGCAGAAAATCAATATTCTCAGAATTGGACGGGACAAAAGCCAAAGTCAATATTTTACCGTGGGCAACACGAAGCCAGAATACGAGACGGAGGAGGCTCACCAGGGGGCCACACCCACTGGTAGCGTGGGTGGGCCCACCCCACGCCTGGGGGGTGCAGCCGCCCTGGCGGCCCCCTGCCTCGCCTCTTCGCCTATAAAGTCACCCCGATGCAGAAACCCTAAACACCCGATCAATATTCCATGAAACCGTTTATAGCCGCCGCCACCATCGTTCCTAGATCGAGGGGGATCTGAAGCTCTTCCCGACACCCTGCCGGAGGGGAGATTATCCCGGAGGTCTTCTTCTTCATCATGCCAGCCTCCAGTATGAAGTGTGAGTAGTTCTACCTTGGACTACGGGTCCATGTAGTAGCTAGATGGCTGTATCTCCTCCTTGTGCTTTTATGTATGGATCTTGTGAGCTTCGTTCATGATCAAGATCTAATCTATTTGTAATCATGCATGTTGTGTTTGCGGGGATCCGATGGATATTGAGATTACTATGTCAGATTGATTAATGGTTTTGTCTTATTGATTCTATCATGTCTGTGTTGTTTGTGATCTTGCATGCTCTCCATTGTTAGTAGCTATCTTGGCCAAGTAATTGCTAGTGACTCCAAGAGGGGGTATTTATGCTCGATAGTGGGTGCATGCCTCTAGTTTCTAAGGGAAGTGACAGAAATCTCTTCGGTTATAGATGTGTTGTTGCCACTAGGGAGAAAACAACGGTCTCTTGTTCATGGAACAAGTGGATTGTTTACCTTACACACTTTGCTTAAAGCAGTTCTCTGTTGCTTGCAACTTAATACTGGAGGGGGTTCGGATAATAACCTGAAGGTGGACTTCTAGTCATAGATGTAGTTGGATGGCGGTCTATGTATATTGTTATATTGCCCAATCGAATCTCATAGGATCTTTGTGTCTAGTATTGCATTGTTATGCCTTGCTCAATCCTGTCAATTGTCCTGCTGTAATTTGTTTACCCAGCATGCCGTGTTTGTTTATCTAAGGAGAACACCTCTAGTAAACTATGGATCCCGGTCCAATCTTTACCATTGATACATCTTCCACTGTTACTGTTTACTTGCTACAAACCATCATCACCTTCCACACCATACAATTAATCCTTTGTTACAGCAAACCGGTGAGCTTGACAACCTCACTGTCCATTGGGGCAAAGTCTTGAGTTTGTGTTGTGTAGGTTTCCATGTTGCTTGCAACACCTTTGAGATGTTTCCTTCCTCCTACTGGTTCGATAACCTTGGTTTCTTACTGAGGGAAGACTTGCTGTTGTGCTGCTTCACACCTTGCTCTTGGGGTTTCCCGACGAAGTGCTCCACATCAACACAGCACCCATCAAAGTTTTCTGGCACCGTTGCCGGGAGGCTAAGGACGTCTTCACAAGGGGAGTCCTCCTCAACCTCTCTCTTTACTTTGTTTTTAGTTTGTTTAGTTTCTTTTGCTTGGTTTTGTTTGCCTCTTTTTATCAAAAACTCCAAAAAAAAATAGTTTGGTTTGCTTTCTCTTATAAAAACACAAAAAAATAGTTCCTCCTCTGCTGCTGCTGTTCTTGGCTTGCCCCACTTTTGCCAAAATGAACTCTACTGAGAACACCAAGTTGTGTGACTTCACTAGCACAAACAACAATGATTTCCTTATCACTCATATTGCTCCACCTGCTCCTGATGCTACCTTTTATGAAATTAAGCCTCCTTTGTTGAATCTTGTGATGAGAGAGCAATTTTCTAGTGCTAGTTCTGATGATGTTGCTGCCCATATCAATAGCTTTGTTGAACTTTGTGAGATGCAAAAGTATAAGGATGTAGATGGAGATATTATTAAGCTCAAGTTGTTTCCTTTCTCCTTGAGAGGAAAAGCTAAATAATGGTTGCTATCCTTGCCTAGAAATAGTATTGATTCTTGGATTAAGTGCAAAGATGCTTTTATTGAAAAGTACTACCCTCCTGCTAAGATTATATATATGAGAAGTGACATTATGAAATTTAAACAAGTTTATAATGAACATGTTGCTCAAGCTTGGGAAAGAATGAAATCTTTGGTTAAGAATTGTCGCACTCATGGACTTACTGCTTGGATGATTATCCAGACTTTTTATGCAGGTTTGAACTTCTCTTTAAGAAACGTGTTGGATTCAGCTGCTAGAGGTACCTTTATAGGCATCACTTTGGACGTTGCAACAAAACTCCTTGATAATATGATGGTTAATTACTCTGAATGGCACACTGAGAGAGGCATGGTAAGAAGGTAAATTTTGTTGAAGAAACCTCCTCTTTGAGTGATAAGTGTAACTACCTCGGTGAATTACGCTCCTAGTTACAAGCCTGGATGAGCGGAAATGGTTAAAATAGTACGGTGGGGCCCAAATGCCACTCACAGGTAGACCTTTCGGCCGTCCTAACCATTTCCAAACATCGGGACGAGAACGGGCGGCATAATCGGCAGGCGAAGGGATCAACTACATACACAAATGAGTATGTATGCAAGCCACCATACAACAGTCCTCAGAGTCATTCCATCTAAAAGAAATAGAAATATTGCAACGCCATACGGCAAGATCCAAATATCCTAGATAGATATAATAGCTTAGGATATCTCCTCATACATCAATCATCAGAGTATCAGGCGGAAGCGGAAAACAAGATCCGAGTACAGATAAGAAGCAAATCGGCATAAGATGCCCCATAAATAAACACATCCCGCCCACAGATCTCACGGATCCCCGTTCCCGGAATCCCTACACCAAGTGATCGTTGCCCTGTTCATCTGAATCAAACAATTTATCGTGTGAGACCCTAGGGGTACTCAGCAAGTCTTTATGCCTCTAAAGGGGACACAACCTGGGGTGACGCAATTGCAGCAAAAGATAAACCCTAACAATTCTATAGATACTCGCTAACCATCCGCCTAACCAGAGATAGACGGATGTCCGTGAATTAATAACAACAGTTATTGATGTAGATCCATCCTCCTCCTCGCCATCGACGAGGAAGCGGACGAACAACCCCCATCCGCTGGCAGTTTTATTATCCATTCCACAGCGTTGCACTATTACTAGTCGGTACTTAGTCAAATTAAAAGCGGTACTTTAGTTATACTTGTCTATGATCGAGAAACTGTGCTCCAAGTCGTCCATAACCGCGACACGCTTTCTTTGAAAGTTTTATACCGCAGGGTGCACAAATAGCAACACACACTCGATCAACCCTAAAACCAAATCAAAACCCAAGGCATCACGACAAAGCGATCACGAGATTCAGAAATATTTCAGAGGCCACCCCATTAAGCTACCAACGAAGTTAGCCGACTCAGACGGACTCAAGTTTGCGCTGGTGTACACGACTGGGAACCCGAAAGTGTGACTGGGCTTGTCGATACCGCGAAAACACTCCGCTTCCCTAAACAGTACAGGTGCATCCTCGCACAATCTTAAATAAAGCAGTAAAGCATGGCATAAGTACAGGATAGTAATAAAGCCCCAAACTAATTGTGGCCCCAAGAAATAAGAATGAATCAAGCTCTGGCTCAGGGGGGTTCATAAGCCTCCCGGATGTGGATAGCGAATATTCAAGGAACAGGAATCAAGTACTCGGGGTCCTACGGGACACAAGTGAGCATGAAAACCAAATAGCAGATATTGCTCACCGGTGCCACTTTCATTAGTTATCCCATTACTACTCAGGTTAAGTTGTTTAGGTACCTCGTTATCCATCAGACACTCACATACCCTACACATGCTGTTCTACGACCCGCATGGCTCAAACAACTCCTGTAGTAATAGCTCATGGGATGGAGGAACAAGCTTCGGTGGGGTTTAAAAGTAAAGGCTATGCAATACTTGGGATTCAGTTTAATGCAATCGCGACTCAATGATGCAAGAATAAGATAGAGGCAATAGGTACTATATGTATGCAAGCATGTGGTAGTGCTTGCCTGGCAGCTCAGTTGAAGCGAGAGAAGGATCTGGGTAGTGCTCCTGGGTTTCTTGATATATCCCACGTCAAAGCCTATTCAAGAAGAACCAAACAAACAAGGGCCAACATAAATAAAGTGCACAAGCATATGAATAAAATGCGACAAGCAAACAATCATGCCATGATGAATGATGCACAAATTGCATGGCAATAAAGTAGCATGGCATGGGTGAGGTGTGGAATACAAGAAATAAGCATTTTATGGAGTTTTAACCATATTTTATCCTCATATAAGTTGCTGTATACTTTATATTTATATGATGCATGCTGCAAAACAGAACATGGAATGCATAAACAGAAAGGTCTCGTCGAGCTAATCATTTTAGACATATTATTTGTCAAATTTGGAGTTATAAAACAAAAGTTATTAATTAAATAAGGAAAAGGGCATTTTATTGTAATTTTAATCAACTCGAAAATTAAATTGTTCAAAATATATTTTGAATAGCATATTGGAAATCCTCACATTTTTCTGATTCCAAAACATATATTATTTGTATTATTTGGAATAATATTTGAAAAGTTAATTCAAAACAGAATTTATAATCTTATAAAACATTTCTGAAAATATTTTGATTAAACAGAAAAACAACAGATACTTTTTATACTCAGAGAGATTTAGCCACAGCCGACGAGTGGGCGGTGACTCAGCCACAAGTGGGTCGGCGTGCTGAGGCTTTTCTCACTGGGGAGTTTTCCTAACCGCACCCATGATGTGGGTCCGATGCAATGAGACACGCGCACGCGTCGCCCAGCCGGGGCGTGACACGTGGGCGATCCCAGGGCGCGGAAGGGTCTGTCCGTGATGGCCAGGATCTTCCGGGGGTTTTCTTGCAAATAAAACACCGAGGCTGACAGGTGGCTCCTGGGACTGCGGGTTTAGGCGGGAAAAAGGGGAGGGGGGCAAGTGCAAAAGGGCATCGGCTGCTGCTGCGCTCTGACGGACACGGCTCTGACGGCGGCGGATCTGGCCGTCTTCCGGCGACGGTGGCGACGGCTCCGCTGGGAAATTTGCGTCGCGGTAAAAACGAAAGTTGTAGAGGGGACATAGCTCTAGATCTTTCGTTTAGGAGATTTTTGCAGAGGTGGGCCAGGTTGTCCGGGATCTAGAGATGAACAGAGGCCAACACGGTTCGGAGACAACGCGCTGACGGTAGATGCGACGGAGAAACTACAATCTTCTGGAGACGATGGCGAGAGCTACGGTGGACGGTTTTGGGCGTACAGGTAGTCGTTTTGAAGAGGGAATCTAGGGCTACGTTTTTGGTGTTTGGGGATTTCATGAAGGAGGTCTCCAGGAACGGGAAAAACGCGGAGAACAGAGGCACACGCGCGCACATTTGCAGCGGGTGGCGGCGGCAGCGTGCAGGGCGTTCGACGGAGCGCGACGGCTCTACGGCGCAGGAGGAAGAGGGGGTCCATGTCTAGGAGATGCAGGGACTCACCGCGGTGTCGCCGGCGTGGTCGCAACGCGCGGAGGTGGAGGGGAACTGGCGGCGGGCTCGCGGACGTTGAGCTCGGGCTGCGGCGGTGCACGGCGGCGCTAGGCTGCTCCGGCGAGGTTCCGACCCAGGTACTGGTTCGAGCCGAAGAAGGGGACGCAGAGGAACTCGTCGGTGCTCCTGGCGGCCTCGGAGAGCAACAAGTCGCGTAGATCTTGATCAAGGCCGAAGTGGCTAGGGTTTTGCGAGGTGGTGGCTATGGCCTTATGGTAGAGGAAGGAGGGAGGAAGGTGGGGTGCCTGGGGCTCCAGGTCTCGACCTGAGAGGTACTGGGGAGGTTGGGGTGATAAGGGAGAGAGGGGAGAGGCACATGGGTGGTGCACTTTTGCAAAAAGGGAGGAGGAGGGTGATCGGGTAGGTAATCTCTCCCTCCTTCTTCTCTTTGTCTTGAAGCCAAAGAAAGGAGTGGGGAGGGGGCAGATGAGGGGTGGCTGCCAGGTGGGTCAGGTAGAGAGAGCTAGAGAGAGAGAGAGAGATGGGAGGCTCGGGTGAGAGAGGCTCGGGTTAGGGTTGGTGCTAGGGTTGGGTAGGAGGGGTAGCTCGCCGGCTAGGGCTAGAGAGGGGCTAGGGTTAGAGAGAGGAATAAAGAGAGGGGGTTCAGGGTAGGGCTTAGCTAGAGAGGGGGCTTGGTTTGGGTTAGAGGGGTGGTATGGTGATGGTGATGATGGGGTAGGTGATTAGGGTTAGGGTTTTTGGAGAGAGGGGGTGAGGTGGAGTGTTTTTGACAAGATCAAGCAAGATCAAGCAAAGATCAAACAAGATCTAGTCAAAGGAGTGATAGAGAGGGAGATGGATGGTTCACTCAAGAATTCAAATAAAAACCGAAAGACTAGAATGTGGTGGTTCTTGCATGGCACATGCAAAATAATTAATGCCATGTTTACTTTTGTGAAAACAGTAATATTAACATGGCATTATTCTTATGCATTCCCAAAAGTGGAAATAAAGCCAAGCAAAGAATTGGTAGAGGTAGATCCATCCTATCTCCCATGAGCTAGATTAAATACCAAAGAAAAATCAAATACAAGCTCATGGATAATGGGATGGTGGAATTATAAGGTGGTGAAAGAAAGGTGGTGAAGTGGAAATAAAAGATATGCCCCCAACTCAACTTGGGCATTTAAACAGTATATCAATAACCAAATACAATATCAAGAGGCAATACAATTTACAATGCATATGAGAGAAGAACCAAAACAAAAAGGGTTTTATATGATGCTCAAATGCAAGGTGGCATGATGACATGAGCATGATATAATTATGATGCAACAATTATATGTAGGAAGTAGCATTTATATAGACTAGGCTAGTAGCATTGCAATTGTTAGACAATTGGGATGCTACAATAAGATTGATGTTATTATGGCTATGCTTGTTAATGGGAAAGCTCCTTTAGATCCAAACAATGTTCCCTTAGCATCTTTGTTGCTCAAGAAGAGCAAGTTGATGTGAACTTCATTAGAAACAATAATTTCAACAATAATGCCTATACGTATAATTTTGGTATCAACAACAATTATAGGCCTTATCCTCCTAATAATGGCAATTCCTATGGAAACTCCTACAACAATGCTAGAAGTGCCCCCTCTGAACTTGAAGTCATACTCAAAGACTTTATTAGTAAACAAACCGCTTTCAACAATACTGTGGAGGAAAAGCTTTTAACTGTTGACAAAAATATTTCCTCGTTGTCTGAAGCATAGTCCTCCTTGATTAATAAAATGGCTGCTAAACCTGAAACCATGGAATGTGCCTTTGCTGCTACTCATGCCATAAAATTTACTATTGATGAAAATGTTAGGCTGTTAGCTCAACTTCATGCTAAGTGGGAAAGGGAAGCTGAAATTGATAGAAACAATAGTGTGTGCACCATCACCAGAATGGATACCACTAAACCACAAGAAGTCCCTATTCCTCCTCCTACAATGTCTAAGCCTAATGAGTCTACTACTAGTAATGATAAGTTTGATTTTGATGTAGATGGTTGCAATATTTCTGAAGTGATTTTGTTCCTGCAAAAACTTACTAGAAGTCCTGATGCTAGTGATATGCATGTTGCTTTCACCAAACACATTACAGATGCTCTTGTTAAGATTAAGGAAGAGAAGTTAAAACACAAAGATTCTATTCCTAGGAAAGTATAAGATAGTTGGGAACCCATTATTAATATGCAAGTGAATGACTTTGATCTCAAAGCTTCATGTGATCTTGGTTCTAGTGTCTCTATTATGCCTAGGAAGATTTATGAAATGCTTGATTTGCCACCTTTGGAAGATTGTTATTTGGATGTCCCACTTGATGATAATACTAAGAAGAAACTCATGGGGAGTATTAATGATGTTCTCATTATGGTTAACAATGCTTATGTCCCTGTTGATTTCTGTGTTTTGGATGTTGAATACAATGCTTCTTGTCATATTACTTTGGGAAGACCTTTTCTTAGAACTGTTGGTGCCATCATGATATGAAAGAAGGCACCATTAAATATAAATTTCCATTCAAGAAAGGTATTGAACACTTCCCTATGAGGAGAGAGAAGTTGCTTTTTGCTCCTCCTTTGAAAGCAATGTTTGATGTTAATTCTTCCTCATTTGAAAATACTTGATTTCTTGTTTCTTGTGCCTAACTTAAAGGCGTTAAAGAAAAGTACTTGTTGGGAGATAACCCAAGAGTTTCCTTGAGTCTTGGAAGCTATTACTTCAGTAATGACCTCTTCTTATCCTTTTTGTTTGCTTTTTGTGCCAAAAATGACCTCTAATGAGAGGGAAGTAAGATTTGGGGAGTTGCTGTCCCAAAACAGATTTATGTCCTCCACCATAAAAATTTGTGAGGAGTCTATGTAAGTCGGATTGAGTTGAAAATTTACTAAAAAAATCCCCCAGTATATTATATAACTTTCGTTAGTTCAAAACTTTTTTATTTGAGCAACAGAAGATCTTTGAAAAAATCGATTTCTACCTGCTGGTCTGTTTTGACAGATTTCTGCCATTATTTGCATTTGCTTCTTATTGATTCCATTTTGAGTCTTTTGGGGGAAATTGAGCTTTTTGAAGGAGTTTCTACGGTAGCTTGTGTTTTTAGTGAAAAGTTTTGTTGTTCTAAAGCTAAACCCAAAGGTCTATTATCTTTTGAATAAACTAATGTTGCTAATAAAGTTTGTGAAGTTTTGTACGAAGGAAAAATTTCAGGTGTAGAGTGAGAGTGATGTAATGAGATGAAGAATGGACAAAAGCTCAAGCTTGGGGGTGCCACCCCAAGAAATATCCAAGAGGTACAAGTGTCAAAGCTTGGGGATGCCCAAGGCATCCCCTTCTTCATCAATAAAAAGCTCAGGTCTTTCTAGACACTTCGTTTTTATTGTTTCATGCACTGTTTTGTTGTTCTTGGTGCGTCTTAGTTTTTGTTTGGTTTGCTTAGTTTGTTTAGTTTGCTTGAATAAAGTAGTTTGGACCCCCGTTTTCATTGTGTTGTTTCAAATAAGTCGATTGGTGTTGGAAAGAAGTAGAAAGTTCTTGCTTGAAAGTGCAAGAGGAGCTTGGATTGACTGTGACTTAGACTTCAACATGACATGCTAGGTGTTGTTTTGACCTTATGCTTAGTGATTATTGTTGTAGCATTACTTGTTCCAAACAATTGGGATTTCTTAGTGTGCCTTGAAAGAATCATGCGTTGTTTTAGCATACAAAAGCATAGTATTGTGGTATTCTCCTTTGATGCTTTGTTTGGGTTGACTTGGCACATGCCCACACCATGTTATGACTATGAACAAGTCACCATAGCCTCTTTGATCATTTAGTCCTTGACTTGTAGTACCACTCTATGCTTTGATTAGTAATGTTTTGTCGCTCTGTATGATTATGGCCATTATTGCTCTCTTAGTTGGTTGCTCTCAGTCTTTTGCTAGCCTCCACTTGTATGAGTAAGCTCTACTCATGCTTCCAACTCCCAACAAACCAAGTTATTCCAAAGTGTTCACTATAAATTCCTATGCATGGTGTGTTACACCATTCCAAGTATATTCTTTTTTTCAGCTATTCTTCCAATTAAAAAGTATTTTGTTGTGTGAAAACTTAGTGATTAAAGCCCTCACAAACTTGATGGCACACCTTATATTCCTTGCCCCTAATAAACTTGAACCATTGTGTCATCTATATTGTATATGCTTGCACTTATACGTTGGAATTAGCAGAATCGTGCTCTCACGGAGAATGTTTTCAATATTGCACTTGTACTTTGTACACAGTTGATATCATGCTCTTTTGTCTATGGATGTCGCTGGTGTGAAATAAAAAGGAAGCTTGTAAGACCATGGAGTTATGTATTTTGTGTTAGAGAAACGCCTAGGCCGCTAGCCTAAGTCATGCCTAATCATGGTGGAAACTTGCAGCATCACCATAATGAGCATTCTGTGAAGCATCCTCAATAAAAAGCTATGCACATAGTAAATAAAAAGATTGCTAGATGCTCATTGTCTGCTTGCCTTGTCATTTTGGTTATGGGATAGCTCCTGTACCATGTGCAAGGGGTAGCCCTTTGGTGGTTCTCTATGATATGCATATACTTACAATGACAAGAACTTACAGGTGACTAAAGTTGAGTAGCATGAGGTGTGGCCCTCGTATTCAAGGAACTTGAGATTGCCAACTTATACTTTGTCAAGCATATACTCCATAGTTTGTTCACTTTATCCTTAATCACTTCAAGATGCTTATGATAGGGGCAATGAGGGTTGAAAGCTAACAAGTACCATAATTTTTGGAAGCTCGTTTTGAAACTTGAAATCCCTGCTTCCCTTTATGAAGATCCTTTCTTTCACTATTATATAAACCTCCACCTTCTACCTTTAGGCACCAGTTAAGAGAGCATAGTTGTCATTCTTAGTTCTATGTGTAGTGTCCCAAAACTTATTGATTGATGCATATTGTTGATATTGCTTGTTCTTGTGCTACTTGTATCTAGTCACTCTTATGAACTTTGAATATGTCCTATGCATCTATTTGCTACTCCTTGAGGGACAAGCTGAATGCCACTATGCCATGTTTTCTGTATGTGAAACAAACAAACGTTTGTCAATGCATGTTACTCATGATCTTTGTTTGTAGCCTTTCATATTGCATGCATAGTTACTTTGTCCTATTGTTAGAACTTGATGTCTACTCACTTCTATTCTTGTAGACAGTTGTTGGGCCTCCAAGTGCAGAGGTTTGTAGAACAGCAACAAGTTTCCCTTAAGTGGATTACCCAAGGTTTATCGAACTCAGGGAGGAAGTGGTCAAAGGTATTCCCTCTCAAGCAATCCTGCAATCAAGATACAAGAAGTCTCTTGTGTCCCCAACACACCCAATACACTTGTCAGGTGTATAGGTGCACTAGTTCGGCGAAGAGATAGTGAAATACAAGTGGTAATGGTGCCAGAAAACAGCTTGACGGTGAGGTAAGACTAAAGCAAGCAAACATGCAACAGATCTAGATGCAAACGGTGTTTCAATGTTTAAAAACAAGGCCTAGGGATCATACTTTCACTAGTGAACACTCTCTCGTATAAATATCCTCTCTTCATGATACTACTCTTAACTACTCTCCAGTTGGACACTCTAATCATCGGTAGGGCTATAACAACACTTCCTCAAAGTCCACCTTCCCTAATCTAGATAACCCCACACTGTCACCTTGAGCGCTAGATGGTTCCAACAAACACCACAATTTCATAGAGACATCCAACTCCAAATATAACTCATAACAAATATTCAATCTAGCCAAAGTGCCACACAATATATGCACGCTGTCACTTTCACACACATGGGGAAAAGCATAGATCTATTAAAACATCAAGAGTATTTATGTAGACTCAAACCTAAGTGCCACCATGGCGTGCACGTTGTCACTTTCACACACATGGGGAGAGCAGAGATCTATTAAAGCACTTGAGTAGCAAGGTAGATCTACTTGATTACAAAGCTCATGATCACAATATGACCATGCATAGAGAGAGAGATGAACACATAGCTACCGGTAGAGCCTTTAGCCTCGAGGAAGAACTACTCCCTCCTCATCATGGGAATCAACAACGGTGATGAAGATGGCGATGGAGATCGATGGAGATGGCTCCGGGGGCACTTCCCTGTCCCGGCAGGGTGCCGGAACAGTGACTTTATGTCCCCCGAATCCCCCTTTCGGTGGCGGCGGCGCTACGGAGGTTTTTATAGAAGTATGATGGATTGTTTTAGGGTTTTCTCCCCAGGGGCTTCTTATACGCGAAGAGGCGAGGCTGGTAGGCGGCCGGAGGGCCCACACCCTACCCAGGCGCGGGGTAGGCCCACCCGCGCCTAGGGGGTGTGGTGGCCCTGGCTCGCCTCTCCGTCTCCCCTCTGGACTTCGTGTCGCCCACGGTCAAATATTGACTTTGGCTTTTGTCCCGTCCAATTCCAAGAATATTGATTTTCTGCCTTTCTGGAACCAAAAACAGAAGAAAACATGCAACTGACACTGTGGCATCTTGTTAATAGGTTAGTCCAGAAAAAAATATAAAAACACCTCAAAGTGTAGACAAAACAAGGCAAAGTAGATACTAAACAAGCATGGAGCATCAAAAATTATAGATACGTTTCCGACGTATCAAGCATCCCCAAGCTTAACTCCTGCTCGTCCTCGAGTAGGTAAGTGATAAAAAGAAGAATTTTTGAGGTGACATGCACCATCAAAACCAAGATCAAACCATTTGCAAGCATTGAAAGCTGGGATCAAAGAACTCTAAACATGTGCATGAAAGATGAAGTTCTAACAATAGGACATAGTAACTATGCATGCAACATGAAAGGCTACAAACAAAGATCATGAATAACATGCATTGAAAAACGTTTGTTTGTTTCACATACAGAAAACATGGCATAGTGGCATTCAGCTTGTCCCTCATAGAGTAGCGAATAGATGCATATGTCACCTTCAAAGTTCACAAGGGTGACTAGAAACAAATAGCACAAGGACAAGTAATATCACAATATGCATCAATCAATAAGCTCTGGGACACTGCACACAGAATGACAACTATGCTCTCTTAATCGTGCCTAAAGGTAGAAGGTGGAGACTCAAATAATGGTGGAAGAAAGGACCTTCACAAAGGGAAGCATGGATTTCAAGTTTCAAAACGAGCTTCCAAAAATTATGGTACTTGTTAGCTTTCAACCCTCATTGCCCCTATCATAAGCATCTTGAAGTGATTAAGGATAAAGTGAACAAACTATGGAGTATATGCTTGACAAAGTATAAGTTGGCAATCTCAAGTTCCTTGAATACGAGGGCCACACCTCATGCTACTCAACTTTAGTCACCTGTAAGTTCTTGTCATTGTAAGTATATGCATATCATAGAGAACCACCAAAGGGCTACCCCTTGCACATGGTACAGGAGCTATCCCATAACCAAAATGACAAGGAAAGCAGACAATGAGCATCTCAGCGGTCTTTTTATTTACTGTGTGCATAGCTTTTTATTGAGGATGCTTCATAGATAGCTCACTATGGTGATGCTGCAAGTTTCCACCATGATTAGGCATGGCTTAGGCTAGCGGCCCAGGCGTTTCTCTAACACAAAATACAAACTCCATGAACTTACAAGTTCCCTCTTTATTTCACACTGGTGACATCCATAGACAGAAGAGCATGATATCAACTGAGTATAAAGTACAAGTGCAATGTTGAAAACGTTCCCCGTGACATCACAGTTCTGCTAATTCCAGATTATAAGTGCAAGCATATACAACAAAGTTGTCACAATGGTTCAAGTTTATTAGGGGCAATGAATATAAAGTGTGCCATCAAGTTTGTGAGGGCTTTAATCACTAAGTTTTCACATAACAAAATGGTTTTTTAATTGGAAGATAGTTGAAAACAAGAATATACTTGGAATGGTGTAACACACCATGTATAGGAGTTTATAGTGGACACTTTGGAATAACTTGGTTTCTTGGGAGTTGGAAGCATGAGTAGAACTTACTCATACAAGTGGAGGCTAGCAAAAGACTGTGAGCAACCAACTAAGAGAGCATAATGGTCATAATCATGCAGAGCAACAAAGCATTACCACTACTACAGAATAGGCCATCAGTGACAAGCTCAAAAGGCCTATTAGTGATAGGCAAAGCGCCTGTCACTAATAACTAGTCACTGGTACACGGTTACTAGTGACAGACATGTGCCTGTCACTAGTATGTGTACCTGTGACAGGAGTTTACGGATGCCTGTCACCGGTATGTGTATACTAGTGACTGGCATAAAAGATGCATGTCACTAGTTGCGTTCAACGGCCACAACCCCTCATGTTCTATAGTGAAATGCAGATTATCCTGCCTGTCACTGGTTTGATTTTCGATAATAAAAAAATTCGTTTTACATGAATATTACATATAGCATAATAAAATATTATAAAAATGTATTTTTCATTAATATTTCATATAGAACAATAAGATGTACCAATTATACATTCAGATAACCAAATATGACATAATTTTGCATTTACTAGACACATACAAAAAAGAGTAGAGTTGTCAACACATGCAAACCCTAACTATCACATCATGTACCCTCCAAAACACAGTCTACCTATACTAAACATTAAACATGACCGCTCAATCGATGTGTAGAAGAAAAACAAGTAGCTAGACCGATGTTGCGATACGTGGATCAAGCATCATGTTCACCACAAAGTATGTGTTCCGTATCCTCCTCGTTGAACATTCCAAGGGTCTTAAGACCAAAAACCTGCAAGTTGTTAAAATTTATCAGTACTGGCCTTCTCCTGGAATTTTGAACATTCTAAATACTCTACTCCCTCTGATCCATATTAAGGTTCACAGATATGTCTAGATTCAAATGTATCTAGACATGTTTTAGTGCTAAATACATTCGAATCTAGGTAAATCTGAGAACATTAATTTGAATCAGCGAGAGTATAGTTATGCATGGAGCGGGTCAGAATAGTCAAACATTACAAGACATGTATTTGGGTTCTAGTTGGTCCAAATTGAAGGGTTTCGCAGCATAGTAAATCAAAATTTTCTACGGAAGCGAACAGAGGGAAAGCCAAGATCTAATCTAGGAGATGCAACCAACAAGAGAGATTGGATTAGATCTTCATACCCTTGAAGATTCGCACAGCGGAACGTTCGTCGGAACGTGGGTGATGTAGTCGTACTCGCTTCTCCTCCTCGCGATCCGATCCGATCTAGCACCACAAGTGGCGGTGCCTCCGTGAGATGCACACGTGCGGCACCTCGACGTCTCCTCCTTCCTCGGACCAGCAAGTGTGGTGGAGAGATAGATTGGATCTACAGCACGACGGCGTGGTGTATATGGTGGAGAATTTCTGCCGCAGGGCTTCGCCTACAAACAGTCGGGAGGGAGAGAGGAAGGGCAGCAGGGCAACTGGGTTTGGAGGAAGGTGTAAGGGTGTATGAGAGGGGGCGCACCAGCCCTCTATATATAGAGGGGGGGTGCGGCCAGCCCTAGCCTCTCCTCCAAGCTTATCTCTAGTTTAAACAATTTAAACTCTCCCTTATCTAGAAATCCTATCTTATCTTATCTCTAGTTTAAACGATTTAAACTCTCTAGGATCATTTGGGCCCTATGGGGCCTTGTGCCCTGGCCCAATGCGCCAGGACACTCCCTCATAGGCCCATGCCCTCCCCGGAAGTTGGGACCACGTTGGCCCCTTCCGAAGGTTCTAGAAGCTTCCGACAATACCGATTAACCCGGAACAATTCAACTCCAAAAACTGCCTTATATGAATCTTATTCTCCGACCATTCGGAACCTCTCGTGATATCCGGATCCCATCCAAACTCCAAACAAAATTCATAAACCAATTATCCAATCTATCCTAGCGTCGAGACACGTTAAGTGTGTGACCTATGAGTTCGAGAATATGGAGACATGATCTTCTATCAATAATCAACAATGGGTGCAGGCACCCATATTGACTCCACACATTCATCGATGATCATATCGGATGAACCACGATGCCAGGATTCAATCAATCCCATATATATATTCCCTTCGTCTCGATATTTTACTTGCCCGAGATTCGATCGTCGGTATCATCATACCTAGTTCAATCTCGTTCACAAAAGTACTTTACTGCGTAATCCGATATCACTTTGTGATTAACTCCTTAACCACATGCTTGCAAGCGGTGTTGATATCGACACCGAGTGGGCTCAAGTATATCTATCCGACTTGGGAGGGACAAATTCCATCTCGATACATACAACCCAATGTATACTTTCCGATCACCGAGAGACACCTTTATGATCACCCTCTCATAGGATGACGTTTGATGACCTCAAAGCTTTCTTCCGATACCGTGGAGTTGTATTATCTCATGGTCTAAGGAATACAATATTTGACATAGGAAAAGCTTCGCAAAGACGAACACGATGACACGATCTAATTGCTTCGCTTAGTTTGGTCTCCACCATATCATTCTCCCAATGATATGATCTCATTATCAATTGACAACTCATGTCCATGGTTAGGAAACCTTAACCATCATTGATCAATGAGCTAGTCCATAGAGGCACTAGGGACACGGTGTTGTTCACAAACCACACAAGTATTAATGTTTCCGCTTAATACAATTCTAGCATGGAATATAAACTTTATCATGAACAAGAATTATAATAATAACATCTTTATTATTGCCTCTAGGGCATAATTCCAATCTCCCACTTGCACTAGAGTCAATAATCTAGTTTACATTTGGCAACAATCTTACACCCATGGCACTGAGGTGCTGATCATGTTTTACACGTGGAAGAGGTTTAGTCAATGGATCTGCGACATTCAGATCAGATGTACTTTGTTGATCTTCGATCTCCATCCGCTATATAATCTCGGATTATATGAAACTTATGTTGATATGCTTGGTCTTTGGATGATATCTTGGTTCCTTAGCGAGTGCTATGGCGCCAGTGTTGTCACACAATATCTCCAATGGGTCCAATGCACTTGGAACCACGCCAAGCTCAGTGATGAAGTTTCTGATCCAAACTCCTTCACTTGACGCTTCTGCAGCAGCCATGTATTCCGCTTCTACTGTAGATCCCGCGATCACGCTTTGCTTGCAGCTTCTCCAGCTCACAGCTCCTCCATTCAAAATATACACGTATCCGTCTCGAGATTTAGAATCATCCTTGTCGATTGTAAACTAGCATCGACGTAACCTTTTGACGAAATGTTCATCACCCCCATAGACTAAGAACATTTCTTTAGTCCTATTCAGTACCTTAGGATGTTCTTCACGGCTGTCCGGTTCCACTCTGGATCACTTTGATATCTCGTCACAAACTAAGAGCATTGGACACATCCGTCTAGTACACAAGATGGCATACATGATGGAACCTATGGCCGAGGCATAAGGCACTTTGCTCATAGCTTCCTATCATTTCATCAGAATGGACACCGAGCCTTGCTCAATATCTTACTCGACAACATAGGCATCGAACCTTTCAATGCCTTATCCATTCTGAACCTTTTCGAACTTTGTCTAGGTATGTACTGCTTAAAGCTATCAGCGTCTTTGTCTATCTCTATAGATTTTGATGCCCAATATATAAGACTTCACCTAGGTCTTTCATTGAAAACACTTGTTCAAATAACTCTTCACATCGTTAAGCATGTTGATGTCATTTCCAATAATCAATATGTCATCCACATATAGTACCGTAAACGCCACCGAGCTCCCACTCACTTTCTTGTAGATGCAAGCTTCATAGCAATTTGGAACAAATCCAAAGCTCTTGATCACTTGATCAAAACGAAGGTTCCAACTCCGAGATGCTTGCTTCATCCATAAATGGAACGCTGAAGTTTGCATACTTTATCGGCATCCTTAGGATCGACAAAACCTTCAGGTTGCATCATATACAACTCTTCATCAATGTTGCCATTAAGGAAAGCAGTCTTGACATCCATTTGCCATATTTCATAATCATGAAACGCAACAATTGCTAATAAAATCCGAATGGACTTAAACATCGCTACGGGAGAGAAAGTCTCATCGTAGTCAACACCTTGAACTTGTCGAAAACCTTTTGCGACAAGCCGTGCTTTATAGACGGTAACATTACCATCCGCGTCCGTTTTCTTCTTGAAGATCCATTTGCACTCAACGGCCTTTCTACGCTAGGAGGGTCCACCAAAGTCCATACTTGGTTTTCGCTCATGGATCCCAATTGGATTTCATGGCTTCTAGCCATTTCTCGAGTCTGGGCTCATCATCGCTTCCTCATAGTTCGAGGTTCACTGTCTTCTACTAACAAGACAAGTCGAGATGGTTGCATTACCACTCAGGAGGGGCACGCGACCTTGTCGACCTGCGGCGTTCAGTAGTAGCATCGTTCAAAGCTTCATGATCCTTATCATTAGCTTCCTCTATTGTTGGTGCAGGCGGCACTGGAACAATTTCAGGTGCTGCGTTACTCTCCAATTCAAGAGAAGGTTCAATAACCTCGTCTAGCTCTACTTTCCTCCCACTCACTTCTTTCGAGAGAAACTCCTTCTCAAGAAAGGAACCGTTCTTTGCGACAAACACTTTGCCTTCAGTTCTGTGATAGAAGGTATACCCAATAGTTTCCTTAGGGTATCCTATGAAGACGCATTTCTCCGCTTTGGGTTCGAGCTTGTCCGGCATCAACTTCTTGACGTAAGCTTCGCATCCCCAAACTTTAAGAAACGACAACTTAGGTTTAGCACCAAACCACAGTTCATACGGTGTCGTCTCAACGGATTTAGATGGAGCCCTATTTAAAGTGAATGCAGCGGTTTCTAATGCATAACCCCAAAATGATAACGGCAAATCAAGAAGAGACATCATCGATCGGACCATATCTAATAGGGTTCGATTCCGGCTCGTACACACCATTGCTACTGTGGTGTTCGTGGCAAGAGTTGTGAAACGATTCCACTTGCTTTGAGATGCGTGAGAAAATCATAACTCAAATATTCGCCCACGATCGGATCGTAGATAATTAATCTTTCCGTTACGATGGTTCTCCACTTCATTCTGAAATTCTTTGAACTTTTCAAACGTTTCAGATTTATGTTTCATTAAATAGATATACCCATATCTACTTAAGTCATCGGTAAAAGTGAGAAAATAGCGATATCCACCGCGCCTCGAAACACTCATCCGTCCGCATACATCGGTATGTATGATTTCCAACAAGTCCGCTGCGCTCCATCATTCCGGAGAACGGGTTTTGATCATCTTGCCCATGAGGCATGGTTCGCATGTGTCAAATGATTCAAAATGAAGAGACTCCAAAAGTCCATCGAATGGAGTTTCTTCATGCGCTTTACACCAATATGACCTAGACGACAAGCCACAAATAAGTAGTATTATCACTATATTCTTTGCATCTCTTAGCCTCTTTGTTATGGATGTGTGTTTCATCCCTTTCGAGATTTAGAAGAAATAAACCATTCACAAGAGGTGCATGACCATAAAAGATGTTACTCATATAAATAGAACAACCATTATTCTCCGATTTAAATGAATAACCGTCTTGCAATAAACACGATCCAGAAATAATGTTCATGCTCAACGCAGTACATAATAACATTTATTAAGGTTTAAAACTAATCCAAGGTAAAACTAAGGAGAGCGTGACGGCCATCACATCAACTCTTGATCCGTTGCAACGCCAAGATCGTCACCTCATCCTCGCAAGCCGTCGTCTATTCCGTAGCTCTGCTTCGAGTTACAAATATTAGCAACGAACCAAGATCAAATACCTGTGCACTACAACGAGGGCTAGTAAGGAAAACATCAATAACATGTATATCAAATATACCTTTGATGGTGCCAGCCTTCTTGTCCGCTAAGTACTTCAACAGTTATGCTTCCAAAGGACCCTTGTCCTTGCAATAGAAGCACTGGTCCGCTTAGGTCCAGACTTGAGCTTCTTCTCGGCAGGGCAACGCTTGCCGCCGCTTTTCTTGAAGGGCTTCCTTGCACCCTTACCTTTCTTGAAGGTGGGGGGCTTGTTGACCATCAACACATGATTATTCTTTTTGATGTTCACCTCCGCTACTTTCATTTTAGCAAAGAGCTCAGTGATCATATCAGTGGAACCAATCTGATTGTGATCAACTACAAAACTTTTGTAGCTAGGAGTGTCAATCTTGAGCTCCTCCGAATCTTGATCCGATTTGCTCAAGGCGTTGAGTGTAGCCCATCATCTTAATGGCGTGCTCACTAAGTAACTCCCTTCCTCCATCTTGTAGTTAAGGAATTTCTTAGAGATCTCATATCTCTCAGAACGGGCTTGAGTCTGAAACATGTTTTTCAGCTCCTCGAGAATCTCAAAGGGCCCGACGAACTCCTCAAAATGATTTTGAAGATCCGATTCCATAGCATACAACATGACGATCTTAATCAAATCATAATCATCCTTGCGCGACTGATAAACAGCTTTTTCATCAGCCGGCGCATCTATAGCAGGGGTGTCACCTAGCGCTTTCTTAAGGACATAGTCCTTTTGTCCGCCAGACAGAATGATTCTTAGATTGCGGAACCAGTTTTTGAAGTTAGAACCATTGTTTCTAAGCTTTTCTTTCTCAGCAAAAACGTTGAAGTTGAAGTTGGACTTGGCCATTGGATCTACGATTTGCAAGTACAATTTAGACTATGTTCATGATAAATAGTTCAACTTAATCAAATTACTAGATGAACTCCCACTAAATTCAACATCCCTCAAGTTGTTTAGTGAACACGATCCAAATTCACCACACCTAATCCGATCATCACGAGAAGAGATGTGGTTTCAATGGTGGACAACGAAGTGTCGATCATATCATTCATATGACTCATGCTTAACCTTTCGGTTCTTGTGTTCCGAGGCCATGTCCGTACATGCTAGGCTCGCTGTTAGACCCAAGTATTTCCGCAGTGCAAACTGGCTTGCACCCGTTGTATGAGCGAGAGTCTATAGCACCCGATCATCACGTGATGCTTGGACACGACGAACTTTCGAACGGTGCATACTTTGGGGAGAACACAGTTTTATCTTGATCTTTATGAGGAATCATCTTATAATGCTACTTTCATGATCTAAGCATAATAAGATACATAAAAGGATAAACATCACATGCATATGACTTTATGTGACATGGTATAGCCAATCTTCAAGAATGATCTCCATCTTGTGCGTTCCGGCATGATCTCCATCACTCCACCATGATTGCCTCCACCACGAATAGCAACTACAACTATTGCTAACTACTTAGCGATAAAGTAAAGCTATTACATGGCGTATAAGAAGTTGACTCGCAGGTCATACACAATTATAAAGACAACCATATGGCTCCTGCCGGTTGTGTACTCATCGACATGCAAGTCGTGAAACATTACAAAACATGATCATCGCATACAATATACACATCACATCTTGGGCCATACCATATCACGTAAAACACTCCTCGCAAAACAAGTTAGACGCCTCTACTTTGTTGTTGCATGTTTTACGTGGCTTATGGGAGTAGATGCTAAGAACGATTCTTACCTACGGAAAGCCACAACGGTGATATTATGGTTGCCAAACTCCGGTGTTAATCCCATGACAACTATAGTGAGAGAAACTGACATCCACCAGCCGCATGTGTGGTACAAGCCACACGTCAAGTGCGGAGCCGGTCTCGCGAACGACGTCGCATAAGGTTGGCCTGGACCGCTTCAATCTCACTATCCCGCGTCATAAGAAGAACACAAACAAGAGGCTTGCAACAGAAAACATCAACGCCCGCAACAACCATGTTATGCGTTCTACTCGTGAATCACATCTACGCATAGATCTAGCTCGATACCATCAAGGATTCGCAGCATAGTAAATCAAAATTTTCTACTGAGCTTAACAGAGGGAAAGCCAAGATCTAATCTAGGAGATGCAACCAACGAGAGATTGGATTAGATCTTCATACCCTTGAAGATTCGCGACAGCGTTAAATCCGGAACGTGGGTGATGTAGTCGTACTCGCTTCTCCTCCTCGCGATCCGATCCGATCTAGCACCACAAGTGGCGGTGCCTCCGTGAGATGCACACGTGCGGCACCTCGACGTCTCCTCCTTCCTCGGACCAGCAAGTATGGTGGAGAGATAGATTGGATCTACACACGACGGGCGTGGTGTATATGGTGGAGAATTTCGCAGGGCTTCGCCACAAACAATCGGGAGGGAGAGAGGAAGGCGGCAGGCAACCTGGGTTTGGAGGAAGGTGTAAGGGTGTATGAGAGGCGCACCAGCCCTCTATATAGAGGGGGTGCGGCCAGCCCTAGCCTCTCCTCCAAGCCTATCTCTAGTTTAAACAATTTAAACTCTCCCTTATCTAGAAATCCTATCTTATCTTATCTCTAGTTTAAACGATTTAAACTCTATAGGATCGGCTGGGCCCTATGGGGCCTTGTGCCCCTGGCCCAATGCAGCTAGGACACTCCCTCATAGGCCCATGCCCCCTCCCGGAAGGTGGGACCACGTTGGCCCCTTCCGAAGGTTCTAGAAGCTTCCTACAATACCGATTAACCCGAACAATTCAACTCCAAAACTGCACCGCTTTATATGAATCTTATTCTCCGACCATTCCGAACCTCTCGTGATATCCCGGATCCCATCCGATACTCCAAACAAAAATACAAAAAACAATTATCCAATCTATCCTAGCGCGTCGAGACACGTTATGTGTGACCTCGGGTTCGAGAATATGCGCACATGATCTTCTATCAATAATCAACAGCGGGTGCAGGCACCCATATTGACTCACACATTCATCGATGATCATATCGGATGAACCACGATGCCAGGATTCAATCAATCCCATATATATATTCCCTTCGTCTCGCGATATTTTACTTGCCCGAGATTCGATCGTCGGTATCATCATACCTAGTTCAATCTCGTTCACAGCAAGTACTTTACTCGTTCCGTAATCCGATATCACTTTGTGATTAACTCCTTAACCACATGCTTGCAAGCGGTGTTGATATCGATTACCGAGTGGGCTCGAAGTATATCTATCCGACTTGGGAGGGACAAATTCCATCTCGATACATACAACCCAACAGATACTTTCCGATCACCTGAGAGACACCTTTATGATCACCCTCTCATAGGATGACGTTTGATGACCTCAAAGCTTTCTTCCGATACCAGGGAGTTGTATTATCTCATGGTCTAAGGAATACAATATTTGACATAGGAAAAGCTTCGCAAAGACGAACACGATGACACGATCTAATTGCTTCGCTTAGTTTGGGTCTGTCCACCATATCATTCTCCCAATGATATGATCTCATTATCAATTGACAACTCATGTCCATGGTTAGGAAACCTTAACCATCATTGATCAATGAGCTAGTCCATAGAGGCGTACTAGGGACACGGTGTTGTTCACAAACCACACAAGTATTAATGTTTCCGCTTAATACAATTCTAGCATGGAATATAAACTTTATCATGAACAAGAATTATAATAATAACATCTTTATTATTGCCTCTAGGGCATAATTCCAACAGTCTCCCACTTGCACTAGAGTCAATAATCTAGTTTACATTTGGCAACAATCTTACACCCATGGCACTGAGGTGCTGATCATGTTTTACACGTGGAAGAGGTTTAGTCAATGGATCTGCGACATTCAGATCTGTATGTACTTTGTTGATCTTCAGATCTCCATCTGCTATATAATCTCGGATTATATGAAACTTCTTGATATGCTTGGTCTTTGGATGATATCTTGGTTCCTTAGCGAGTGCTATGGCGCCGTGTTGTCACACAATATCTCCTGGGTCCAATGCACTTGAACCACGCCAAGCTCGATGATGAAGTTTGATCCAAACTCCTTCACTTGACGCTTCGCGGCAGCCATGTATTCCGCTTTCTCAGTAGATCCCGCGATCACGCTTTGCTTGCAGCTTCTCCAGCTCACAGCTCCTCCATTCAAAATATACACGTATCCTGTCTGAGATTTAGAATCATCCTTGTCGGTGTCGAAACTAGCATCGACGTAACCTTTTACGACGAGCTGTTCATCACCCCCATAGACTAAGAACATTTCTTTAGTCCTATTCAGGTACTTTCTATTTAAGACCATATTTTTTATAAATATAACAATAAATCCTACAGAAATTGGTAAAGTTTTCCATAACTAAATAGGTTCCACAATGGAAAACTAGTCCTTAAGCACATAGACTCAATGAAAGAAGTAAAAGATGTTGGACAAACAGAAGCTTAAGTCGCTAGCTGACTCCCAAATTAACTAGCTTGAAGGCATACGACTAAAACTACACGGACTTTCATTATTGTCTCTAAGTGAATCCCTATCCTTTCTTTTTGTCGTTGGACTGCCAATGGTCACTGTATCATGTACGTTCCTGGCATGAAAAGACCATTATATGCCTCTTATATTTTATTTGGAAAGACTAAGATTAGAAAGAGGAAACATTGGTGTTGCCTACTAGTTTTACTGCTTCCCAGACCATTCTAAAATGTTGCCAATGGGGGAATGATCGTGAGTCACCCAGTATAAACTCAGATTAACAATTGGCAGAGACAAAGAATCAAAGAAACCAAATAAACAGACTAAAATGCCACATACCTCATTCTGGGATCATGCATGCTTGATCAATTGGGTTGCAGCCGCCTTTGTGAGTGAATCATGAACCTCCGTTCAGTCATCATCGCCATAGAAAACCCTAGATTTTGAGGCAACCTCTATATTGATGATTTTTACGAAAACGCCTTGGATGCGTGTAAACTCTTTCTTCCGGTCAAATGCATTGGACTCCAGATGAGTACTGAAAAACTGAGACACTGGTCAACTTAAATATTTCATTGCTGAGACACTTGCCAACTTAAATATTTCATTGCTCATACTCTATACTATCACAGAAAATCTTAAGGTTCATACCTGCAGAATTCAGTGTTTAGATCAATGATCACCAACTCAAACCACCTTGGCCAAACTAGCTAGCAAATCAAAGGTTATCCAGTCAAACCTACAGAGATACAAAGATACCAATGGGATAGTAAGTAGTAAGTACAAAAAGGCCTAGTTAAATAACTACACCGTTAAAACATTGACATGCTAAAAAATACTTGTATATATATATTACTCCCTCTGAATAGAAATAAGTGATTTGGGTTTGTCTAGATTCGCATATATCTAAACACTAAAACATTTCTAGATACATGCGAATCTCGACAAACCCAATTCACTTATTTCTGGATGGAGGGAGTATGTTTGTTCTAATAGTTGTATTATTCAGAGCATCTTCTAGATCATCAATCAATCTCCAAAAGTCACAACAATATATTCCATAATCAGCTATAGTGACAACCTCTACTAATTACATGCAACCAGAACTAGTGGAATCTCCTTTTTTAGATATAAAATCAAAGTCTAGCACCTAACAATGATATTAGACTTCAAGAACAAATTTCTGGGATCCATTTGCCCTCTGGTATTTATATATGGACCACATAAATAATCGCGATGCATATTTCTATATGCATTTTAGTACTACCTAGTGTCATAAAGTCAAGATGCATCAATATAATATTTTATTCCTTAATTTAAAAAACATGTCCTTATTCATGTCTAGAATTAGAGAAAACTATATTGAAACTTCTAGAAAATTCTACATTCGAATAATAGCAGCTTTTTACACACACAAAAACGACCAGGTTTGTTCCATGAACAACCCTGCATTCATACATCCAAAAATAGTGTGCATGAAAACAAATGCTACTAGCTGGTTCAGCTTGAAAAGTATGTTTATACAAGCAGTCAGCACCAGTTCCTGCACAATTATATAACAAGTTACTATACTACCTTCATACACCAGAAATTGCAAGAACAAACTAAGCACTAAGAAATTATAACAATGTATACTAGCAGAAGAATAAAACACTTTATAATGGGCATTTAACCCTCACGTCATTATCTAAACCAATAATCCTTGCCCAGCTACAATGGCAGCTAACAATGTCAACGAGTGAATTACACAAAGGTAAAGCTGAAATGAGTTGAGCATGATGAGTTGAGGAAACGACTACATCTCAAATCACCATATTCCATCTAAATAGAAAATCAAATAATTAAAAGAGTCCTGAACTCAAAGTTCCGATGGAGGTTGGATGATTGTCTTCATGCCTACAATTTAGTATGTGAGTACATAACGCTCGGGCCGGATCAGCAACACTATCAGTCTTGCGGAAATCATTGAGATGTTTCTGTACTTGATTGAAACAGATTTCACCTTTACACAATACCTTCTCTTTTTTGTTTGCTTTGTTGGGTACTATCCACCAGTTCCATAGAAGTACATCTATCAAGTTTTTGCTTGCCCCCACGGCTTCCGTAGCTCCTCCCTCCTCCTGAGTAAAGTGGTCACATCTGATTCAGAATTAATACTAATAGAGATTCCAGTTTGGTGGTCTATTAGCTGATTAACGTTAGTGTGTGCACTCCAATATTTCATGTGTACGTGTCAGGATCCGACATGGTGATCAAGATGCTAATTACGCTATGTTATTAAATCAGGAGAACTACCTCCATTTTCCCCAGAGGATGCAGCGTCGGCAGTGGCCCAGTGGGCGGCGCACCTTGTCCGGGGAATCAAGCAGTTAAATTGTAGGTTGTAGTACCCGCAAAAAAATGTAGGTTGTAGAAGAAATGGGAGGCTTGGGAATACGAACCTAGGATGCGTCAGCGTCGGGAGGCCTAGCGGCATCGGCGGCGCCGCGAAGCCTTAGGCCTTGCGATGGTTATTCGGTGTCAGAGGAGGAAGCAGCTACAGGCAAAGCAGCGTCCATAGGCGGCGGCGTCCTCGCATTGGGGGGACAGGAGGCGGGGCGTTGAGATGCAGGGCGGTGTTGGAAGGCGTCGTCGTGCCGGGGGAGGGCGTCCTCGCATCGGGGGAAGGGGCCGTCGCGAGCAACAACATTGGCGAGGGGTTGGCGGTGTTGGATGGGTGGCGGCTGCTGGGGACGGGGTGTGGTGATTGGGGAAGGTGTCTCGTGTACAAAACTTCTAGGTCTGATACCCGTACATGAAAACAGAACTGCTACGCGGACAACGCTTCTAGGTCCGATCCCCGTACAACGCACAATCAAAACCTCTGCTACACTTTGTAGCTGCCACGGATAGTTGGATGTTAGGCGTTGTACAATAATAATCGGATTAGTATAGCAAGGTTCACATAAAAATACTTCCTCCGACCATATTAGTTGACTCTAATTTGGATGTATCTATCACAAAAACTTGTCTAGATACATCTAATTGGAGTCAACTAATATGGGTCGGACGAAGTATTAGCAACTCGGACAGTTTTTACCCATCACTATTTAGAGTGTTCTGGTGACAAACATTTATATGCGCCTGTCACTAAGTAAATTTTCATTGGTGTAGACTCAAAAATAATAATGCTAGTGACAACCATATTGTAAGCCTGTCACTAATGTTTTGTACTAGTGACAGACTTATCCCTGCCCGTCGCTAAAAATAGTTAGTAGTGACATGCACACTTATGTCTGTCATTAACCACCTGGAGGCTATAAGCTTTTCTGCAGTCGTGTACTAATCAAAGCATAGAGTGGTACTACAAGTCAAGGACTAAATGATAATAGAGGCTATGGACTTGTTCATAGTCATACATGGTGTGAGCATGTGCCAAGTCAACCCAAACAAAGCATCAAAGGAGAATACCACAATACTATGCTTTTGTATGCTAAAACAACGCATGATTCCTTCAAGGCACATTAAGCAATCCTAATTGTTTGGAACAAGTCATGCTACAACAATAATCACTAAGCATAAGGTCAAAACAAAACCTAGCATGACATGCTAAAGTCTAAGTCACAGTCAAAACAAGCTCCCTTTTGTACCACTATAAGCATGAAACTTTCTACTCTTTTCCAACACCAAACAACTTATTGAAACAACTCACAAAGATAATAATCAATAAAGATCAATGATATTGTCTCACAAATCCACAAAAAAGAACTAAAAAGTTTCTAAGCTGAAAGCACAAGAAAACTAAGGCTGAACGCAGTGCTAGCAAAAGTGAACACTCACAAAACAGTAAGAGTGAAAACTAGAGTGTTCTAGGCAATGGAAACAGAGTGTGTCTCTCTCCAAAAGAAGTGTAGTGTAACCAACCAACTTACTCAAGCAAACTAAGCAAACGAAAATCAAAAACAAAAACTAAGACGCTCCAAGAACAACACAACAATGCATGAAATAATAAAAATGAAGTGTCTAGAAAGACCAGAGCTTTTTATTGATGAAGAAGGGGATGCCTTGGGCATCCCCAAGCTTTGACGCTTGTACCTCTTGAATATTTCTTGGGGTGACACAGGGTGGCATCCCCAAGCTTGATCTTTTGTCCATTCTTCATCTTATTACATCATTCTTTCTCTACACCTGCAAATTTTCCTTCATACAAAACTTCACACAATCTTCATTAGCAACAATAGTGTATTCAAAAGATAATAGACCTTTGGGTTTAGTTTTAAAACAACAAAATTTTCACTAAAGACACAATCTACTGTAGCAACTCCTTCAAAAAGCTCAATTTACCAAAAATAACTCCAAAAGGAATCAATAAGAAGCAAATGCAAATAATGGCAGAAATCTGTCAAAACAGACCAGCAGGTAGAAACCGATTTTTTCGAAGACCTTTTGTTGCTCAAATAAAAAAGTGTTGAACTAACTAAAGTTATCTAACATACTGGGGGATTTATTCATAAATTTTCAGATTAATCTGACTTACATAGACTCCTCACAAATTTTTATGGTGGAGGACATAAATCTGTTTCAGGACAGCAACTCCCCAAATCTTACTTCCCTCTCATTAGAGGTTATTCTTGGCACAAAAAGCAAACAAAAGGGATAGGTAGAGGTCATTACTGAAGTAATAACTTCCAAGACTCAAGAAAACTCTTGGGTTATCTCCCAACAAGTACTTTTCTTTAACGCCTTTAAGTTAGGCTTGCTAGTTTGAGAATATGCTCACATAAGAAATATGAATTGAAGTAAAAGAGAGCATTAAGAACCAAATTCAAAACACATTTAAGTCTAGGCCACCTCCTATGCATAGGAATATTGTAAAGTAACAAGTCATGAAAGCACCAAGCATAGGAAATCAAAACAAGTGCAACTTCAAGACCTTCAACATAAAGAGGGGAAACTTAATATTATAGAGATGCATAAAACCATGTTTTCCTCTCTCATAATAACTTTCAGTAGCATCATGAATGAAATTAACAATATAACTATCACATAAAACATTTTTATCATGAGCCACATGCATAAAATGATTATTACTCTCCACATAAGCATAGTCATGCTTATTAATCATAGTGGGAGCAAATTCAACAAAATAGCTATCATTAATATTCTCATCACCATAATCATCAAATATAGGAGGCATATTGTAATCACAATTAATTTCCTCCTCAATAGTAGGTGGACTGAAAATATCATACTCATCATTGTAATCATCATATATTGGAGGTAAAGTATCATCAAAGTAAACTTTCTCCTCCATGCTTGGGGGACTAAAAATATCATGCTCATCAAAACTAACTTCCACAAGCTTAGACTTTTCCATAGCATTAACAATAATGGTGCCCAAAGAGTTCATACTAATAACATTGCTATTAGCATGCAAATAAAGCTCCATAGGTTTTTTATTTTCTCTTCAAACACTTCATGTCCTAAATCAATATAAACACTATAAAGCTCTCTAATTTTTTTGTTGTTTTCCATTAAGCCTAACTAGTGAAAACAAGAAACAAAAAAGACAAAATTGCAGAATCTAAAGGAAATAACTTCGAGAACTCACAACGGAGGATGTGAGTACCTTTTACCTTACCTCCCCGGCAACGATGCCAAAAAATAGCTTTCTGGCTTGCTGTTGTCGTGGGGTAACGTGTGTGAGTGCCTTTACCTTTCCTCCCCGGCAACGGCGCGAGAAAATACTTTGATGGAGCTTGACATGGAGGAAAGGTAAAAAGCCAGATCCTCCCCGGCAACGGCGCCAGAAAATAGCTTGATGTCTATGCACTTCTATTCTTGTAGACAGTTGTTGGGCCTCCAAGTGCAGAGGTTTGTAGAACAGCAGCAAGTTTCCCTTAAGTGGATTACCCAAGGTTTATCGAACTCAGGGAGGAAGTGGTCAAAGGTATTCCCTCTCAAGCAATCCTGCAATCAAGATACAAGAAGTCTCTTGTGTCCCCAACACACCCAATACACTTGTCAGGTGTATAGGTGCACTAGTTCGGCGAAGAGATAGTGAAATACAAGTAGTAACGGTGCCAGAAAATAGCTTGACGGTGAGGTAAAGACTATAGCAAGTAAACATGTAACAGATCTAGATGCAAATGGTGTTTCAATGTTTAGAAACAAGGCCTAGGGATCATACTTTCACTAGTGAACACTATCTCATATAAATATCCTCTCTTCATGATACTACTCTTAACTACTCTCCGATTGGACACTCTAATCATCGGTAGGGCTATAACAACACTTACTCAAAGTTCGCCTTCACCAATCTAGATAACCCCACACTGTCACCTTGAGCGCTATATGGTTCCAACAAACACCACAATTTCATAGAGACATCCAACTCCAAATATAACTCATAACAAATATTCAATCTAGCCAAAGTGCCACACACAGTATGCACGCTGTCACTTTCACACACGTGGGGGAAAAGCATAGATCTATTAAAACATAAAGAGTATTTATGTAGACTCAAACCTAAGTGCCACCATGGCGTGCACGTTGTCACTTTCACACACATGGGGAGAGGAGAGATCTATTAAAGCACTTGAGTAGCAAGGTAGATCTACTTGATTACAAAGCTCATGATCACAATATGACCATGCATAGAGAGAGATGAACACATAGCTACCGGTAGAGCCCTTAGCCTCGAGGAAGAACTACTCCCTCCTCATCATGGGAATCAACAACGGTGATGTAGATGGCGATGGAGATCGATGGAGATGGCCCCGGGGGCACTTCCCTGTCCCGGCAGGGTGCCGGAACAGTGACTTTATGTCCCCTGAATCCCCCTTTCGGTGGCGGCGGCGCTATAGAGGTTTTTATAGAAGTATGATGGATTGTTTTAGGGTTTTCTCCCCATGTGCTTCTTATAGGCGAAGAGGCGAGGCTGGGAGGCGGCCGGAGGGCCCACACCCCACCCAGGCGTGGGGTAGGGCCCACCCACGCCTAGGGGGGTGTGGTGGCCCTGGCTCGCCTCTCCGTATCCCCTTTGGACTTCGTGTCGCCCACGGTAAAATATTGACTTTGGCTTTTGTCCCGTCCAATTCCGAGAATATTGATTTTCTGCCTTTCTGGAACCAAAAACATAAGAAAACATGCAACTGACACTATGGCATCTTGTTAATAGGTTAGTCCAGAAAAAATATAAAAACACCTCGAAGTGTAGACAAAGCAAGGCAAAGTAGATACTAAACAAGCATGGAGCATCAAAAATTATAGATACGTTTCCCACGTATCAGAACTTCATCTTTCATGCACATGTTTAGAGTTCTTTGATCCCAGCTTTCAATGCTTGCAAATGGTTTGATCTTGGTTTTGATGGTGCATGTCACCTCGAAAATTATTCTTTTATCACTTACCTACTCGAGGACGAGCACGAGTTAAGCTTGGGGTTGCTTGATACGTCGGAAACGTATCTATAGTTTTTTATGCTCCATGCTTGTTTACTATCTACTTTTCTTTGCTTTGTCCACACTTTGAGGTGTTTTTATATGTTTTCTGGTACTAACCTATTAACTAGTTGCCACAATGCCAATTGCCCGTTTTCTTCTGTTTTTAGATCTAGAAAGGCAGAAAATCAATATTCTCATAATTAGACGGGACAAAAGCCAAAGTCAATATTTTCTGGCAACATTTGCAACATCTGAGACGGAGGAGGCTCACCAGGGGCCACACCTGGCGCAGTGGCCCACCCGCGCTGAAGTGCAGCGCCTGGCGCCCCTGCCTCGCCTCTTCGCCTATAAATCCCCCCTGATGCAGAAACCCTAAACAACCGATCAATATTCCACGAAACCGTCTATAGCCGCCATCGTCCCTAGATCGAGGGGGGTCTGAAGCTCTTCTCGACACCCTGCCGGAGGGGAGATCATCCCAGAGGCCTTCTTCTTCATCATGACAGCCCCTGGTATGAAGTGTGAGTAGTTCCACCTTGGACTACGGGTCCATGTAGCAGCTAGATTGTTGTATCTCCTCCTTGTGCTTTCATGTATAGATCTTGTGAGCTCCGTTTATGATCACGATCTAATCTATTTGTAATCATGCGTGTTGTGTTTGCAGGGATCCGATGGATATTGAGATTACTATGTCAGATTGATTAATGGTTCTATCATGTCTGTGTTGTTTGTGATATTGCATGCTCTCCGTTGTTAGTAGCTATCTTGGCCAAGTAGTTGCTAGTGACTCCAAGAGGGGGTATTTATGCTCTATAGTGGGTTCATGCCTCTAGTTTCCAAGGGAAGTGACAGAAATCTCTTCGGTTGTAGATGTGTTGTTGCCACTAGGGAGAAAACAACGGTCTCTTGTTCATGGAACAAGTGGATTGTTTACTTTACACACTTTGCTTAAAGCAGTTGTCTGTTGCTTGCAACTTAATACTGGAGGGGGTTTGGATGATAACCTGAAGGTGGACTTCTAGTCATAGATGCAGTTGGATGACGGTCTATGTATATTGTTGTATTGCCCAATCGAATCTCATAGGATCTTTGTGTCTAGTATTGAATTGTTATGCCTTGCTCAGTCCTGTCAATTGCCCTGCTGTAATTTGTTTATCCAGCATGCCATGTTTGTTTATCTAAGGAGAACACCTCTAGTGAACTATGGATCCCGGTCCAATCTTTACCATTGATACATCTTCCACTGTTACTGTTTACTTGCTGCAAACCATCATCACCTTCCACACCATACAGTTAATCCTTTGTTACAGCAAACCTGTGAGCTTGACAACCTCACTGTTTGTTGGGGCAAAGTCTTGAGTTTGTGTTGTGTAGGTTTCCATGTTGCTTGCAACACCTTTGAGATGTTTCCTTCCTCCTACTGGTTCGATAACCTTGGTTTTTTACCGAGGGAAGACTTGCTGCTGTGTTGCTTCACACCTTGCTCTTGGGGTTTCCCGACGAAGTGCTCCACATCAACACAACACCCATCAGATTCCCACGGCACGCGCGCGTCGTGACGAGGCAAGGCGTGGCGAGGCGAGGCGGGTGGCGTAGGAGGAGGAGAACGCGTGTGGGACTCTCTCCTTCTCCTTCTCATCCTTTTACCAAGTGGTAGGAGAGCCTCCCTTATAAGCGGGTGCAAACATCCTTCAACTAGCAATGTGGGACAACATTTGTCCCACCTCTTGCCATGCATGAATAGGACACATGGGCCTCTAGGATTTCCAGGAATTATTGGAATCGAAAATGGTCTGGGCTATTTAGGCCAAAATTCCAACAATCCCCCACCAGATCCCAGAGACACATGTAATTCGCCTTTGGTTCCAAAACACTGTTTATATACCGGTACCGTAGTGGAGACTGTTAAGTTGAACTTCCACCTAGAATTCTATGCTACACTAGGTTGCGACTTGTACAGTGGACTATGTATTAAACTCCAAGTTTGCTGTAACCTAGCTTCACATAAAGCCTTGACCGATACTGGGCTACCGTGGGACTTCCCCGCGGGTGGAGCTTATGCGTCATACTCCATGGCCTTTCATGAGTTTATTAGAGAGCACCCAACTCTCATAGACCGTGATGTTTGACAGTCGAACTCATATAGGTGTGTTCTTTAAAAGATGTTCTGCAGAACAACATCTCTGCTTAAGATTAAGCCAGTTAGAACATATTAAGATAAAAAAATCAACCTGCCGTGCAGAATAGGAAAGTATTGCATCTTCACGGAGTGGTGTTCATTAAAGTAGGGATACTTTCCTCTCAATCTACCAACAGCTTGTCTCCCAGTTCTAATTCACGGGATCTCCGATCACATGGATTGGTTTGCCACTGTGGAAAACTCATGGTGTGGGTCTCATACCCATATCCTTTGATGCATTTTCTATCACATTGCATGATAGTACCTTTGTGAATGGATCTGCCAGGTTCTTAGATGTTTGGATATAATCCAATGCAATAACTCCGGAGTTTCTCATTTTCCTGACAGATTTTAGTCTCCTCTTCACATGTCTTCGGGACTTCATATTATCCTTAGAACTGTTCACCGTAATAATCACAGTTTGATTATCACAGTTCATTGGAACTGCGGGTATAGGTTTTTCAACCACAAGTAAGTCCATCAAGAGTTTACAAAGCCACTTTGCTTCAACAGTGGTTGTGTCTAGTGCTGTGAGTTCTGCTTCCATAGTTGACCTCATTAAGATGGTCTGCTTGCAAGACTTCCAAGAAACAGCACCACCACCAAGTGTAAACACATATCCACTCGTGGCATTTATCTCATCAGCATCAGATATCCAATTTGAATCACTATGACCCTCCAGTACCCTCGGATACCTGGTATAGTGAATGCCATAGCTTGCCGTGCCTTTTAGATGGCGCATGACTCATTCAAGAGCTTGCCAATGATCGTCTCCAGGTTTTGAAACAAATCAACTGAGATTGCTAACAACAAACGTGATGTCAGGCCTTGTAGCGCTAGCCAAGTACATAAGCGAGCCAATTATTTGAGAGTATGTCAATTGATCTCTAATAGTGCCTTGATTCTTTCGAAGTAGCACACTAGAATCATACGGTGTTGGAGAAGACTTGCAGACGCTATACCCAAAGCGACTCAAAATCTTGTCCACATAGTGAGACTGAAGCAGTGTGATCCCACTATCATCATCTCTCAACAGTTTGATGTTCAAGATAACATCAGCTACTCCTAGATCCTTCATCTCAAAAGACTGAGATAAGAAATCCTTGACCTCCTCAATTATAGTAAGGTTGGTCCCAAAGATCAGTATGTCATCAACATACAAACATAGAATAACTCCTTCGCCCCCACCATGGCGATAGTATATGCACTTGTCAACTTCGTTTACAACAAAGCCTCCAGCGGTTAAGGTTTTGTCAAACTTCTCGTGCCACTTCTTAGGTGCTTGTTTAAGACCATATAATGACTTCAGCAGCTTGCACACTTTTCCTTCTTGGCCATTTACTACAAAACCATCTGGTTGATCCATATAAATTTCCTCATCCAACTCTCCATTTAGGAAAGTAGTCGTAACGTCCATTTGATGAACGAGAAGACCATGTGAGGCAGCCAGAGAAAGTAGTAGTCGAATGGTGGTCAACCTTGCTATAGGTGAGTAAGTGTCAAATAAGTTTTCACCTTCATTTTGGGTATAACCCTTGGCCACAAGCCGTGCCTTGTACTTCTCAATAGTACCATCAGGCCTTAGTTTCTTCTTAAACACCCATTTACATCCTACAGGTTTGCACCCATAAGGACGATCAGTGATCTCCCATGTTTCTTTAGATAAAATGGAGTCCATCTCACTAAGGACGGCTTCCTTCCAGTAGTCAGCATCAAGAGATGCATAGGCTTCTGAAATAGAAGTGGGAGTATCATCCATGAGGTATACAACGAAATCATCACCAAAAGACTTTGCAGTCCTCTGTCTCTTGCTCCTTTTAGGAATTTTGTTATCCTCCTCAGGATTTTCTAGGTGTTCAACTGGAATGATTGGTTCAGAAATTGTATCTAATTCCTGACTTGATGAGTTAGGCATATCCTTCATGGGAAAGATATCCTCAAAGAAAGTTGCATCATTCGACTCCATGATTTTACCAACATGCATGTATGGTACTCCGGATTTTACTACCAAGCATCGATAGCCAATGCTACGATAAGCATATCCCGGAAATACATAGTCCACCGTTTTTGGTCCAAGCTTGCGCTTCTTGGGGACTGACACATGAACTTTTGCCAAACAGCCCCAAGTTCGTAGGTAAGAGATATTTAACCTTTTCTTCTCCCATTCTTAAAATGGAGTAATTTATTTGTTCTTTGTGGGTACTCGGTTTAGGACATGACACGCGGTCAGTAATGCCTCCCCCCACCATTCCTCGGAGAGACCCGATGCGTCTAACATGGTGTTAACCAAATCTATTAGAGTGCGGTTCTTTCTTTCGGCTACCCCGTTTGACTAGGGTGAGTAGGGAGGCGTCCTCTCATGGATTATACCATGTTTCACACAAAAGGAGTCAAACTCATTGGAAAAATACTCTCCACCACGATCAAACCTAAGCCTCTTAATCTTTCGATCAAGTTGGTTTTCTGCTTCAGCTTTATAGACTTTGAAGAAACTCAAAGCCTCATCTTTTGTTTTCAGAAGATACACATGACAGTATCTCGTAGAGTCATCTATCAACGTCATAATATTTCTTTCCACCTTTTGTCAACACACCATTCATCTTACAAAGATCAGAATATATGAGTTCTAGTGGTGCCAAATTTCTCACCTCTATAGTCGTATGTGACTTGCGAGGTTGTTTTGCTTGCACAGATGCTAGGCACTTAGATCCTTTAACAGTAGTGAAATTTGGGATTAAATTCATTTTAGATAACCACGTCATGCACAAAATTAACATGACAGAGACGTGAATGCCAGACATTTGATATAAGATCAGACGAAACATGATTCATAACTTTATTACAAACATCTGACAATGATAGGTGGAACAAACCTCCACACTCATATCCTATACCAATAAAAGTACTGATACGTCCAATTTGCATCACCATTCTATATCATAATTTGCCTTTATTCATTGATATGTGTCTTATTATGAGGTGTCACTTATGTATTTTCATCTGTTTTTGCATGTTGGATGATTCTTGGAGGATGAACTGCCGGAGTCAGGATTCTGATGAAAAAAGAGGTGTTTTGATGCAATTTCACAAAGATCAGAAAAATACCAGAAAAATATTGGAAAATCATATTTTCCCAGAAGACGAAGGAAGCCAAAAGGGGAGGCGTAGCTGGGCCATAGGGGGCCCACACCATCCTAGGCGCGAGCCCACCCTAGGTCGCGCCTAGGGCATGTGTGGCCCACTTGGCCGGCCTCCGACTCCGCCCTCTCGCCTATATCTTCCTCTCGGAACCCTAATATTGGTTGGGCAACCACAGAAAGATTTCCGTCGCCTCTGCGGGGCGGAAAACACCGAGAGAGAAAGAGCTCTCCAGCAAGCAGATTTCTGTCGGGGAAATTCCTTCCCGGAGAGGGGAGATCGTCGCCATCAACACCGTCATCAAGCTAGACTTCATCGGGATCATCATCATCATTCACACCATCATCTCCACCAGCACCATCATCACCACTCCATCCTGCTTTAACAATTGTGTTGGATCATGCATTAGTTCGTAGGGGAAACTTTCCCGGTGTTGATTACTATTGTAGTTGATGCTTGTGAGTGGAACCATTGGATTATTGTTTATATTCAGAGATTTATCCATCACCATATCATCTTTGATCTTGATCCATATGATGTCTTGTGAGTAGTTTGTTTAGTTCTTGAGGACATGGGAGAAGTCATGTTGTTAGTAGTAGATTTGTGTTGAGATATTATTCAATGGTTTAGTATTTAAGTTGTGGTGCTATTCTTCTAGTGGTGTCATGTGAACGTCGACTACATGATACTTCACCATTTATGGGCCTAGGGGAATGCATTGTGTATTTGCATACGAATTGTGGGGTTGCCGGAGTGACAGAAACCTGAACCCCAGTTAGGACACCATTGCATAAGGGAGCGTAGGATCTCAGAGTTTAAGGCTATGGTTAGGTTTATATCTTAATTGCTTTCCTGTAGTTGTGAATGCTTGCAGGGGTTTAATCACAAGTATGTATTATTCCAAGTAAGGTCGGTACATTAGCACAGGTTCGCCCACACAACACTTACAACACCAAAGAAGAGTACTTAGCTATATGAAGCGAAAACACTTGATAGAATTCCCATGTGTCCTCGAGAACGTTTGGTCCTTAAGTATTTCCACCGGCTTTTCCTTTGCTAAGAAAGGATTGGGCCACTTGCTGTGTTTATTCGTTGTCTTTATTACTTGCACTTTGTCTTGTTGCTTTATTAGAAAACCCCTAAAAATCCGTTTGCTAAGTATTTACAGAGATTTTCTGCTCTATACCACTAGTTAACACCTTCTGCTCCTTGTTGGGATCGACACTCCTATTTATTGAAAGTACTACAATACAACCCCTATACTTGTGGGTCATCAAGACTATTTTCTGGCGCCGTTGCCGGGGAGTGAAGCGCTATTGAAGAGTGGAACTGGTAAAGGAAACTTCTACTGTGAGTATTTCTTTTTGTTTCTGTTTGTTACTTTGTCTCCAATATGGATAACCCACTTGGTTTTCTGTTTGGGAAAACTACTACCACTGTTAGAGTAGTAGATGAACCACCGCCTGTTGAGATAGATCCTTTTAAGATACCTACAAGTATTGTTGATCGTGTTATGGATAATTATTATTTTGGGGATGGAACTGCCCATCCTGGTGATCATTTGCTTTTTATCCATTAATTATGCGGGTTGTTTAAGTGTGCAGGTATCACAACTGAATAGGTGAAGAATAAGTTACTCTCTATATCCTTAAAAGGGAGACATGAAGAATGGACAATCCATGGAATGGGAGGAAATGGCATCTCTCTTTTATTCTAAATTCTATCCTCCCAGTGAGATTTATAAGGATAGAAATCTGATATATAACTTTTGGCCTCGTGATGGAGAGAGTACAGCTCAAGATTGGGGGAGATTGAAGTTACTAATGCTTAAATGTCCTATTCATGAACTCCCTAATAATATCATTATCAATAACTTTAATGCCAGGCTTTCTCTTTATGATAAAGATTTACTAGATGCTTCTTGTGCTGGATCATTGACACGTATGAAGGAAGAAGCTAAATGGGATCTCCTAGACCGTATTCAAGAGAACACTGGGAGAACACTGGGATCTCCTAGACCGTATTCAAGAGTACAGCTCAAGCTTGGGAGAATGACAAAGGAAGAAAGTCAGGTATAAACTATGATTATGAATGCATAAAATCTTTTATGAGAACTGATGACTTTCATGATATTATTAATGAGTTTGGTCTTGACTCCCAAAGTATTGCCAATTGTTTTAAAGCTTTTGCCTCTTACATAGAAATTCCCAAAAATAAGTGGAATAAGTACCATGCACCTTATAAAGATGTTGCTAGTCATGTTCCTGTTAGAAACACTGAAGTTTGTACTACTAATCATATTGTGCGTGAACCTTATGTTGAGAAAATACCTTTCCTAGCAAAGGTAAAGGAGTACTCTATGATAATTAGTGTGAATAACTGTTGAACCTGATGAGCAAATTAATATTGAACCAGTGGTAGCTATTGTGAAAGACCCTGTCACTAGAAATATAGAGGATGAACATATTGTCTTTTGTGAATACACTTCTAATATTGTCTCTCATCCTAGCAAAGCTAGAAAAGCTAGTGTCCTTGTGCTTTCTGTTAAAATTGGTGATCATTGCTATTATGGTTTATGTGATATTGGTGCTAGTTTTAGTGCTATTCCTTATGAGATTTACAGGGAAATTATGCATGAGATTGGTCCTTGTGAGCTTGAGGACATTGATGTGGTTATTCACCTTGCTAATAAGGAAACCATTTGCCCTATTGGTATTGTAATAGATGTGGAGGTCCTTTGCGGTAAGATTAAGGGCCTGTTTGGTTGGGCTTAAATCTAGCTTTTGGAGATTGGCTTATAAGCCACAAAAGCACCAAAATAGGTGCTTTTCGCTTTGGCTTTTGGCTTTTAACTGAACGTAGTAGTATGATGGTATAAGCCAAAAGCCAAAATGAAAAGCACCTATTTACGTGCTTTTGTGGCTTATAAGCCAAAAGCAAAAAGTCATAAATAAGCACAACCAAACAACCCTTAAGTATCCTGCTGATTTTCTAGTGCTTAATTCAGCAGCTAGTAAAACTTGTCCTATCATTTTTGGTAGACCTTCTTGACTAAGTTTGATGGAGATTCTTATGTGTTTACCTTTTCCAAATTTGCTAAAACTCCTTGTGAAAATAGCTTGCCTAATGAAGATTTCAGGATGGAACAACTTGCTTCTATTGATCTAGTTTATGACCTTGGACCTCTTTTTGGTGATTGTAAGTATGCTTATTCTGATGATAAAGTTGTTTCCTGTGACAGTTATATTGTCAACTTTATTCAAAGTGCTACTGAAAGTTATTATGAGAGAGGGAAACATGGTTTTATGCATCTCAATAATGTTAAGTTTCCCCGTTTTATGTTGATAGCTTTGAAGTTGCATTTGTTTTGTCTTCCTATGCTAATGGATTTTTGTTTCAACAATTTGTTTTCTCATGATACCCCCATGCATAGGAAGTGGGTTAGACTCGAATGTGTTGGTTATTTTCTTCTTGATGCTCTCTTTCACTTCAGATATATATCTCCTATGTGAGCATCTTTGAGACTTTCAAGCCTAACTTAAAGACATTAAAGAAAAGTACTTGTTGGGAGATAATCCAAGAGTTTGGTTGAGTCTTGGAAGTTATTACCTCAGTAATAACCGCTCCTTATCCTTTTTTTGGTTTTTGTGTCAAGTTCAACTACTTTTGAGAAGTGGAGGAGTTGTGAAAAGTGGCTGTCTTGGGACAGATTTTTATGCTGCATTGTAAAAATTCGTGAAGGAGTTCAGTACTTCGGATGGATCTGTATTTTTATGTGCTTGTTATACAAGTTGTTACCCAACTTTCATTAGTTTTGCAATTTTTGATTTGAGCAACAGAAGGTTTTTGAAAAAAACAATCTTGACCTGCTGGTATGTTTTGACAGATTTCTGTTATCATTTGCATTTGCCTCTTACAGAAGCCTTTGTTGTGATGGATTTCAGTTGAAGTGTGAACCTAAAGGTTTATTGTTTTTGCTTACACTAATGTTGCCCTTGAGGTTTGTGCAATGCCTTGTGAGAAAGAATTTCCAGGAGAAGGATAAAAGGAGCCTACAGAGTTCGTCTTTGAATAGGTAAAAGTGGTGAAAACAGAAGGTTCGTGAAAATCCAATCTTTTTATATTTTTGATGCTTTTTTACATACGGAAGGTTACGAAATGAAACAGAGGAGGAAACGGAGGCTGGGGTGGCCACACCCACCCCAGGCGCGGGCCCCAGCTGGCCGCACCTGGAGGGGGTCTAAGCCTCCCGAGCTCCGTCTCCGCCTCGTTTTCGTATCAGTATCTTCCTTATGCATTGAAATTTCGTAATATATAACCCCCGGATCCCCCGAGGTTCATATATCGTGTTTTCATTTCGATCTGTTTCTGTTAGGAAGTCTTCTCAAGTTTAGAGCACCATGGTCTCCGCCAACGACAAAGGCAAGAAGCCCGAGGAAGATGATCCTCAAAGCCCCAAGGAGAAGGAGATTTTGGTAGGGGATGAAGAAGACATGGAGGAGGATGAGCATCCGGACACCCGCGCTACCGTCACAAGCATTAGAGTGGTGGCAAATCCTACTAAGCTTAGGAGGACAGCACGGATGTCTACAGGAGGGAAAACCCCGCGCCATATCCTCTCTCCACGGTCATCTCCTCCACGTACCAAGAATTCCTTCCATACTCTTATACATGAGCAACAATACCAACATGTGCCCAAAGGGGACTTGCCCTCGGTTTGGGACCTGCCTCGCTCTAACCATGCAGGGAAGGGACACACTAAGAAGGAAGAGTGGGGAAAGAATAGCAAGGACTGGGACTCTCGGTCCGATATGATCATGAACCGCGTTGAGAAAAAATCGGAGTTGATTCGTACTCTAACCTTCGAGATTGAGGATTTGAGGAAACTCGTTGAGGAGCTTATCAAGAGAACACCACCACCACCGAAGGGGTAATTCGTCATCAGTTTTGGCATCCCCTTGGCTTGTTCCAAGCTTGGGGGAGTGTCGTGGTATCACATCATTATCTTTTATCTTTTACCTTTTTAGTGGATTCATATCTTTGGTAGAGAAGTTATCTTATAGGTTGGTTTGCGTGTGGAAGTATCTCTCCTTTAGTTGATTATCTATGTATCCCTTGGAGTGAGTGCCTTTATGGAGTATTAATGAGAAGTTTCGTCTTTTACTTTCCGCACTTCTTATTTTAGTTTGCAATATCTATTATATGATTGATCTTGTTGATCAGTATTGGCATCACTTTGGGATCATCAAGTAGATCTAAATTGTTTTTGGCAAACCGAGCTCGGGTCGGTAGCAACATTTTTTGAGGTTCGAAAAGAAAAGAGAAAAAGCTTACAGGTATTTTGTATCATTTATTTTCTTTCTTGATTGGCTCATAAGCTTAGTATTCTTTATTTAAGATCTTTTGTGTCTTCAAGGAAGATTGCATGTTTGGCTTTATCACTTATAGGTTTGCTTGTTTCCTTCAACTCTTTTGCTTGCTATCCAGCCTTGCTATCCAAAAACCTGTTTTGAGAAGGCATACTTCTCATGTTTCCAACCCCTTTGAACCAAAACCTGTGCCATTTGTGTACACCATATCTACCTATGAGCACTATTGCTATTCCAAGCAAATTCTCAAGCTACATATATCTTTCGAATTAAAAACTATTTTGTTATGTGAAAACTAGTTAGTAAAGCTCTCACGAACTTGATGGCACACCTTATTTTCTTGCCCCGAATAAACTTGAACCATTGTGTCATCGAAGTTGTATATGCTTGCATCTATACGTTGGGATTAGTAGAACCGTGTAGTCAAGGAGAATGCTTTCAACACTTATGGATACTCATCCAGTTGATACCATGCTCTTTTGTTTGCGGATGTCGTCGTTGTGAAATAAAGAGGGAGCTTGTAAGTCCATGGAGTAATGTATGTGTGTTAGAGAAACGCCTGAGCCGCTAGTCTAATCCATGACTAAATATGGTGGAAACTTGCAGTATCACCATAATGAGCATTTTGTGAAGCATCCTCAATAAAAAGCTATGCACATAGTAAATAAAAAGATCGCTGAGATGCTCATTGTCTGCTTGTCTTGTCATTTTGGTTATGGGATAGCTCATGTACCATGTGCAAGGGGTACCCCGTTGGCGATTCTTTATGATACACATGTACTTACAATGACAAGAACTTACCAGTGACTAAAGTTGAGTAGCATGAGGAGCGGCCCTCGTACTCAAGGGACTTGAGATTGCCAACTTATATTTTGTCAAGCATATACTCCATCCTTGTTCACTTTAACCTTAAGCACCTCAAGATGCTTATGGTAGGGGCAATGAGGGCTCAAAGCTAGTAAGTACCATAATCTTTTGGAAGCTCTTTATGACTTGAAATCCCCGCTTCCCTCTATGAAGGGACCTTTCTCCTATTTTCTAAGTTGAGTCAGTAAGCCTACTTCCTCTCTACCTCCAGCAAGCATTTGAGTTGTTGTGTTTCAAGCATTCATAAGGTGATTTATTCAATCATGTTCTCTATCTTCCTTGTTTGCACAAGACTCTTATCTATTGAGTATTACTTTGAAAGCCTTCATTGTGAAAAGCTTTTTATATTTGAGCAAAGAGTACTCCTATTGTAAAACTTCTTCAGAAGCTTTTTGTGAAACTGTTTGCCCGCTGTTCTCTGACCAGGAACAAAGTTTGCTAATTCCAATTATGATTTATCTTTATGCATCTCTATTGTGACTCTTGTACTTGTTTCAAGCTAAGTTATATATTGATGAGTTGCCTTCTTCTATGAGTTGTGTAATGGTAAGTGTGATGCTTCTTGTCTGTATTCTTTTATCGACACTTCACTCCATAAACCTGTGGACATCTTTACTGAGCTCAGTTTTCGCTTGGAGACAAGCTAAGGTCTAAGCTTGGGGGGAGTTGATACGTCCAATTTGCATCACCATTCTATATCATAATTTGCCACTATTCATTGATATGTGTCTTATTATGAGGTGTTACTTATGTCTTTTCATCTGTTTTTGCATGTTGGATGATTCTTGGAGGATGCACTGCGGAAGTCAGAATTCTGATGGAAAAAGAGGTGTTTTGATGTAATTTTGCGAAGATCAGAAAAATACCAAAAAAATATTGGAAAATTATATTTTTCCAGAAGACGAAGGAAGCCAGAAGGGGAGGCGTAACTGGGCCATAGGGGGCCCACACCCCTAGGCCCGGGCCCACCCAGGGCTGCTCCTAGGGCAGGTGTGGCCCACCTGGCCGGCCTCCGACTCCGCCCTCTAGCCTATATCTTCCTCTCGGAACCCTAATACCGGGTGGGCGACCACAAAAAGATTTTCGCTGCCTTTGCGGGGCGGAAAACACCGAGAGAGAAAGAGCTCTCCGATAGACAGATTTCTGCCAGGGAAATTCCTTCCCGGAGAGGGGAGATCATCATCATCAACATCGTCATCAAGCTAGACTTCATCATTATCATCATCATCCACACCATCATCTCCACCAGCACCATCATCACCACTCCATCCCGCTATAATAATTGTGTTGGATCTTGCATTAGTTCATAGGGAAAGTTTCCCGGTGTTGATTACTATTGTAGTTGATACTTGTGAGTGGAACCATTGGATTATTGTTTATGTTCAAATTTTTATCCATCACCATATCATCTTTGATCTTGATCCATATGATGTCTTGTGAGTAGTTCGTTTAGTTCTTGAGGACATGGGAGAAGTCATGTTGTTAGTAGTGAATTTGTGTTGAGATATTATTTAATAGTTTAGTATTTAAGTTGTGGTGCTATTCTTCTAGTGGTGTCATGTGAAGGAGTTCTCGATGGCGAGGAAGAAGTCATCGTTGGGGAAGATGTCGCCAGCGTCGGTGAAGGAGTCCGTGATGAAGCAGTAGTCACGCCGATAGCGCTCCCCAAAAACCTTATCGCCCTTCTCCCGGACAGACTCAAGAGGCGGGTTCCGAGGCCTCACTGTCCGGCTCATGTGTCGCCACAAGACGGGATGGGGAAGAACTGGTGGTAGCTCACTGCTCTGGAACTTGGAGGCGGTGGTTCTGATAGTGTGTCTGAGGAGAGGAGCGACCCTCCGCTCTTATAGGCATGGGTAGACAGGCGAACATGCGGCGTCGGAAGAGGAAACGAACATGCAACGACCGAAGCCAAACAGCCTCCACTAAGTTCGAATTAAACCTCCACTGAGTTCGTATTTAAAACTGCGGAGGAAGAGGAGCGCGCGTGTGGGACTCTCTCCTTCTCCTTCTCCTTCTCATCTTTTACAAAGTGGTAAGAGAGCCTCCCTTATAAGCTGGTGCAAACCTCCTTCAACTAGCAATGTGGGACTAAACATTTATCCCACCTCTTGCCATGCATGAATGGTTCGCATGGGCCTCTAGTATTTCCAGAAATTATTGGAATGAAATATGGACTGGGCTATTTAGGCCAAACTTCCAACAATTTCTAGATTGACCATTTTCCTCGTCCTATTCTTCGGGATGTTACACAATGTATATTATGCAATATCAAACTAGCAACACAATCAACAATTATTGCCTTCAACAAAAAAGTAAGTCAATAACATGTAGTTTGACCGTGAACCAACCACTACACTAGGGAAGCAAAAAGGGCATTTAACCAGTGGCTTATAGAAGTTCATTGGTATGGTCCTTCCAGAAAACACCCCTTCCATTGAAAATGCATTTGCGTTTTTGATTGTGTGTCCTAATTTAGGGTGAAAAATAGCCGAGTTTCCTCTCAATATAGGCCAAATATGGTGTTCAACTGGACGAGGTTCCTAACCTCCGCTTGTCATCGAGGACTTCCTAGCTGGTTGGTGTAGGGATCATGAGGTTTTGGGTGGAGTGACATGAGTGAAGATCAAGGAGTCAGAAGTTCAATCATATTTGGTCAATTCTGTTTTTGGAAAGAGATGGTAACATAAGAGTGAGAATTTTAAAGCAGTTACTGGATCCATACTTACTTAGAGTTGGCACATTGCAAAATCAATTCTTTTGTCCAGTAGATTGGTGCTAGGCGTCAAATCGTTAAAAACACGAGAAAATCAACAACTTATTTCTACATCGAGATCCACTGTGAGTGGCAAATATGGGGCTTCCAATTTGTAGAGCATCAAACTTTCGCATTTCAACACACTAGCTGAATGGCTGTGTGTTGCCACAAATATATAAACATCACGATCGTCATCTTATTTCATGAACGTGTTCAGGTTTCATCTCTTATCATGGCAAATTAGAGAATAATATTAATTAATCATCCAAGATATTTGAATTTCAGGATAACGAGAATAGTTTAGACTATTAGCAATGAATAAATAGGTTAATAATCTATATCTATACCTAATAATAAAACACGAAGTGTTTCTTACGGTCCAACTTTTTTTAAACCGTTTTGATCGCTCATGCGAGCAGTCTGGCCGGTTCCCGTCATCGTTCCCATGCTTCGTTTGTCACCCACTTGTGGGCCTGGCGGAAAAGCGTGCAAACCAGAGATAATGTGCAAGACTGTGATTCTGCCATGGGCCGGGCTACACTTGCGTTCAGGCGCCAACGACAAACGGATCATAATTGCTTTTACCGTCAGGTTTAGTCCCACCCTTATAAGTTATACGGAGTATCACCGATTTATATATGATACTCCCTCCGTCCTAAAATAGATGTCTCAGATTTGCCAAATTTGGATAAATCTAGACACTATTTAGCATATAGATTCATTCAAAATTTGAAAAACTTGAGACATCTATTTTAGGACGGAGGGAGTAGAAAATTTCCTAGAGTATCAGCAAGCTGGCCTACTTGAGAATCAAATCAGCAACCAGCAATTGTGGGCTATAATTAAATGGGAATCTGTGGGCTAAATGATAGATACCAACAAGCTGGCCTACTTGAGAATCAGCACGCAACTGTGGGCTAATTAATTAGGAATCTGTGTGCTAAATTGATAGATATCAGCAAGCTGGGAATATGTGGGCTAAATGATAGACAAGAGACATTGTGGGCTAATTAAACGAATGCTAATGGCGTGGCGGGCACCTCTCACGTGCTGCTGCTGGTGCTCCACTCTCATGACCGGTGATGCTGGTACTAATCTCTCTCAACATATTTTTTTGGATTTGTCTCCGCTCTAAAAATTTGTTTGGCGGCGTTGTGGCAAAAGAAGTTATATGTGATTTCCAATGTTCACGCAGATAATCTTACGAAATATTAAAATGTGCAATTTTGTCATTGTGATTTTGTGCACACAACCTATTTTTTGATATGGCTACAAAATTTTACAATGATTATTTTTCATGTTTCTGACGTGTTAAATAAAGCTAAACTTAGTTGGACATGTGCAGTAAATCTTTGTAGAAGCTCTGATTGTATATATATATTATGTCCGAAGAAGGTAACGGTTAATTGAAATTGTTGGTCGGTATTGGGGTTTCCATTTTTCAACCACTAGCTCTAGCTTGTCGCTAATAAGATGGTGGGAATTATTTTAACCTTTTAAACTTTGTTTAGTCAGGCTCGCACATATAAATGCTAGCCAAGTGTGTTCTACACACAGAAAGTGCCACAGGCGATGTTGTCATTCCAAAGTTTTAAATCTCGCTAAAGAATGTTATTACCGCACACGCTACGCCATGTGGATGTCTGAATCAATTTTTTTATGGTGATTTATATGGCACCAGGCATGGAATAGGCCTTTTGTATATGAGAACAAAAATGACATGTCATTGTTAACTGTGGCAGCACCCAATAATAATATATGTAGCTTAATTATTGATGATAATTGTATCTTCGTCAAGAAAGTTTTTCCATGTTAAAGATAAGGATAAACTGTTATCCAATTGTAAAATTATTCATTCCTAAATAATATATGGACGGTACTATGCGTTCCTCGGGGATCGGTGGTTTTCATCCCCCGGATCCTCAACCAACCACGTGTCCACCCTTTTATGCCTAAAAACCCGCTTTTGCTATAAAAAAATTCGTTTTTGCTACAAATAGCCCCGTTTTTGCTACATGTAGCAGAAAACGGTTCGGTCCAGAAAAATAACAGACAAACTAGATCTCGCCCGAGAGTTCGCCGGAGACCTCGTCGGAGACCATGTAGCACAAAAATTGAACTAATGCAGCAAAATCGACTTCACCGAAAAATCGCCGGGAGATCTCGCCGGAGACCTCGTCGGATTCCTCGTAGCAAGAAGTTTGTGCTATTGTAGCAAAATCAGAAAACATATGTAACAACATAATTATGCTAATGTAGCAAAAGCCGACTTCGCCGGAGACATCGCCGGAGCAAAAACTTATAAGAAAAAAAATGCCATGTAGCAGCGCCGCTCGCCGCAGGTAGCAACAACAGAAGCCGTATGTAGCAGGGGCGATCGCCATGCGTAGCAGGGCCTCTCGCCGAAGGTAGCACCGCCGCTCACCGCAGGGTAGCAACAACTATTGCCATAGGTAGCAAGACCAGAAGTCTTATGTAGCATATTCGGTCATGGTGTGTAGCATCGCCGCTGTCCGCACATAGCAATGCTACCAACGTTGGGGAGGAGCGCAGATTCATGGGCGACACCATGGGAGGTGGCAAAGCAAGCGGCCTCTATGGTGCTAGGGCAGTAGCGGTCGACGGGAGGTGGAGGCCCATGGCGACGCGGTGGCCGGGAGCTGCTGGGGAGGGTGCGTGGGGGGGACCTGCCGTCTGCAGACGACCAGAGGGGCCCATGGCGGCGAGCCTTGCGGCAAGGGGATGGAGGCCCATAAGCGCGCCTGGTGGGAGCTGCGAGGGCAGCGGTGGAGCTGTACAGGCGATGGCGCATCTGCAGGAGGAAGAAGACATAGGAGAGGAACAGGAGGTGGGCCTCCCGCATCGCGCGTCGCTGCAACGACCCGGGAGATCGAACGAAACAATCCCGGAAAAATAGTAGCATTTTCCATAATCTCTACTATATAATTTATGTAGAGGTGGTTTTCGTCTCTCCGGATTTTCGTCCGTCGTCCGTCGCTAGGTACAGGTACGTCCCGCATCTTTTGTATCCTGATCCGTCTCTTTTTGTTCGTCCTTCCACGATGGAGTCCGTTTTTCAGCCGTTTTAATTTTGTTTCCTAGCGAAGAGCTCAAGAGTTAAACAATACAAGAAGAGGACTCCGCTCCGGACTCTTGCTCTATATAGGAGCCGATCGCCCAACCTACATAGGGCAGCCGCGGGAGGCGCTGGGTCCACGGGCCCGACGGCACCGAGCAGCACGATCAGCGCACGAAGCGAGAACGCGTGGAGCACTATGGCATGTCAAAGAATTAGAGGCACTTTTTTTGAGGCATTATTTATAACTGCCTCTAATTTTAATATTTTGTGGCACTTTAAAAAATAATGTCTCAAATTGTGAACATTTGGAGGCAGTTTTTAGAATGCCACTAATAGTTAAGTCTTTTGAGGCACTATTAATAGTACCTCTAACGTTTTGAAAAATAGAGGCATAGTCTAGTGCCCCTATGTTAAACTATTTGTGGCACTTTATTTATGCCTCAAAAGGACCGATCTTTTAGAGGCACTATTTGTCAAAATGTCACTAAAAGTATAACATTGAGGCACAAATGAAAGTGCCACAAATGATTTATCTTTAGAGACACTTAAAATATGCCTCTATTGGTTGACCAATTGTGGCACCATTAGTTATGCCTCAAATACATAGTTTTTTAGGCACAAATAAAAATGCCTCAAATGGATGAAACCATTAGAGGCATCTTGGATATGCCTCAAAAAAGGATCCTTATCCGAGTCATAGTTGAAGTGAATCCACTAAGTACCTCTGGTTTACAATTAGCTACAACAGATCAATTAGCTAATCTAGCTAGCTCGATCAATCGATGGATCAATTAGGCCAACTAGCTCTTCTTTGCTGCTATGTTCATGGTTTGCTTTGACCAAAAGCATCCGTGAGTGGCAAACCGTTCACGAGCGAAGAATAAAATCAAGGAACGGATTAACCACTTCCACTAATAATACCAGGTGCATGCACGGTACCACCGCATGTAGCCAACGGAGCACCTTCTCTTCTCCTCTCCATGGTTGGAGAGCATTGCCCGCGTCTCCCGCGCCATGAGGACGCGCATGAGCAGAAGAGCTCACCTACGTCAGCGTAAGCTGGCAGAACCGTGCTCAGTCCGTCATCAGCGTAAGCTGGCAGAACCGCGCTCAGTGAGAGGGGTTTTCGGCGCGATACACATCTGCACCCACCGGGTTGTGAGGCTCGCCTAGAGCCGATGTGGCGCCGTAAGCACATGTCGGCCGCGGTTTCTCACGGCCATGGGGCTAGCTGAGAGACGATGTGGTGTCGTTCGTGTCCCTCACCCACAAACGGATCAAATCAGACACATTTTGTGTCTTACTTGGGATGTGCATCGGAGCTGCTCATATATGTCCATTCACAATTTTTTGGAAATATATAATTTTTCTGTTCTTTGTAGAAATAAAAAATTCGATGCTCCAATTCACGGATATTTTCTCGTCTTTTTACATAAACTACATATAATAATAATATTTTTCTTGATAACTTGTGTGTGATCACAAAATGTTCGTATATACATACGAAATTTTCGTCTATAATTTTTTGTAATTTCAAATTTTGTCTGTTATGATCGGTGACCCTAATTGTCAGATATGTATTTAACTATCATTATTTTTTTGTAACCACTATAATACCAAAGTTGCTGGTTTTATAACAAAAAACTAGATTTGCTGGTCTATGCAACTCCTCAAAAGTTACTGGTTCTTGCAATTTTCTCTATCTCAACTCACCGATCCGTTGGCTTTTGTTTTCGTTTTCTTCTCTGCTAACCTGCTGAGCTGGAAACCCCGGCCGGTGATTCCTTTTGCACATCGTCATTAGATTAGCCATACCCCTGCTGCTCTACGGGGACATCTTATCTTGATTAATACAATACTCATCACGCGGTTTTGCCACGGCTCTACAGCATCTTCACTCGTCTACCCAGTAGGTTGATTCGGACGCCGAAAACTGGCTCAGTCGCGTATCCAAGGACTTATTTTCTGCCGAATTTGAATCATTTTTGGTCCGAACTATCCAGGCCGAACCCAGGTTTCAGCGAAATCGGCGAAAAAAATCAAAGCGGCGCGTGGACCCGCCGAGTCAGTGACGGAAGCCGAGTCGTCGTCCTCCTCGGAACCACGCGGCGACTGCCGGGCAATAACTGCCCATCACGTCGGCCACGCGTCGCCGATTTACGGCACGCGACGGACCGGCGGTCACTAACTTTCCGCCGTTTTCACTTTTCCCGCCCTCGCCGCTGCACCCCTCTCGCCCTCGCCGCTCACCTCGGCCTTTATAAGCCGTACTCCTCGCCGGAGATCTTCGCACTCTCTCACAGCTCCCCCCACCCATGAGCCCAACTCCGGCGAACCTTCTCTTACCTTTCTCCCTTCTCTCACCATGGGCGAACGCTACCCCGGCGACGGCGCTGCGGCAACGGTTTTCGCCGGCGCCCTCCGGACCTAGGAGGCGCATGCCGTCTGAGGTCGGGTATGCTGCCGGACACGCGGATGCCTCCGGGTGGAAGCGTCGCCGACGCATCCAATCCGCCGCGCGCCACGCCGACGAAAGGTTGTCAGACGATGTACAACAAGACATCGGCGCATGGACAACTCGCCAAGCCGAGAGCCAAAACCTCCTCTACTGGGAGCACTTCTTCGCGGAGCGGCGCGACAGAGTCGCTTCGCCATTACGGGTCAGCCGAACGAAGTCGCCTTCGCAACAACCCGGCGGGTCGCCGGCGTTGGTGGAGCGTGCCAGGGCGGACGCTCGCCACAGTGTTGGAGCACATCAACCGCGGGAACACGCCCCGGCTCGGCTTCTCGCGCAACCCGACGTTGGCGCCAGGACGGGTCGGCGTGCTCCGGCGAACTGGGCGCCGAGGAGGATGGCGAGCATGAGCTCGTCCTCCTCCGCTGCTGGCCCCACTCTTCCCGCAGGCACCGCCGCACGCCGACGGCAGTTGTTGCCAGCCGGGACGCCTCGCGCCAGATCCGTGACGGAGTCCGTGTGGGACGAGGATGCGCGGTCTTACCAGCCCGAAAGGTGCCTAAGCCAAATAATTAAGCAATTAACTAGGATAAAAAGTAAATTTGAGAGGCTTTTCTGCAAATATAACACACAAAGAGGCTACTAGTGGGTCCACTCAGCGCCACTTCGTCAAATACATTGCTACGCCACGAGCGGTGTCCGCGAGTGAAGCTATGGCGTGTTTCAATGACCGTAAATTTATATTCCTATTTTACGATGACCATATTGATTTTGCTAAGACTAACCATGGATTTAATTCAAAAATAAAAAATAGAAGCGGCCTTGGTTAATTGGGACGTACGATAGCCGAATTCCTCAATTACTTATTGCATAATTAAAATTAAAAGTTTAAGGAAAAAATAGGAGTCGATTGGTTCATTGGGCCGGCCCAACTGGTCCAGCCGGACCGGGTCAACACCCGAGCCCGACCCCCTTCTCTCACTCGAGATTTCTCTCGTACTCGACCTGTCGACCTCACCAGACGCGATTTCCCCTTCTCCTCGCGCCGCCGCCAGCTGCTGCTCCGGCCAGTGTCGCCGCCAGCTTCCGCTCCGGGCGGCGCCGCTGCACCCCGTCCGCTCCGCTCCGTGCCGCCGTACGGGAGGGCTCCTCCGGCCGGAGACCGAGGGGGACGCGCTGCGCACGGGAGGCGGAGATGGCCGGCGCCGTGGTGAACTACCCGCTCGTCGCGGGGCTCATCGCGTTCGCGATAGCGCAGTCCACCAAGTTCTTCACCACCTGGTGAGCCGCCCCGCCCCGCTACCCTCCCCTCCCTGCTCCGCTTCGCATTTCTAGGCGGCGGTTTTGGCTCCGCGGTCCAGGCGCGAGCATTGCTGACCTGGTTGGGATTCTGGCGGTTGCGGTTGTGGGTTCCTAGCTTGTGCGTGTACTGGCACGAAGGTGGACTGGGATTTTTAGATTCGAGACCCGCGTGAAATCGGCGTTTACTACTAATTATAGGCTGCTTTTAATTCTCTAATTCGGCGGATCAGTCCCGTAGCTACGCGCCCAGGCTGCGGATCCTCGCCGAATTCAGCGAGATCTTCCTCCTACCTCCGCGTTTAGCTTCGTTATACTAGTATATGATCTGCAGCGACTGCTTGTTTAACCGGGTACTCACGAACTCGGCAGAATCCTCTGTGAACGAGAGGCAGCTGAGATGCCACGCGACGTGAATATTTAGCCAACTGTTGAAGAAAAAAATATGTCACAGATTTCAGTGCATGTTTTTCTCTCCAAGTAGTGGAGAGTCCCCGCTGGATCGCAGTACTGCTGGTTATGAGGTTTTAGCTATTAATCTGGCAACCTTTTGTTTTATTTTCGTGACGGAATCTAAGAAATTTTAGGGTCAATTCAGATAGTTTGATGACGCACTTCGATGCCTGTTATTTTTTTCACACTCATTCTGGTTCTACTGAAACAAATTTGCTGCATGTTCAATGTTAGATGCTAATTGGTTGTATCAGTGACTACACAGTTTTTGGCAATACAGGTCAAAATTATGCAAAAATTAATTAAAAATCAATATAAATACATGTATTTGACTACATAATTTCAAATTGACCACACGTTTGAAGTCAAGTCTCCGCCACTGGGTTGTATAGTATTACCTATTTCCTTGGTTTGGTTCTATTGCCACTCAGATGTATAATCAGAACTTTGTGATGATCCTGCCCATAAGAATCATTTACAAGCAACTAAACTTAGCTTTTGATCTTCCTGCTGATTTGAGTCAAAACGGTTGGTATGGGACTATAGGCATGAAGTAAGCCTATAGTCAACTGATTTTGCATCTTAAACGGTTGGTATGCAGCTTTGATTTTGCATGTAGTCAACTGATTTTGAATCTTCATGTTTTGAAGGCCTACACTGAATTTCCAGAGCTGTACTTGCTGAACCATATAGGTCTTTTAATTTTTGCGGGCTTGCCTTTAGGTGCATCCTAAAAATAGGCAACTCCACTTGGTTTTAGCTGTGCTAGCTGAACCATCCAGAGTTGTCATATTTTGACTGTCTACAAGTCATTCTATTTATCTCCTCTTTGCTAGCTCTACTTGGTTTTTATTGCATCTACATTATAGCAAAATGAAACACGTAGAATATTATTTTGGTTTGGCATGGTTCCAAAAACGGATATAGATCCACTAGACGGTTTGGCATGGTTTCAGAAAGTGAAGCTTATTCTCTTAAACTTACACTAAGCAACATCTATGAAATGAGATGAAATGATACTACCTGTAACAGTTGTAAAATTTCATTTGAACATCACATTTGTATAGATTGGACATGGGAAGATTTATAGAATGGAAGGTAAAGACTTGAAACTGCTCTGGTTCAGCGATTTGTTTAATTTTGGATGTTGGCAGGGATAATGACTTGAAACTGATATGGTTCAGCGATTTGTCAATGGTCTTTTTGGATGTTCAAAGAACATCAGCAGACATTACTACATGGACTATGCATTTCTCAATAGTTAAAGTACCATCCTTGTATGCTAACTGCAGATGAGAATCTGCTTCATGGACCTACTTTTTGTAACTTTTTGAGTTAATTTTTTGTCGAGCAACTTTCTTTATGTACATGCCAGATTATTTCCGTACTGGTTTACAGGAAGGAATTGCCAACAGAGCTATTTGATAATGCGGAAGATGTCGATTTTTTTGAAGCAGATGCATGTCCGGTCGATATGCTTATTCTTGATCACGACGACGCGGTTTGTGTTGAGAGGTATGGACGCCAAGCTGCGGGAGAAACAAATTTAATATGGCACGAGGAAGTTTGACTGCCGCACCAATGTATTCACACTTACCAATACACGGTGTATTCTTTTGCTAGAGTTGGGTGTCCTGGTCGGCGACCTCGTTGTCTCTAACCTGTTTCTAGGTATACCATATAATTCCCTTTCTCTTTTTTTTGTTGGGTAATTCATAATTTATACTTGGTTGGTGTGCGGCGTTCTTGATGTTGCCTTATTAGATTTTTTGTCTGGTGGTGCCCTTTGTAGGTCTATTTTCTGGTTGGCTATAGAGTGCTCTTATTATATTGTGTTAAAGTATGATCAGACAAGGAGATACTTTGGGTAAGCATATTGTCCTCTACAACTTATGCCACTGTCGTTATTTGAAGATTTTTCTATGATTTACTCCTTGGAAAATCTCTCACTAATTGCCTAGCGGGATTATTCACACTATTTATCTTGTATTGTGAGTACACACCTCCAAACTATGCCAAACTTTTCTGCTCCGCTCAACTATGTCTTGGGTGTTTCTTATTTTGTATTTTGAAATCCATCAGTGTTTTCTTCGGGGATACATGACAAGGCGGACTAGCATGTTCTCTCAATGCCAGAAACTAATTAGATACGGTGAGTTGTTCGTCATGCTTCAGCTAATCAGCTTACTGTGATACTTCTAATATTGTAGATCAATGAAATGAACCTTTGAGTTGCTCACCGAAGTATTCAATTGTACAGTTCGGGGAGCGACTAATAGGTGCAACAGATTGATCGGCAAGAAACAAATAAAAGGAGAGGCCAAAAGACTAGGTTGGTTGATATTTGCTAATTTTCTTTGATTCTTGTTATGAGAAAGAAAAACTGATTTTCTTGTTCCATCTACAGATTATATACTCCTCTGCGTGTGGCGTGGACTTAGGCGACATCAACCATTGTTTTCAAGGAGTTAGTGTCGCTGGCTCTTCTGGTGGTTAGCATTCCGTGGCTCCTTTCATCAAGAGGTATAGCTTGCCTTGGGTACTGCAGGTCATGGTTGAGGCCCTATGCCTGCCCATGCTCGATTTTGCCAGCGTTGTGCCACTGTCACGTTGGCGTGGTCGGTGCCTATGGCAGGTGGTAGCTGCGGTTCAGTGTTTCCCTTGATGCTTGATCTAGATCCGGTTTCCTTAATAATTCTTATATTTGTAGTATTAACTTTAATTCGTATATGATCTTGCCCTGTTTCTATAACATAACTTACGAATTTGCTTGCCTCCAGTTCTTGCTTCTTCATTTTTATGTTTAGATGTCTAGGTTGACCTTGGCGGCAGTTCTGCTTGTTTAGCAGAAACTTTTGTACTCACATTTAGTACTTGACAGTAAACTTCCACACACAAACTAGATTAGTTTGATATATGCTGCACGTTGTAATTGTGCCTTGCTAAATAGATCTTTACAAGTTGCTGCTTATATGCCATTTCTGATGTTTGAACACGAGAGAAAGGATACCACCAGTTTTGTTGCCTTTTGCATCCTCAATGGTCTATAATTTCTTACTAGGTTTGGTCGATATAATATTTTTTCTCTTTCGTATGCTCTAAGATAAATGCTTAATTATCTTGACACAAAGAGCCCACTGATTGTATATTTGTTGGCACATAGGCAATGTATGATAAGAGTTTTATAATTTGAAGCATTCCCATTTTGTTCTCTGGTTATCACAAAATATTCTCTCATTGCTCTGTTCACAAAATATTCCCATTTTGTTCTATAATTTGCAAGCTATGCCATTGGATTTTTGTGTAGACACATGATTGCTCGGGTGTCTTCTGTTTAGTCCGTGGATCTGTATTTTATTTAATGTCAAAACTTATTTGGTCTGCGGAAGAGAATATGTAAGCATGATCCTTCTAGATTATTCATGTAATATATGAACCGTACTGATAGTTTGTTTAATACACATGGTTAGTCAAGTCCATTTAATATATGTTGTGCATTGTCACGTACACTTACATCTTTTGAAATTATTATATATCATTGGTTGGTTGCTTGTTGTTTGCCGCGCTTCCTATAGCCATGGACTTATCACACGAATTACTTTTAAATCTAGCTGCATATGTCATCGGTTCTTCATATCTGCTTTCCCGTCGTGGGCAGGCAACTTGCCTCTTGATCCCAACCAGGGAGCAACTTTGGCGGCCGCAGCCAGCAAGGAGGAGCTCTGGCCACAGCTCCGGCGAGCAGCAGGGAGCGATCGCTCGTAAACATATGTAATATATATCACTGTAATACTTTTAGTTAAATTTGAACCTCTGAAATTGTTGTGGACGAATTGTAATGTAACTGTAATATATGTCACTGTAATGTGGTTTGTATTGATTTGATTTGAGTGCATTACTAATGTAATTCGATTGATGTGAGCCATTTTCAAAATGTACACAGTTGGTTGTATATTAAACCTCTATGGTTGAATTTTGGTTAGGATTTAGAGGCACTAGTCATATTGCCTTAAAAAGTTGTTTTTTAGAGGCACTAGTCATAGTGCCTCAAATGGTTTTAGAGGCACTAGTCATAGTGCCTCAAATGACTAAGATTTAGAGGCACTTGACATAGTGCCTCAAATGGTTGGGTTTTAGAGGCACTAGACATAGTGCCTCAGATGTTGGATTTTAGAGGCACTAGTCATAGTGCCTCAAATGGCTAGGATTTAGAGGCACTCTAATTTATGCCTCAAATGGTTGTGTTTTAAAGGCACTAGTCATAGTGCCTCAAATGACTAGGATTTAGAGGCACTCTAATTTGTGCCTTAAGTTGGATTTTGAGGCACTAGTCATAGTACCTCAAATGGCTAGGACTTAGAGGCATTAGTCATAGTGCCTCAAATGACTATGATTTAGAGGCACTTTTTAAAACTGCCTCAAATAACTTTTACCTACACGACCGTCCCCGGCGTTTTTTTAGTGCCTTAAAAACTTATTTGTGGCACTAATTTAACTATTGGAGGCACTTTAGAGTGCCTCTGAATGCTATACCTGGCATAGTGGAGGCGGCGGGAAATTGAGAGAGATTGGACAATGACGGAAGTTGGTGAGTGCCGCCACAGGGATGCTGCCGAGGACGCCGGAATCTATGGTGACCGTACCTGGGATTCCAAGAGAGAAAAAACAGATCGGGGCAGAGCTGTACATGAGGAAGGACGTTGTGGATGGGCACCTGCGTCCACGCGCGATTAACTGTTAAACTTGCTGGTCGCATCTTGGCGAGCAAAGCTGTTGTAGTCGTTGCTTCCATGATTCCCTCCACGACGAGCCAAGCAAGAAATAGAGAACGGGCAGGCAGCTAGACGGGCGGCCTGCCGGACAAAGCAACATGTGAGGCTTGATGGCAGCGGACATTATCCAGCAGGGATGGCGTTAATTGCGACCTGCACCACCAGGGACGTATACGCTGAGGTGCAACCCGCAGTAGCCATCTCTCATATGATTCCCCTCGTCGTCTCCTTCCAGACCCTCCCAGCCGCCATAGTAGGCCGCTGCCAAAGACCAGCCACCGGCCGCCCCTAACTCCTCCAAGGCCTGAGCACCGGACGATCCGTGTCTATACCGACGGATTCTAGACCCATTCAGATTCAGCCACACGCGCTCGACATCTTGGACGATTGGACGAATCGGTGAGGCGCGATCGACATCTTGGACGCGCGCCTGGTTGAGCAGAACAAGGGGGTGTTCATAGCTATGGTCGTCGAGACGGGTGGAGGGCCAACCGTGGATATGGGAGGACCTGCTTCAGGCGTGCGGCCGTGCACAACCTGCTGGACTCTCCTCGCTGCCCTAGTAATTGGCAACAATACCATAAAATTTCAGCTCCTAATTCTGTATTGCTCTTGATATTTTAGTCCACAAGTCAAGTATCGCTCTTTCAAAGAATAAGTTAAACAGTCTTTCTCTCAAAAAAAAGTTAAACAGTCTGATTTTTTCTATGAAATTATTAGCCTTGAATTTTTTTTTGCTATATCATGGTGTCTGGGCGATGACTAATGATTTATTTTCTGAATTTCAAACAGTTCTCTGTTCGTATGATTTAAACTTGCATTCACCTTATGTTGCACGAATTGTGAACACTCTTTGGAAACCACGTCCCTGCTGACGCCAAGTCCCAACTGACTAATTTTGTTGTGCGCCTTGGACACGCCGGTTCAGCAGCAGGACGGGATGGCAACGCCGTGGGCGACGCGAATGCGGGACCATAGCCAGGGAACACTCACTATGGCACGTCTAAGAATGGGAGGCACTTTTCTTAGAGCCATTTTTTTTAATTGCCTCTAATTATACTATCTGTGGCACTTTAAATAATAATGCCTTAAACTATAAGATTTTAGAGGCAGTTTTTAAAATGCCACTAATAATTTTGCCTTTTGAGGCATTATTAATAGTGCCTCTAATGTTTTAAAAAATAGAGGCACAGTCTAATGCCTCTATGTTGAACTATTAGTGGCACTTTGACATGTGTCTCAAAAAGACAGATCTTTTAGAGGCACTTTTTGTGAAAATGCCACTAAAAATATATCAATTGAGGCACAATCAAAAGTGCCACAATTGGTTATCATTTAGAGGCACTAAAATATGCCTCTAATAAGTGACCAATTGTGGCACTATTCGTTGTGCCTCCAATGGACAATTTTTTGAGGCACACGTGATAATGCCTCTAATAGTTGGCTATTTGGGGCATTTTAAATATCTTAAATGGATGATCATTTGAATCACTATTGATAAAATGCCACAAAAAATATAGCATTTGAGGCATAGATAAAATTGCCTAAAAAGTACGCGGCCACCTATGCTCAGGCGACGGCGGCCCGACCTTCTCCTCCGATCTTGCTAATCTAGCCGTCCACTTCCTCCTCCCCTCCAGTCTGATCTCTCGTCAGCATCCTTCATGCCACCCCTTCCCACGATGGATCACACAGACCAGAGGGCTCGCTCAGTTCCCCCGAGCTCCGTCGGCCCTGGCTCTCCGACACGGCCCCTCCGAGGTCCAGCAACGAAGCAGTACCAGCCGCCTGACCGGGATCAGGCGGCCTCGTCCTTTAGTACGCAGTTCGTCTAGGCGCGGTGGTCGTCCGTACTCGGCACTCCCTCTTCTGGAGGTCGGCAGTGCCGCTGACATGCTCTTGAGCAGCGGCGGATGATGGGGAATAAGAGATGAGAGCGTGGATCAGGTTTTGTACAGCAGTCGCAGCTCTGTGACGGTATGTTTCTTTCTATATGATGATACGGTATGCTTATTTCTATGAATTAGTTGCTAGCGTCTGGGATGGAATACACGTAGCTGATGTCATGTGTAGTGCTTTTCTAAATCATTGATGCATGGATCTAAAACTCTGATGAATTTTATGTACAATCTCATAATGATGGTTACTTATGATGATTTTTAACTTGTGCGGTTCAGCACTGCAAGAAGTTCAGAGTTCTCCCTGGTAGAACGTGTCTTGTATCTGCGCTTCTATTTTCTCAATTGCAATAATGTGAGTGTGTTTCTTGAACACGTATTACTCTGCAGTTATAATTTCTTTTTTAGAAGAACAATTAATAGTGTCCATTCTATCAGTACAATAGTTATGTTTTCCTAATTAATTTAATTGCAAGCTTATTGTAATCTGTTGTTGTCTTGCCACAGGATGTTTCAGTAAGTCATCTAATTGTGCACTAGAAATAAGTATAGTTATCTTATACTCCCTTTGTCTCAAAATAAGTGACTTAATTTTATCTAGATTCGCATGTATCTAGACATGTTTTAGTACATAGATGCATGTGAATCTAAACAAATTCAAGTCACTTTATCTTGGGATGGAGGGAGTATATGAACTAGATATTTCAGTCTCTGTAATTTTATTGAGATCACTCCTATATCCTGATAGCAATACTGCTGCTCTCCTGCATTATCTAAGCCAATTACATATTCTTATGCATAGATGCTCTTGATTTTGCTTCATCTTTGAAGTCAGATCTGAATTATAAACCCAACTCTATGTACCGAACCTTATAACTCAAAGCATTAAAAAAAATTGAGGTCTGGCGAACTTCAAAGCATTAAAAAAAATTGATGCAAAAAATCAAGATTGTGTCGACACAAAAATAATTTATATGATCTTAAGCACAGTCACTTAGTACAATGGTAATAGCGACATGTATAAATCAAACTAAAACAAACAAACGTACCAATAATAAAATTTAATGTCTTCTTGAAGTCCCCGGCAATGGCAAAGCTCTACTGGCTTCTAAAAATCTTTTTTAATATCACCAAGAACAAGACTTTTAAATATCTCTCGCTCGATGTAGCACGCCATTAAATTATGAGAAGCCTATATATACTAAATAGTGTCTAGATTTATTTAAATCTAGAAAAATTTGAGCCAATTAATATATATATATACACGTTTTTTTGCGAAAAATTGAGGTAGGGCAGCTGCCCTACCTTGCCCACTGAGGAGCTTCGCCCCTGATCACTCCTATATCCTGATAGCAATACTGCTGCTCTCCTGCATTATCTAAGCCAATTACATATTCTTATGCATAGATGCTCTTGATTTTGCTTCATCTTTGAAGTCATATCTGAATTATAAACCCAACTCTATGTACCGAACCTTATAACATATCCTTAAAATAATGCTTGTGCATTCGTTAATTTTGACTTGGAGTGGATTCTTCAAAGCCCTTGGATGATTTTGGAACTGTTAAGCTCTTTTCGTTAATTAATAAAGATCTTTTCACCCTCAAAAAAAAAGAAATGGCTGCAACTATAAGGTGATTAGTACAATACAGAAGAAACATGATTCACGGCTTGCACAACCACTCTTAACTGTCCTATGCAAAAAAAAAAAACCTCACTCCTAACTGTGAGCACTTCATCGTATGGACTACGTGTATATATTTTCAGAGACGTGGACTCAAAATTTTAGGGATAAAGTAGCTGGAAGACTTGACAACAAGGGGATCATTTTTCAAAAAAAAAATCTAGGCAGGATATTCTCTATTTGCATGATGAATTACTATCCTAGCCGATTTTAATTACTTTATTAATTTAAAATCGGGCTTCCCTCAATTTTCTTTATAAAATCGGGCTCTTCTGGATACTACCGTCTAAAATGAAGGCCAGGAAGACCTCACCTCCATAGAGCTCATAAACAAAGCCCACGAAGGTTAATTGTTTTCTGGCCCACAGTTATGCACTGCCAGTCTGCCACCGTCAATCACCGCCCTCCGACCTCCCGCCCAGAACCCTAATCTTCGGCCGCCACCGCCGGCATGGCGGCGCCTCGTGAGCTGGACCTCTCCGACGAGGTAGAGGGCGAGCAGGACGGCACCACCGACTTCGTCTTTCGTCTCGTCGGCGACCCCATCCTCGTCCTACCCATCGCCTCATCCCTGTCCTGCCCACCTCCTCATCCCCATCTTCGACCTCCACTCCCCTCCCGCGCGCCCGCTCGCCGTCTCCAATCGCCACGCCGCCGTCTTTCTAGCCCACCCCAAAGGTAAGTCGCCGCGAATCACCAACCAGCCAAGCGCCCGCCTCAGCACTGGACGGGTCCTCCCGGTGGACGAGTCTGCAGGGACTGGTTGGGTGTTGGAGGCTTTGGAGGTGCTCCTGCTGCAGTGTGGCGGCGGGACTTCACGAGCCCCCTCGGGCTCGCCCGGGCCGGCGGGCCTGGTTTGTCCTGCTGCTACACCCGATCGTCTACCGCCTCCCGGCGGTGGAGGTCGTTCCCTCCCGAGTGCCGCTATACCACTAACCCTCGCCAAGGTCCCTTGCTTCTCCGATTTATCGGTCTCGTGACGTGGACCACGGGGAGATGGCGGAGGTGATTGCAAAACCGTGGTGGCGCGCGCTGGTGGGTGGGATGTTAGGTGGAGCGATCCGAAGTGCCCGGAGGCGTGGTTTTTTGGAGGTCGGGAGAAATCCCTGCCGTCTCGGTACTGGCGCGGTGACGTCTACGGGTGTCACCTTCCTTCCTGAAGAGCGTCGGGGGACCTCTTCCCCACCCTTCGTTGTGGACCGGGGGAAACCCTAGGACGTGTTCCGGGGTTTAACCTTGAAACGATCCGAGCAACAGCGTCGTCATCGTCGCTTCCCTTCTTGTAGGTGTTGCTTGGTGCACGGTGCTTCGGAGCGATAGCAGCATGGTGGAAACTTGTCGGAGGGTGCAGCGGTGGAGGGTCATCTCCGTTTTCGTCGATCCACCGTTTTAGGCATTGTTTTCTCTTTCTTTTCTTTTTGTTTCTTTTGGGCCCGGATTGTGCTGCTTTGCCCCAACGGTGGTATCCTTCTTGTATCGGTGGTTTGCTATATTAATATAACGGGGTGAAAGCCTATTTCGAGGCATGCTATTTTCTTGTGGGCGTATGTTCTCCTTTGATCTAAGTCTAACATGACAATTTTGATAGTGGTGAGCCTAGGATTTTATCGACCGGTATGCTCAATAAAAAATTGACGATAATTTTAATAAAATAATATTTACTATAAATAAATAATTGTACAATTTTTATTGTAAAGAAACAATAAATAATATGCTTTCAAAGATTAACTTACATTATGATGTTACTCTATTAAGATTGATTGATAGGCTTGCCGATTGATTGTTGTATTGCTTAGAGCATCTCCACTCGGGTTACAAGACGTTGATTTTAGGACGATTTTTGGTCCGGATGCCAAAAAATGGCCTAGTCACGTTCCTAAGACCCCGGTTTCGTCCGGATTTGGACCAACTTTGGTTCGGACTTTTCAGGCCATTCTTGGTTGCTGGAAACGCCCTGAAAATGCCGGATGAAGCGAAAACAGGCGTTGGCCAACCTTGTCGATGAGACAATCTCATTTATCTACACTCACTCGTCTAGACTACGGTGAAGAGCTCCCTAGCTTCCTCTGTCGCCATGACATCACTGGCGAACTCCACCACGCCGAGTCGTATCCATGCCTCTAGATAGGCTTGCCGCAGTCGACGCCCCTTTCGTCATCGCTTTTGCCGCCCAAAATTCGTTATAGCTCGGCTTCGCTGCAGATCCATGGACTCCGACGACGAGAAGATGTTCATCGTGTTGCTGGAGGAGGAGAACGACGCTGTCGCCGAAGATGCAGAGCACATACAGATCCTCGCCTCCCTCGCCCGACTGAGTTCGAAGCGTGGAGGTTCGACGAAGGGTCGCCGGAAGTGCAATGCAAGGCAGAGGATGGAGGCTACTGCATGTTGTGCACCGACTACTTTGCCGATGAGCGGCTGCATGAAGAGGTCATTTTTCAGCGTCGTTTCAGGATGAGCCGAAAGCTCTTCCTCAAGATCGTGTGTGCCATCTGTGAATACAACCCCTATTTCGTGTGTAAAAATGACTGCACCAGTATGGTGGATTTTTCTCACTGCACAACAGTTGCAGGATGATCTGGTTAAGCACCTATGGATACACAGGGTCAACATGTAGATGCCAATCATAAATTGGCCGAACTAGGCCGAAATAGTTATACTATTATTGTATGCTAAACTATTTTTAATTTTACACGGAACTATATTTAAATTTATACCGAACTTGGCCGATTTGCTCTGTATTTATATTATGCCGAACTATGCCGAAAGCTGATCCAATTTAAGGCAAATTTGGACGGAAAAAGACGTCCTAGGAACTCGGCAGGGAAGGCGAATGAAAAATTTGCGTTCCTAAACCTTAAACGTGTTTCGTCCAATCATATTTAGATACGAATGGTGTGCTCTTAGGAAGAATTAAAATATGATCACCGCGTATAAGAATTATTGTTTTTACAGAAGAAAAATTACACGTATAGGCCGTTCAGAAGAAAAACTACACGTATAGGGCCAGCCCAGGCACACGGACACAACACACGCTCGCACGCACGGCTCGACCGATCAATCCCCTCTTGGCTCTCTCTCCCCTGACGCGTGATGTCACCGCCGCACCTGCTGCCCGGCGATCCGGCCACCGCCGGCCAAGTCTACCGCCGCCGCTAGCCTGCTCGGCTTCACCCCATTCTCCTCCACCTTTTCCCCGTATCTGCGGTGCTCCTTGGCGCCTCCACGCGGCCCCGCAGCAAACCCTAACTCTGCTCGCCTTCGGCTGCCGCCGCACCGTCAACAACCACTGCTCCGGCTGCTATCCGTCGACGACTACGACCTCCTCCTCACCGATCTCAAGCCCCAGCTCGAACCTAGGCGGGCTGCTGCTGCTACTGCCTCTAGGGTTTGGCCATGGCCTCCTGCACCATGGCGTGGTGGTAGGCTGCGGCTACTTCCCAATCTTCCTCTACTGCGTCTACGTCAACTACTGCCCGGCTACGCTTCAAAGGTATACTCCAGCCCTCCTCTGCTCTCTTCCTTATGTGTTCTAGGCTGGTTTAGTTCTAGCTAGGTTTAGTGGTATTAGGTATAGGGATACGACCATTTAGTTTCTGGTGGTTCTATTGGTCTCCTCGACATGGGCTTCGTGGTACTAGTGGTGAATTACTGCTGTCTAGGTTGGTTTTTTTGTAACGGTACATGGTTTGTATTAATTTGGTCATAGTGATGGCGAATTGAATTGGTTGCTTAGCCTTGCTGTTGTGTCCTAGTGATGATGATTAGTGGTGAATTACTACTGTCTAGGTTGGGTTTGTGGTCATGGTAGATGGTTTATATTAATTTGGTCACGGTGGTGGCGAATTGAATTGATTGCTTGGCCTTGCTGTTGTGTCCTGGTGATGATGATCTACTGCTAGCTATAACGATCTTCTAGCAATAGGACAATGCTAGCTACAGATGTGCTAAATAGGATCTAGTTGTTGTTATGGAGTAGATTAAATGTTTTAATGGGTACATATGAATGCATCAGGAAATGATTATGTGGTTCTGTTCTTGTTCTAATGGGTACATATGAATTCATATATTTTCTTACTGTTGGTTTCCTATGCTGAATCTAATGAAACATGTGTCATAATATTTGTTATTGTTACATGGTGCAATATTATTGTAGAGTTCATCTTTCATTACCGATTATTCTTGCCCTTTCTGAGGCTAACATCCAACTATGGTTTTTACATGAGAATTTTTCATGTCAGCTTTCTCTTCATTTGAATTCAATCTACCTACTAAAATATTTCCAATACAAAATTTCTTTATAATTCATTTTATATCTGTATGGTTGTTTCTCGGGCCGGTGAAGTTGGTTTTGCACTTCTCATGTCACGAGCACTTGCCATATCAATTAATAACATATTGATAGCTTTTACTTTCCTCAAATGATTCCATATTGTTTTAAATACTCAAATGATAGCACCTTGATATATTTTATGTTCCATTTATTTTGTGTCTTCTGCTACTTTCTTTGAGAACACTCAGTCATGCCATGCTCAGTCATTTCAGTCTAGTATTAGAAGATTTAGATGCAAGTCTTTAGTAGATACTAGGTAAGACCAAAATTAATAATATACTGCAGCTCCCATACTATTGTGCCATGTTCATGAAATAAGCAAAGCACACGGGTAAATTTCCCACTAAGGTGGTCGAATGAATCTTCAGAAAGTAGTTTTATGACGATTGCCATGATTATAGTCCTTATATTTTGTTAACCCAAGGTTATTGCAATAGTCATGTACCATGCTTGGCTCATTCATATGCTGAACCAGTTCGTTAAATCCCAATTTTCATTTTGTTTGGATGATAAATGCTATTACTAACTCCTTTGATCTTTTGGATGTTCTATGGGAGGACTTAAGGAGCAGGAAGCAACACATGTTTTAGAGAAGAAGATGATGGATATCTCGCAGCTCACATATGACCAAACTGTTGAGGTAAGTTTTCCACCGGGCAAACAAGAAGCTCTGAACTAGGTTGTGCTTATGTTACTGAAGCTGATTATTTTTAGCTCGAAGAGATCCTTATATTACTTTATTTTAATAGTCATGTAGAACTTGAGTCTGCTACTCTCTATTAATTGTGTATCCTATGTTCCCAGATTGCGATTTCTGCTTTGTAGAAAGATTTCAAGGCTACAGAGGAAGCTTGAGGTATTAATGTTCTTTCTAGATTTTGGACATCTCAACCCTGATTGTGCTTGTATAGCTTGTTGTGTTTCAGAGTCGCACTCCTTAAAGTTTCGCATCTGGCATCATGATTTATAATTGTTGATTCGTAGGGTGCATGCCTACTAAATGTATATAAATGTACATGCGTACTGACAATAGGCCCGAGCTAAAAATAATTAAGGTTAGCTTGCACGTCCTCTGATATGTGCTTACATTAATACCTTATGATACCTTCTAGGAGCGCACACGGGCTGGGGCCCAACGCGGAACATAGGAACAATACCTTCTAAAACTATTTTGCGCTGAGATCTTGCATAGTAGATTATAAGAACATAGCAACAAACCAACATGATGAAATATCGCTAGCTTTTCGCTGAGCTTGAAACTTCTTATTTATGTATTTGTGCATGAATAGTGTTTGGTTGTTGATAAATCATTCTTGGTTTCGGAAGAACGAGATGCCCAATATCTAAGAGTACAAAAAAGCAGATAAACAAGGTGTATATTTGCAAAGATATGCTCTCTTCTTACTTTATCATTGTCACCACGCCATGTTGAAGTTACACTAACAGTTACAGTGCCCTGTTTGTTATATCGGAGCATTTTTGCTTACTTAACAGTGTGCTCACTTACACCTCAGAGACACCTCAAAAAAGACAGTGTGCTCACTTACACCTCAGAGACACCTCAAAAAAGACAGTGTGCTCACTTACACAAGAAAACAAATGTGTTCATATTTTTTAGAAAACAATGCGTTCGTTGATGCTGCTTCATTGCACACTGTGGTTTTATAGATGCATGTACCAGACAAGGACATATGGTTCAGACATTGGATGGAAACAGTGGTCCTTTCACTATGAATCCAGTTTGACTATTTACAATTATATGCTTTGCTCCTGTTATGTCGGTGATAACAATGTTGTGGAATTTTGTTCTCAGTATTTTTCGGTATGTACTCTTTGGCAGACGCTGGAAAGGTTAGAATTAGGAACTTTATTTGACCTGCTTTTCCCTTCAATATGATGCTGCTATGTCTTTATCTTTTACAGTGTCATACAATTTAGCAAGAGAGATACTATGCAGAGCGCTACAGTCAGTGCTTAGATGAAGTTTTCTGCTTCTTTGTCAATATTTTAATTCCTATAAGTAGATAGAGAAACTGCATCTCCTCCACTTTTAACTCCGGTTTCTTTCTTTATTTTTGTCAATGTTGTGTAATAACCTAGAAGTTGTATTTTCCCTTCAAATAGTGTTAGATGATTTAGTAATTGAGACTGAAAATTACCGTTGAGTTGTGCATTTTGTTGTGTTGTCATCTGCCTAACTGCTCATTGTTAGACTTTTGCTTTTGTCTTGGACCGATTTAGGTATATATGTATTTGGTAGTCGTAGTTTTGATTGGTTGGTCTATTGTCTATGGTGTGTTCATATTATGACATGTACCAATGTACATTAAGGTCAAAAAAATAGTCTCCTGGCTAACTTATCCATACTTAGACTACCGTATTTTTCTATTTCATCTATATTTACTTTGCAAGTGTCTGTCTCTAGAATATTTACATGACCATCCATGCTTCATTTATAGCCTTTTTGAGAGACTTTTCTTCTGATCACAGGTCATAGGGGAGTAAGTTGTAGCGCTCCATGTTGTTCGTACATCAACGAGGATCTTCCTGAGATCAATAAGCTGCTTACAAGGTAAGTGCTACATATGTGCTTAGGGGCTTAAATTTGTCTCAATATATCTATGGTTCCTGTAACCAAGCCTCATTCTTCCTACTTTTCATCTAAAGGTTAAAGCCTCATTCTTCCTACTTTTCATCTAAAGGTTAAATCCTTCCAGTCTATAGTATTCCACTCCTGGAACAGTCTGCTGTTAAGTGCCTAGCTTGATCGCCGGACGAGGACTATATCTTAACTGATTGGCTTAAAAATCTGTGAACCCGAGGTGTGTTTCTATAGTTTTATGGTCTATCGATTTTTTTGACCATCTTCCAGAGTGCTTAACGTTGGTGTTTCTTTGCAGAAAACTAAGTTTTTATGTATTGTTATTATCACAAAGCTTAGCGCTGGACAACATTTTTGGGTCTCTTCCTATATAACTTGGCAGTTGGCAAGATTAGTACTATTTTGAGTACTAACACCCCACTTGATTTGGGAAACGTCTGGAGCACATGAGAATGATCTCTTGTTCCTAAACTCAGTACCAAGTTGTATCGATAAATGCACTCCTGTAGAACCTGTAGGAAGTTGTATCTATAACCCGTATGGTCAACCTCTCTTCAGTTCAGCTATTTCGTCGCTTTTGAAACACCATATGTTATCACCCCTCTGTTTTCTTGCTTAGAATATTTATAAATTTGGGTTTCATTCTACACTTCATTCAGCAAATTGAATTATATGCAGTCCAAGTTCTACGGGGTCATGCGCCAAGGCGCACCCCTAACGATGTATGCTTTTATATGGACTCTATTTACTATGTATTTCAGTCTCAGAATAATCTGAGTTTTCAGCTGACTAACTTAACTTGTTTTCCTGTTTTAGCGGCCACCCTGGACATTTTCTCTGAAATTAATCGCGCAATCCCTTGAAGCTTGATGTGACAACATGGTTTTGGTCTTAGGCTACTGCTGCTAATGATGTTGCACTTCCTAAGAGGCCAAGTTCCAGTAAGAAGAAACAGCCAACAGATGGGGGGTAGTAATAGCATAAGTTCAAGGATTGTACTACAATAGTTAGAAGATGAAGTTGTATTTATTTGAAACTCTGTCCACAGATTTAAACCAAGATCCATAAGTAATGCAAGTGAAATCTGAACATCTGCTATTGCTGTGAACCAAAGATACGCAAGTAATTCGAGTGAAATTTGAACCTTTGCTATTGCTCTAAACCAATTGTGTATTTTTATTTTTGCTGTGATTTGAATGCAATTACTGATGTATTTATTACCGTGATTTACACTTTTAGAGGCACTCACAAGTGTGCCTCAAATGGTAAAGCATTTAGAGGCACTAGCACTAGTGCCTCAAATGGTTAGCTTTTAGAGGCACTCTCAAGAGTGCCTCAAATGGTTAGCATTTAGAGGCACTTGCACTAGTGCCTCAAATGGTTAGCTTTTAGAGGCATTATCGATAGTGTCTCAAATGGTTTGTTTTAGAGGCACTCTTGGGCTTAGCTTTAGAGACACTATTTAGAGTGTCTCAAATCATTAGTTTTAGAGGCATTTTTTAAAATGCCTCAAATAATTAGAATTTTGAGGCATTTTTTAAAACTGCCTCTAATGACTTTTACCTATATGATCGTCCCCGGGGTTTTCTTTAGTGCCTCAAAAAATCAACTGTGGCAGTAATTTGACTATTAGAGGCACTTTAGAGTGCCTCTAAATGTTGGATATGCCATAGTGACTGTGCCAGCGGAGTCCATACTCTCGGTATCAGTGCTGCCGCACAAGGTGGCCAACCGTGGTTGGCCGCTAGCGAATCGCGGCATCCAAAAGAAGCTAGCTGTGGCAGGGACAATTCGGCTCGACGTGTTGCAGGAAAAGAGATGGTTTATATTAGTAGTTCTTTATCGAAAATGCCAACAAGTAGTGTTCCGTGCTTTCTTTTATTATATATATACTCCATCCGTTTCAAAATATAAGAAGTTTTAGTTTTGTGAGGCAAATGTATCTAGACTACTTTTAGTATGTAGATTCACTAAGGTTTGGAATGAATCTACACACTAAAAGAAGTCTAGATATATTTTCTTCACAAATCTAAAACGTCTTATATTTTAAAACGGAGGGAGTATATGCTATCCGTAAATTTTGTCGGCTGCAATTGTGTATACAAAATGACATGTTAGCAATAGTAATAGTAATTGATTGAGCTCTATTTTCTCAATGACAAAAAAGTTACTGAGCTCTAAAGTTATCAACCTATTAATTTGATGCATGGTGTTCAATCTGATACTCGATCCATATTACTTATCACAGAAATAGATGTATCTAAACATGTTTTAGTGCTAGATACATTAAAAAAAATATGAACCGGAGGGAGTACCATTTTCCATTCGCAAAAAACGTTGCTACAATTATCAACTTATGATTACAAATTATTTCATACAAATCAACCACTAGGAAGTAGCAATGCATGAGCACGTGGGCTAGATAGACAAATCAGTAATTCATGTACTATTAAATTGGAACCGATATGTCATGTATTGTAAGGAATGTTTTTCGTCTGCCGTAGCAACGCACGGACATTCAACTAGTATATAATAATTAATCCGTAGCAATGAACGGACGATTTAGTTATAAAAAAAACAAAATACGGCCCGCACCGGCCTGCTCTCTCTCATGCCGTCGTCGTATCCGGTTCCCCGAAACTTGGCCGTCAATTTTGCTCAAACCTCCTTCCGTTCCACGCCAATTCCGCCGTCCCACTGCCAAAAGAAAGACACCGACTCTAGAACGAAACAAGGTCACACACGACGCGATCCCAGCCGCCCGTATGAAGATCTGACGGCCCACGGTGGCCAAACCCCCGGGAAACGGGCGACGGAGGACCTCAGCAACTTCCGCAAATACACCCGCATCTTTGTTTCTCTCTCCTCCCCCCACCGAGGTTCCCACCCCACGCAACCCTAATAAACCCTGCCTCCCTGCCGCCGCCGCCTCCACTTCGCCCTCCGTCTCCAGTTGCTCGCCCACGCTTCCGACGCCCCCCGCCCCACCGTCTCCGGCGATCTACAGGTATCCATCTCCCCTCACCTGCCAGCCCCTCCCCATCGTCGCCCCGTAGCCCCCTATCCCATCCTATAGCGGTGCTCTCGTTTTCTCGTCGATTTTTCCGTGGATTTTTTCCGATCGAACCGTGCATTCGGTGTTCGATGCACGTTCTGTTGCTGCTGTGCCGTGAATCCGCGAGCTAATCCATGTTTTGCTGTTGTCTGTGGCGTGGATGCAGGAGTAGATCGCCGCCGGAGAGCTCCAGCCCCCGACCATGTCGACATTCGCGAAGCCCGAGAACGCTCTCAAGAGAGCGGAGGGTGAGTCACCGGGACCTCCTGCATTTGACCTCTCGATGCTTTACGAAAGTTGTTGCAGCGATGTCTACTGCGAGTAGGGTTTGTTAGGAACTTATTACGACGATAAGTCGTGTCCTGTTTGGTTCCATATGTTACATGGTGCTGTGCTAATCGTCAGTCCAGTGTCACCTGGTTATCGAATTTGTAACGTATTTGTTGGTGGTACATTCGCAACGTTGAACTGTTGGAGCCTCTGAGTTAATATCACATAGGATAGACTCAGTTATTACTTCTGAATGGTTCGATCTGTCATTTGGATTTTGTGGCTTATTTCATAGACTGGTTGTGCTCTTTGCCCTGGTGACCACATACCTGACCTGGAAAGTAGTCCTAAGCCAAAGTTATGCTGGTTCTTAAGTAACTACCTGTTATGTTTTTTCTTGCTTGTCACTTTTCCTCTAGGACCGCATAACTTCTCAACAACCAAAGATATGTCCACTTAAGCTTCATTTTATATCTATAAATCAATGAGGATGTTTCAGTGGAATTACACTGTGTTGTTTATTAACTTTTCCCGCTAAAATGTAGTCATATGTAGTTTCCTTCATGGCTTTCTCTTCATATGCAAAATCTTAGATAAATCCAGATTTTTCATATTTCAGTAAAAGATGCTCACACTGTTTATCACCTTTGATTTACTCCAGAGTTGATAAATGTTGGACAAAAGCAGGCAGCGCTGCAGGCGCTGCATGATCTCATCACATCAAAAAGATACAGGTCATGGCAGAAGCCTCTTGAGAAGATCATGATGAAGTATGTAGAGCTCTGCGTAGATCTGAGGAAAGGCAGGTTTGCCAAAGATGGCCTTATCCAGTACAGAATTGTCTGCCAGCAAGTCAATGTGTCCTCTTTGGAGGAGGTCATAAAGCACTTTATGCAACTCTCCAATGAGAAAGCCGAGGAGGCAAAGGCTCAGGCGCAAGCCCTGGAAGATGCTCTGGATGTTGAAGATTTGGAAGCGGACAAGCGTCCAGAGGACTTGATGCTCAGCTATGTTAGCGGGGAGAAAGGGAAGGACCGATCAGACAGAGAGTTTGTCACTCCATGGTTCAAGTTTCTGTGGGAGACATACAGGACGGTGCTCGAGATACTGAGGAATAATTCAAAGCTTGAAGCACTATATGCTGTAAGATTTTTAACTGCTTTGCCATTATCCTAGTGGTCATCTTGTTATACACTTCTGTTATATTTTATTCGGTTTTGGCGTTGATTTTACCTGTATAATGGAATTTAACATTTCTGGTTCACTACAATAAGATTTTGCACTGTTTTTGTTTGTAAAGTAACTACATATACTGCACTAAATGGTCCAACACTTTTTTGGTTCCGCCACTGCTAAACAGCCAATTGAATCTGATTCATTGTTGTCTTTCTCTCTAGTCATTCTGCCTGTTACTAGATTCAGAAACTTATCTCTGATAGTTTTTGCTGCTGTTGCTTAAAGCATCTTTCCAAATAACAGTGTTGTTGGTTTTACCAGTACTTATCCTATGCATTATGTAGCCTTATGCTACCTTCACTGATATATAGTATTACTTGATTGAATGAAAATAGTTTCTTTACTAAATTCTCTGTACTAGCTATTGTGTTTGGTACTTTGCATTTTCCCTATTTTTCAGAAGTAACTATTTGGATTCTTTTGCCCATAGCACTAAAATACTACTCCCTCCAGTCCATATTAATGGCCTCAACTTTGTCTAGATACAAATGCACCTAGTCTAAATACTTAACTAGATACATACGAATCTAGATAAAGTTGAGGCCATTAATATGAACCGGAGGGAGTAAATGATTTTCAGCAGCTAATCTGTCTGTTTTTTAAACCTTTCAATATGCAGATGACTGCACACAAGGCTTTTCAGTTCTGTAAGCAGTATAAAAGGTCCACAGAGTTCCGCAGATTGTGTGAGATTATTAGAAACCATCTTGCAAATTTGAACAAATATCGTGACCAGCGAGATCGTCCTGACCTGAATGCCCCTGAAAGCTGTAAGCTGTACCTTGATACTAGGGTTGAACAACTGAAAATTGCTACAGAACTTTCCCTATGGCAGGTTTGTTCCATAACTTGTCTTATCTTCTTAATGCTAAAGAAATAAAATTCACCAACCAAACTCTTCTTGCAGGAAGCTTTCCGATCTGTGGAGGATATCCATGGATTGATGAGCTTGGTTAAGAGAACTCCCAAACCATCTGTCCTGGTCGTATATTACGCCAAATTAACTGAAATATTCTGGATATCTGAGAGCCATTTGTATCACGCATATGCATGGTTGAAGCTCTTCAATTTGCAGAAGAGCTACAATAAGAACTTAAACCAGAAGGATCTGCAATTACTAGCATCTTCTGTTTTGCTTGCTGCACTTTCTGTGACACCATATGACAATAAATATGGTGCTTCTCATCTTGAGCTTGAAAATGAGAAAGAGCGTAGCTTGCGTATGGCCAACCTTGTCAATTTCTCCCTTGACTCCAAGCGCGAGAATAGAGAAATGGTTAGCTTCCAGTGATATTCATTGTAAATATATTTTTCTTAACATAATTATTTGTTTTCTGATAAATTTCCCCTTCCATTTTCAGGCTTCGAGGGCATCTCTTCTTGCTGAGTTGGTATGTTGTGGAACCTTTTGGCTGCTATTTTTATCATATGCTGCCAAACTTTCAATTCTCATGTTTGTTACTCCCTCCGTCCCGGTTTAACGGGCACATATAGCAAATCTCTGGGCCCTAGGATTTCTCTGATTGGGGCTAATTTGGCTCTCGCTAATCCTCTGATTGGCTCTTCCTCTGAAATTAAATGCTTATGTGCCTAGGAGGTGGTTTTTTTTTTGGGATTGCATTATTTCCAATATGTGTCCTTTAAACTGGGACGGAGGGAGTATGCCATCTATTGAGTCTTCTTTTAATTCTGCCTTTTCTTAGGACATGTCTTGTATTGGCCCTTTAAGTCTGCCTTTTCATTGGGCATCTATAACACAATCTGCTATCATAGTGGTCCCTTTTTCATGTTACCAAGTATTCATATTAGAATAATCTCCTCTGATGCATTTATGTGATTGTGTTTTATGCATTCAAGTCAGATTAATTCATAACCACACAGGTATTAATCCTCATCAAGCAGTGGTGCTAAGATACAAGCACCTACCTGTCCTGTGAGGCAAGAAAACGTCTTTCTTTTGCTAATCACACCTCCAGCACTCGTCCTATGGTTCTATCACTTTGGATAGCCCGCTAGCTCTGAAATAGCAATATATCTGGTTGCAATTCACTTGCATCTCTTATGTTGCAATTTTTTATGTAATATATCTGTTCTTATAATTTTTTGCTCTGTCATCACGACATCACGTACTTACATTATGATCTCTAGTTTAGAACATGTTGCTTATCCAACTATCTCTCTCTTTCTCTCTCTATGATATGGAAATAGGCAGCCAAAGGGGTGATTTCCTGTGCTTCCCAAGAAGTGAAAGATCTATACAACCTTATGGAGAATGAGTTCCTTCCTCTGGATCTCGCATCAAAAGTACAGCCGCTGCTTTCCAAGATTTCTACGATTGGAGGAAAGCTTTCAGCTGCCTCTTCAGTTCCAGAAATCCAGTTATCAAAGTACCAATCTTCATTGGAGAAGCTTACGGCACTGAGGGTGCTGCAGCAGGTCCTATTTCTATGATATATATGTATTCTTGCCTTTTTAATGATATATTGCATTATTATGTTTCAAACTTGTTGGTGAGCTCTCGTTTTAAACATTTTCAGACATCTCAGATTTTCCAGTCCATGAAAATTGATATGCTCTCTAGAATGATCCCATTCTTTGAGTTCAATGTTGTTGAGAAGATAGCTGTTGATGCTGTGAAGCACAATTTTGTTGCTATGAAAGTTAACCATTTGTCTGGAGCTGTTCATTTTGGCAACATGGTATGTCGCCACACTCTGCACACTGCTTCTGTCTTTAGGCCTCTCAATATCTTTATGGAAAGGTTTATTTGTTCGCTGCTCTTTGTTTGCTATAAGGATCAAATGTATTGCCTGCTCTGTGGTTTTTATGATTTCTGTATTACCTAGCTTATCATATTCCTTAGCGAAGGGGCTTTTGCCCCTTGGGCTTTTTGAGTGTTCTCTAGGAATAAACTGTTCATAGTGAAGGGTTGCATTTTTATCGATTGTGTTATAAATTTTAAATTACAAACATGTGCAGCATGACATGATTAGTCTCCGAGGAAGCAATGATGTGTCATTCTGTTCACATAAATAATGTAATGTTTGCTTAGTTGTTCCATCACTTGTTTTATCAACTGCATATGTGCCAAATTCACAGTTCTTTTGATTGAGGTGATTTTTCTGTGCATATTCATCACAAAATGCTTGGGATTTAACCTACTAGGCAAGAGTTTATTTTTCTGTGCATATATGCCAGATAACTCGGCAACATCTATTTTAGAATCTATTTGATGTTGGTTCTTATTTATATCTTTGCAGGACATAGAATCTGATGGGCTTAGTAGTCACCTTAGTGTGCTTGCTGATTCCCTGAACAAAGCAAGGTGTCTTATTCATCCACCTGTGCATAAGCCATCCAAACTTGGTGAGAACTTGATTAGTCTTACTGGAGTGGTTGAGAAAGAACATAAAAAGCTACTTGCAAGGAAGTCAATTATTGAAAAACGCAAAGAAGACCATGAGCGCCAAATATTGGAGAAGGTTCCCTAGTTGCTTACTCCAATTCATTGTTTTTCATGGAGTATTTTTTTATGGTTTATATTTTTATTATTTTTAGGAGAAAGAAGAGGAGACAAAGAGACTGAGTATTCAGAAGAAATCTGCTGAGGAAGAAAGGGAGAGACTTTCGAAGGAGCAGAGACTAAGGGAGAAGCAGAGGATACAACGAGAAATAGAACAAAAGGATCAGAAGGAAGCACAATTGTTGTTGTCGACCAGCGATAATCTAAAAACACATCATACGAAGAAAGGGAAGAAATATGTCATTGAGGGGGTAAGAAACAGCTGTGAATTTTCATTACTTGCAGCTCTGCTGTATGTGCTCTATTTTGTGTGTACCACCTTGGATATGTCTAGCGATAAAACCGGAATGCACTTTACATATTAGAATCTGGATAAGCGCAATATTCCTGTATGGTTAGCTCTGTACCGATATTTCCTGATTTGTTTTGGTGAACTGTTGGAAAATGTGATAGAATGCTGTAGAAGGTGGCAGGTTGTGTAGATAAAGAGCAGGATCATATTTAGTTAGATTATTTGTTTCTTGTGGATCTTTAGACCGACCTATTAGCACACTAGTGCTTAAATGGTTTGGTGAACTGAGGTTAATTGCTGTAACTATCAATTTGTTTTTTTAGGGACTGTTAACTATCAATTTGTATTCAGTAGAGTATACACACACATGTACTAGTTTGACTAAACCTGTTATGCTACTGAATAGTATCTAATCTCTAAATTTGTGTCTTCTATGTATGGTCATTTTAATACATTGCATGTTCAAATGGCAGGATATAACAAAACAAGGTGCCCTTGAGCGGTTAATGCTTCTAAAGAAGAAGGAGCGTGATGAGATGGAGAGAAAGCTGCAGACCCTTGGGAAAAAAATGGATCACTTGGAGAGGGCAAAACGGCAGGAGGAAGCACCACTGATAGAAGAAGCCTTCCAGAAACGCCTCGAGGAAGAGAAGATCCTTCATGAGCAAGAGCAGCTGGTTTGTGTTTACTGTCATTTTGTTACCTACAAGGTGCAAATGCTGATAGTTGTTAACATGCTTACATTCGTTATAAATTTCAACTTGGTAGAGAGAGATTGAGCTTAGCAAGCAACACCATGCGGGTGACTTGCAGGAGAAAAATAGGCTTTCTCGACTATTGGAGCATAAGGTATGTTTGCTACTTGCAACTGCATTTAACTTATTTAACAGTGCTGCTCATTGCGTGCATCTTGTGTCGGAGAACACCATGATCTATTTTATCATGGTTTTCTTTGTAATAAGCTTTTCCAAGCTTATAATATATAGTCCATTTATCCACTGAGGGAATCTTGAGGATAGTTTAGTGATTCAACTTTCTACCTGCACTTAAAATTTGTTTGGACAAATTAAGTGGCTGTGGCATGTTTGGACAAAAAGATTTCTGTTTGTATTGTTTGGATGATGTAATTGGTGGTCTACTTTTTGGTGGATTACCACAGCATCGATTCAAATTTGTCATGTATATTTAGCATATTTGTTTCTCATTTTTGGCTTCATGGGTCAACTTGAGTTTCTTTCAGCATGTAAATGTTTTCCTTCTCATAAGACTAGCCTTCACTTTGCTAATCTTTGTTCAAACATTGACCGTAGTGTTACCATCCTTTTTGCTGTTTCAGAACGCTTTCCAGGAAAGAATTGTGCATCGTCGTGAATCTGAGTTTAGTAGCCTAAGGAAAGAGAGGGATGAGAGGATCAATCAGTTGATATCTTCAAGAAAGCGTGAAAGGGAAACTGTACGGAAATTGATGTATTATCTGAACCTGGAGGAACAGCGGATCCAAAGGCAGCGCGAGGAAGATGAGGCTAGAAAACGTGAAGGCAAGTGTATTCTTGGACTAATTTTACTATTTGCTCTACTTGTGGAGTGCAGTATTAGAACTCTATTATTGTTTAGTGCAGTATTAGAACTCTATTATTGTTGTTGGTAACCTGAATACTCCCCCTTTGTTTCAAAATATAAGATGTTTTATGTTTGTGAAGATTCACTCAGAACCTGAGTGAACCTACATACTAAAAAAAGTCTAGATACATTTGCTTCACAAAGCTAAAACATCTTATATTTTGAAACGGAGGGATTACTTGAAATTGGCAACTCAATGATTGTTCTTGCGACTACATAGATTATCCAACCTGTAGTACTTCAGACTAGTTGTTTTAGCAGGACAAGATAGAATGCTCCATCTTGGTTTATTCCGAGTATACTCTAAAATGTTTGTGCTACTTTGAATTATCATTATTAACTTGGATTTTCCACTGCATTTGTTTTTGATTTCTCATATTTGGACAGTGGATAAATGACTATAAATCTCAAAAGAGTTGTTGCTTTGTTGCTATTCTATAATGTGTCAAATTGAAAAACATAGAGCTTACCAAATATTGTTGGTTTAATTTGCAGATGAAGAGAGGAGGAAGAAGGAGGAAGCAGAGAGGAAAGCCAAGCTTGACGCAATTGCAGCTAAGCAGGCGCAGAGGGAAAGGGAGATGGAAGAGAAGGCGCAGAGGGAAAGGGAGGCTCTCTTGAGAGGAGCAGAGCCTGTGCGAGCACCTGATACTGCTGCTCCTGCTGTTGCACCGCCAGCTCGTGAACCAGTAGTGGCAGCTCCAGCTGTAGCAGTGGCTGCGCCTTCTCCTGCTCCTAGCAAGTATGTCCCGAAGTTCAAACGTGGTGGTGACAGTAGCAGCAGCAGCCAGAGGCCAGCAGCTCCACCTGAACAAGACCGGTGGGGCTCTCGTGATGACCGTGCTCGCCTAGATGCTCGGCCCCTCCGCCAGGACGCTCCTCCTGCACGCCAAGAGGCTGCCCCTGCTCGCCCTTTTGCCCGCCAAGAGGCTGCTCCTGCCCGTCCTTTTGCCCGCCAAGAGGCTCCCCCTGCCCGCCAGCAGGATGGTGCTCCTGCTGCTCCATCAACTGACCGCTGGCGTCCTGGATCTAGGCCCTCTGCAACTTCATCCACTTCATCGTCTGCCCCTTGGAGGCGGAGCTAAGGCTGCCTGCACTCTCCGGCAGCTGATTGAGATTTTTGCTGTCCTTCAAGGCCGGGAGCTTCTCACACAATGTCTGCCTCTGCTACCTGGAAGCATGGCTACTTGAATCTGTTTGTTTGGTACCAAATGTTCCTAAATTTTCGAAGCAAATACTTCTGTTAGGTCCATATATATTTTGAAATCATGTTTGATCCTTTTGAGAGTCGCTGGACTCCATACATATGCATAACGTGTTGCTATCTGTTATGGTTGTACTTCAAAGTATGCTGTTAGTATTAACCAGTATATCTTAGTGTTGGCGAAGTTTTGTTTGTTTGCCTGCTTCAAGGAAAACAATTTATTGGGTTCCATGTGTGTCATTTTTGATCAATCACAGATTTTTTGCCCGGTCTGTCTTTTTCCCCTTCTGATAGTCCAGACAGCCAAATCTAACACATATTCTGCAATGTGTACCATATGCTGTCAAAACCCTGTTACAGTAAAGCAGCCTCCAGATAGATGTATTGTAGCCTATTCTTTCGTTTCCTCTCTGCCCTGTGTGATATTGCTCAAGACCTCAGTAGCTGATGCAATATTGCTCAAGACCTCATTAGCTGATGCTTGCAAGGTGTTGGTGCCAGTGTTGATGGTTCTGATTTGTAATATGCTGCATTTGTGATTCTATTGAAAACAAACATATTACCCAATATAGTGAAGAAAGAAACCATTTTTGAAATAACTGGGTCTGCCGAGAGTATAAGGTCTGAGGCCTACTTGGGTCGAGGCAAGCTATGGCGAATCCGAAGGGAGCTCTAATCTGAAACATTTTGAATTCGATGTAACTTGGTCAATGCCGATAAGCTCAATAATCCGAGGAAGCAGACCCTAAGCCGCAGTTTTCTTTTCCTTCCTTTCGGGAAGATGACGAAGCCGTTGAAAGGCATGAGGTATCATATCTCCATAGATCTCTTGTGGAGAAGCTCGACGTTCTAAAGATCTCGTACTTTTGAAGTTGTTGATGATCAACCTGAACTTGTTACATCTTTCCTAGTAACTGAAAATCGAAGAGCTCGACTGGAATGGCATTGACTCCCCTCGTCTGCCTGGCGGCACAAGGGAGGCCATGGTCGATCCAGAACCGAGTTCAATTACAGGACCTTCCTTAGCCGTCGAGGAGGCACAAGATGCTACACTACTGCCGTGACAAGCGCTCCTCACGTTCTAAAATATAAATCGTTTTAGCTTTGTAAAAGAAATGTATTTTAACATCCTTTAATTTATTTAAACATCTTTTAATGTGTAGATTCGATGTAAAAAAAAGACATCTAGATACTACATTTGTTTCATAAAACTAAAATCTCTTATATTTTAAAACAGATGGAGTAGGTTGGAAGGAATCGGATGTAAACCGATGAGAGTTGGATGAGCACCGAAAGAAAGACAAATGCTTTCTCCTCTCCTCCTTTTTCTCCCATACTTTCTAGCGGCTCACCACTTAACTCGTGTTTACACAGCCGCGATTACTAAACTGGCACGAATTTATTCTCTTTGCCCCAAAGGCATCACCACGTCCCATTCCCATTTTGTTCACGTTCTTTTTATTCTGAGTGGCCGGTCGCTACTGATTTTTTGTTTAGTCCATACAAATGCAATCAGATCCATACGTTCATGTTCCGCGATCGGATTTTGATCGTAGCCACTTTGTACTGTACGTGCTTGGTTTCAAAATATCGTGTCAGGTAACACGTGGAGCTGGAGGAGGGGTTCTTCTGCTTGGTGTCGATACGACCACCCGTGCTGCCCCTGGCGCCCCGCAGCCGCAGCGTTGATGTGGTGGTAGGTTTGACACAATAGTTGTAGAACTTGTGATTCTTATTTTGGTAATGATCATGCATGCTTTCCTTAGTTTTTATGATCAGTTTGTGAAGTTTTTATAATATGTTATGATTTCATTAATTCTTGTCACGCTATACCTAACTTTTTATATATGTTTCATCTTAGTGGCATGTGGTGTATAAAGGAAGATGTCCAGGTGTGCATGATTCATGGAGGATCTTTTAAGATCAAGTGAATGGTTTCTCGAACAACAACTACAGAGGATATCAAATTAGAGACGAGGCAAGTAGGAGTATGACAATTTCTTGGCCGATGAGGCCATGGCTGATCAAGCAACAGAAGTTCAAGCAATGGTTGTTCAAACTATGCCAACGGTCCAAGCTATACTTGTTGGCCAAGGGGCAATTCGGCACCGATAGATTAAGCTCAAGTTTATCATCGTCGTCCTCTTTTGTGGCGATCATGAATCTTGTCTTGTTCTGATTCCTCCCAATGATCGGATGCAATATGCCCTGACATGGTAAGCTCGTTATATTTGGACAATGGCAACCATATGCAGCCTCATGTCCGCAACCAAACACCTTTGCTTTGCATCAAACCGGTTATGTGCAGCCTACCATACAAATGGACGATAGTTTCTTCCCACTCCATGAAGCCACAAGAAAACTTGACATCCAAACAAAATAGAGAGCGTCGTCCGGATGCCGTTTTCACGGAGACATGCCCCTCGGGACATATCCCAAGCGAGCCACAAATTTCATGCGGGCAACCAAACATGCCTTGTTGACACACCAGGACCTGTACCAGGGATATAATACTACTCACTTCGATCCATATTAATTAACTTTGATTTGTCAAAATTTTGATAAATCTATATACTAAATACTGTCTAAATTTATTCAAATCTAGACAAATTTGAGTCAATTAATATGGGCCGGAGAGAGTAAGATTATTCAAAACATGGAAGCACATCTTGTACTCTCTACTGCCGGCGTCTATGGAATCGGATGGAAGCGATGAGTTGGATGAGCACCGAAAGAAAGACGGACGTGCTTTCTACCGGCTCACCACTTGACTCGTGTTACACGAATTTATTCTCTTTGCCCAAAAGGCTTCACCACATCCCATTCCCATTTTGTTCATGTCCTTGTTCTTCTTCTTCTCAGTGGGCCGGTAGCTACCGACTTTTTTTTAATTCCATACAAATGCATTCAGATCCATACATCCATGTTCCGCGATCGGATTTTGATCGTAGCCACTTTGTCACCTGGAGCTGAAGGAGGGCAGTTCTTCTTGGCGCGGATGCGGCCGGACGGCCGTGCTGCCCACCGGCGCCCCGCAGCCGCAGCGAGGGCTCCGGCAACCTCACCATTAAAGCCACCACCGCTTGCCGCGGCGGCGGCGCTCCGTTCCATCGTTTCCGTGTACTGGATTCGGAAGACTCCCGCATTCGGCAGAGAACGAATGGCCCACCTGTTTTGCTCATCTTCCAATAATCTCCATATGCTGGAAGCAAACGGATCGAATCAATGAGTTGGATGAGCACCAAAAAAAAGGAAAACGAACACATACTTTATCTCCTCTCCTCTTTTTTGTCCTCACATCTTTCTACCAGCTAAGCACCCATCCTTTACGCCACCATTTTCATCATCGCTGTTTGTTTTGCTCTTGTTATTATGTACTTAGGCACGATTGCGGCCTACCAAAATCGACTTTATCTTCTCTTTTTCCCGAAAGGCGTCTCCACATTTCTGTGCTATCTTTTTCTCATTCTCATCAATTCTTCTAAAGATCCTTTACTCCTTGCTATACATTTTCTTCCCCACAAAACCTGAATTTGCACTATGGCAATTCTAGGTCTGGTGCAAACCGCTAAGTTAATACATTCACACCCGAGTGATTCTATTTATAGCAAATCACTACTTTTAATTTAACACGCCCTATCTTCCGCCAACTCAAATCTATTGCTAATAGCTTTTTTCCCATGCCGTATTATGTTCTACGATTTTCCATGAGTAAATGGCACGGGAAGTCACACAACTTGTCTCATATGTGCACTTAAGTCACATAACTTGCAAACTAAACTAACAAGTCACACAACTTGTGAATCCGTGCATCCGTGATCACAAAACCGGTCAACTAAGTGGTTTTTGACCAAAACCGGTTATAGACAGACTAAAATTTTATAATAATCCCTCATACTTCTACATAACAAATTTTCGTCCTATATAAATAAGACTAGATGTTATCATGTTTTTCTGTAGACTTGGTCTATCTTAAAGATATTTAACTCAGGATAAAAATATTATAATCATAATTAAATAATAGAGAAAATATATACAAGTACAAATTCAGTAACGTACTCATTTTGTTTTAGGCTATGGAAAGAAAGAAAATCCCAGCTGTGTACATAGTATAAAACAAGCACGTATTGCCGTCAGAGATGTTTTTTTGTATTTCGCAAAATAAAATGTATTTTTGTCTGAATTTTTTTGAATACCATCGGAATGTATAAATGTTTGTGCATGATTTTTTTAGATTTGGACTCTTAAAAATATCTTTTTTATTTTTTTCAAAAAAGCTCCAGTAAGCTTGGAAGCCGCTGCCAGTTTTCCTAGCGAGCTATACACTTGCAAACATAAAGATATACCCTTAAGGTTTTCTTTTTAAAAATTTAGTATGTCTATAATCAGTTTTGGTCAAAAACCACCCGTTGACCGGTTTTGTGACCATGGGTGCACGGGTTCGCAAGTTGTGTGACTTATTAGTTTAGTTTGCAAGTTCCGTGACTTAATTACACATATGAGACAAGTCGTGTGACTTTCCGTGCCATTTACTCATTTTCCATTGGAGAGAACCGATTGGATTTCACAATATCATGACACCGAAACCTGGCATGAGCAGAATTATACGGAGTTTGCAAGAACACGCGCATCACGCGAGATCCTTTATGAGTATATTGCTGTGTTATGTCGATGCCACAAATATATTTCGTATACAATCTTGGTAAGCATGTCTTCTACAACTCCAATCCAAGTCATCTAAAAGAATCGAACATCCTGTTATGCACATATTCAACATATCCTATTTGTGTGTCTCTTTAGAATTTGGATGTACCTCTTTTATATACGACCATGAACGACACCCAATTATACTACAGAAGGCCTAGACTTATCCAGCTGCTGATGCTTGGCATAAGAGGATGTCCGTTGTTGCGCAATGGTGAGGTTAGGAAACCTCATAAGGTTGTCTTGTGGCAAGATAGAATAGAATGTAGGTACGTATTGTGGACATCTTGCGTGACTATGATCTTAGTGATGATGCGACCAGAGAGCCTCTCAGTTGGAGGATTGGTAGACATCACATGGTTAGACGCGTGCATGACAAAACATTCCACCGTCCAATCACCAATGGTTACATTCGACAAGTACTCCCCAAGGTCCAATGCAATCCGAATGTAGATTGATTCGGGCCTCCTTTGATTAGAAATTACGCAACGCCGAAATGGAGTGTGATTGCGATGAGATGAAAACGTAACAAGACACAACGCCGACGTCACACGGTCATTGTGAGCCGACCAGCAAACCCTAGGTTTGGCGACCCACACGACTCACTAGAACGGAATCTCCGATAGGTTCTCTGTGGCGGCGCATCGCGTTAACATTATGCTTCTTGTTTATCGAGAAACAACAAGCGTGCCCACACCGAGAGATGAGGCGACGAGAGGGATCTTGTGTCGCAGGATAGGTAGGTCGGACATCGGTGACATCCTAGGTGCAAGTTGGTAGGTTGAATAAATAATTTTTGGTATGTGGAAAACTAGGAAAACCTGGGAAGCCAATGCTTGGTCGATAGCTACCACGGGACATGGTTAGCTCGGCAGCATTGGTAGTTAAGTAGGTTGGATAATAAATAAAGAATGTTTGGTATGTGAAAAACTAGTTTGGCTTTTTTGGTACTACCAGCAATAACATGGCAGCAAAAATACAAGTCTTGTGGAGGTCAACAAGTATATGATTATTAAAAATAGCAATGTGGTGTAAGATAGACAAAAAGATTATCAGAAAAAACCAAGACACTGACAGTTTGGTATGTGAAAAACTAGCTTGGCCTTTTGCTACCAGCAATAATATGGCAGCGGAACATACTACAAGTCTTGTGGAGGTCAACAAGTATACGATGATTGAAAAAAGTCACATTGTGGTTTAAATAAACGGATTTGCTAGTTCTCAGACGCTTGAGAACTTCTTAAGTCTCAGTCGTCTCTTTTACCGTTTGATTTACCTCGTGATTCGTGTTACACATGAGTTGCAACTTGGGTGTAACTGAGAATTTGATGAGTTACAACCTAACAGAATCGGTAACTAAGATAATCTTATGAAATGTAGAGTTGCAACTAAGAATTAATACAAATATTAGGATGACATCAGCGACTTAGACATAACTAATTCTCAGGCGCCTTAAATAAAATAGGAAAAAAAAAAGGAAAACCAAGTGACAGTGACGCTGACAGTTCTCACCCACCGGTCGGCCTCTAGTAATTAAATGGAGGGATTGAGGCAAAAATGATTCAAAAAGTTGGTACACAGCCCCGGTCTCACCCGTCTCTTCCGCCCCTGCCGTTCCGTACCGTCGGGCAAAGTAAAGGAGCGGAGCCAAAAATATCGATCGGCTGGCCTGTCCCGTCTCGTCTCGTCTCTCTCCCCTTCCCTTTCCTTTGCTCCACTCCGCTTTCCTTTCCTTCGCTTCGAACTCTGCACCGCCTCTGCTGCTCTGCTGCACCTGCACTGCTGCCGCGCCCACCTCCACCTCCACCACCTCCACAACTCCCCAATCCAACCGATCTAGGGTTTCCCCCACCCATCCTCTTCTCGGGCTAACCCTGGGGCCGCCATTGACATGGTGGCCGAGTGACCCGAGGAGGTTCCTACCAGCAGCAGCAGCGCCGGCCTGAGCTGAGAGCTGCAGCAGCAACCCGAGCTTCCGGGCGAAGCGCACGGATGGCGTCCTCGTCCGGGCGTCGGCCGGGCCCCGGCGGCGGGGGCGGGGGCGGCGGGGAGCCCTCCTCCGCGTCGCCGGCCCCCGGCGGCGGCGGCAGGAGGATCCTGCGCACCCAGACCGCGGGGAACCTCGGCGAGTCCTCCTTCGACAGCGAGGTCGTCCCCTCCTCGCTCGTCGAGATCGCCCCCATCCTCCGCGTCGCCAACGAGGTCGAGAACAGCAACCCGCGCGTCGCATACCTCTGTACGTTTCTCCCTCTCTCCCTTCTTCTCCAACCTCCGCTTCTGCTGCTTAATTACTGTTACCAAGGCAGGCAGCAGCAGCAGCAGATTCCCCTGTTCCTGCTACTAATACTGTACTGTATATTCTATTCTACTATACTTGACCACATGAGCGAGTATCCTACTGCCACTCATCATATACTACTAGTTAATTAGTCTGGAGTGGGCATAATTGCCTCCCCTACCTTACCGCAACTAGTATAGTACTACTAGTTAACTACTACTAACTTGGAGTGACCTTTCAAAAAAAAAAACTAATTTGGAGTGAGCATAATTCCCTTGCCTCTACCTGCACTACACAGCAGAGTACTACTACTACTGCTACTTGTTCTGTTGCCTCACACAGCAAAGAGTAATGTATGTCTATGTCTATGTGCTTGCCTGCCAGGTCGCTTCTACGCCTTCGAGAAGGCCCACCGCCTCGACCCGACCTCCAGCGGACGCGGCGTCCGGCAGTTCAAGACCGCGCTCCTGCAGAGGCTCGAGAGGGTATACTATGTTTTGGCTTCACATTGTTACTAATTCGCAGTGCTCTGTTTTACGCTCGACTGGAAGATGGTTAATTAATCGCACCGCATCATCCAGTGATGACTTAACGTATGTTTGATTTTCCTATTTTGTTAGGAAAACGATCCCACCCTCAAGGGGAGGGTGAAGCAGAGCGACGCGCGCGAGATGCAGAGCTTCTACCAGCACTACTACAAGAAGTACATCCAGGCGCTTCAGAATGCTGCTGATAAGGCTGACCGGTGAGCACACACTTTTCTGTCCTTCCGTGTGTGCCCACATGCTGCAATGCTGACTCGTTTTATGTGCGTCTTGCGTCACCCCACTTAATTTGCCTGTCTGATTGCTCAGTGCTCAGCTTACAAAGGCGTACCAGACTGCAGCTGTCTTGTTTGAGGTCCTGAAGGCTGTCAACGTCTCGCAGAAAATCGAACTTGATGAATCGGTAAAGCTCCAGCCTTGTTTTTGCGTGGCTCCTTCTGGCTTGTTCGGCATCACAGCATTCTCTTTATTTTGTCACGCTGCCATTGTTATCTATAAAATTGGTTGTAACTGCTGCAGATTGTGGAAACTAATAAACAAGTTGAGGAAAAGAAAAAGCTGTATCTCCCTTTCAATATCCTCCCGCTCGATCCTGACAGCGCGCATCAGCCTGTTATGCAATTTCCTGAGGTTCCCATCCTGATCTTCGTGTCATACTTTGGTGAGATGCTTGATCACAATACCACTTATGCCTCGTTTCATTACCATGTGTAGATACAAGTTGCTTTTTATGCTCTTCGTAATACAAGGGGTCTGCCATGGCCCAAGGACCATGAGAAGAAGGCTGGTGCAGATCTCCTTGATTGGCTTCAAGCTATGTTTGGCTTTCAGGTTATCCCCTCACATCTGCTATCTACCTTCCACTTCCATATCACAAGTATTCATGTTGATGGTCTCTTTGTGAGCTCTGGTCTCAGCAAAGCTCTGCCGCTGCTGATACATGTTCTCTAACTTCAACAATCACTTTTGCAGAAAGATAATGTATCCAATCAAAGAGAACATCTCATACTCTTGCTTGCCAACGTGCATATAAGGCAGATTGCCAAACCCGATCAACAACCAAAGGTATCCCCTTTCCCAACATACACATGGATCCTTGTGTAATGAACTAATGATATTGTTTACTCATTTCCTTTTTGGCGATATCTTCAGTTAGATGATCATGCGCTGGATCAAGTTATGAAGAAGCTCTTTAAAAACTACAAGAGGTGGTGCAAGTACCTTGGCCGCAAAAGCAGCTTATGGTATGATGTTCAATCCCCAGTGGAAAATTTAGATGCTAGTCATAATTACATGATTTATCAAAAATTATCTTTCTAGGCTGCCGACTATTCAACAAGAAGTGCAACAGCGTAAGCTTCTCTACATGGGTCTTTATCTGCTCATATGGGGCGAGGCGGCTAACTTGAGATTTATGCCGGAATGTCTTTGCTACATCTATCACCATGTATGTACAATTTTCTTTTTTGTTTGACAAACTAAACATGTGATCTATTTAGTGAGCCAGTGAACTGAGTTTTTAACTCTTAAAGGAGTTCAATGCCCTAGTTTACTGCTTACAACAAAATTGATGCAAAGGATAGTAATGCTATTTGCGTTTGTTTGGATTGTTGCCAAACATGTACTCTACCAATTGTTTGGCCATGGCGAACAACTTGGTCTTTGTTTGGATGGTTGCCACGTTTTTTTGCATGCCAATGGCTCTTTGCCCACTCTAGTTCCTTTTTCTTGCCAACATTAGCAAACTCATGGGCAAGCCAAGCAATGGACAATATTTTGGTACTGCAAGTTCAGATCAAACAAATGAATCTGTTGGCATCTTGTGAGGAGTCACATTCCGTTCACTTCTGTTGTACAGGAAAGTATATGTTGGGTGTGACTTACCTCAGGCATGAGGACTTACCTGCAAAACTTCCAATTAAAACGAGCAATCTCTCTGTAGTAAAACCGTAGCTTACTTACAAACTATGTCAGTACAACATTAGGTAAAGAGTGGCTTCTACTTGCATGGCTCCACTGATCATTCAGTAGCCACTAGCTAAGACTGTTGAGGTGAAAAGTCCTTGACAACTAGTCCCTATGATGCGTGTTCTAAGCACTACAACATCGAACAATGTTTTTTATATGATAGTTTATGCAGATATTAGTTCCTTCCGAGGTAATCTGGTAAACACGAATCAAGAAATTTCTCAAAGAATCCCTATGTTTGCCCATTCCTATTTCTTCTAGGCGTGCCTCTTAGTATGTTGGGCCGAAATGTTGAGTTTAATACATTATATTTCTGCACTGGCAGAGACTGCATACCATTTATGATTTTGTTGACGTTTCATACTTGTCATCTTTTAGTCTTTTAGCAATCTGATGTTTCATGGACATGCTAGGTAAAAAATTCTTGACTATATTACGGCAGTTTACCGGTCATGGTTGATTTACTTGGGACATTGCTATATGTGTAGACCGTAGCTCTTACATTGAAATGGTTTCTGGTACGTGATGGCATTCCCTTTTCTTTTATTTCGTTGCAGATGGCTTTTGAATTATACGGTATGTTGGCTGGAAATGTGAGCCCAACAACTGGTGAAAATGTTAAACCAGCCTATGGTGGGGCAGAAGAAGCCTTCCTGAAGTTAGTTGTGACTCCAATTTACAAAATTATAGAGATGGTAAAGTTTCTTTATTTCCATTTTTATGTATTATAGTTTCAAGCACATTCAAGTTATATCCTTTGATATTTTTACATAGGAAGCTGAACGGAGCAAGACAATAAAATCAAAACACTCACATTGGAGAAATTATGATGATCTCAACGAGTACTTTTGGTAAATGTAGTGTAATTTGGTATTTTCTTGCAATATTTTGAGGAAACCCATGCAATTGTTTTACATTGCTTATCAGGTCAAGGGATTGTTTTCGATTAGGATGGCCTATGAGAGCTGATGCTGATTTTTTCAAGACTCCGAACTTTGCTCTTGCTCGTGATCAGATGAGTGGAGTAAGTCCACTGATATGAATGTAGCTTACTTGCATAGAAATCAAGTACCTTTACTCACATTCAAACAAACAGTTCAGTAGTATAATTTGGAGAACATGCATGTGTTTAACTGTCTGATAGAAAACATATCATTTAATATCGCATAGTTTTGTTCATGAGATTATACATTTTTCTTTATTGTGCAACAATGAGTATGATGGTAGATTTAAGCTGCCGGCTTTACAACCCTTTTTTATTTTTTCCAACCTCCGATGTTCTTGGCCTATGGTAAGCTTCTGTACAAATAAAACAAGTCACTTCAAGCTTGGAAGGCAGTTTTCAAGCATGGTCTTGGTCTTATTGTACACAGAATTAAGCCAGCGCATAGAGCCACGCTACCTGTTTGGATGGATTTATTTTGATAGGTGGTCTCCATTTTGTGTTCCCTATTTAGTTTTCTTTGTACAGCCTTATGTAAATACTCTGTTTCTTCCCCCATTTTCGGGGTTTTTTATTTATAAAATCACACCGTAGGGGAGTCCCCCCAATGGTTTCACGGCAAAAAAAAAAGCTTCTGTTCCCATCCAAACGATTGAAGTCAAGTGCAGGGGTTGCTGGGTTATGTGTTTTGTAGTCTTAAGACGCGTGTACAGAAAAGAACTTCTGTTAGTTCAAAGTTATTTACAGATTTGCCTTGCAATAAAGCCAAATAAAAATTTCAGTTATTTCTTCATGCTCTCTTTTGTTATTGACATTTGTTGTTCTATTCCAGGAAAACAGACCAGTTGGTAGTGACCAATGGATGGGAAAAGTCAACTTTGTTGAGATACGGTCATTCTGGCACATCTTCCGTAGCTTTGACAGGATGTGGAGCTTCTTAATTCTATCTTTACAGGTTTATTGTGATTTCCCACCTTTGTCTTGGGCCTGTTCTTTCAGTTACACTTTTGGGTGCTCTTCTGTTTCCTTATCTGTACGTCTCTTGACATGAATTTATTTCTGTTTGTTTTCTCTTTCACTCAGGCCATGATTATAATTGCTTGGAATGGTGGCACACCAAGTGATATCTTTGATGCAGGAGTATTCAAACAGGTTTTGAGCATATTTATAACGGCTGCAGTAATGAAATTCGGCCAAGGTAATGATGGCAACACGTCAATATCGCCCCATGTCTCCCAGTATTATTGGCTGTATGCCCACTATTCTTTTGTTAGCTGCCTTCAGTATGTACGCCTCACATTACTTATCAGATAGAAAACCACCCATTAACATGATGGTCACACATGATATTAATTTTGATAGTTTGAATGGTTTATGTTCACCATTTACCCTAAATCTAGCTTAAGTTTTGCACATTAGAAGCTTTTGCTGATCTACAGGCAGTGGTAGCGAAGTATTAATTGGATGGCCTATATTCTGTACCAAAGCTTGACAAAACTACTTCTGTTCAATTTTATTTTATTTTCGTGAACATAATATTCAAAGCATGAAATCGGAGGAGCATGGTGGTTCAGGATCCAAGTTTTTTTTCTACACACTAGACATTATTTATCATTGATTAGATTTTAATAAGTATATTTTGATGCAGCTATTCTGGACGTTGTCTTGAGTTGGAAAGCAAGAAAAAGCATGTCTCTTGCTGTTAAACTGCGGTATATCTTAAAATTATTATCAGGAGCTGCATGGGTTGTAATTTTTCCAGTAACTTACGCATACTCCTCGGAGAATCCTACCGGTCTTTCTAGAACAATCAAAAGCTGGTTTGGTGATGGGCGGGGGCAGCCACCATTATACGGTTTGGCTGTTGTGATATATTTGGCACCAAATATGCTGGCGGCCACATTATTTCTTTTTCCTGTCCTGAGAAGAGCTCTTGAGAGATCAAATCTTAAAGTCATAACCTTCATTATGTGGTGGTCACAGGTAATTTTCCATTGGCAGTCTTATCCAAGTTGTTGATTCATGGTATCCTATTTATGCTAAGATGTAAACCATTCCTTTGGCAGCCTCGCTTATTTGTTGGAAGAGGAATGCATGAGGGTGCATTCTCCCTTTTCAAGTATGTTTGTTATCTAAGCATTTGTTGTTCTTTACAAATTACCATTGCACATTTTCTTTCTGAGCATTGTTGTTCTTGTAGGTATACAATGTTCTGGGTCCTTCTTTTGGCCACAAAATTGGTAGTGAGCTTCTATGTGGAGGTATTATTCGAAACTGATTTCATCATCATTTTGCTAGACATAACACCCTGATTATATGTCTGCATTATTACACTGGAATATAGTGAGATGTTTTGGCAATTTATTAACTAAGGTTGATACCCTAGAACTGACAATTAAAGGATATAGCAATAGCTAAGATTTGACATGCCACACATATATTTGAAAAAGAGAAATTGCACTGTAGGTCCGCAAACTTGAGACATTTAGATCTTCCAGAGTGAATATTTAGGTTCCTGCAACCTGCATGTCTGTAAGTGATTCGACTATATAATTTCAAGGGAAGTTTTGTCCCATTAATGTCTTGGGGGCTAGGATTAGAAACCTGTGTCTTTTCTCATCACTCATAGGTAAACTCTTGCTGGTAAAATGTCATCGAGTACTCATCTTATCATATGCCTGACCTGCAGATCAAGCCACTTGTGCAACCAACAAAAGATATAATGAAGGTGCCGATAACAACATTTCAGTGGCATGAGTTTTTCCCACATGGTCTCTCTCTCTCTCTCTCTCTCTCTCTCTCTCTCTCTCTCTCTCTCTCTGCAGATTAAAAATTGTATTTTGAACATATACTTATCTTTGATTTTGTCTGCAGCAAAGAACAACATCGGTGTTGTCATTGCACTTTGGGCTCCTATCATTCTTGTATGCCTTTTGTCCATTTCATTGTTTAGAACAGAAGAGTTGCTCTTCATATTTTGACTTTCATTGATTTAATTATTCAGGTCTATTTCATGGATACCCAAATATGGTATGCAATTTTCTCAACGTTAGTTGGTGGTATCTATGGGGCGTGTCGTCGTCTTGGCGAGGTTAGTAAAAAGTTAACAATATTCTACATTGTTCCATATACTTTGGTATTTTGGGGCTGTATGTGAACCCTGTCAGACTTCCATTTTTGTGAACCTTGCTTGCTATTCCTCAGTATTTCTAGATCCGATTGTGCTCCTTCTGTGATTATTGTACAAGTGAACAAAGTAACTTACAGAGTATGCTGCTGTTGGTCTTATTAAATCAGATACGCACCTTAGGAATGTTAAGATCCCGCTTCGAATCTTTGCCAAAGGCTTTCAACGATCACTTGATTCCAAATGAGTCAAAGAGGAGAGGATTTCGCTCTGCTTTCTCTAGTAAACATTCCCAGGTGTGGATTTCTTGATTGCATATTTTATTAGAGACGACATTAGGTGTGGATCCCTGGCACGAGGAAGCATTTAGGTCTTATTTTTCTTGTATCTTCGCATCTGACATGCTTAAGTTACTTTTAGAAACCCGAGGATAGCAAAGAAGAAGAAAAGATAGCTGCGAGATTTGCTCAGATTTGGAATCTAATTATCACAAGCTTCCGCGATGAAGATTTGATAGATAACAGGTGTGCCATCTAATATCTAACCTTACATATTGACTGCCTTTCTTTGAATTCTTGCTGACCTGGTTATTGCGTTCTGGTCAGGGAAAAGGACTTGTTACTTGTTCCATACTGCAAAGATCGTGAAATGGATATAATCCAATGGCCACCATTCCTGCTTGCTAGCAAGGTACATATTCTCATTCAACCCCTGCTTGTTTTTTTTGGTAAAACGAGGCATTGTTTCATTTTATTTTATTAACTGTTTCAGATTCCAATAGCATTGGATATGGCAGCAGATAGTGGAGGTAAAGATCGTGATCTAAAGAAAAGGATGAAGTCGGACCCATATTTTACTTATGCTATCAAGGAATGCTATGCTTCGTTCAGAAACATCATATATGCTTTAGTGGTTCGTCCACGGGAGAGAGAGTATGATCTACATCCCCACTCTTAAATGTGATTCAATCTTGATTTTCTTTTATTCTGACAAACTTCATGACATACATTTCAGATTCATCGAAAAGATCTTTAAAATGGTGGATGATCATATAGCAGACGACACTCTGATAAAGGAGCTGCACATGAGTAACCTACCTACCCTGAGCAAGAAGTTTATCGAGCTGCTTGACATATTGGTACAAAATTAGTCATCATATTAGGATCAATTTGAATGTGTATATGACCTGATTCTTTTTCATTCCATGCAGCAAAAAAATAACAAAGAAGACCAAGGCCAGGTCATCATTTTGTTTCAGGATATGCTCGAGGTGGTTACAAGGGATATAATGGAAGAACAACTCAGTGGGTGAGAGATCTAATTATCATTCTACAATAGAAACTAGTAGAATGGCCTTCTCCATATAGAGTACAGGGCGTTGCACACACACACACGGACGCAGTGGATGAAATACCTAAGTATCATATACTTAGTAATTAGCAGAACGCCCTTTCTTACATAGAGAGATTATAATGGTGTTGCACACACGCAGGCACGCTCCACACTCGAGCAAGCAACCAGCCCATTAGCACATAGTACCTTTATGGCCTTAACTGAGTAGCGTTCACTTTCTGTATGATATATTTTCTTCCCAGTTAATAGTGTGCTCCATACATGATTTGCTTTCACTTACGATAACTAACTTTCTATGCATGATTTACCATCAGCCACATGCCAGGTTGTTGTACCGATTTCTTTGGACATTACGTGCTTTAGGTTACTGGTTGTTGTGTGTGTTGTCTTTCTTACTTATATGTATTGCTATTTCTTGATCAGGCTACTGGAAACGGTACACGGTGGAAATAACAGAAAGCATGAAGGAATTACACCACTCGACCAACAGGAACAGGAACAGTTGTTCACTAAAGCTATTGAATTTCCTGTAAAGAAATCACATGCATGGAGTGAAAAGGTTATGGGGATTTGTTATTTTTCTCATTCAAAGTGGGTACATGTTTGTACATTTGATATTAAAACTAAGCTTCTAACATTGGTGCTCATGTTCTTGGTTCTAGATAAAAAGGCTTCACCTTCTGCTCACAGTGAAGGAATCTGCTATGGATGTTCCAACAAACCTGGATGCTAGAAGGAGGATATCTTTCTTTGCTAATTCCCTTTTTATGGAGATGCCACGTGCTCCAAAAGTGCGGCAAATGCTGCCCTTCTCGTAAGTTTTTGTTCTCTAAAATTTATGGTGTATTGTACTATGCTTGATTCATTGTATGATGGATCTGGATAAGCTTCCTTGTGTATCGTCCATTACTCCCTAAAGTTGTTGCCACTAGAGTTTTGCTTCTAGTTGCCTTCATATATTTTAATTTAAATGCACATACTTCCGTTACTCCCTGAACAATTTACACGCTGTTATGCTAGTGTCACTCAATGTAAGCTGGTGAAGTGGTAGTAACTGGTAAGGGTTGGTGTTACAGACTGCACCTTATGTGCCTTTGCGAAATTCTGTTCCTTGCATTAACTCAACAGTGAATTGAACATTTGTCATATTGCCTCTTCACGGAATAACTTCTGTACTGCAGTGTCTTGACTCCTTATTACAAAGAGGACGTTCTTTTCTCTTCACAAGCACTAGAGGACCAGAATGAGGATGGGGTTTCTATCCTTTTCTACCTGCAAAAGATCTACCCTGGTACATCCATGAATGTCAAAAAAAAATCCAACTAGGATGTCCTAGTAATCCAGTCTTTCTTAATATCCAAGTCATGTTTGCTTCTCATGTCCTTGCAGATGAATGGAAAAATTTTCTTGAAAGGGTAGAGTGCAAAGAAGAGGAACTTCGTGAGACTGAACAATCGGAAGATGAACTTCGCCTTTGGGCATCTTATAGAGGCCAAACTTTGACGAGAACTGGTATCACCCTCCGCCTCTTCTTTCAAAGGCCCTATATACTTCTCTGGAAGAAACTTTTTTTAGTACTGAAGAAACATATTGAGCATGATATCTTGTTTGGTAGTTTCTTTGCCTCAATAACATTTGCACAAATCTTACAGTAAGAGGGATGATGTACTACAGACAAGCTTTGGTGCTTCAGTCTTTTCTTGATATGGCCAGAGAGGATGGTATTTTTATGTGACCGAGCCTGTTTACAGATTTGGTGATTCTGAATGTGTTCTTTTGGTAACTGATTTTCTTGTTCTCCCCAGATCTTATGGAAGGCTTCAGAGCTGCAGACATATTATCTGAAGAATCAAAATTATTGACTCAATGCAAAGCTATCGCTGACATGAAGTTTACATACGTTGTATCATGCCAGCAATACGGCATCCAGAAACGTTCTGGCGATCATCGTGCACAGGATATTCTGCGACTCATGACAACGTAAATATTGTTTCATGATTAAAGCTCTGTAGTGGGTATTAGGATAAAAGTTCCTTGTCAATCGTCACATTGAGATATCATAGCTTCATTTTTTAATTTATCCTAAATATGTTGGTTATCCCCCAATTCATTTCTCTGAAACGTCACAATTCACAACTGGAATAAAATATTCTTCCAAAGTACTCCACATGAAAATGGATTATGATCTATTAGTCAAACATTAGAAGATTAAGGTAGGTTGTGGGATTGTCTCAGAATACAAGCATCACACCTACATTCTGCAATTCTTATATTTTTTTCAGTTTTCCACGAGTGTATACAAAATAATTTGTAGGTTGATATGTTCGAATCTAGTTTTGACATACTACCATTGGTTTTCTATGATAACCCGTTAAATATTTTTCATTTTCAATATTAACCATTGCACTACATTCTATTAATATAATAAATATTCAAACTATGCACTTCATCAATGACTGAAAAGGAAACTTTATTTGTCAGTTATCCTTCACTACGGGTTGCCTATATTGATGAAGTTGAAGAGCCAACAAAAGATAGGAGCAAGAAGATAGAGAAGGTTTACTACTCAGCGCTGGTGAAGGCGGCAGTAACCAAGCCTGATGATCCTGGTCAGAAACTCGATCAGGTACCATGAAAGCCTTTTGAATTTGATTGTCGATTATGCCTAATCAATCGTATACTGTGCTTCTAGCTACTTTATTGCCTGCAGATTTTTTCTCTGGGTACAGGCATGGCAATTGTGAATAGTCTGTTAGTCTGCAATACCAGATGGTTATTACAAAATTGCATGCACCAGACAAATTTATTGCTTGTTTCTACTTTTTGCTCCTGGAGCCGAATTTCATTGCATATATGGTTGAGGTATATAAATACCTAAATATGTTAGGCAGCTGTAGGTTTATTGAGCAGATTAGCCATGGTGCGTGTAACACCCCGGACTATCCATGCCCGCGGCTGTCACTCCTGGCAGCTCAATAAGATCTCTAGACTAACCCCATAGACCAACACTAGTCTTTTCTGCGCACTTTGTCCTCGCTCGTGCGCACACATTGCTCTAGGCCAAGCACGCTTAACCTCAGAGTTCTTTTTAGATGAGCTTCCGGAAAAGAAGTTGCAACTTGCTGGTATGGGTATACTATCAATCCTATTAAGCCATGCGCCAGGGTCTCACAGTGCGATGTTTGTAATAAAAGAATGCAGTATGTAGAACAAATGATTTAAAGAGATCGTGCCATTATGTTTTACTTCATGTGGTATGCTAAAAAATGTAGTAGAGGCACAATAAGTGCTATTTGGAATGGGTGCATTTCCTTTCTCAGTGGTGCTTAATGATATGAACTTATTTTCCTCGCCATTTTCTGTGTAGGACATATACAGGATAAAACTTCCAGGTAATGCAATGTTAGGTGAAGGAAAACCAGAAAATCAGAACCATGCGATAATTTTTACTCGAGGTGAAGGCCTACAAACTATAGACATGAATCAGGTATGCATCATTGGTGCTTCTTTTTCTGCTAGGATTCTTGGGCCATTTAGTTATGATCATGCTTCCACAACAGGAACATTATATGGAGGAGACCCTGAAAATGAGAAATCTGCTGCAAGAGTTTATGAAGAAACATGATGGTGTGAGGTATCCATCAATACTTGGTGTAAGAGAACACATATTCACTGGCAGGTATATGTTACTGAGTGGCCCTTGGCCTTTTAAATTGCGATTATTTTGTGACTTGTCCTGCCAATTACTTCGGTAAATTGCAATATTATCACATGATTCTTTTGCAGTGTTTCTTCTCTTGCTTGGTTCATGTCAAACCAAGAAACAAGTTTTGTGACAATTGGGCAGCGTGTACTTGCCAATCCTTTGAGGTAACTTAGCGTCTACTAATTTGTAAGTCAGTGATTCCGGCATTAATGAAACATCATTGAAGTTTTCAATTAAGTGCTAGTTTTTGTTTATTCAGTTGAGTGGACTGCTTGGTTTTGTCTCTTTTGTCAGCGTAACTGTTCACTACTAAATACGTTTTTTTTCTGAAGAAATTCTAAAGAACACCCGTTTATGATTTGTTTTCCTGAACATTATCATTATGTGCAGGGTTCGATTTCATTATGGTCACCCTGATATCTTTGATCGACTTTTCCACCTCACAAGGGGTGGTGTAAGCAAAGCATCTAAGATTATCAATCTTAGTGAGGACATATTTGCTGGTATGCTATCAAATCTTTGGTATTGTTGTGTTGGTTCTTGGAAATATAATGCTAATACCTGTTTCTCTATTACAGGATTCAATTCAACTTTGCGAGAAGGAAACGTTACACATCATGAATACATGCAAGTTGGCAAGGGAAGAGATGTTGGTCTCAATCAAATTTCATTATTTGAGGCAAAAATAGCATACGGTAATGGGGAACAAACACTTAGCCGCGACGTCTACCGACTTGGACATCGTTTTGATTTCTTCAGGATGTTGTCGTGCTACTATACTACTATTGGCTTTTACTTCAGCACAATGGTACTGATGTCTTTGCCCTGAACCTTCTTACTTTCTGAGCCATTGGTTAATTCTTACCTTTGCACCTTTTCTGTTCCCTTTCCAGATTACGGTGTGGACCGTATACGTGTTCCTTTACGGGCGGCTGTATCTCGTCCTCAGTGGTCTTGATGATCAACTAGCCACCGGAAAGAGGTTTAACCACAATAATAATCTGCGGGTTGCTCTTGCTTCACAGTCTTTTGTGCAGCTTGGGTTCTTGATGGCACTCCCTATGATGATGGAAATTGGTCTAGAGAGAGGATTCAGAACTGCATTGAGCGACTTTGTGCTGATGCAGCTGCAGTTAGCATCTGTCTTCTTCACATTCTCTCTTGGGACCAAAACCCACTACTATGGAAAGACGCTGCTTCATGGAGGAGCCGAGTATAGAGCTACTGGACGTGGGTTCGTGGTGTTCCATGCCAAGTTTGCTGAGAACTACCGGCTGTACTCACGGAGCCACTTTGTGAAGGGCATCGAGTTGATGATTCTGCTTATTGTGTTTGAAATCTTTGGGCAGTCGTATCGAGGAGCCATCGCCTACATCTTCATCACGTTCTCCATGTGGTTTTTGGTTTTCACCTGGCTCTTTGCGCCCTTCCTGTTTAACCCTTCTGGGTTTGAGTGGCAGAAGATTGTGGATGACTGGACTGACTGGAACAAGTGGATCAGCAACCGTGGCGGTATTGGCGTGTCGCCAGAGAAGAGCTGGGAGTCATGGTGGGAGAAGGAGCACGAGCCTCTTAAACATTCCGGAAAGCGTGGCACTGTTCTTGAGATAGTGCTCGCGGCGCGCTTCTTCATCTACCAGTATGGGCTTGTTTACCATCTACACATCACAAAGACACAGAGCGTGCTGGTAATTTGCTTAGCACTTGGATGTCTATCTTATTTAAGTTGTGTTTACTACTTTACTGTCTGTTGCTGAACTCTCTGTCTGATGCTCTTTCTCTTTCAGGTGTATTGCTTGTCATGGGTGGTTATCTTTGTGATTTTGATGGTGATGAAGGTAAACACCACAAGTGCACAGCAGCACATTTCAGGCCGAATCCTGTTGTGCGCTAATATAACTAACTGTTGGTCCTCCTCTGCAATTCAGGGTGTGTCGGTGGGGAGGCTGAAATTCAGCGCGGAGTTCCAGCTTGTGTTCCGGCTGATCAAGGGGCTGATATTCATCACATTCATAACCGTTGTGATAATCCTGATCGCGCTCGCCCACATGACGGTCCAGGACATCTTCGTGTGCATCCTCGCATTCATGCCCACCGGGTGGGGCCTGCTCCTGGTAAGCGTAAAGCTAGCTCCTGATCCTACTTGCTTCTGGTGAACCTATCTACACCCTGCTGTGGTCTGAACGCATATTTACACGTGTGCTGCTGCTGTTTGAACGAGTAGGTGGCGCAGGCCATCAAGCCAGCGATCGTGAAGCTCCAGCTGTGGGGTTCGATCCGTGCGCTGGCGCGTGGCTACGAGATCATCATGGGGCTCCTCCTCTTCACCCCGATCGCGTTCCTGGCGTGGTTCCCCTTCGTATCGGAGTTCCAGACCCGGATGCTGTTCAACCAGGCGTTTAGCCGAGGTCTGCAGATCTCCAGGATCCTCGGCGGGCACAAGAAGGACCGCGCCGCACGGAACAAGGAGTAGTAGTAGTAGTAGGAGTAAGGTGGATTATGTATGGTTAATATGGGTGTGTAGCAACCAACCCTTTGTATGAGATGGAGGAGTTGGTATGTAGAGAAGCACCTATTCCTGCCTGCACAGCTAGCTTATTGTTCTGACTGGCATGGCGCCAGTGGAGAATCTTGATTTGTAGTGGTAAAGTAATTGGTGGTAGTTGGGAACAGAAGAGAAGGCAGTATCCTGTCCTGATTAATTAGTACATCAGCTAGCTGACTTTGCCTTTCTCCAGTCCACAGGAAGCAAAATTTTGTCATGTCTTGTGTTTTCTAGGTAAAATATTCCCTGTGCTGTTGCATGTCAAACCTCACTCTGCAGCTCTGAATATTTTCGGAGCTTTGAAACGGAAAAAATTCAAACCTCACTCTTCAGCTCTGAATATCTTCGGATCTTTGGAATGATTTTTTTTTTCAAAACCAATGCGCATCAAAATTGATGGATACGATGTGGAGCTGCCCAGACTATCGCATTTCGTGGCAAGGCAGTTGGCCCTGCCCAGACATCTCCTTCTAGGACACCAGTAAGTACAATATAGATTATTGTTATTAATTTTTTTTGCGAAATTGCATTGATTTATTAATAATCATCAACAGTAGTACAAAAGGCTTAAAAATAATAAAAATTATAAATAGATTGATGGACCACCTAGCGACGATTACAAACACTAGCACGAGCCAACGGCGTGTCACCGTCCTCGCTCCTCCATCATTGGAGCCGGGCAAATCTTGTTGTAGTAGATAGACGGAAAGTTGTCATGCTAAGGCCCCAAAGAACCAGTACACTAGAGCAACAACCGTCACCAATGATGACATCCTTAGATTAGAAGAGACCAACATGAAATTACACCAACTAATACGAAAACTGACCAGATCCGAGGAAATCAGCCGGACACACGCAGCGCTAGACGCACCACCGGAGGAGCGAGAATAGGACGGGAAGGACCTTACTCTAAGTTCAAGATGTAGCCATCGTCTCACCATTCCGAAGAAGACACAAAAAAACAGCTTAAACGAAGAACGAAAACCTCCCGCCGACGAGAGTCGTGGTCCGCCATACCTCTAAGGCCGGCAGAATGGACCGACAACATCGCCGGCGGAGGGAAGGGAACCTTAGATGGGCATTGAGCAGCCGCCGCCTCTCGCTGGTGGATAGGTAACTTATATACATCCTGCCCTAATTCTATTCATAATTATTTGTGCAGTAAGTATACACATTATGTACAGCTCCGGTTCCTCCCATGTGTTTGACTGACAAGTTGCAGATCATTTTGATCAAAGTCGCGTCTATAAGGGGAGGCTTACGGTGGCCGCTGGACGTTTTCGGTGTGTTCACAGCTTGTGACGTCTTGGATGACCGTAAGCAAAATGTTATATACACTCGTGCGAGGAGTAATTAAACTATCTTGGAGGAGGTGCTCATTTTTGTATGTGTTCACAAATTTCCGATGAAGCATTATTATTATATAACTAAGTGATTATTGCTTGAAGCACCCTATATGCCTTGTCGGGTCCTACCCGTTCTGTTGTGACTTGTTCCGATCTCAGGACCATCGATGTGGCCCTAAAAGTGAGGGTGCAGTCAAATCTGACGATAGAGACCTAAGTATTCTAGTCTTGACCTTAAAAAGTAAACATTGTTGTTCTTACGATGACCAAGATTACACTAGCAAGCTTTGTTAGGCTGATCTCCGCTCGCCCAACGCCGAACAAACCTTGATCTTCAGCTTCAGCGTCCGATCGGGACGCCTAACGCCACAATCGTTGGTGGGCCCCGTCGTCAGCGCTAATAAATAGAGGCGGGGCGGGGCAACGCCAAGGTTCGTCGTGCCCACTCACCCTACCGAAACCCTAAACCCTAGCCACCGATCCGGCTTTGCGCTGTAGCGGCGGGAATCACCCCTGATCGCCGCCACCACTCCGACAAGCTCGATGGCGAGCTCATCGTCGACCCCGAAGGCCGATGGTAAGCTATCTCCCTCGTGTACTCCCTAGATCGACCACTAGAGGTCCTAGCAGATCCTATCAATGGTATCAGAGCCAACTAGGATGGTTGATCTAGTAGAGGCAGAAGAAATCCAAAAGAAAAGAAAGAAACAAAAGGCTAGGGTTCTTTCCAGAAGCGCCGCCGCGAGGACGCGTCGTTCCTCTCGATCCCGACGCATCGGCAAGCCGAGGTCGGGAAGAAGAACATGATCCCATCTGGGATAAAGAATTGAAAAACCCCAAGCCCAGATCCGTTTCACCGGATCTAGAATCGATCTAAAGATCGAAAGAAACCCCCACCCTCGCATCAGATCTACAACCCTAGCTCAAACCCCACAGAAAATCCCTAACTTTCCCCCCAGATCCGACAGAAAACAACACGAAAGAACAAGAAAAAAAAGGGAGTCGCCGGTCGTAGGGCGGCACAAGGAGCCACCGCCTGGGCCGTTTGGCGGCGATGCACCCACCGTCGGGTGGATGCGTGCGCCGGCAAAGGGCCAGGGGACGCCGTCGACCGCTCGCCACTGTCTGCCTCGCTGCGCTGCTGCTTGCGGGGTGGGGGTGGTGTATGAGCAGAGAGATAGAGGGGAGGGGCTAGCAGAGGGGAGTGTGGGAGGGGCTCGCCGCCGGTGCCTTTTCCGGGCGGTGCGGCCGCCTCACCACACCCGTAGAGGACAGCGCCGCCAGGGAGCAGACGCTCGCGGGGCAAAGAGAGGAGGGGGAGAAATGTTTAGGGTTTCCATGGGCTCGTGGCGGGTGGCCGTTTTTGTCCCAGCTAGATGCGCGCTCGGCCGTCCGATCTAGGTCTGGAGCGATGGACGCTCCAGATCAACGCGGGGGAGGCGCATGGGGACGACTGGGCCAAGAAGGCCCCTCTGATAGGCCGCGAGCCGAGGCGGGCCAAAGCCTGTGCGCTCAGTTAATGGCGCGCTTCCATTGAGCGGCGTCAGGCGCGACGCTAGTGGGTCACAAGCGGCTAAGCAAATGGGCAGACTCGCATGTAAAGCAACGCACGGGCGCCAGAGAGAAAAGAGCATGGACGGTCAGGGCCTCTGTGCAAGCGCCTGACACAATAGAATAGAGGCACTGGGCTGTTATTTTACACCCAGTTGAGCATAGTTTTTTCTATTTTTTTCATTTACAGGAACCTTTTTTACTGTTTTTTCTATAGCATTTTTTTCCAACGAAAATTTTGCGTAGAAAATAGTAAAATAACAGTAAGGTTTCTGTAAAGAAGTAAAGAAGTAAAGTTCATTAATTTTTTCCGCTGCAAGAATTAATTGCTTAAATGCGATAAAGTAAGTTTTTTTATTTTGATAGTGCTTATTTTATTTGACAACCAACGTTGTTAGTAAAATCTTCACTATGAATAGTAAGTTTTATCCATATTAGTTATATTTCTGCCCAACGGTGATGTAGTATTAATATAGAGAAGTTTCATGTTTTAATTTGACCAACATTGAATTAACTCGTTTTGATGATATTTTGCTTTCAGGCAATCCTATGAGTTTCATCTCGGCCATTGAGCCCCTCAATGGAGGGAACTACGGCTCATGGCGAGAGAAGGTAGAGATGGGGCTTGCTCTGCTTGACCTCGACTTGGCACCTATTGAAGCGTGTCCTAAAGAACCTGTCGACCCCGTCAGGGGCGAAAAAGAAAGTGAAGAGGACTTTAAGAAAAGGGCCAGTGACCATGCACCGATAAGAATGAAGTACGACCTTTAGCGTGCAAAGTGGGACTCTTCCAATAGGAAGTGCTTGATGATGATTAAGAGCTCCATCATGGAAGCTATAAGGGGAGCAATCCCAGAGTGCACCACAACCAGTGAGTACCTGAAAAAAAGGTAGAGAGTCAGTTTACTGGGTCCTCCAAGGCCTATGCAAGCTCTCTCATCAAGAAACTTGTTACTACAAGATACACCGGTGGTGGTGTTAGGGACCACATCTTGCGAATGAGCAACATGTCTTCCAAGCTTAAGCCTATGGGCATGGATCTTCAAGATGAGTTCATCATTCATCTTATCTTTGCCTCACTGCCAAACCAGTTTGAAGCTTTTGCTGTGAACTACAGTTCATAGCCAGAAAAGTGGGGCATCGAGAAGATGATGGCCATGTCGCCCAGAAGAAGAGAGGTGAAGGGCGTCCGTGATTCTGTGAACTACCTGAGCCCAACCAAGAAGAGGAACTTTCAAGATTCCAAGCCCCAAGGGAAACCTCAGGGGCATCCCTCTTCTTCTAGGCCACATGGAAAGGATCCTGAACACCAGGCACAGGAAGTGGACAAGGACACCTGCAAGTGGTGCAAGCAGAAGGGCCACTACATGAGTGACTGTGTGGCTTTCCTGAAGTATCTGTGCAGGAATGGTGAGGATTTAATTACTTTTGTTGATGAATCCTTATTTTTAAGTTATGCAAAATATACTTGGTGGATTGACTCAGGTGCGACTGTTCATGTTGCCAATTGCAAATAGGAGAAAGAAATATTAAAGTCGCAAACGGCGTTCAAGCTGAAGTCAAAGCCATTGGAGATCTTCCTTTAGAGTTGTCGAATGGCTTTGTACTTTTATTAGTAGATGTGCTTTATGTACCCTCTTTGCATCGAAACTTAATAAGTGTGTCGCGCTTAGACGATTGTGGTTTTGCTTGCCATTTTGGATATGGTCAATGTAAAATCAAGTTTAATAATTAGATTGTTGGTCTTGCCTTCAGACAAGACAAGCTTTATTTATTATCACTTTGTGAGAATGTGAATGAAATAAGCGTTGAGAATGAGAATGCCTCCTCATCCCTGAATGGAAAGAGTAAGAGGAAAGGAATTGATGAAGTCTCATCGAAATTATGGCACTGTCTTTTAGGCCATATTTCGAGGGGGAGAATAGAACGCTTAGTAAAAGAATCAATTCTACCTCCTCTAGAGTTTTCAAATTTAGAGCAATGCATCGATTGCATTAAAGGAAAGTTTGTAAAGAACATTAAGAAAGGCGCCAAAAGAAGCACATGAGTATTAGAAATAATTCATACAGATATATGATGTCCATTTCCTGTGACATCTGTGGATGGATATGACTCTTTCATAACATTCACGGATGACTATTCGCGTTATGGTTACATTTATCCTATTAAAGAACGTTCAGAAGCACTGAATAAATTCAAGATATTTAAGGCTGAAGTTGAAAATCAGCATAGTTTAAAGATTAAAGTAATAAGGTCCGACCGTGGAGGCGAATACTACGGCCGACATACCCCATATGGCCAAGTTCCTGGACCCTTTGCAAGGTTTCTACAGGAACATGGTATAGTCGCCCAGTATTCAACACCGGGCGAGCCTCAGCAGAATGGAGTAGCTGAAAGAAGAAACCGTACCTTGATGGATATGGTAAGAAGCATGTTAAGTTACTCCACATTACCGATTGGTTTGTGGATGGAGGCGTTAAAAACCGCCATTCACATACTTAATCGAGTTCCAAGTAAATCAGTGTCTAAAACACCATATGAGTTATGGACTAGTCGTGAACCTTCACTCAATTATTTGCGAGTGTGGGGTTGTCCAGCTGAGGCAAAGCTTTTCAATCCAAGCCTTGGGAAGTTAGATCCCAAGATTGTAAGTTGCCATTTCATTGGCTATCTAGACAAGTTAAAAGGTTATCGTTTCTATTGTCCAGATAGAACTACTAAGTTTGTAGAAACGAGACACGTTGTGTTTCTGGAGGATCAGATGATCAGGGGGAGCACGGTATCCCGAGAAATCAACCTTGAGGAGAAGCGGGTGCATGCACCCACTCCGATGATTCAGGAACCATTTTTCTCGATACACTGCTTGCCGACACATGACAATGTCGATGTGACACTGCTGTTGGTTCTCCTGTGGTAACAATGAATGAAAACGAAGACCCATTACCCAGATGAGGGGAGCCATGAGCCCCACAGAGAGAATGTGCCAGAAGGCGAGACCCTAAGAAGGTCTCAAAGAACTAGAAAGCCAGCTATTCCCAATGATTTTGAGATCTATGTCAGTGAAGAAGTTCAAATGGAGGGTGATCCCACCACATTTGAAGAAGCCATTAAAAGTCCTCATTCATCGAAGTGGCTTGAAGCCATGGAAGATGAAATGAGATCTATGAGTAGGAACAAAGTCTGGGATTTAGAAGAAATTCCTAAAGGAGCCAAAATGGTAGGCTGTAAATGGGTCTACAAAACCAAATGTGACTCTAGAGGGAATATTGAAAGATATAAGGCACGACTTGTTGCTAAGGGCTTCACCCAAAGAGAAGGAATAGATTACAATGAGACATTTTCTCCAGTCTCAAGTAAGGATTCTTTTAGAATCATAATGGCTTTAGTGGCACACTACAATTTAGAATTGCATCATATGGATGTAAAGACGGCATTCCTAAATGGAGACTTGGAAGAAAATGTTTACATGGCACAACCCAAGGGTTTTGTTGTGGAAGGAAAAGAGCGTATGGGATGTCGCCTGAGAAAGTCCATTTATAGATTAAAACAGGCCTCCAGGCAATGGTACTTAAAGTTCCATGAAACAATAAGGAAGTTTGGGTTTGATGAGAATGAGGAGGACAATTGCGTATATGCAAAGTTCAAGAATGGGAAATTCATTTCCTTATCCTGTATGTGGATGACATTCTACTTGCTAGTAGTGATGTTAGTCTACTATTGGAGACGAAGAAGTTCTTGTCCTCGAACTTTGATATGAAAGATCTTGGTGAAGCTTCATTCGTTCTAGAAATTGAAATTCGCCGAGATAGAGAAAAGGGGGTTTTAGGGTTACCGCAGAAGGCATACTTGGAGAAGATTCTAAAGAAGTATAGTATGCATGCGAGTAATCCCACGCCTGCTCCTATAGTCAAGGGCGATAGATTTGGGAACTTTCAGTGTCACAGGAACCAATATGAGATCGATCAAATGAAAGCGGTTCCATATGCTTCTGCTGTCGGAAGCTTGATGTATGCTCAAGTGTGTACACGCCCTGACTTAGCTTTTGTTGCCGGGGTACTTGGCAGATTCCAAAGTAATCCAGGGATAGATCACTAGAAAATGGTGAAGAAGGCATTGCGTTATGCAAAAGGCACAAAAGACCTCATGCTAACATACAGAAGAACCGATTCCCTTGAGATAGAAGGGTATTCAGATGCAGACTATGCGGGAGATGTAGATGAAAGAAAATCCACGTCAGGATATGTATTTACTCTCGCAGGTGGAGCTATATCGTGGAAAAGCTCCAAGCAAACCATCACGGCATCGTCTACGATGGTAGCTGAGTATGTAGCATCTTATGAGGCCACGGGACAGGCAAACTGGTTAAAGAAGTTTATACCCGGGTTGAAAGTGGTAGACAACATTCAAAGACCACTCAAGATGTGCGACAATGAGCCAGCAGTATTCTATGCTCACAACAATAAGTCAAGTGTTGCTGCCAAACACATTAACATTAAGTTTTATGTTGTAAAAAATAATAATTTAGGATCATACCATAAGTTTAGAGCATATAAGTACAAAAGAAATGCTCGCGGATCCGCTCACAAAAGGCTTACCACCCAGTGTGTTCAGAGAACACTTAGCCGGCATGGGTTTAAGGGAAAGCCTATGATACCTGGATATTAAGGACCTAGAACAAGAATCTGTTTCAAAATAGAGAGGTGCATAGTGGCTGTTAAATCTATGGTGCGTAACTAACCATTATGATGAGATACGCTCTATATGTTGATCTGTGATGAAGTGGGTACCAAAGTATAAGTTAAGTGAAAGATGAGATCAAGGGGGAGAATGTTAGGTTGATCTCCCGTTCGTCCCAACGGCCCGAACAAACCTTGGACTCGCGCCCTAATCGGGGATGCCCAACGTCACAATCGTTGGTGGGCCCCCGTCGCGCAGCGCAATAAATAGAGGTGGGGGCCGGGGACACGAACGCCAAGATCCATCGTGCCCACTCACCCCACCCAAACCCTAAACCCTAGCCGCCGATCCGGCTTATCAGAAGCGGCGGAATCACCCGATCAGCCACCACTCCGACAAGCTCGATGGCGAGCTCATCGTCGACCCCGAAGGCCGATGGTAAGCTATCTCTCTCGTGTACTCCCTAGATCTACCACTAGAGGTCCTAGCAGATCCTATCAAGCTTAGCACGCTACGGTTAACTCAAGTCAGTTATTTATGATAAACAGAGGTAGTATTTGAATTCGAAAATTGCTCGGCTATGGTCCTCGAAATCGCTCAACACGTACTTACTTTGCTTTGTAATTTTTAAAAAATATTAGCATGGCCTCGTCCATCCCGGATGAATATCAACTTGTTGGCATACCAACATATATAACCTGTTTCTTCATCGTTCAAGGCAAAAATAAATGTTGGGGAGGAAAAACATTATTGGCAATTTCATCATCCAAAGTAAACATTCCAACACTATATCATTTCATGTTCATGTATGCACTGCTACATATCTCATCTAACTCAATATTGCATTCATAATTGTTTGTATCGGAGCATGTTTCTGTTGTTTGGGGACTAATAAACATAACCAAAGGTTATAGTTCAGTTGAATGATTAATTTGTGAAACTAAAGCCGAGTAAGCAGAATTCTTATGTTTGTTTTAATGCATTCCCCCCTTGTTTGTATAGCGTTCAATCTCTTACAAAGAATTTTATGTCTAGATATAGATTGTGAAGAGCATTGGAGATGCGATACCGAAGTCTCTAGAATAGGTTGAGCATGCACATAATTGCTTCCAGAATCTGACCCCAAAATACTATTCCATCAGAGGTATTGTCTACTACCACAGGCCCAATGGTATGCTCTGGTGCCATCTTTGCCAATAAATTAACCCAAACATCCTATCACTTACATTTAAGATTAAAATGTATGTTTTGATTGAATAATTGCTGACACTACCGCAAGACCTAACTTAATATATGTCCAACACTCCTCATTGTGTTTTATAGAAATCAAGTATATATTTTCAGTATATAGAAGACATTAGAAAGGTCATGGTCTCTATCAAGGTTGTTATATGATAACCATAATTAATGAAATTATTTCATGTGGTTCTTAAGGGAAAGTAGGTTCTTCCTACTATTTTAAAACATATTATTGGTCGGTCAATACACATTTCAATGCATTCTTATTGTACGGTCATACAAGCCCACATGGTAAGTTATTTGATGTCAAAATATTTACTTATATACAATCATTTAATTTGTGGAAAAAATATTTGATAACCCCCCTAAGAAATATGAGAATAGAATCCTTAGAGAAGACGACTAGAGCCAAACTACAAGGCACAAATAGGTGTGTAGAATAGTAGTGCAAAAAATTCCGAAAGTATTTGTTGTGTTGGTAGATAGTATTAAATTTGTGGTATTAATTGCACTTAATTGGTATTGTTTTATTTGATTTGATTTTTAACATGATGAAAGAATTTAGCTTGGATCACTATTTTTTCTTATAGTAATATTTTTGCCATTTGGTTACTTGCTTGCTTTGTGCTTGGTTCATACTTTTCTTAGTTAGCCAAAATCCTTGCCTACATATGGAAGGGGAGGGTACCCTATAGATATATAAAGAATTAAAAGTGTTGGAATTATGCCCTAGAGGCAATAATAAAGATGTTATTATTATAATTCTTGTTCATGATAATGTTTATATTCCATGCTAGAATTGTATTAAGCGGAAACTTTAATACTTGTGTGGTTTGTGAACAACACCGTCTCCCTAGTACGCCTCTATGGACTAGCTCATTGATCAATGATGGTTAAGGTTTCCTAACCATAGACATGAGTTGTCAATTGATAATGAGATCATATCATTAGGAGAATGATATGATGGACAGACCCAAACTAAGCGAAGCAATTAGATCATGTCATCGTGTTCGTCTTTGCGAAGCTTTTCTTATGTCAAATATTGTATTCCTTAGACCATGAGATAATGCAACTCCCTGGTATCGGAAGAAAGCTTTGAGGTCATCAAACGTCATCCTATGAGAGGGTGATCATAAAGGTGTCTCTCAGGTGATCGGAAAGTATCTGTTGGGTTGCATGTATCGAGATGGGATTTTTCCCTCCCAAGTCGGAGAGATATACTTCGGGCCCACTCGGTAATCGATATCAACACCGCTTGCAAGCATGTGGTTAAGGAGTTAATCACAAAGTGATATCGGATTACGGAACGAGTAAAGTACTTGCTGTGAACGAGATTGAACTAGGTATGACGGTACCGACGATCGAATCTCGGGCAAGTAAAATATCGCGAGACGAAGGAAATATATATATGGGATTGATTGAATCCTGGCATCGTGGTTCATCCGATATGATCATCGGTGAATGTGTGGGAGTCAATATGGGTTTCCAGACCCCGCTGTTGATTATTGATAGAAGATCATGTCTGCATATTCTCGAACCCGCAGGGTCACACACTTAACGTGTCTCGACGCTAGGATAGATTGGATAATTGGTTTATGAGTTTTTGTTCGGAGTCTCGGATGGGATCCGGGACATCACGAGGTTCCGAGTGGTCTGGAGAATAAGATTCATATAAGACGGCAGTTTTTGGAGTTCGAATTGTTCGTTAATCGGTATTGTACCGGAAGCTTCTAGAACCTTCCGGAAGGGGACCAACGTGGCCACACCTTCCGGGAGGGGGCATGGGCCTATGAGGGAGTGCCCTGGCCGCATTGGGCCAGGGGCACAAGGCCCCATAGAGCCCAGCCGGCCAAAGAGAGTTTAAACTCTAGATAGACCTTCTAGAAGGGGGGTTTCCTTGCCCCCCACTCTTCCTCCTTGGGGCCGCCGGTTTGGGCTTGGGGGAGGGGCTAGGGCTGCGCCCCCCTCTATATAAAGAGGGGTGGGGGCGCACCAACCCCCCACACCTTTCCCTCCAACCCTAGCCGCCCTGCTGCCCTCCTCCCTCCTCCGATCGCTTGTGGCGAAGCCTGCTGCAGAAATTCTCCACCAATTGCACGCCGTCGTTGTAGATCCAACCCATCTCTCCACCATACTTGCTGGACCAAGGAAGGAGGAGACGTCGAGGTGCTGCACGTGTGCATCTCACGGAGGCACCGCCACTTGTGGTGCTAGATCGGATCGGATCGCGAGGAGGAGAAGCGAGTACGACTACATCACCCACGCTCCGGATTTAACGTTCATTGTCTGTAATCTTCAAGGGTATGAAGATCTAATCCAATCTCTTGTTGTTTGCATCTCCTAGATTAGATCTTGGCTTTCCTCTGTTCGCATCCATAGAAAATTTTGATTTACTATGCCGCCAAACCCTTCAAAGGGTATCGAGCTAGATATATGCGTAGATGTGTTTCAAGAGTAGAACGCAACATGGCTGTTGTTGGCGTTGATGTTTTCTTTTGAAAGCCTCTTGTTAGAGTTCTTCTTAAGACTCGGTATATTGAGATTGAAGCGGTCCAGGCCAACCTTACGCGACGTCGTTCGCGAGACCGGCTCCGCACTTGACGTGTGGCTTGTTCCACACATGCGGCTGGTGGGTGTCAGTTTCTCTCACTATAGTTTCATGGGATTAACACCGGAGTTTGGCAACCATAATATCACCGTTGTGGCTTTCCGTAGGTAAGAATCGTTCTTAGCATCTACTTCCATAAGCCACGTAAAACATGTAACAACAAAGTAGAGGCGTCTAACTTGTTTTTGCAGGGAGTGTTTTCTGTGATATGGTATGGCCCAAGATGTGATGTGTATAATGTATGCGATGATCATGTTTTGTAATGTTTCACGACTTGCATGTCGATGAGTACACAACCGGCAGGAGCCATATGGTTGTCTTTATAATTGTGTATGACCTGTGTGTCAACTTCTTATATGCCATGTAATAGTTTCACTTTATCGTAAGTAGTTAGCAATAGTTGTAGTTGCTATTCGTGGTGGAGGCAATCATGGTGGAGTGATTGAGATCATGCCGGAGCGCACAAGATGGAGATCATTGCGCGAAGATTGGCTATACCATGTCACATTAAAGTTATATGCATGTGATGTTTATCCTTTTATGTATCTTATTATGCTTAGATCGTGATGGTAGCATTATAAGATGATTCCTCACTTAAAGATCAAGATAAAAACTGTGTTCTCCCTGAGTATGCACTGCTATGTAAAGTTAAATCGTGTCCAAGCATCACGTGATGATCGGGTGCTATAGACTCTACGCTCACATACAACGGGTGCAAGCCAGTTTTGCACACGCGGAAATACTTAGGTCTAACTTGACGAGCCTAGCATGTACAGACATGGCCTCGGAACACATGAACCGAAAGGTTAAGCATGAGTCATATGAATGATATGATCGACACTTCATTGTCCACTATTGAAACCACATCTCTTCTCGTGAAGATCGGATTAGGTGTGGTGAATTTGGATCGTGTTCACTAAACAACTTGAGGGATGTTGAATTTAGTGGGAGTTCATCTAGTAATTTGATTAAGTTGAACTATTTATCATGAACATAGTCTAAATTGTACTTGCAAATCGTAGATCACATGGCCAAGTCCAACTTCAACTTCAACGTTTTGCTGAGAAAGAAAAGCTTAGAAACAATGGGTCTAACTTCACCAATTGGTTCCAATCTAAGAATCATTCTCTCTGGCGGTCAAAAGGACTATGTCCTTGGGAAAGCGTTAGGTGAACCCTCACGCAATCAAGCTACGGGCCGATGAGAAAACTGTCTATCAACAAGCAAAGATGATTATGGTGTGATTAAGAGCACCATGTTGTTTGCTATGGAACCGAACTTCAAAATCGTTTTGAAGACTATCCCGGCCCTTTGAGATTCTCAAGAGCTGAAAACCATGTTTTTGACTCAGCCCGCTCGAGAGATATGAGATCTCAGAAGTTCTTTAACGCAAGATGGAGGAAGGGAGTTCCGTTAGTGAGCACGCCATTAAGATGACGGGCTACACTCAACGCCTTGAGCAACCTGGAATGCACGATTCAGAGGAGCTCAAGATTGACAGGTTCTGCAATCACTCCCTCCCAGCTACAAAAGTTTTGTAGTGACTCACAATCAGATTGGTTCCTGACACGATCACCGAGCTTTTCGAAAGTCAAGGCGAAGTGGACATCAAAAAGGATAATCATGTGTTGATGGTCAACAAGCCCACCTTTAAGAAAGGTAAGGGAGCAAAGAAGCCCTTCAAGAAGGGCGGCGGCAAGAGCAATGCCCCTGCTGAGAAGAAGCTCAGGTCTGGTCCCAAGCCGGACATCGAAAGTGCTTCTATTGCAAGGACAAGGGTCATCTTTGGGCATAGTGTACTTAGCGGACAAGAAGGCTGGCACCATCAAAGGTATATTTGATATACATGTTATTGATGTTTTCCTTACTAGCCTTCTTTGTAGTGCCTGGGTATTTGATACCGGTCCAGTTGCTAATATTTGTAACTCGAAACAGGAGCTACGGAATAGACGGCGGCTTGCGAGGGATGAGGTGACGATGCGCGTTGGCAACGGATCAAGAGTTGATGTGATGCCCGTCGGCACGCTCTCTTAGTTTTACCTTTGGGATTAGTTTTAAACCTTAATAAATGTTATTATGTGCCTGCGTTGAGCATGAACATTATTTCTGGATCGTGTTTATTGCAAGACGGTTATTCATTTAAATCGGAGAATAATGGTTGTTCTATTTATATGAGTAACATCTTTTATGGTCATGCACCTCTTGTGAATGGTTTATTTCTTCTAAATCTCGAAAGGGATGAAACACACATCCATAACATTGAGGCTAAGAGATGCAAAGTAGATAGTGATAATACTACTTATTTGTGGCACTGTCGTCTAGGTCATATTGGTGTAAAGCGCATGAAGAAACTCCATTCTGATGGACTTTTGGAGTCTCTTGATTTTGAATCATTTGACACATGCGAACCATGCCTCATGGGCAAGATGATCAAAACACTGTTCTTCGGTATGATGGAGCGAGCAACGGACTTGTTGGAAATCATACATACCGATGTATGCGGACCGATGAGTGTTTCGACGCGCGGTGGATATCGCTATTTTCTCACTTTTACCGATGACTTAAGTAGATATGGGTATATCTATTTAATGAAACATAAATCTAAAACATTTGAAAAGTTCAAGGAATTTCAGAATGAAGTGGAGAACCATCGTAACAGAAAGGTTAAGTTTCTACGATCCGATCGTGGGGGCGAATATTTGAGTTATGATTTTCTCACGCATCTTAAAGCAAGCGGAATTGTTTCGCAACTCACGCCACCCGGAACACCACAGCGCAATGGTGTGTCTGAACGCCGAAATCGAACCTTATTAGATATGGTCCGATCAATGATGTCTCTTACTGATTTGCCGTTATAATTTTGGGGTTATGCATTAGAAACCGCTGCATTCACTTTAAATAGGGCTCCATCTAAATCCGTTGAGACGACACCGTATGAACTGTGGTTTGGTGCTAAACCTAAGTTGTCGTTTCTTAAAGTTTGGGGATGCGAAGCTTACGTCAAGAAGTTGATGCCGGACAAGCTCGAACCCAAAGCGGAGAAATGCGTCTTCATAGGATACCCTAAGGAAACTATTGGGTATACCTTCTATCACAGAACCTAAGGCAAAGTGTTTGTCGCAAAGAACGTTTCCTTTCTTGAGAAGGAGTTTCTCTCGAAAGAAGTGAGTGGGAGGAAAGTAGAGCTAGACGAGGTTATTGAACCTTATTTTGAGTTGGAGAGTAGCGCAGCACCTGAAATTGTTCGGTCACCGCACCAACAATAGAGGAAGCTAATGACAAGGATCATAAAGCTTCAGACGATGCTGCTACTGAACGTCGCAGGTCGACAAGGTCACGTGCCCCTCCTGAGTGGTACGGCAACCCTATCTTGACTGTCTTGTTAGTAGAAGACAGTGAACCTACGAACTATGAGGAAGCGATGATGAGCCTAGACTCTGAGAAATGGCTAGAAGCCATGAAATCCGAATTGGGATCCATGAGCGAAAACCAAGTATGGACTTTGGTAGACCCTCCTAGCGACCGAAAGGCCGGTGAGTGCAAGTGGATCTTCAATAAGAAAACGGACGCGGATGGTAATGTTACCGTCTATAAAGCACGGCTTGTCGCGAAAGGTTTTCGACAAGTTCAAGGTGTTGACTACGATGAGACTTTCTCTCCCGTAGCGATGTTTAAGTCCATTTGGATTTTATTAGCAATTGCTGCATTTCATGATTATGAAATATGGCAGATGGATGTCAAGACTGCTTTCCTCAATGGCAACATTGATGAAGAGTTGTATATGATGCAACCCGAAGGTTTTGTCGATCCTAAGGATGCTGATAAAGTATGCAAACTTCAGCGTTCCATTTATGGACTGAAGCAAGCATCTCAGAGTTGGAACCTTCATTTTGATCAAGTGATCAAGAGCTTTGGATTTGTTCCAAATTGCTACGAAGCTTGTATCTACAAGAAAGTGAGTGGGAGCTCGGTGACGTTTCTGGTACTATATGTGGATGACATATTGATTATTGGAAATGACATCAACATGCTTAACGATGTGAAGAGTTATTTGAACAAGTGTTTTTCAATGAAAGACCTAGGTGAAGCTGCTTATATATTGGGCATCAAGATCTATAGAGATAGACAAAGACGCCTGCTAGCTTTAAGCGGTACATACCTAGACAAAGTTCAAAAGGTTCGAATGGATAAGGCAAAGAAAGGTTCATTGCCTATGTTGTCGTGTAAGATATTGAGCAAGGCTCGGTGTCCATTCTGATAAATGATAGGGAAGCTATGAGCAAAGTGCCTTATGCCTCGGCCATAGGTTCCATCATGTATGCCATGCTGTGTACTAGACCGGATGTGTCCAATGCTCTTAGTTTGACGAGCAGATATCAAAGTGATCCAGGAGTGGAACACTGGACAGCCGTGAAGAACATCCTAAAGTACCTAAATAGGACTAAAGAAATGTTCTTAGTCTATGGGGGTGATGAACAACTTGTCGTAAAAGGTTATGTCGACGCTAGTTTTGACACCGACAAGGATGATTCTAAATCTCAGACAGGATACGTGTATATTTTGAATGGAGGAGCTGTGAGCTAGAGAAGCTGCAAGCAAAGCGTGATCGCGGGATCTACAGTAGAAGCGGAATACATGGCTGCTGCAGAAGCGTCAAGTGAAGGAGTTTGGATCAGAAACTTCATCACTGAGCTTGGAGTGGTTCCAAGTGCATTGGACCCACTGGAGATATTGTGTGACAACACTGGCGCCATAGCACTCGCTAAGGAACCAAGATATCATCCAAAGACCAAGCATATCAACCGCAAGTTTCATATAATCCGAGATTATATAGCAGATGGAGATCTGAAGATTAGCAAAGTACATACAGATCTGAATGTCGCAGATCCATTGACTAAACCTCTTCCACGTGTAAAACATGATCAGCACCTCAGTGCCATGGGTGTGAGATTGTTGCCAGATGTAAACTAGATTATTGACTCTAGTGCAAGTGGGAGACTGTTGGAATTATGCCCTAGAGGCAATAATAAAGATGTTATTATTATAATTCTTGTTCATGATAATGTTTATATTCCATGCTAGAATTGTATTAAGCGGAAACTTTAATACTTGTGTGGTTTGTGAACAACACCGTGTCCCTAGTACGCCTCTATGGACTAGCTCATTGATCAATGATGGTTAAGGTTTCCTAACCATAGACATGAGTTGTCAATTGATAATGAGATCATATCATTGGGAGAATGATATGATGGATGACTCCAAACTAAGCGAAGCAATTAGATCGTGTCATCGTGTTCGTCTTTGAAGCTTTTCTTATGTCAAATATTGTATTCCTTAGACCATGAGATAATGCAACTCCACAGTATCGGAAGAAAGCTTTGAGGTCATCAAACGTCATCCTATGAGAGGGTGATCATAAAGGTGTCTCTCGGTGATCGGAAAGTATCATTGGGTTGTATGTATCGAGATGGGATTTTCCCCTCCCAAGTCGGAGAGATATACTTCGGGCCCACTCGGTAATCGATATCAACACCGCTTGCAAGCATGTGGTTAAGGAGTTAATCACAAAGTGATACGGATTACGGAACGAGTAAAGTACTTGCTGTGAACGAGATTGAACTAGGTATGACGGTACCGACGATCGAATCTCGGGCAAGTAAAATATCGCGAGACGAAGGGAATATATATATGGGATTGATTGAATCCTGGAATCGTGGTTCATCCGATATGATCATCGATGAATGTGTGGGAGTCAATATGGGTTTCCAGACCCCGCTGTTGATTATTGATAGAAGATCATGTCTGCATATTCTCGAACCAGCGAGGTCACACACTTAACGTGTCTCGGCTAGGATAGATTGGATAATTGGTTTATGAGTTTTTGTTCAGAGTCTCGGATGGGATCCGGGACATCACGAGAGGTTCGGAGTGGTCCGAGAATAAGATTCATATAAGGCAATGCAGTTTTGGAGTTGAATTGTTCCGGTTAATCGGTATTGTCTTGGAAGCTTCTAGAACCTTCTGAAAGGGGACCAACGTGGCCACACCTTCCGGGAGGGGGCATGGGCCTATGAGGGAGTGCCCTGGCCGCATTGGGCCAGGGGCACAAGGCCCCATAGAGCCCAGCCGGCCAAAGAGAGTTTAAACTCTAGATAGACCTTCTAGAAGGGGGGGTTTCCTTGCCCCCCACTCTTCCTCCTTGGGGCAGCCGGTTTGGGCTTGGGGGAGGGGCTAGGGCTGCGCCCCCCTCTATATAAAGAGGGGTGGGGGCGCACCAACCCCCCACACCTTCCCCTCCAACCCTAGCCGCCATGCTGCCCTCCTCTCTCCCTCCGATCGCTTGTGGCGAAGCCTGTGAAATTCTCCACCAATTGCACCGCGCCGTCGCGTTGTAGATCCAACCCATCTCTCCACCATACTTGCTGGACCAAGGAAGGAGGAGACGTCGAGGTGTTGCACGTGTGCATCTCACGGAGGCACCGCCACTTGTGGTGCTAGATCGGATCAGATCGTGAGGAGGAGAAGCGAGTACGACTACATCACCCACGTTCAAACGAGCGTTCATTGCAGCGAATCTTCAAGGGTATAAAGATCTAATCCAATCTCTCTCGTTGTTTGCATCTCCTAGATTAGATCTTGGCTTTCCCTCTGTTCGCATCCGTAGAAAATTTTGATTTACTATGCCGCGAAACCCTTCAAAAAGACCCTTAGATTGTTGTCGCATGGCACAATCCGAGTCCTGCACCAAACTCTAGAGAACTCCTAAGGGTTGAGTTGTGCCACATGTAGGAGTATATTTATTTGAGTGGGCTAGAGTATAAACATGGGAAGTATGATGAATACTATGTTTTAATTATTTCCATGCGAAAAATTCTGAACAAATAGAAATATTTTGTTATGAAAGAGAAAACCTATGGATCCCATGTTCAATAATTTTCTTTATAAATGACCTTAACCGTGACTTATATTTTAAGTAATAAAGCATCCATTATAAAAAACAAAACAAGACACTTGATTTTGACATGTTAGGAGTAACAAGTGTTAGTGTGGATATCAAACCATATTTTCCTGTCCAAACGGTGATGATATACCCACTTTAGTATGCTCAACTAATGTTTTTTGCGAAATGTATGCTCAACTAATCCGATCTCGTGCAAAAAAGCTTCAATTACTTCACTTGCTTTATTTTTTTTTATAATAAGCGCTTTATTACTTAAAAGTTTTAATGATTACATTCGGCTTCTGCATAACTAGTATGTGCACATGCGATATCAACTCAAACTCAAAGAAGAGAAAAAAGCGAAATACGGATATGACATAACACCTATGCTAGTGGAGAGCCAATCCAAAGATCACGCTGCTATTAGTGTTGGGTAAAAATATCTCTCGCCGTATGCTCCAAGTATGTACATACATATATATACAAGTCGCAAAACTCCACAAGTTATAGAGACGACCATAAACGAAGCATAGTGATGCATTGGTAGATAACCTATATAAAAGAAGAATTTTATCATTAAAAATCTTGTCATTTATATATAGTCATAGCTACCAAATAATAGCAAAGACTCCCACCCTAATAAAGATTTCTGAACCTGTTAGCAATCCCATGTAACCAATTGCCAAATATATTGGCAACACTACGTGGAGGATATAACCAGAAATTACTTGGATGACTGACCATATAAAATGCGTAAATTTATATTGGAAGAATAAATGTTTAATTATCTCATCATGATGAAAAAATACATATTTCTTACTTTCATTCCAGTTCCTTTTAAAAAGGTTGTCTCATTTAAGAATCACACCTTGATACGTCGGAAACGTATCTATAATTTTTTATGTTCCATGTTTGTTTAGTATTATCCCGAAGGCCTTCTTCTTTATCATGCCAGCCTTTGGTATGAAGCGTGAGTAGTTCCACCTTGGACTACGGGTCCATGTAGTAGCTAGATGGTTGTATCTCCTTTGTGCTTTCATGTCTAGATCTTGTGAGCTCCGTTCATGATCGAGATCTTACCTATTTGTAATCATGCATGTTGTGTTTATGGGGATCCGATGGATATTGAGATTACTATATCAGATTGATTAATGATTTTCTCTTATATTTTATCATGTCTGTGTTGTTTGTGATCTTGCATGCTCTCCGTTGTTAGTAGCTATCTTGGCCAAGTAGTTGCTAGTGACTCCAAGAGGGGGTATTTATGCTCGATAGTGGGTTCATGCCTCTATTTAATCTAAGGGAAGTGATAGAAATCTCTAAGGTTGTAGATGTGTTGTTGATACTAGGGAGAAAACAACGGTCTCTTGTTCATGGAACAAGTGGATTGTTTATCTTACACACTTTGCTTAAAGCAGTTGTCCGTTGCTTGCAACTTAATACTGGAGGGGGTTCGTATGATAACCCAAAGGTGGAATTCTAGTCATAGATGCAGTTGGATGGCGGTCTATGTATCTTATTGTATTGCCCAATCGAATCTCATAGGATCATGATGTCTAGTATTGTATTGTTATGCCTTGCTCAGTCCTGTCAATTGTCCTGTTGTAATTTGTTTACCCTGCATGCCATGTTTGTTTATCTAAGGAGAACACCTCTAGTGAACTATGGACCCCGGTCCAATCTTTACCATTGATACATCCTCCATCAAGCATTCTTTACTTGCAAACCACTATCACCTCCCACACCATACAGTTAATCCTTTGTTACAGCAACCGGTGAGATTAACAACCTCACTGTTCGTTGGGGCGAAGTCTTGAGTTTGTGTTGTGCAGGTTTTCAAGTTGCTTGCAACACCTTTAAGATGTTTTCTTCCTCCTACTGGTTCGATAACCTTAGTTTCTTACTGAGGAAAAACTTGCTGCTGTGCTGCTTCACACCTTGCTCTTGCGGTTTCCCGACGAAGCGCTTCACGTTGATACATCGCCATAATCACACCTCAAGGAAGGTACCATGCAAAGATTTTTGTCTCTAAGGGTACCTTTATCTTCCAATTTTTTTTTGTTATTATCGACTGACACTTCAGGCTGGACCAAGGCTCTATGCATAGGATCTACAGAGAATTTACCGCTTTCATGTAGATTCCACTGAAACTCATCAACAACATCTAACAATTGCACTTTGTTAACATTGTAATTGTGCGTTCCACTATCCAAATCTAAGTGTAATTAAGTATCTTCTGAACATCATATTTGGTGTAGAAGATTCCAACAAAATGTACCACCCTTGTGACTAACAATGTTGTATACAGTTGGACATTATTACCGGTGTGCGGAATTTCCAAGGCACTTGTTCTCTCAGAAATAAATTTTTGAGCCATCCTTAATAGAAAATGATCCAAAGCGGAAGAAATGTTCCATTTTCCCATTAGACTAACCCAAAAGCGTGAGTTCCTGGGCCTCCAGAGCACCTGTGACAATGACTTTGAGCCAACATATTTTCTTCTTAATAGGGTTTTCCATACACTATCTTTGGTAAGTGGCTTGAACAACCATTTACCTAGTAGAGCAGCATTTTCTACTTTGAGATCATGAATATCTAATCCACCCTGGTCTTTGGGGATGGAAAACCATACTCTATTTGGTCAGTTGTTACTTCTTTTTCTCTCTACATGCTTGCTAAAAGAATCTAGATCAGAAATAATCCAATTTATGTTAGAAAGCTATAATAAAGAGATCATACACACTGCCATTTTGCCCAGTACTAAATTAATGAGCACCGATTTCCCATCTAGAGATAGCAGTTTATCTTTCCAAGTGCTTAGTATTTTTGGTAGTCTCTCCTCACCATGTTTTCACTTAGCATTTGTGAGTCTCTGATAATGAATTAGAATCCCCAAATAGTTATGCTGGCCTTGTCCATAGAAAAAGTTCAGCATATAGGTGTGCCTCGTCTTGAGCCTCGCCAAAACAAGACATTTTGCTTTTATGAAGTTTAATTTTAGACTCAAAAGCTACTCAAATGTTGATAATATTAGTTTCATATTTCTTGCATTTTCTATGTCATGTTCCATAAATAGAATTGTATCGTCGGCATATTAAAGAATGGACATACCACCATCAACTAGATGAGGAACTATTTGTACATTAGCTTTGCTAGCTCAATCAAGATGGTCAACATAACCGTCACTATATTAAATAGTATGGATGATAATAGGTCATCTTATCTCGGTCTTTTTTGTTCTGTAAGTATCTGCCAACATCATCATTATTTTGACGGCAACACTATCTCTAGACACAAAACTATGGATTAGAGCACAACACTCTACACAAAAACTTTTTATTCTAAGAGTCTGTTGAAAAAATATCACTTGACTTTGTCATAAGCTTTTTGAAAAGTACCCCATCCAACTTTTTCTATGTAGTCCGTGTCCTATTTCATGAAGGATTACCACTCCGTCTAGGATGTTTCTGCCTTGCATGGCCAGTCAATGAGTTTAGCCTAATCATTTTAATTTTTGTTAAATTTTTAAAACTAATGTTAAGAAGGTAGAAAAGTCTATACCGTTGCATCCTTTCTGTCTCGCTAACCTTAGGTAACCAAATTGTCTCCCCGAAATTCGGGCCAAACATGTCTAGTTGTCCAACATGAAAAAAATCGAACAAATTTAGAAAGCCCGATTTGATTACATTCAAAAGGTTTTAAGAAAACTCAGCCGAAAAGCCATCCGGAGACCTGGGCGCTTGTTGTGTTCCATTTGAAAACGTATTCTTAGCTTCCTCCTAAGTGTAAGAAGCAGTAAGAAAATTATTATTTTTAACAAAAACTTAGGGTATATCATCCGTTCAAGACTTATCTGTTGAGAAGTTGTATTTCTCTAGAACTCTAAACAAACCTTTATAATAATTTGTAATGTCAGACTTATATTGTCCATGATCGTGTCCTCATCAGAAAGTGAATGAGCTTTTTCGGTGTTTACCATTCACCACGCTATAGAAGAGAACGAATAAGTTACTTGATTTAATAAAATATTGTTCTACACTATGTAAAATAAATTACTCCCTCCAATCCATTAGATCCTGTCTTTGACTTAATACTACATGAATTTGAGGGAATACTTTGTTTAGCCCATAATGTAAAAAAGAATTGGGTTGCAATTTTATATGCTTATAGGATTCCACATTTCATTCAATTTTTTAAAACAAATATAATTATTAAATTTTTTAATTAAAACATTGATGATTAATAATAGATTGGTGGAATTTCGAAAAAAAAAACACTTTCAGCTTATAGTATTTTCAGTTCTAACTCTTCTCGGAAAAATAATTCGGAGTATGTTCCTACTTCCTGCTCCAATGGGGAAGCAGGGCACCGCACCACCGGCGGCGATGTGCTCTCCTACATAGCCGGCGTATATATATCCTGACGCCCTATTTGGCTCTCTTTCCCGCTAGATCCCTGCCCAATGGAGGAATCGACGGCGGCCAGTCCCGACTGGTCCAAGCTGCCGTCCGACGTCCTCACCACTGTCCTCGGCGAGCTCGAGTTCCCTGACCTCTTCCGCGCCGCCGACGTCTGCACCTCCTGGCGCGCCACCGCCCGCACCCTTCGCCGCCTCGGGATCTACTGCCGCCCCCAAACCCCGTGCCTCCTCTACACCACCGCCGCCGCCGGCCCCCGCGCCGCCGAGCTCTTCAGCCTCGCCGACAAGAAGGTCTACAGGGCGCGCCTCCCGGACCCTCCCATCGGGGAGCGCAACATCGTCGGCTCCTCGCATGGGTGGCTCGTCACCGCCGATGCCCGCTCCGAGCTCCACCTCCTCAACCCCGCCACGGGCGAGCAGGTCGCGCTCCCCTCCGTCGCCACCATCGAGAAGGTAAGCCCCGTCTTCGACTCCGCCGGCAACCTCGAAAGATACGATCTTTCTCTCTATGGCGAGGAACCGCAGCCCTACGCGGTGGACGAGCTCCGGGGAGTCCTGTATCTCAAGGTCGTGCTGTCCTGCGATCCTTCTCTGGGGGATTGCACGGTCGTTGTGATTCACAATCCCTCCAGGGATCTCTCCTTTGCGAGAATCGGCGATGAGAAGTGGCATTGGATTTCTTCCCCACCGCGTGAACCACCGAGGTACTCCGATTGCACATTTGGGGACGACGGTGCGCTGTACGCGATGAATCTCCTAGGTGGGATCCATCGCTATGCCATTGAAGGTTCTCGAACCACGCGAAATATGATCTTCAAGGACACCTCGCCATTCATTGCACATAATGTGTACATAGCCAAGACATCGTATGGCGATGTGCTGCAAATATGGAGGATAAAGGACAGCACAAGTGGTGAGCAAGGGGAGATACATACAGCTCGTGTTGATATATTCAAGGCTGACTTTGACAGCCAGAAGATTGTTCCTGTCCGGACATTGGGGGATGATGCATTGTTCATCGGGCATAACTGTACTTATTGCCTTTCTACAAAGGACTACCCAAGGCTGCTGCCGAACCATGTCTATTTTACCGACGACGATGAGTACTGGCTGATGGATGGGCACGAGATCTGTCGGGATGTTGGAATAATTAATTTGGAGGATCAAAGTGCCAATGATGTAGTGTCTCCCCAACCTTGGCTGAATTGGCCAACTCCTGTATGGATTGTTTCAAGTTTTAATAAGATCCACAAATAGGTATGGATTCTTACACATACTACCTTTCTTTGGTTCCTTATTGATGTCTATGCTGATATGGTTTGATTTTTTTATTGCCATTATCATTTTAGTCAATGAAACAGTTCTTAGTGTATGTTTGATATATTTTGCAACACTTGCATAGTGTGAGATGGTGTGTTTCATTGGTACCATTTACACAGTAGAATAAACAATTCTAAATTAATAGGTGACGGTGAAAAAACTTGCTCGCTCTCCCATTTAGTCTAGAACTAGCAATGTACTTTGATATGCTGCGACTCTTTATCGCTTAGCACTTGTTGTTCTAAATTATTACAGGCAAAGCATTTCCTGTCTTCTCCAAGTCAATGATGAAACACTAATAACAATATAGTAGTACTGTAAGTACCATTTAGTACACGACGGCACACAGTTGGCTGTGTGTTCCAGGAAAAACAAGTAGCACTGTGAGGTCTTCTGGTCTATATGTCTTTTTTGATCTGTTCACATTATGTGTAGCTTTCCTTTTGCTTTGGCAAGATGATAATATATTACTAACCAGTGAATTTAACCAACAGGTTTCTAATATAACTGGGAGGCGACTACTCTTGCTTGTCATCAATAACTCCAGAACTATTCTGGCGTTTCTGTTAGTTGAGTTCCTAGCTTGACCTGAGTAGAACTGAGGAACAGCTTTATTATTTGGCTGCCATTTCTCGTATGCACAATAAACATGAGGAATAGTGGTACCACTTAGCTGGCCAATTGTTGCCTGAATAATAGGTGTGTGGGAGATTGGTTTGATGCTGGATAAAGTAAAGACATGTTTTATCTTAGTTATATGGTGTAGCGATTTATGTGAGTGGCAGCGTGTGAACCTGTGTATTCTTTTCATTGTGGCAAGTGCACAAGTACACCCAATATGCCCCCCAGAGTGTTGCTGTTTATGTTTCTTGATATTTTTTCAAGCTATTTTAAATAATTAAACTAATGGTCTAGTGTGCTAGTAGATCTCAAGCTATTTTTGAGAAGTCGGTTGAATTCTGTAGTCAGAGAAGTGCTCCGAAACTACCATGAAGTAGTTTGTGGAGCATTGAGGTGCCCTTCCAACGCGCACCTTTTTTAGTGGAGGTTTTGCTGGAACAGACATCCTATGCATATGAATGTAAAACGAAAGGGCATCGATTTGGATACCCGGTGTGCGGTGTGGGATAGACTGTTCAAGGATGGAGGCCACCTTTTTCTTCGGTGTCGAGAGGTAAAGAAGAGATGGCAAGCGGCAGATCTGGATTCTGGAGGATGTTCGCCTTACTGACTGCCTGTGTTCAATCTTTGGAGAGAAAATGGGGGTAATTCCGCGTCTACCTTGTGATCAGAGGTATTGAGGTAGACCCTATTTCTATTAATGATAGCTTTGCTAATGAACAACTTGCAAACATTAATGTATCTAGTGCTAGAGTAGCATCCCCTTGGTTTGTTGATTATGCTAATTTTATTGTTGGAAAAATCATGTCACCACACTTCACTTCTCAACAAAGATAGAAATTTTTTTATGATCTTGGACATTACTTTTGGGAGGATCCATTCCTTTATAAGAAAATTGTAGATGGTATTATTAGACGTTGTGTGCCTGAATTTGAGCAGCATGATATCATAAGAGATTGTCATGAGAGTCCTTATTGAGGACATCATGCATGATAGTCTGGTTTTTATTAGCCTATTTTATTTAAGGATTGTGCTAACTATGTTAAATCATGTGATATATTTCAAAGAGTTGGAAATATTGGTAAAAGAAATGAAATGCCTATGAATTATTCACTGCCACATGAACCATTTGATGTGTGGGGATTTAACTGTATGGATCTATTTCTGCCATCAAAAACTAAACATACTCACATTTTGGTTGCAGTGGACTATGTTATAAAGTAGGTGGAAGCAATTCCACCCAAAAGTGTAGATCATCCTACATCAATGAAGATGCGTAAGGACATAATCTTTCCCAGGTTTGGAGTACCTAGATTTCTAATTACTTATGGTGGTTCTCATTTCTTACATGGTGTTCTTATGAAGACTTTACCCTAGTATGATGTTAATCATAGAGTAGCATCTCCATATCATCCTCAAACTAGTGGTCAGGTTGAACTAAGTAATAGGTAAATTAAACTCATATTGGAAAACACAGTAAATAGAGCTAGGTCTGGTTGACCAACTAAAATTAATGATGCTTTGTGGGCTTATAGAACTGCTTTTAAAAATTCTGTAGGTATGTCTCGTTATAAAATGGTATGTCTTCTTCTAAAAATTCCTATGGGTATGCAAATGTCCAAGGACGATGTGGCATAGGAGGTATTCCACAGCCTCGCCAAGATCACTGTGCAAGATGGCCAACGTGTCTTCTTTTGGAAGAGGATGGCTGAATGTGCGTTCTGTGAAGGATATTGCACTAGAGATCGTTACCCTAATCCCAACTAGGCGCAGAAATAGGAGAAAGGTGGCAGAGGCGCTGATTACAATGGGTGGATCACTTGATATAGCAGGGCACCTAAACATGGAGGGGTACATACAATGCGTCAGACTTTGGCTGGAGATCCGGAGTTTCATGAGAGATCCACATGCTGCTGATGTTTTCCGCTGAACAAGATGAGGCTCGGGGAAGTACTAGGAATGAGACACATGTAAGCTTCTATGATAGGGGAATTGCAGATTCAGCATGCACCAGCCAATATGGAGGTCATTTGTGCCCCTCAAATGTGGAATGTTCTGTTGGTTGGCGATTAGGAAGAGACTATGGACTTTCGACACACACTTCCGGCATGTAATACAAAATCAGCCGAGCGCTTGTTTTACATGCTTGAAGGAGGAGGACAATGTCGATCACATCATTACCTAATGTGTCTACGCCAGGCAAGCTTGGTACAACTGCCTCGGAACGGCGGGACTGCAGTTGGAAGAGCCACAACCAGATAGTACCTTGGCGGACGGGTTGCTACAGACGAGAGATAGGGTGTAGATAGGGGATAGAAGGAACTTCGATACCCTAGTAATCCTAGTGTCTTGGATGCTATGGACGAAGTGGAATGCAGGAGTCTTTGAAAACACACGCGATCAATACACAACATTTGCAGCTAACAAATCACATTAGAGAGGAATTCAACCTTTGGGATGTTGCTGAGACTTTGGGAGGGAGACAAGACATGCCACAAGAGTAGGATTTAGGCAGTGATCGCGTGTGTGGTGTTCGGCCAATCCAATTGTTAGCAATTGGTTCTTTGGCCTTCTTGTAATTTGAGTTTCTGCCTTCTATAAAGATAAGGCACACTTTTGACGTGCTCTTGAAAAAAAAATCTGTCATGATGGATTGACAATCTCGTGTTGTAGTAGCCTAGTTGTACATACCCTTTTGTCTCCCTTGTACAGTTTTTTTATTACTAATAAAATTTTGAGCTTTGGGGTTTTACCCCATAGTCCAACTTCAAAAAACAAAAACAAAACGAGGTTGTGGAAGTTAGTGGCACTTCCGATAGGCTGAATCATAGTGGCATATCCCCAATATTAGCGAGAACTGGGGAGAAAGTAGTAATAAACCCATGATACAAAGCATGAAGCAGTTGATTACAGACTGATGTGTCTATGAAAAAATCTGGTAAGACTAGTTGGCACAAAGCCATAAGAAAATCCAACACAACAGCATTGTTTTGTATTGCACATTTGCACCAGACAAGAAAGGTGTTCCAGGAATCTACAAAGCTGTTGTGTTGCCGGAAATATAAAAAATAGAGACATGAGATATTGGGCTGGCCTTTGCACTTTTTGCTCATCTATGATATATTCTAGAGTGTTCATGCATGATTACACCAGCCTTGTTCTTGTTTTTATAGATCATGCATTTCTAAAATTCTCTGATCTCACGCCAAACTTGTCGAAAAACTGGTTTAGACTGAAACACTCACATGTTCAATGATTCAGGAAGAGGCCGGCTGATACTGAGATCTGCACGTAATCCGATCATCACCTTGATTGAAGCGTAGACGAGGACGGGTATGATCAGCGCAACAAACACAGATGTTTTCCAATCCCTGCTGGAGCCGGCAGCGCAGGCCACCAGCAGAGCCAGCAAATTCGACGGAACGATTTTGGTCATCATCAGTATGTGCAGCCGTTCTTTCCTATTCAACCACTGCACGACCAGAAACAGAATGATAATAATAGATATCACGAAGGACAAGGTGTTGCTGAAGAAGAAGACAAGGTACCGCTGGCGCCTCCAAATGGTATCTAGCATAACGGGGCTGCCAGCATGGTCGCCGCTCTGCAAAACTCCCCCTGGTGGATCTATGTCGGCTTGGTACGTGACACCAGCCACCAGGATACCAAGTAACATTAGGTATTTCTTCTGAGCATATTGTCTCTTTGTTGCTATTCTTTCCTCACTTGTCATGTGCTCCCCTTCATCATCATCTGCCGTTCTCAACCGTGCTGTGCCCTTTCTAAGCTTATAATCCCTCACCAAACATGTTAGGAGCAGTACAACTAGAATCAAGAAAGCCAATGCCACCAAAAAGTAGATGCCAACAGATGTTGTTTGATGTTGTGTGCTCCCGGTGGCATAGGCGCCCATCAGACAAAACAAGCTTGCCACCGTGCAAAGGGGTAGGGCCTAGCTTCGTATAGCTGGCCCGTACAGTACCGGGCTCACCAGTAGAATCATAATGATGACGGAAAGCATGAAGCTTACAGAGTTGCAGTAGAAGAAGGTATTGTAGCGGCGTGGATGGTGGTAGAGGAGGATAGAGTTGCCTGCATAATGCCGAGACTCCTCATCATCTCGGAGCCAGAAGCCGCCCGGAGGGGTCAAACCGGCTTGGTAACTCATGGCCGTGGACAAGGTTGCCAAGAGGTACAATAGCTTGCGCTTCTTCTCCACCTCCTTGAGCTCCTCAAAATAAAAATCATCGCCGACTTGCTCCAGGGAGAAGAAGATAACATGGATCACCACGTAGAACAGGATGGCACCGGCCAAGGCCATGACATAGATGGATTGGGTTACTTCCCTGCAGGCCCCGGCGGCATATGCACCGATGAGGCCGAACAATTCCAGTATCATAACTGACTCTGCCATGTGGTGCTCGGTCAACAACTGCATCATGACCAGGAAGATGGTTACCAAGGAGGCCACAAATGCAAACGAATTGCAGTACAAAAAAGTCTTGTATCGCGTAGCATCCATCGTCAAGAGGATCGGATCACCGGCAATGTGCCAGTCCCCGTTGTTGTCCTGCCAAACGCCGCCAGGCGGAGCTAGCCCCGCTTGGTAAGCGATGGCTGTTGCAAAAGTGGCGAGCAATAGAAGAAGAGAGCGAGACTGATAACTTTGTGCCGCTCCCATATTAGAAGCTTCTGTGGCTGCACTTGAAAACACAATCTCCGCTGAACGTCTGCCATGAAGAGTTAAACAGAGAGTTGCATCAGTTGCTAGTAATTAGCTTTGCTAATAGTACTGTACTTGGAATGATCTACTCCCCTATGGATAACCCAATTGTAGATACAGGAAGAAGAAGAAGAAGAAGAAGAAGAAGAAGAAGAAGAAGAAGAAGAAGAAGAAGAAGATATGTACCTGCGGCTGCGGATAATATCCAGAATCGCTCGGGCGGAACAATAAGCGGCACCCAGAATGTACACCAGACTTGCCGACATCCCAACCAGCAAGTAGGTTCTAGGTATAGGCCTACCCTCCCCACAGCTGCCAGTGGAGAATGCCCCGACGAGGCCGACCAGTGTGACTAGGATGCACCCGTACATCTCGCGAGAACGCACTGTGCGCTCGTGAAGCTTCCTGCCGAGAAGCAGCATGATGGTAAGGAGGGACGCGACGAACGCCGCCGTGTCACAGACGAAGAAGATAACCAGGCGTGCCTTGTGGTGGCCGGCGTTGAGAATTGGGTCGCCCGCACGGTGGCTGCCCTCGGTGTTGTCCCAGAAGCCACCTGGCGTGTTCAGCCCAGCCACATACATGATGCTCGCCGCAAATGTCGAGAGCAGCATGAACACCTTGCGGAGCCGCCCTTCAAGCTCGAGGTCGACAGCGGGGGGAGGAGACTGTAGTTGACGCCACGCCAGCGCCATCTGGACAGTGAGGTATGTGAGGACGGCAGCGGCCATTAGCACCGACGTGTAGACGGTGGTGAGCACGTCGCGGCATGTCCCCGCTGCGAAGGCCGCCATGAAGCTGAGCAGGTCCAGCACCATGAGCACACGCAGCGGCTTCAGTCTGATCCACACATGCTTCTTCTCCACTATCTGGATGGAGAGGAGGAGGAACAGGACTATGACCAAGATCGACGAGACGAAGGCCGTGGCGTTGCAATAGAAGAATACAAGGTACCGGAGCCTGTTGGTGGTCCGGGCGATGGGTTCGCCGGCAAGCTGGCCCGAGGCGTCGTTTGTGTCTTGCCAGACACCACCAGGCGGATGTAACCCCACGGCGTACGCCACCGTCGCCACCAGCGTGACCAGCATCAGGATGTACTTCCGCAGGATGTACTCCCATGGTTCCTGCATCTCTTGTGCCGTGGGCGTGGGCGGCGCCATTGCCTGCTCCTCGGCAGAGTTTGAGCTTGATGCCATTAGCCTCGATCTCAACAAGCTAAGCTAGTACTAGGACGTGATGTAGATTCATAAGCGATGACGTGACGCACATCTTATCTTGTAGGAGTACATTATTATTAAAATTAAGGAACCGTTTGAAAAGTCAAGTCCTGGCACGCCTATTTTCACATCTCGATTTCTATAAGGTTGCAGGACCAGTACTGTAGGAGCAGTCCATCGGATACCACCCATACATTAGTACTACCTTCTTTTCGGTTTACAAGGCAAATATTTTTTCAAGAAAATAGTTTGATCATAAATTTGGTCAACACTATATGAATCATACTCCCTCTGTTTCAAATTACTCCGCCGGCACGCTTATGTAGGTGAGCTATTACTCCCTCATTTTTCATTCAAAAAAATCCTGAGATTTTTGAAATAGATAGTATGAAATGTGTACTACGTATACCAAAAATCCAGAATTTTTTTGGATGAAAAATAAGAGAGTACTAGTCCACCTAGGTAAGCGTGCGCGCGAAGTAATTTGAAACAGAGGGAGTATGTTATAAAAATTATACCATTAAAAACATATTTTAAATATGAATCTAATGGTATAATTTTTGTTAAATATAGTTTGTATTTTATTGATCAATTTATAATCAAACTATTTTCTTAAAATACATACTATAGTAGCCAGTGAAGTTCGGCCGGCCAGCTAAATCCAGTGCACCAGGACCTACATATGAGTAGTAAATGGTCTAACTTTTCGGTAGCAGCGAAGACTAAAAAAAAAACTCCCTCCATGTTACAGATTTGTCTACATACACATTTATCGAGACATGGAGAGAGTATATAAATTAAAAAAAGGACGCATTTCCCTCTATCTCAAAATAGATATCACAAATTTGTCTAAACTTTTGAAACTAAGAGAGTAGTAAAATGGTTAACTTTATGGCAGATTTTAGTGTATCACTAGTGGAGAACAGTACTCTTGTCTCGGTTCGTAAGAGGCTTTAGTCCTGGTTCCCCAACCAGACAGGATAATCGGGACTAAAGTCTCCACCTTAGTCCGGGTTGGGCTATGAACCGGAACAAAAAGCGCTCCACGTAGCTGCTGCATGGCGTCCGGGGAGGAGCATCCATCCCGATTTGTAACACGAACTGGGACAAATATGTCTTTGCCGCGGCAGTAATTTGGAACATTTTTATGCCACGGCAGTGAATTTATTTTGGCCATTTTTTTTTGCCACGACATCATTTTGACCACTTTTTCTGCCGCGATAGAGAATTTATTTATAATGTTTTCCTTTTTATTTTGTGTTTTGCACTCATCAATGAAGGAACCATTATACTCCCTCTATTTTATTTTATAGTGCCTATAATTTTTGGCACAGAAATTAAGAAACACATGTGGAGAGAAAATTAAAATAGTTTTAAACGGGATTTTTCTTGGATAATTGATGTCATAAAATAGAGGAGTTTGCGAAGGACATGAAATGCTATATACTTTATATAAAGTCTCTAAAAAACTTGTCCAAACGAGTTGTGTAACACAATATATCTTATATTTTGAATTTTTTCTCAAAAAACTATAGACACTATTGAATAGAACGGAGGGAGTATTACACAACATCATCATGAATATAGAGATCGAAGTGTCGAACATATTATATTCGATACATGGGTTTCATGCATATATACATACAAAATAAGCTCTTTGTACGGTCCCTATTGCCATATACACCCAACTCCACATGGTATTCTCCTTTTGTATTTATAACCTCTGCATCGAAGAATCCCGCCAATTTCTCCTAAATTGCTCGTACGCATATGATACACGATATCCTTCCTAGCATGGAAGGAGTATATGATACATCATGAGTTACCCATTTTAAATGAGTGCATCTCACGAATGAGTAGTGGATATTTTCTTTAAATGGGCGTTTTTATTACTTATAAAAGAAATGTTTGTACCTGGCCTATGCATAGCTAGATGCACACATCCGATCAATCTACACAACATTATATAAAGCATTATCAAAATAAATGACCCCGAGCTATGGAGGATCGATCCGCAAATCACGCAGTCATCCATGTCGAGAAAAATATGTCTTGCTGTGTCCTTCAATCGTGTACACCCCTCCGTAAACAAGTCGTGAAACTCCATACATTGTAGAGTAATCCATGAGAGTTGTCGTGGTCCGACAGATAACCTACAGGTTAGAAGACACAGTGTTATTAAAAATCTTATCATTTCTATATACCCATAGCGACCAAATAATGGCAAGCACTCCCACCTTAAACAAAGTCATATATTTATCATCTATCTCATGCAACTAGTTACCAAATACATTAGCAGTCGAACGTGGAGGATAAAAACCAGAGGCTACTTGGATAATTCACCATATAGAACGAGCAAATTTATAATGGAAGAATAAATGTCGAATTGTCTCGTCATGATGACAAAAACGCATTGTGTACTTCCATATCAATTCCTTTTTACAATATTATCTTTTATAAAAATTACTATCTTATGAAGATACCATACATAAAAAACGAATATCTTCATCTTTAGAGGTTTTTTCATTTTCTAAATTTTATTATTATCATCGACCAGAATATCAGGTTGTATCAAAGCTCTATACATTAGGAGCAGTCCATCGGATACCACCCATACACTAGTACTACCTCCGTTCGGGTTTACAAGGCAAATATTTTTTCAAAAGAATAGTTTGATCATAAATTTGATCAACACTATATGAATTATATGTCATAAAAATTATACCATTAAAAGCATATTTTAAATATGAATCTAATAATATAATATTTATTAAATATAGTTTATATTTTATTGATCAAATTTATGATTAAACTATTTTATCAAAATACGTATTATAGTAGCCAACGAAGTTAACCGGCCGGCTAGCTTAATCCAGTGCACCAGGACCTACATATGAGTAGTAAATGGTCTAACTTTTCGGTAGCAGTGAAGATTAAAAAAAACTCCCTCCATTCTAAATGTCACAGATTTGTCTACATAAACATTTATCGAGACATGGAGAGAGTATATAAATAAAAAAAGGATGCATTCCCTCTATCCCAAAATAGATGTCACAAATTTGCCTAAACTTTTTGTCGTGAGAATGGTCACGACAGATGCTGCAATCGGCAGCGAGTAGTAGAACGAGGGGCAAGGGCGGCCAGCCATCTGCGGTGCGAGATGAGGGCGGAGACACAGGGTTTTACCCAGGTTCGGCCCCCCGGAGGGTAAAGACCTACTCCTGCTAGATTGTATTATGGTGGAGGTACAATGGGCGAGCTCGACGGCTAGGCGGTGAGTCGTTTGGGTGTATGATAGAACGTACGTCTACACGCCCTGTAGGGAGGTTTATATAGACTCACCTCCCCCTAGGGTTTACATATCTCAACCGAATCAGTTAAGGCTTCGGTATTCGTTTAACCTAATCCGACCGGGCCTATCTACTCTCCCAGGCCTTGACTTCCGATCGCTTGGACCTCGCCAGCCTGGATCAATCGCCGTCTTGCAGGCCCACTCGCATTCTTGGGCCAATCGGAAGCGTCTGTGGGTATACCCGGTAGGCATATCCCCATCGATAGTCCCGAGGCCGTCGTCGATTGGCGCGGTGGTCGGCGATCGAACATCTGGCTTCAGCGGACATCGGTCGAATCGGTGGCGGGCTCCTGAATAAAGGAGGAAGCTAGTCATTCTGGTCGCAGCTTTGGCGAGTCGAGTCGGTGAAATACTTAGTCACTGTTGTAGTGATCGGGTCGGCGAGCCGAATGGCTGAAGTTGGACCGTCAAACGCAGTCAAACTAGCCGTTGGGGTAATCCAACGGTAACTTTTGGCGTAATCACCGCGTAGTAACGGCTTCCTAATTTGGTGGGTAACAACCGCTATATAAAGGGAATGGTAAGCGATCAGAAAACCACCCCCTCGTCATTTCCTCCGATTGCGCGCATCTCCGTTCTCCTCCGCATCGCGATTCAGCCGATCCTAGATCCTCCGACCTCCTCAAACCTTCTCGCAAATGGCCCCCTCCACCGAACCATGGGGCAGGTCCAAGTGTCTGAGGTGCTCTGGCGTCCTTGAAGCGGGATCCTCTGGCCGGTGAGTGGCGCATCCGCGTCCGGAGGTGACTCGGACCAGCGAGGAGAGTTCATCGCTTCACCACCACAGGAACGGGCTGGGATTCCCCATCCCTTTTCTTCGGCCTGCGCCTTCTACGAGATCCGGCCGTCGGACTGGCCCGCAAGATGATCGAGCAGCTCGCCATCTTCGTGGCGTTCTGCGAGTGCTACCTAGGCTGCAGGCCCTACTTCCCTCTATGGCAAGATCTGTTCCACGGAAGGATCAGTCGCGAGGAAGAGGGCGGCCCAATGCTTGCCGCGGGCGGCCTGACATTTCAGCTGAAGTCGAAGGCTTCATTCTTCGACCTGATGCTGCCCGCCAAGGCGGCGAGCGAGTGGAAGAAGTCTTGGTTCTATGTTACCGAGGCGACTCCGGAGGGCGAGGTGGCGATCCCACGATACTCCGCCGACCGGCCTGAACCGTGCCGACTTCAAGTCGGCAAGCTCCCCACCGACCAGCGGATGGTCGTGGACGAAATGCTTCAAAACATCCGCGGTCAGAAGAAGAAGGGTCTCCAGACCATTAACCTATACAACTGCTGGCTCGGGCGGCGGCTCGTTCCCCTGGCCCGACGTGATCACTATATGTACCAATACACGGGCCGGGAGGACTCGACGAAGTCTTGCCTCGCCGAGTGGAAGCTCGAGGATTACATTCCAGCGCTGAAGATCACCCAGGCGGTGTACCTGGACGCGAAGGCCGGGGTCGCCCCCTACACCGCGAAGCATCCAGCCCCAACGGTAAGTCACTTTACATCATTCGTAGTCGCAGTTTATGCAGTCACGGTCATTCTAATTCCATCTTGTGCTCATTGCAGCTGTTCCAAGTGGTGGAAGGGTGGCTTCCACCTTCAGACGACGAGAACTCGAGCTCGTCCGTCCGGGACGTGGGCGAGTTGCCTCCTGCCAAGGGTGACATCGAGAGCGACGACGACGATGAGTCCGAGGAGGAGGTCGCCTCGCAAAAGCCTCGAGCGTCATGACGATGACCACGACGAACTTCCGAAAACCACCTCGCGTCGCCAGGCCATTCCATCGAAGAAGAAGAAGGAGGTGAAGGCCCCTCCGAAGAGGAAAACAAAGCTGGCGAGACCGACATCCCCGCCTCATTCGGCGAGCAGCTCCGACGCCACCAGCCTGGCCAAGGGCGAAGCGCCGCCGACGGCAGCCGCGCCGGACATCGCCACCGTCCTGAGTGAGGTGCCTTTGGCCTCGATGCCTCCGCCGTTCGCCCCAGTCTACGGGGCGCTCGGTCATGGCGGCTTCACCTCGAGGAGGTTCTGCGAAAATGTCTCGGAGGCTCCGTCGCGGCCTCGGCAACGAAGAAGCCGTCCGTGACTTGGGCGCCGCGATATCTTTGGAGATGGGTCTCGATGCAACTGGGCCCAGAACTGGAGAAGCCGGTCGGCATCCGCACGGGGCTGCGATTCCTGCCAGTCGCCAAGTGAGTTCTATTCACCTGTCTTTCTTTTTCATTTGTACTCAATCCACATTACTCATGTGATCAATTTGTAGGACTGGAGCTAATAAAATAGGCCACCCGTCCGTGGCTAAGGTGCCGCCAGTCGTCGCCGAGGAGGACCCCTCTCGGAAGAGGAAGGCGGACGAAGTCATCGCCCCCGCGGACAGTGCCAAGAAGACCAAGGGAGACGAAGTCGTCACGGTGTCTGACGACACAACGATCGCTCCAAGTGATCCCGTGGCGGAGGCGGCCTTGACGACCAAGGAGGGTGCTCCCTCGCCTGGGGTAGCCGAGCCGGCCTCCTTTGGTGCCGGTGCCTCCATCGCAACGTTCCCGCGCTTCATGGCCAGAGAGGCTACAGCGAGCGGTACCTCACCCTCGAGCCATGCGCCTGGGGTCGCCGACACGGAGGTCGAGCAGTGTCGCGGGCACATGCCGGCTCTTCTCACGTCCGTGGATGCGATACAGCTTCATGGCATGCTTGGCGCAGCCATCCAGGTATGTCCAGTCCCCGAGGATCAGGCCGCTGACTTGCAGCGGTCAGATTCTTTTAATGTCTAGTTTTATTTTTCACGTCCATTCCCCGAGTGCGCACTCGCTGAGTTTCAGCGGGTGGGCACTTAGGATTTTTGATTGCCAGTTCCCGAGTGCGCACTCGCTGAATTTCAGCGGGTGTGCGCTTAGGATTTTTTGATTGCCAGTCCCCGAGTGCGCACTCGCTGAATTTCAGCGGGTGGGCACTTAGGATTTCGCTATTGTTAACCGTTTGAATTGTGTGCAGGGTTTACAGCATGAGTCAGCCGAACGGCTTGCTGCGAAAGGCCGCGCGGAGAAGGAACTGGCTACCGTCCAAGAGGCGAACAAAGGGCTCCAGGCGATCGCTGCGAAGGCGGAGGAGGCCTGCTAGGGCCTTGTCCCAGCGAGTGAGTTGGCAGTAGCTCAATCGGCGTTGAGCTCGGCTGAGAAGCGTATCGCCGACCTCGAGCGCGAGCTGAAGGAAGCGAAGGAGGAGGCGAGTTCGGCGGATGGGCGAGCCAAGGCATATTACCGCCAACGAGAGCGTAAGGTTTCTGACGCCCTTGTTGCTGGTCTTCAGGATGACTACACCTCTCTTCAGAGCTTCATCACGGATCTCTCCCGTCCCTTGATTGGTGAGTGTGCCTGCTTCTGTCTGTTACATGTGCGTTGTGTAATCTTTGATGTGTTCGCTGACATCTTCTGTCTGCATGTCGGATCATTGATAGCGCGGAGGAGGCGAATTCGTTTGGCAATGTGTGGCCACGCTCGTCGACTCGGCGACGTTGTCGGCGACATGCATACGGGCGTACCTTCAGGAGATGTCGCCCACGAAAGTAATTCCCAGCGACCTCGTCGAGGTGTGGCGATACTTGGAGAAGGCGCCGTCGGTTGTCGAGTTCATGACGTGATCGGCATTCCGACGCGGAGCGGCGACGACGCTTAGCCTTGGGCTCGCTCACTTCCCGGAGGACTTCGACCTGGACGACGTGACGAGTGGCTACCCGTCGTCGACTGGTTCGGTGGAGATCTCCGAGGTACTGAAGTTGACGGACCGCGCCGTGGTGTACTCCGAGCGCGTCTGGACGATGGCGACCTCCTTCCGTACCAGGAGATGGTCGTCGCACCCAACGACCCCGAGCCGCAGCACCGGGACTTCAAGATCGAGCAACCCTTCCGTGCGGCGATGGGGGGTGAGCTGACGACGTACCCGTCGAACCCGTACACTCCCTTCATTCGCAATCGCAAGGGTGGTGGCGAGTCGTCGTCGAAGCCTGCGGAGTAAAATAGTTTGCCATGGGGCGTTAGTAGCAGTTCTGCCGTCGGGCATACTTTGTATTTTGTGACAATTGCGACATGCTATTAATGAGATATCGTGTTGTTTTGTGAATTGTCGTGTGTTTTTGATTGAGTGTTGAACGAGTCCCCGAGCGCGTCCGCCCTTTTTATGGGGTTTACCTCGTTTGTTATGTGTTTGCGGTTTTGAATGTTTTGTTTATTGAGGTCGACTCGCCCGAACTTGGAGAGCCAGTCGCAAGGCGACTCCCATGAGTGCTCTGTACTTCACCGTTTTCCCTTGCGCGAACGAGGTCGGGTGGCCGAGTCCCCGAGCATGGTACTTGGTTGTTCTAGGCGCGACTCGAGGGTGGGTGAGGACTTGGCGCGTTAGTTTGAGCGCATCACTCCTGCCTGGCCCGTAGGGTCAGTCGCATGGCGAGTCCTGGGCATGCTCTCATACTTGGCGTTTCCCCTAGCCGCCCGCGCTGAACTGGTCGTCAGTCCCCGAGCGTGGTACTTGGCCGTTCGAGTCGCTATGTCGAGGATGCGGAGGATCATGGTCGCTGTGAGAAGCGAAGGCAGTTGTCTTGGCTCGTTGAGCCAGTCGAGCTAGGCGACTCCAATGGGGCTCCGGGTAGGTGTTTTTCATGGACGTTACAAGACCTGGGGTACCCCAGTGCCCTTGTAGCGCACTACTTGGCCGTGCCGATCGCTGTACCAGAGGTTGACTTCCGCAGTTAGCTTAGCGCTGTTATTACGAGTGCAAGTGGCACAAGACACGGAGAGTAGACGCAATTTGCGGTAACCAATATTTTTTTATTTCATAGCGACTGGAGGATACATATGTGGAGTTCTAGGAGTAGAACTTCCGTAGGAGGTTTACATTCCATGGTCGATTGACATCGAGTTTGCCGTCCCCGCGGACGTCGATGAGGTAGTAGGCGTCATTGCCGAGTACTCGCCCTATGGCGAATGGTCCCTCCCACGGGGGGGATAGCTTGTGCATGCCCTTCTTATCCTGGATGAGGCGCAGCACCAGGTCGCCTTCTTGGAAGGTGCAAGTTTTCACTCGCCGGCTGTGGTAGCGGCGGAGTCCTTGTTGGTAGATGGCTATGCGTGAGCGAGCTAGGTTGCGTGCCTCGTCGAGTTGATCGACTCCATCCTGTCGTGCGAGTTCGTTCACAGCCTCCGTGTAGTGGACGACCCTCGACGAGTCGTGCTCGAGGTCGGTGGGCATGACTGCCTCGGCACCGTACACCATGAAGAAGGGGGTGAACCCTGTCGACCTATTGACCGAGGTGCGGATGCCCCAGATGACGGAGGGTAGCTCCTCGACCCAGCACCCGGCGGTGCGCTCGAGTGGTACTTGGAGCCGCGGCTTCAGGCCGTGGAGGATGCTCTGGTTGGCCCGTTCCGCCTGGCCGTTGGACTCCGGGTGGGCGACTGGCGCCAGGTCGAGCCGGATGTGGTGTTCCTCGCAGAACTCGGCCATGGCCCCTTTGGCGAAGTTGGTGCCGTTGTCCGTGATGATGCTGTTTGGGAACCCGTAGCGATATATGAGCTCGCGTAGGAATTTGGTGGCGGTCTTCCCGTCGCATTTCCGGACTGGCTTGGCCTCCACCCACTTTGTGAATTTGTTGACTGCGACCAGTAGGTGGGTGAAGCCAGAGGGGGCCTTTTTGAAGGGGCCTACCATGTCCATACCCCACACGGCGAATGGCCAGGTGATGGGGACTGTCTTGAGCGCTGAGCTCGGCATGTGTGTCTGGTTGGCGTACTTCTGGCACCCGGCGCATCGCTGGACAATGTCGACGGCGTCGGCGTGTGCGGTGGGCCAATAGAAGCCATGCCGCATAGCCTTGGCGACCAGAGAGCGGGCGCCGGCGTGGTGGCCGTAGTCGCCAGAGTGGATGTCGTGGAGGATCTTGCGTCCTTCGGCGGGTTGGACGCAGCGTTGGAACACGCCGGTTACGCTGCGCTTGTGGAGCTCGTCGTCGATGATGATGAAGGATTTGCACCGACGTGCAACCATCCGAGCGTCTGTCTCATCTGCCGGCAGGGTGCCAGCCTCCAGGTAGGCGATGTATGGCTTGGTCCAGTCGTCTGGCTCGACGATGAGTGCGACCAGGGCTGGCTCTGGTTGCAGCGGGACTCCGATGTCGATCTCCCTTGGGGGAGAGACTGATGGCTTGGTGATCATGTCGAGGAAGACGCCGGCGGGTGGTGCGAGTCGAGCTGAGCCGATGCGAGAGAGTGCGTCAGCCTCCTCGTTCTTCCGTCTGTCGATCCACTCGACGAAGTAGCCTACGAAGTGTCCCCCCAGCTTGTCTACTGCTTGGCCATGGTGGGGGAGACGGCGTCGCAGGTGCCAGCGACTTACCCAGCGACGAGGTCGGAGTCTCCGTAGCAACGTAGGCGGTTGACGTTCATTTCCTTGGCAGCTCGCATGCCGTGGAGTAGTGCCTCGTATTCGGCCATGTTGTTGGTGCAGGGGGTGAAGTCGAGGCAGAGGACGTAGCGGAGCTTGTCACCCTTTGGTGAAGTCAGCACGATCCCTGCTCCTGCACCGTCCGCGTTCTTGGAGCCGTCGAAGTGCAGGCTCCAGTAGTGGAGGTAGGGCAGCTTTTCTGGCTGCTGGGCCTCTTCCCAGTCGGCGATGAAGTCCGCTAGAGCCTGCGACTTGATTGCTTTTCGTGGCTCATACTTGATGTTGTGGACGCCGATTTCGACGGCCCACTTGGCGACTCGCCCGGTCGCCTCACGGTTGCGGATGATGTCCTGCAACGGTGCTGAGGAGACAACCGTGATCGGGTGCTCCTAGAAGTAGTGCGGCAGGCGCCGCTGTGCTCTGAAGACCGCGTATACCAGTTTCTGGTACTGCGGGTATCGCTGGCGCGACTCGGTGAGGACCTCGCTGATGTAGTACACCGGTCGCTGTACCGGGCGCTCCTTTCCTTCCTCCGGCCGCTCGACGACCATGACGGCGCTGACGACGCGCTCGGAAGCCGCGACGTAGACCAGCATGGGTTCTTTGTCGACGGGGGCGGCGAGTAGTGGTGCTGCGAGTAGCACCTTCTTGAGGTCGCGGAGTGCGTCGTCCGCCTCCTTGTCCCACTGGAAGGTGGGGTTCTTTCGCATCAGGCGGTATAGGGGCATCGCCTTTTCGCCCAGTCGGGGGATGAAGCGGCTGAGAGCCGCGACTCGCCCGGCCAGCTTCTGGACGTCGCGTAGGCACTCGGGTTTGCCGAGTCGGGCGATCGTGTCGATTTTGGTGGGGTTCGCCTCGATTCCGCGCTTGGAGACGACGTACCCCAGTAGTTGTCCTGCTGGTACACCGAAGGTGCATTTGCCTGGGTTGAGCTTTATCTTGTATTTCCGCAGGTTGGCGAATGTTTCCGCCAGGTCGGCGAGTAGATCGTCCTGGCGAGCGGACTTCACGACCACGTCGTCGATGTAGACGTGGATATTGCGGCCAATTTGGCTCGCGAGGCACTCCTGCATGCAGCGCTGGTAGGTCGCCCCGGCGTTCTTGAGGCCGAAGGTCATGGCGGTGTAGCAGAAGGCTCCGAATGGCGTGATGAACGCCGTCTTCTCCTCGTCCCCGATAGCCATTTTGATCTGGTTGTACCCAGAGTAGGCGCCGAGGAAACACAGCGACTCCGAGCCCGCGGTGGAGTCGATTATTTGGTCGATCCGCGGGAGGACGAACTGCTCCTTCGGGCAGGCGCTGTTTAAGTTTGTGTAGTCGATACACATCCTCCAGGTCCCATTCTTCTTCTCGACCAGGACTGGGTTTGCCAGCCACTTGGAATATTTGATTGGCCGGATGAAGCCTGCAGCGAGTAGACGCTGCACCTCCTCGGCGATAGCTCGGCGGCGCTCTTCATTGAAGGGCCGCAGCGACTGCTTGACGGGTCGTACTTTGGGGTCGGTGTTTAGTTTGTGCTCAGCGAGTTCCCTAGGGACACCAGGCATGTCAGAGGGCTTCCATGCGAATATGTCCCTATTCTCACGGAGGAACTCGATGAGCGCGCCTTCCTAGGCTAGGCTCATCCCTGTCCCGATCGTCACCGTCTGGCTGGAGTCGCTTGGGACCAGCTCGATGGTGCGGGTGTGCGTCGTTGCCTCGAAGGCTGGGGTGTTTGCGCCCTCCGAATTTGGCTTCTTGAGTATGGTGGGGTCGTCATTGTTCACCCCGCTCGCGTACTTGGCGAGCTCGTCGGCGTGGTTGGCCTCTGCCGCGATGACGGCGTCGGCGAGTTCGGCTCCTTTGGCCTCGCACTCGGCGGCCATGTCGGGGTCGCCGTTGATGGTGATGACGCCGCACGGCCCGGGAAGCTTCATCGCGTTGTACGCGTAGTGGGGCGCTGCCATGAACTTGGAGAACGCCTGGCGCCCCAGGACGCAGTGGTAGGGGATGTCAAAGGGTACCAGCTCGAAGACGATCCGCTCGGTGCGGAAGTTTGCTGGCGTGCCGAAGGTGACTGGCAGCGTGACCTTGCCGATCGGGTATGCCTTCCGACCGAGGACGATGCCGTGGAATGTGGTGTGGGTCGTCTCGACCATCGACTACGGGAGCCGCAGCCGCCTGAAGGTGTCCAGGTACAGGATGTTGATGGAGCTGCCGCCGTCCATCAATGTCTTGGGGAGCCAGTAGTCGCTCACCTTAGGCTTGACCACCAGGGCGACTCGGCCTGGGTACTCGATGTGTGGCGAGTGGTCCTGGCGGCTCCAGGTGATGGGTTGCTCCGACCAGTTGAGGAACTGGGGAACGTCCACCTGGGCCACCGCGTTGACAGCGACGACGCGGGTGATGACCTTCTTCTCGTGCTTCGTGTTGAAGCCTGTGAAGGTATGGAGCCAGCCGGCCATGTTGCCGAATTTTCCGCCGTTTGGCGGGTTGTTGTCGGGGTCCTCTCGCGCTCGCCGTGCCTTCTCAATCTCCCTGAGAGTGTGGCAGTCGGCGGTCGTGTGCGTTGCGGGTTTCCCTTCCCTGCTATGAAACACACAGGGTTGGTTAAGGAGGGCCGCGGGGTCAAACCTTGGCTTGGCCTTGTAGTTGCCGCCATCGCGGCGTTGTCCTCCGTCGCGGCAGAAGCTCTTGAGCTCGCGTTGCGCGTGCCCGGTGTTGGCAACGAAGTCGACTCGCCCGTCACTGCGGCGCTTGCCAGTGAGGCGAGTGTTGCTGTAGCGTAGGTCGGACCGTCGTCCGTTGTCGTTGCCGCTCGTGCGGCGTTGGGCTCCCGACTCGTTGTCGGTTTCCTGGTTTGGGTCTTCCTCCGCGTATCGTTTGGCGATCTCGAGGAGGTCCGGTATGTTGTCGAGCGTGCGAGAATGTCGCTTGAGCTTGGCGACCAAGGGCTCGTAGCGGCACGAGGTCTTGAAGCAATGGATCGTGGTGTCCGGGTGGATGCCGACCGCGTTGTACCATAGTTCTTGCCACCACTGGACCCAGTTGTGGGTCGACTCGCAGGGTCCCTGGACGCATCGCTCCAGGTCCTCGATGGTGGTGGCGCGGGTGTAGGAGCACTCAAAGTGCCTGACGAAGGCGTCGCGCATCTCCTCCCAGGAGTCGATGCTATCCTGGGGGAGGGTGTTGATCCACTGCCTGCACGTCCCCTCCATCATCAAGGGGAGGTAGCGGGCGGCTAGCAGGTCGGTGTGACCAGCAATCCCCATCGCCATGAGGTATGTGTCCAGCCACATGGAGGGGTCGTACGAAGGATCGTACTTCTCTATTTCCTTCGGCGCTTTGAAGTTCGCCGGGTATTTTTCGCCTCGGATCATTGGTCCGAAGCACCTAGGCCCGAGTCGACTTAGCGACCCCATCGGCTCGCCGTCGCGGCGATTGGTTAGGGTGTGTCGCAGGTCGTCGGGCTGGCATGCGCGCCAGCTTTGGTTGTTGATGATGTGGGTGCGGGCGTCAACGGGCTGACCGTTGGCGGCGACGAAGTTGGCCGCTGGCCTGGGGTCGTTGGTGGAGAGTGCCGCGTTCGCGGGTCGATGTTGGAGCTGCAGTGGCTCCGGTGGCGGGCAATTGAGGGTGTTTGCCGCCAACGGGCGGCCGCTTGAGACCGCTCTGCTTCCCGAAGAACGCGAATACACTCAACCCTGCGAGTCGGCGCCTGCGTTTTGCTGCTCGACGGCCTTTGCAAGCAGGGCCCTGACGTACTGGATCTGTAGGGCGCCGTCGCCGGTGGCCGTGATGTTGTCAGCCGCTGCTCGGCCCGCCACGAGGTTGTCCATCGGGGTGGAAAACAGTGGTAGGCCGTTCGCGTCTCGCTCCCGTGAGGAGACTACTATCCGCGGCTGATCCCTGGGGGGTGTGCGGTTAGGTGGAGGTGGGGCGCCCATCACCGTCGACCCTGGTGGGGGCAGGGCGCTTCCTCCTGGTGGCGCATTTTCGCAGATCGCGCGCTCGGCCGCGCGGGCCGGGTCGTTCTCGTCGTCGAAGTTCAGGGCGCGCCCCTGAACGGTGGGGTTCAAGCGCGTCCTGATTCGCTGCGCGTGGTAACGCGACAGCTCCTGCGCCGTCACTTGCTCGAGGCGAAATTTTTCGCGCTCGGATTGATCCTTGCGGACCGCCTCCGCTAGCTTCAGGCGGAGTTCCTCGACCTCCGTTGCCATGGCGTTAGGAGGGATTCGGGTGGAGAAGGGATCCTCCGGCGGATCGGTGCCGGTCGCCATGTAGGTCGCGGCGTGGCAACCGGTACCGTCGCGGAGATCGGCGGAGTTTTCCGACCCGGAGTCGAAGTCGACGATCCCAAGGATGGAAGGATCCTCGAAGTCCCCTATGTTGGAGACCTGGGTGATGGAGCCCGCGGGTGAAGCCGCGGTGATGGATCCGGCGAGTGACGCCGGGGTCGCCGAGTCGGCGTCGTCGTTGAGGGCCGCGTCTTCTGCGGCCGCGGAGTTTTCGGCCACGTTGCTGTGGTCCGAGTTGTACTCGGAGGCGAGGCGATGGATCGTGCGGACCTGGCTCTCGGAGAGTCGATCGCGTGGCGGCGACTCGCGGATGCGAGCCGAGTCCTCCGAGACGATGACGTCGGTGAGGCCGACGAAGAGGCTGATCGTGCCTACTGGCAAGATCATGTTGTGCGGACGGGTCGCGCCGCCGGGACGTAGCTGCTCGGCAAAATCTGGAGCATCTCGCCGATCGCTATCATGCGGCCGGTGGCGACCGTCTCGTTGATGGGCAGATTGGATCTCGCCGCAGAACACCGGCCAGACTGGCCAGGCCCCACGGTAGGCGCCACTGTCATGGGAATGGTCACGGCAGATGCTACAATCGGCAGCGAGTAGTAGAACGAGGGGCAAGGGCGGCCAGCCATCTGCGGTGCGAGATGAGAGCGGAGACACAGGGTTTTACCCAGGTTCGCCCCCCGGAGGGTAAAGACCAACTCCTGCTAGATTGTATTATGGTGGAGGTACAATGGGCGAGCTCGACGGCTAGGTGGCGAGTCGCTTGGGTGTATGATAGAACGTACGTCTACACGCCCTGTAGGGAGGTTTATATAGACTCGCCTCCCCCTAGGGTTTACATATCTCAACCGAATCAATTAAGGCTTCGGTATTCGTTTAACCTAATCCGACCGGGCCTATCTAATCTCCTGGGCCTTTAGCTTCCAGTCGCTTGGACCTACGCCAGGCCTGGATCCAATCGCCGTCTTGCAGGCCCACTCGCCAGTTCTTGGGCCAATCGGAAACGTCCTGCTGGGTATACCCCGGTAGGCATATCCCCATCACTTTTGAAACTAAGAGGGTAGTAAATGGTTAACTTTGTCGCAGATTTTAGTGTATCACTAGTGGAGAACGATGCTCTTGTCTCGGTTCGTAAGAGCCTTTAGTTCTGGTTGTCCAACCGGGACGAGGCAATCGGGACTAAAACCCCCATCCTTTAGTCCTGATTGAGCTACAAATCGAGACAAAAAGAGCTCCACGTGGTTGCTGCATGGTGCCAGAGGGGAGGAGCATCCGTCCCGATTCGTAACACGAACTGAGACAGATATGTCTCTGCCACGGCTGCAATTTGGCATATTTCTGTGCCGCGGCAGAGAGTTTATTTAGCCACTTTTTTTTGCCGTGACAGGATTTTGGTCACTTTTTGTGCCGCGACGGAGAATTCATTTATATAGTTTTCCTTTTTATTTTGTGTTTTGCACTTATCAATGAAGGAACCATTATATTACACAACATCATCATGAATATAGAGATCGAATTGTCGAACATATTATATTCGATACATGGATTTCATGCATATATACATACAAAATAAGCTCTTTGTACAGTCCCTATTACCTTATACACTCAACTCCACATGCCTTATACACGGGTTTATGACCTCTGCATCGAAGAATCCCGCCAATTTCTCCTGAATTGCTCGTACGCATATGATACACGATATCCTTCCTAGCATGGAAGGAGTATATGATACACCATGAGTTACCCGTTTTAGATGAGTGCATCTCACGAAGCCGTACGAGTAGTGGAAGCCGGATATCTTTTTTTAAATGGGCGCTTTTCTTACTTATAAAAGTAATGTTTGCACCCGGCTTATGCATCTCTAGATGCACACAACCGATGAATCCACACAACATTATATAAAACACTATCTAAATAAACGACCTCGAGCTATGGAGGATCGATCCGCAAATCACGTAGCCATCCATGTCGAGAAAAATATGTCTCGTTGTGTCCTCCAATCGTGTACACCCCTCTACAAACAAGTCATGAAACTCCATACGTTGTAGAGTAGTCCATGAGAGTAGCCGTGACCCGACAGATAACCTGCAGGTTAGAAGACACAATGTTATTAAAAATCTTGTCATTTCTATATACCCATAGCGACCAAATGATGGCAAGCACTTCCGCCTTAAACAAAGTCATGTATTTATCATCTATCTCGTGCAACCAGTTACCAAATACATTAGCAGCCGAACGTGGAGGAGAAAAACCAGAGGCTACTTGGATAATTCACCATATAAAATGAGCAAATTTACAATGGAAGAATAAATGTCGAATTGTCTCGTCATGATGACAAAAACGCATTGTGTAATTCCATGTCAATTCCTCTTTACAATATTATCTTTTGTAAAAATTACTACCTTATGAAGATACCATACATAAAAAACGAATATCTTCGTCTTTAGAGGTTTTTTCATCTTCTAAATTTTACTATTATCATCGATCAGAATATCAGGTTGTATCAAAGCTCTATACATTGAGTCAACTGGAAATTACCACTCTCTAGTAATTTTCATTTGAACTCGTCTACACCATCCGACAGTTGTATCATGGATAATCATAATAAAAGATTGTTCCAAGATAACAGTCGAGGACCGATGAGGTTTCTTCTGAAAGACACATTCAAAGGATTAGATTCCATTAATGTGGAAAGTGTATCACATTTATGCCTAACAATTGAATATAAAGTTGAATATTGTTCTCGAAGGGAATTTGGCCGAACCACTTATCTTCCCAGAATCTAATCTGTGATCCATCCTTGATCTTGAAAACACCAAAACAGAAGTAATGCTTTTTGGACGCCATTAGTCCAAACCCAAAATTGTGAATCACCGGGTTTCCAAACCACTTGAGACATAAATTTGAAGCCAACATATTTCCTTCATATAATGATTTTCCAAACAACATCTTCTGACACAAACGACTATATGAGAGCACACCACTCCTCCAAAAAACCTTTCATGCGGAGTGTCTGCTGGAGGAAAGACCAATTAACTTTGTCATACGCCTTTTCAAAGTCCATCATGAATAGTACATCATTTTTTTTGAGTGTTCATGGATCGTTTCATGCAGGATTACTATACCATCTAGGATGTTTTTTCCTTGCATGAACGTAGTTTGAGAAGGATGGACAACATGGTTAGCTACTGAATTTAGTCTAATTATGGAAACTTTTGTAAAAAATTTAAAACTAACATTAACAAAGCATATTGGATAATACTGTTGTATACGTTGTGCATTATTAACCTTAGACAGTAAAATTGTGTTGCCAAAATTTAGTCTAAAAAAATCAAATTGACCGACTTATAAGAACCTAAACAAATTCAACAGGTTCTCCTTGATAACTTCCCGGATTTTTGGTAAAATTCTGCTGGAAAACCATTCTATCCTGACGCTTTATTATGCTCAATTTGAAAAAACAGCTTTCCTAACCTCTTTCTGGGAGTAAGAGGCGGGTAGGAAGTTATATCCGTCATTTGAGACTCATCCATAGAAAAAGAGTTTTCTGGTCAAGCCCTAAACAAGGATTTATAATGAGTTGTAATATAAGACTTGGGTTGCTCCTGTCCCTCAATTATACCCTCATCCCAATTTATAGAATGAATAAATTTCTTCTTATGCTTGCCATTGGCAACAATATGGAAGTATATTGTATTCGCGTCTTCTTCCAGTATGAATTTCGCTTTAGAGCGTTGATACCATTTGAGTTCCTTTTCGCGTAGTAGTCAGGATATCTCCGTATTCGATTGTCTTTTAAGCTTAATTTCTTGTGCAGATAACAGCCTGACTTCCACAGAAGCTTCTAAGTCATCAATGATAGATGAGAGGCATATTTTATCTTTTTTAAGGATTCCAACTGTGTGTCTAGCCCAACTTCGAATTTTTTTACGTAAAGCACACATATTATTATTCCATCGTAGTATAAGCGTTTGACCACCAACAGGGTTCTCCCAAATAGCCTTCACCATCTCAAAGAAATTATCATAAATCATCCAACCGAGTTCAAATTTGAAATCATGCTTAAATTTTCATGGTGGTAAACCAACAGATAAAAATAAAGAAACATGATCCGACAAAGCCTCAATACGTCTCTAGAGCGTGAACAGTTATCATAGAGAATTTCTCCTCCCACTCGTATCCATAATCACTCTATATAGTTTTGTGTATGTTGGGTCTAGAAGACTATTAGTCCAAATAAACTGTCTTTCCAACATGGTAACCTCTCTTAAGTCTATACTGTCTATGACAATATTAAACAAGAAAGGCCAATGTTCATCGAAACGGCCCTGAATTTTCTCATGAGAAAATCTTAACAAATTGAAATCGCAACCTATAAGTATAGAATATGAATTGTCCTTCGCCAGATTTAGCAACTCACGTAAAAAGTCATATATATAAACATCCTGGGTGGCCATTAAACAACGTTTGGAGACCATGTAAAATAATCAGCCTTGTTACGTATATGGAGTTTTACAAAAAAACTCGAACCGAACTAGTTAAGACTTTCATAGTCTCATCTTAGACGCCTAATAGGATCCCCTCGGATCGACTATGGCGGACGTGATATCCACGTAAAGTCCACTTCACCAGAAAGGCGATTGAGTAGGGCTTGTAAAAAATCACGTCTACCAGTCTCCAAACTACCCATAAAATCCAACTTATAATCTCTCACAAAATCGGCAAAAAACAAATGTTTAACCAAGTCCCGAAGACCTCTGCTATTTGAAAACATACCATTCATTGAGAAACTATAGAAATTTTGGATACACGGGGTCTCTTGCGAGACTTCTGGCTCTTTGATCTACGACTAGATGCTTTAATCTCATACAAACAGCTAAGCCCAGTCTCCTCAAAGTTTATTTCTAACACTTCACCAACTAAGTGAGAAAGAAGTTGGCAATCTACTTAGGCATGCAACTCCTCCTCCATTGATGGAGAATCAGGAACAACAACGACCTTAGGAGTAACCGTTAGACGGTTAACCTCCATGTGTCTCAAAACATTAGATGAAAAAAGAACCTCATGTATAGAGCTGCCCAAGTTAACGCCAACATTGACCAACTTAGAAGTAATAACAGGGTTAGAAAAAGAAAAAAAGGATTTTGAAAAACTCATTACAACAGGCAAATCTAAGTTCTTCTTAGCCTTATGACGCATCGCCTTGACCAAGGAATCTTCATCCTTCGTTGACGCACTAGAGGCATCAACCCTGTGGCGAGTGCTCTGCCTGAAAGGTGTACCACCCCCCTGCGCAGCAACCGGTGTAACAGCAGCAGGAGAAGAAGCACGTGTCGGAGACAGGGGCAGCCCTAACCCCTCCTGGGTCCGGCCGCCTCCATCAGCCATCGACCCCACCTAGGTCTCTTGATCCCCCATAGGAGACACCTTGCCAGCCTGCATCTCCTGGTCCCTCCCTTATCATAGCCACGCGCCCATCCTCAACGTCGCGGGCAGCCAACCCCTCCTGGGTTAGCCCCGCAAAGTCAGCATCCACGTGCCCGCCTTGAACGTCGCGGTCAATCGACCCCTCCTGGGTCAGCTTCCGCGAGCACTCCACATGGATCACCTCCTCAAGAACCGGCCGAGGGCAATTGCGAGGAATAGACCTACCCATAACATGCGTCCTAGATCTCGTCGGAGAAGAAGAGCGAGCCCTCTGAACAGCCATAGAGGCTGACTGGACAGCCTCCTCCAACTGAGCCTACGAAACACGTGGTGCCGACGAAGTTCCCCTTCCATGTAGCAGGGAATACACTGGTAATGCATCCACTAGTTCCCTTCCTCAAGGTGTAGATGGATTAGCATTAAACGGAGTGACAGCAAACACCAGCTGCTCCCCCTGCCTAGAAGAGGATGGCGCCGAAGCCCCTACCCAGGCACGGCCGAAGAGGAACCAGACCCCACCTCCTGAGTAGCACTGACAGGATCAGAAGTATCCATAACATCATCTGAGGGCTTCTCATTGGCATTATCATGTGTATCATCATCCCCTTTCCTCCACAAGAAATGAATAAACTCAGGCCCCGAAATATATCCCTTAGACTCTAACCGGAAGCAAAACTCATAGGTATTAAGCTTAACCATGGCATCCGATAAGATGTAGTATTCCAAAGAATCATGCAACTTCAAGAAAATCTTGGTATCAAACATAGAAACAAGAATACAGATGACCCCATGCTTCCGCAAACTAAACAAATCAACATCCAGAGTAGTCCCCATGAGACCGCAAACAGCCCACCTGCTAGAGCTCACATTTATGCGGCAGTCCCTGCGTCATGTATGCAGAAAAACTAAGCTGAGAGGTACTAAGAGGCACCGACATCTGAATACCATCAACTCTGTCGAGGTCCTCAAAATACGGGAAGCTCACTAAGAGGCACCGACATCTGAATACCATCAACTCTCCATACGACAAGGCCTCCCACTTCCACTGATCCCGAACATGGCATATCCTGACAATCTATCGCTGAACAACATCCGTGGATACCATTTATCCAGAAACTTGCACAAGAGCTATAGGAGTCTGACTAGGCGCCAGATGATCACGAACCACACCATCAGGAAACTGAGTAAACAAAGTCAGCTCATTGCCAATCACAGCCATATAAGGAGTGAGACGTGGTTTCTTAAGCACATGGAATCTCAAGGTGGGATGGGCTGAGTTATCACAGATGTAGCAATAGTGAACCACCTTACAGTCCTTAGACACGTGTGTATTTACCACACACTTCCAGCAAAAAACAAACTTTTGATTCATTTTACCCACAACAGTGGTCGTCGGTGCAATATTTGTTACCTGCAAAGTGACAACATGCGGTGGAGGTGGAGTTCTCTGATGTCCTTGCATATTGTAATGGTACTGCGCTTGTTGACCCTGAGCCGGGAAAGGAGCACCAAACTGCCTAGGAACCTGTGCCTGAGAGAACCCATACTGACTAGAAAATTGTTGTTGAAACTATGTGTTAGGCTAGAATTGATGAGTACCCATCCACTGATCCACCGGCTGCTTCTTTTTCCTTCTTTCTCTTTGGTACAAGAGCAACCGCAGCCCCAACTCCAATCGCAAACTGCTACCCCGACATAGGTCCTCCTAGGGCTGTCGTGGGCGACACCATCCCATGCATACCTTTAGGGGCATCAACATTCGCCGATGGTTGGTCATGGTATGGCAGTTGCAAAGGCTGCTGCAAGAACTGCGGGGGCTGCATGTTGAAGTAGGCCGCAGGTTGGAACTGAGTCAGAGCCCACGCCGGCTGATACGTCGGAAACGTATCTATAATTTTTGATGCTCCATGCTTGTTTAGTATCTACTTTGCTTTGCTTTGTCTACACTTTGAGGTGTTTTTATATCTTTTCTGGAACTAACCTATTAACAAGTGCCAAAGTGCTAGTTGCCTGTTTTCTTCTGTTTTGGTTCTAGAATGGCAGAAAATCAATATTCTCGGAATTGGACGGGACAAAAGCCAAAGTCAATATTTTACCGTGGGCGACACGAAATCCAGAGGAGAGATGGACAGGCGCCACAGGGCGGCCAAACCCCCCTAGGCGCAGGTAGGCCCGGCCCGCTCCTGGGCAGAGTGTGCCCCCCTGGTCGCCTCCCAGCCTCGCCCCTTCGCCTATAAGAAGCCCTGGGGAGAAAACCCTAAATCATCCATCATTCCAGAAAAAGTTCCGTAGCGCCGCCGCCACCAAAGGGGAGATTTGGGGGATAGAAAGTCTCTGTTTCAGCACCCTGCCAGGACGAGGAAGTTCCCCCGGAGCCATCTCCTTCGATCTCCACAGCCATCTCCATCACCATCTCCATCACCGTTGCTGATTCCATGATGATGAGGGAGTAGTTCTTCCTCGAGGCTAAGGGCTCTACCGGTAGCTATGTGTTCATCTCTCTCTCTCTATGCATGACCTTGTTGTGGTCATGAGCTTTGTAATCAAGTAGATCTACCTTGCTACTCAAGTGCTTCAATAGATCTCTACTCTCCCCACGTATGTGTAAGTGACAACGTGTATACCGTGGTGGCACTTAGGCTAGCGGTTACATAAATACTCATCGTGCTTTAATATATCTATGCTTTTCCCCATGTGTGTGAAAGTGACAGCGTGCACACCGTGTGTGGTACTTAAGCTAGGTTACATATATATTTGTTATGAGTTATATTTGGAGTTTGATGTCTTTATGAAACTGTGGTGTTTGTTGGAATCATCTAGCACTCAAGGTGACAGTGTGGGGTTATCTAGATTGGGGAAGGCCCTACCGTTGATTAGAGTGTCCAACCAGAGAGTAGTTAAGAGTAGTATCATGAAGAGAGGATATTTATATGAGAGAGTGTCCACTAGTGAAAGTATGATCCCTAGGCCTTGTTTCTAAACATTGAAACACCGTTTGCTACTAGATCTGTTGCATGTTTGCTTGCTTCCTTCTTGTTGCCTTTAGTCTTTACCTCACCGTCAAGCTATTTTCTGGCACCGTTACCACTCGTATTTCAATATCTCTTCGCCGAACTAGTACACCTATACACCTGGCAAGTGTATTGGGTGTGTTGGGGACACAAGAGACTTCTTGTATTTTGATTTCATGGTTGCTTGAGAGGGAATACCTTTGACCACTTCCTCCCTGAGTTCGATAAACCTTGGGTAATCCACTTAAGAGAAACTTGTTGCTGTTCTACAAACCTCTACACTTGGAGGCCCAACAACTGTCTACAAGAATAGAAGTGCGTAGACATCAAGCTATTTTCTGGCGCCGTTGCCGGGGAGGTAAGGTAAACGGTACTCACATCCTCCGGTGTGAGTGCTCGAAGTTATTTCCTTTAGATTCTGCAATTTTGTCTTTTTGTTTGTTGTTTTCACTAGTTAGGCTTAATGGAAAACAACAAAAAAATTAGAGAGCTTTATAGTATCTATCTTGAGTTAGGACATGAAGTGTTTGAAGAGAAAATTAAAAGACCTATGGAACTTTATTTGCATGCTAATAGCAATGTTATTAGTATGAACTCTTTGGACACCATTATTGCTAATGCTATGGAAAAGTCTAAGCTTGGGGAAGCTAGTTTTTATGAAAAATGATATTTTTAGTTCCCAGCTTTGGAAGATAGCTATTCTATTGGTTATGATAATACCAAACCTTCCTATATATGATGATTACAATGATGAATATGATATTTTCAGTCCACCTACTATTGAGGAGAAAATTAATTATGATTACAATATGCCTCCTATATTTGATGATTATAGTGATGAGAATAATAATGATAGCTATTTTGTTGAATTTGCTCCCACTATAATTAATAAAAGTGATCATGCTTATGTGGAGAGTAATAATCATTTTATGCATGTGGTTCATGATAAGAATGTTTTATGTGACTGTTATATTGTTAATTTTATTCATGATGCTACTGAAAGTTATTATGAGAGAGGGAAACATGGTTTTATGTATCTCAATAATATTAAGTTTTCCCTCTTTATGTTGAAAATCTTGAATTTCACTTGTTTTGCTTTCCTATGCTTGTTGCTTTGTGCTTTGATGAATTGTTTCTTCACAAGATTCCTATGCATAGTAAGTGGGTTAGACTTAAATGTGTTTTGAATTTGCTTCTTGATGCTCTCTTTTACTTAAATTCATATTTCTTATGAGAGCATTTTCTCAAACTATCAAGCCTAACTTAAAGGCATTAAAGAAAGGGCGCTGCTAGGAATCGGATGCCAATATCTGCTTCCCATCGGACCCCTGTTTGGCCGTAGGATTCAAAGCAGCCTTGCCGTATGATTTTCACCCAGACTCGCTTGGCTCTCCTTGATTCTAGGAAACAGATTGCATGCTTCCATTTAAACGGCCGGCTTGGCTCTTCCTTGATTTGAGGAAACAGAATGCATGCTTCTATTTAAATTGCCCCGTGATTCATGGCATGCCTATTCAAAATAATTTCTTGTTTTAAAGAAATAATTATATAAATTATGATTAGTTCCAACTAATAAAATACAGGAAATTAATTACGCCTTTTTTAGTCACACCAACATAGCTTTGTGCCATGGAAGCATGTTTTTCAACACTGGAAGCTCTGTTTTTTGGGGAAAATATCCTTATTATTTTCTTAGAACAATCATCACAAAATAACCAATTACAACTTAACTTTGCTTCATACCAAGAATATTTTGCTTTCTTGGCTAGCCAGATTGCTTCCAATATTATTGGAGGTTATTAGTTACCTTCTAACTTTTATGTCCACCATAGAAAAGATGCAACACATATTCATTTTGGGAACGATTATGCAAGGAGATAACTGTTTGTGGAGCTGGTCAACATGCAAGGTTAATGGGCTTGGTTTTTTTCTAGATAAGCCCTAATGAATGCGGCCATGCGATGGAATTGGAATGGATGGCACTAGATTAGTCCGACCTTTTGCTTTCCATCGGACCACGGTAGGTAGTCTTTAGCTTAAACAAAAGTACTTGTTGAGAGATAACCCAAGAGTTTTCTTAAGTCTTGGAAGTTATTACTTCGGTAATGACCTCTCCTTATCTTTTTTGTTTGATTTGTGTGCCAAGAATGACCTCTAATGAGAGGGAAGTAAGATTTGTGGAGTTGCTGTCCCCAAACAGATTTCTATCCTCTACCATAAAAATTCGTGAGGAGTCTTTGTAAGTTGGATTAAGCTAAAAATTTACGAATAAATCCCCCAGTATGTTATCTAACTTTTGTTAGTTCAACACTTTTTGATTTGAGCAACAGAAGGTATTCGAAAAAATCGGTTTTTACCTGATGGTATGTTTTGACAGATTTCTGCCATTATTTGCATTTGCTTCTTGTTGATTCCTTTTCGGGTTCTTTTTGGGAAATTAAGCTTTTTGAAGGAGTTGCTACAGTAGCTTGTGCTTTTAGTGAAAGTTTTGTTGTTCTAAAGCTAAACCCAAGGGTATATTATCTTTTGAATACACTAATGTTGCTAATGAAGATTGTGTGAAGTTTGTATGAAGGAAAAATTTCAGATGTAGAGAGAGAATGATGTAATAAGATGAAGAATGGACAAAAGCTCAAGCTTGGGGATGCCACCCCGGTGTCTCTCCAAGAAATATTCAAGAGGTACAAGCGTCAAAGCTTGGGGATGCCCAAGGCATTCCCTTCTTCATCAATAAAAATCTCAGGTCTTTCTAGACACTTCGTTTTTATTGTTTCATGCACATTTGTGTTGTTCTTGGAGCGTATTTGTTTTTGTTTTCGGGAATTCTATTATCAGAGCGGTCGTTGGATTGCAAAACTTGGCAGGAGGTGTGAACGCATGATCTCAGTCAGCTTAGAATCATATCGAAAATTCAAAATGTCCTATAGATCAAACCGTTTATCCGATTTAAGATCCGTTTTCATCGTTGGACTAGTCACGACGAGATCTTCAAAACTAGATCCCATGTTGATATGTTTTAATGAAACAAATTTCAGACCAAAAGGTTATCCACCCCAAACACGTGAGTTTTCCACGTCATAATATATAAGTTATCCACCCAGTAACACATAAGTTATCCACCATATAAACATATTGGATAGAGACGTTCTCGCATATGTGTTGAGCAAATTTAATTAGAACGCGATAGGCTAGTTGTTAGGATACTGAGACTTTATTGCCATCATCGTGTTAGTGTCGAGGAGCAACTAAGGCTCGGTATCTTAAAACCCTTCGAGGCTTCGTCACCCGTCCACTATGGTAGCAGCGACAGATGTCGACGAAGTCAAGTCACTAGATTACTGGTTGCACGTGATAGGTGAGTATAAGACCCCATTAATTTATATAGTATGCAAAATTCTTAGATTTAGTTCCTTTAAAAAATTATGTTTGATGTTTAACACTCTTTCGAGGTTGAGTAGTCCATACGCTGCGAGGAGCGATAGACGACGAGGCCATGTCGTTAAAAAAACTTTTTATATTCTATCCATGGATAAAATTTTATATTGGTGGATAACTTACATATTATTTGGTGGGTAACTTATATGTTAAAGCGTGGATAACTCTCGTGTTACTAATGGGTAACTTATTGGTAAACAAAAAAGTTACCCATCTCTAACACATGATCTATAGGTAAATTTGTAGTAGTGGATAACTTACATGTTATTGGGTGGATAACTTACATGCTGAAGTCCGGATAACTCGCGTGTTATGGATGGATAACTTTTTATCTAAAAAAAATATTGTCAGAATATACGAACATGGGATCTAGTTTCTAAGATCTCCTCACGGCTAGTCTAGTGATGAAAACAGATCTTAATTCAGACAAATGGTTTGACCTAGAAAACATTTTAAATTTTCATATTTGAATTGAGCTGGCTAATTAAAAATCGTGTCTTTTCCTGTCTAGCAAGGTACCATACATATAATTACTTGACCAATTCTTTTCCAAACGTCCGCTAGGTTTTAACTTTATAAGACCAGTTGCTACGTAGCAACATCTTTAGTTTTTAGTTTTTGTTTGCTTAGTTTGCTTGAACAAAGTTGGTTGATCACAGCACACTTCTTTTGGAAAGAGACAAACTCTATTTTCATTGCCTAGAACACTCTAATTTTCATTCTTATTGTTCTGTGAGTGTTCTCTTTTGCTAGCATGGTGTTTAGCCTCAGTTTTCTTGTGCTTTCAGCTTAGAACTTTTTAGTTCTTCTTTGTGGATTTGTGAAACAAGATCACTGATCTTTGTTGATTATTATCTTTGTGAGTTGTTTCAAATAAGTTGTTTGGTGTTGGAAAGAGTAGAAAGCTTCATGCTTAAGTGGTACAAAAGGGAGCTTGTTTTGACTGTGACTTGGACTATATCATGTCATGCTAGATGTTGCTTTGACCTTATTCTTAGTGATTATTGTTGTAGTATGACTTGTTCCAAACAATTGGTATTGCCTAATGTTCCTTGAAAGAATCATGCGTTTTTTAGCATACAAAAGCATAGTATTGTGGTATTCTCCTTTGATGCTTTGTTTGGATTGACTTGGCACATGCTCACACCATGTTATTACTATGAACAAGTCACCATAGCCTCTTTGATCATCTAGTCCTTGACTTGTAGTACCACTCTATGCTTTGATTAGTAATGTTTTGTTGCTCTGCATGATTATGGCCATTATTGCTCTCTTAGTTGGTTACTCCTAGTCTTTTGCTAGCCTCCACTTGTATGAGTAAGCTCTACTCATGCTTCCAACTCCCAAGAAACCAAGTTATTCCAAAGTGTCCACTATAAACTCCTATGCATGGTGTGTTACACCATTCCAAGTATATTCTTGTTTTCAGCTATCTTCCAATTAAAAAATATTTTGTTATGTGAAAGCTTAGTGATTAAAGCTCTCACGAACTTGATGGCACACTTTATATTCTTTGCCCCTAATAAACTTGAACCATTATGTCATCTATGTTGTATATGCTTGCATTTATACGTTGGAATTAGCAGAACCGTGCTGTCACGGGGAACGTTTTCAACATTGCACTTGTACTTTGTACACAGTTGATATCATTCTCTTTTGTCTATGGATGTCACCGGTGTGAAATAAACAGGAAGCTTGTAAGTCCATGGAGTTATGTATTTTGTGTTAGAAAAACGCATGGGCCGCTAGCCTAAGCCATGCCTAATCATGGTGGAAACTTGCAGCATCACCATAATGAGCTATCTGTGAAGCATCCTCAATAAAAAGCTATGAACATAGTAAATAAAAAGATCGCTGAGATGCTCATTGTCTGCTTGCCTTGTCATTTTGGTTATGAGATAGCTCCTGTACCATGTTCAAGGGGTACCCCGTTGGCGGTTCTCTATGATACGCATATACTTACAATGACAAGAACTTACAGGTGACTGAAGTTGAGTAGCATGAGGTGTGGCCAAGGTATTCAAGGGACTTGAGATTGCCAACTTATACTTTGTTAAGCATATACTCCATAGTTTGTTCACTTTAACCTTAATCACTTCAAGATGCTTATGATAGGGGCAATGAGGGCTGAAAGCTAACAAGTACCATAATTTTTGGAAGCTCTTTTTGAAACTTGAAATCCCTACTTCCCTTTGTGAAGGGCCTTTCTTCCACCATTATTTGAGTCTCCACCTTCTATCTTTAGGCACCATTAAGAGAGCATAGTTGCCATTCTTAGTTCTATGCAGTGTCCCAAAACTTATTGACTGATGCATATTGTTGATATTGCTTGTTCTTGTGCTATTTGTGTCTAGTCACTCTTATGAACTTTGAAGGTGTCCTATGCATCTATTTGCTACTTCATGAGGGACAAGATGAATGCCACTATGTCATGTTTTCTGTATGTGAAACAAACAAACGTTTTTCAATGCATGTTATTCATGATCTTTGTTTATAGCCTTTCGAGTTGCATGCATAGTTACTTTGTCTTATTGTTAGAACTCCATCTTTCATGCACATGTTTAGAGTTCTTTGATCCCATCTTTCAATGCTTGCAAATGGTTTGATCTTGGTTTTGATGGTGCATGTCACCTCAAAAATTATTCCTTTTATCACTTACCTACTCGAGGACGAGCAGGACTTAAGCTTGGGGATGCTTGATATGTCGGAAACGTATCTATAACTTTTTATGCTCCATGGTTGTTTAGTATCTACTTTGCTTTGCTTTGTCTATACTTTGAGGTGTTTTTATATCTTTTCTAGAACTAACCTATTAACAAGTGCCATAGTGCAAGTTGCCTGTTTTCTTCTGTTTTTGGTTCCAGAAAGGCACAAAATCTATATTCTCGGAATTGGACGGGACAAAAGCCAAAGTCAATATTTTACCGTGGGCGACACGAAGTCCAGAGGAGAGACGGAGAGGCGCCATAGGGCGGCCAAACCCCCCTAGGCACGGGTGGGCCCAGCCCGCGCCTGGGCAGGGTGTGCCCCCCTGGTCGCCTCCCAGCCTCGTCCCTTCGCCTATAAGAAGCCCCCGGGGAGAAAACCCTAAATCATCCATCATACTTCCATAAAAAGTTCTGCAGTGCCGCCGCCACCAAAGGGGAGATTCGGGGGACAGAAAGTCTCTGTTCCGGCACCCTGCCGGGACGGGGAAGTGCCCCCAGAGCCATCTCCTTCGATCTCCACAGCCATCTCCATCGATCTCCATCACCATCTCCATCACCATTGCTGATTCCATGATGAGGAGGGAGTAGTTCTTCCTCGAGGTTAAGGGCTCTACCGGTAGCTATGTGTTCATCTCTCTTTATGCATGATCTTGTTGTGGTCATGAGCTTTGTAATCAAGTAGATCTACCTTGCTACTCAAGTGCTTCAATAGATCTCTACTCTCCCCACGTGTGTGTAATTGACAGCATGCATACCGTGGTGGCACTTAGGCTAGAGGTTACATAAATACTCATCGTGCTTTAATAGATCTATGCTTTTCCCCATGTGTGTGAAAGTGACAGCGTGCACACCGTGCGTGGCACTTAAGCTAGGTTGCATATATATTTGTTATGAGTTATATTTGGAGTTGGATGTCTTTATGAAATTGTGGTGTTTGTTGGAACCATCTAGCGCTCAAGATGACAGTGTGGGGTTATCTAGATTGGGGAAGGCCCTACCGTTGATTAGAGTGTCCAACCGGAGAGTAGTTAAGAGTAGTATCATGAAGAGAGGATATTTATATGAGAGAGTGTTCACTAGCGAATGTATGATCCCTAGGCCTTGTTTCTAAACATTGAAACACCGTTTGCTACTAGATCTGTTGCATATTTGCTTGCTTCCTTCTTGTTGCCTTTAGTCTTTACCTCACCGTCAAGCTACTTTTTGGCACCGTTACCACTTGTATTTCAATATCTCTTCGCCGAATTAGTGCACCTATACACCTGACAAGTGTATTGGGTGTGTTGGGGACACAAGAGACTTCTTGTATTTTTATTGCAAGGTTGCTTGAGAGGGAATACCTTTGACCACTTCCTCCCTGAGTTCGATAAACCTTGGGTAATCCACTTAAGAGAAACTTGCTGCTGTTCTACAAACATCTGCACTTAGAGGACCAACAACTATCTACAAGAATAGAAGTGTGTAGACATCACCGGCATCCCCTGATGAAACGATCGAGGCGGGGGCATCCCCAGTGGCTCGGAGTAGGGGGTGGCCCATAGCTCAGTAGAGCGGAGCCAGGAGTTGGTCCGACAGCAGCTGGCCTTGCACGTTGCATCGCCAAAGTTGCTCGAGGATGCATGGCAGGCAGAGGCGCATTGGCGTGAGGGTGTTGGCGCGTTGGCGTGCTCTCCCCTAGGGGTAGGGGCTGCAATGGATGCGGAGGTGAGGACGACGTCCATGGACGAGCGGCCCGGTGTCGGCTGTAGAGATCTTCCTGGCGACGTAGTCGGGGTGATGTAGAGCAATCTGAGGTCGACAGATGATGGTGATATGGCATGGAGGATAGGGCACTCCGAACCTGAGTTAAACCCAATATCTTCATGATTGCAGTCCACACGAACCTCGACACGGATTCAGCCGCATCGAGCCCAGCGTTGTTTGCCACTTCGTCGTTCCACCTCAACAGATCGCGGGGAACCTAGATCTCGAGCCAACCCATTTTGCATGCGATCTAGAGCCACCGACACGATCACTCCTAGCACCGGCGGAGTAGAGGTTATCCTAGGTGGGAGCGGTCCCTTCCGCGACCGGATGCAGGGGTCACGACGGAGTAGAATCCCCATTGGTGAAGCAGCAGCCCCACGCGAACCTCAGGTGGCGAAGACGAGCGCCTTCTCGGCAAACCCGTCACCGACCATGACTCCCTCGGCAGAGAGGTAGATCCTCGAGCCATCGACATGGGCAACCCTTTCTCCCATAAGCTGGACATCTGCATCGGAAAACCACTTGTACTCATAAATTTAGTACTCACCAATATGGTAATGTATATGGTCTTGATTTTCAAGTTACCAAAAGGTGTCTTGAATAAAGTGGATTATTTCTGATCAATATTCTTTTGGCAAGGGGATAGTGAGAAAAAGAAATATCGACTGGCTAGATGGAATGTGGTTTGCTTACCAAAAGAATACGATGGACTTCGCACACATGATTTGCAAGTAAAAAATACCGCGCTTCTGGGTAAATGGCTTTTCAAACTATTAAATCACTACAAGGTATGTTGCCTTCCGCAACGAATTGGCCCATCGGTCGTCGTAGAAGGCGGGTCTTCCGCGACGAAATTCTTGGCTCGACCGTTGCCGATGGAATTTTTTTTTCGGTTTCGCCCCCTCTACTACGACGAAACCGCTAAAAACATGGATGGAGCTCGACGGGCGTGTGGCAGAAGTAAGATTTCCGGTTTCTCGCGAGATGTTGACTCGTCGAAGTATTGTTTTTGCATGTGGGTCCCGAAAGTTAGTGACTCTAGCGGGCCATACTTTTCGGTCATGCTTCCCTGATTTCAACTCGATAATGTTGTCCGATGCTTATTCCGTTTAGTCAGGCTATTGGGTCCTACATGTCTGCCTCTCATTAGAGGAATCGTGTGTTTGATGGAATTTTTTCCTTCCCTGTTCCGAACTTGATACCGTTGCTCGATGCATCTGTCATTTAATCAGGCTGCTGGGTCCCACGTGTCATTCTCACACTAGAAGAAACGTGTGCATGATGGATTTTTTCTTGGCTCGTGCCTCCCTGATTTGAACTCGATAACGTTGCTCGATCTATTTGCCGTTAATCATGTTGATGGGTCCCACATTTTAGCTCTTGTTAGGAGAATCGTGTGTATGATGTAATTTTTTCTTTGCTCCCGCTGTCCTATTTTGAACTTGATAGCGCTGCTAGATGCATCTACCATTTAATCACACAGATGGGTCCCACATGTCATCCTCTTGTTAGAAGCAACGTGTGTATGATGGATTTTCCCCCTCAGTCGCGCCTCCATGTTAACTTGATAGGGTTGCTCGGTGAATCTGCTGTTTGGTCATGCAGCTTGGTCTCACATGTCAGCATCTCATTAGAAGAAACGTCTGCTTGTTAGACTTTTTACTCGCTCGTGCCTCCCTTATTCAAACATGCAACATTGCTCGATGCAGCACCTGTATAAGGTCTCTCTGGTAGGTCCCACATGTCAACCTCTCTGTAAATAGAACGTGCTAGTATGATGGACTTTTTTGTGGCGGTTGTTCTAACCTTGATCCGTTGCTAGGTCCCAGATGTCAGGCTCCTCTGTGTAGGACACATGTGTAGGCTGGGTCCCAGATATCAGCCCCCATTTGAAAGAAATGTGTGTATGTTGGGCTGTTTTTCAGGTCGAGTTCGCCATTCTGACCTTGGCAACATTACTAGATGCGGCAGCAGTTTATATGGCCCTAGGTATCGGTCTATTTTTAAAAAAAGTTAATCTATACTCTGTTGCTGGGTCCCACATGTCAGCGTTAGTATTAAATAATAAAAAATTTCATGACCACTATTTTGTCCTTGGTCCGTTGCTGGGTCCCAGATGTCAGCCTCCTCTGTGCAGAAAACGTGTCTACGCTGGGTCCCAGATGTCAGCCTCTATTTGAAAGAAACGTGTATGTGTTGGACTATTTTTTCGTATCAAGTCTGCCGTCCTGACCTTGGCAACATTGCTAGACGCAGCAGCAATTTACCTAGGTCTCAAATGTCAGCCTCAGAGTATAAAAAGATGACTACAAGAAAAATGAAATAGCATAGCATTCGAACTCGAGACCTCAAAAACGGTCAACTGCTTGCCTTGCCACTGCAAAAGAAATGGTTAATACAACCGAAACATTAAACGGTACTTCTATAACTTGAAAAGACTTTCTTTGACCATGTTTATCTCCCTTCAAATAATAAGGTGGTGCTCCTGGCAGCTAAACTAAAAACTGCTACATAATAGGTAGTTTCTACACAAAAACATAGGTAGGCGGAGCTTTTTTGGGGGGGGGCTACTCGTCATGGTAAATATTCCATGAGCTTACTCCTAAACTCAATGGGCTATGATCGGCGACCACAAGACCTTGAAAAAGCTGAATTAGAAGGTTTTGGGCTATGCTTGGGCCTTATAGGCTAATTTCATGGGCTCGGTAATAAAAATTTCAGACGTCAACAAGGAAGAAAACAAGAAGGGCATAAAATTTGGCAGATATTTCGCGTGAAAATTGTTGACAACTAGGACACATAGACCGTGCGCGCCAAAAATTTCCAACTCGCGCCTTCACTCTAGTAACCAGCTACTGTCTATTTGCGCCATTCTTCTAAAGATGCACCGACCGTGAAAACCACAGGCCGCGCTCCAAAACATTCATACTCCGTCTACTAGCCGGGGCGGCTGACACCATCGCTGGCAGCGACTTTCTTCTCGAGATGCACACAGGCCAGCGATGAGCTGGTCGATCCCCACGGTACGCTTATAATTTCCTTAGTTCGTTCGAATTGTTCCCTAGAAGTCGTTTTGTACTCAATCTGTTCGTTTGACATTGTTCTGCACTTGATCATTTTGTTCGAATTGGTCGGCATTTTATTACACTCGGTCGATTTGTTTTATCAAATATGTAATGTAGTTCTGCACCCAATTTCTTAAATAGGATAAAATTACGTGGCATTTATATTTATATATTCCATTAGTTTGCTCAGATATCTTGGATTAATTAGATCTATAATCTACCTGTTTCCTGAAATATCTTGAAAGATTCTGACCGTATGTATGCTCAACAGATGGACAGATATTGGATATTGAACGGAAAAAAGCAACACCTTCATATTGGGAAGGTGTTAATGACTTCATGAAGTTTGTTAGACACCATAATGTCGACTCAGATGTGTTTTGCCCATACCAACAATGCCTTAATTATAAAAAGTTGAATCAGATCACAGTTGCGAACCATATATTCATTAATGGTATGCAATGCACATATATTAGTTGGACTAAACATGGTGAACCATATGATCAACTTGTTCTTGATCTTCTAGCTGATACTGATCCGCCTGAAGCTCATCAGATCGAGGGCGAGGACCTTTTTGGTTTGTTAAGGGACCTATACCCCACTGCAAGCAAAAAAGGGCGGTGCTTCTCTTAAAAGAACACTTTTATCTAAACTGATAGAAGATGCCAAGTGCTTAGTGGACCCTGATTTTGGTATCTCAAGATTCGAATTGGTAATGAAATTACTAAAGGAAAAATCTTTCAACAAGGTTACCAACAAATCTTTCGATTCAGTGATTAAGGTGTACAACGAGTTAATCCCTAGGGAAGGACTGCAAAAATCTTTTTATGAGATGAAACCATACATCAAGATACTCGGACTATCATATGAGAAGATCTATTTTTGTCCAAATAACTGTGTACTGTTTTTGGAGGATTATGAAAACCTCGATGAATGCCTAGTATGTAACGAATCAAGATGGAAAATGGTGATAAAAATAAGAAACATCCTTGTAAGGTTTTGAGATATTTTTCAATTCTAGATATATTGCAGATGTTGTTTCAATCAGAACAAATATCTAAGGAAACAAGATGGCATAAAGAGATTCTCAACCCAGACGATTACTTACTGAGACATCCAGCTGATGGCGATGAATGGAATAACTTTGACAAGGATCATCCAGGATTTTCTATGGATCCAAGGAACCTAAGACTTGGCCTAGCTATGGATGGATTTAACCCATTTGGCAACATGAGTAACTCGTACAACATGTGGCCAGTACTTCTTACAATTTACAACCTGCCTCCCTAGGCATGCACGGACCAGTCGAACTTCTTATTAACTTTACTCATCCAATGTCCCAAATCACTTGGGAAGGATTTTGATCTATTTATGCATCCTCTTATACGAGACTCGCAGAAACAGTGGAAGGGTGTCATGACTCCTGATATCCTTGCAAGCAAAACTGAAGATGCCAAGTTCCCTCTGCGTGCTGCTGTGATGTTCTGCACCCATGGTTTTCCAGCTGTTGGCATGTCAGGCAGAGTGACAGAAGGTTTAAATGCATGTGCTTGCTATGAGTCAAAACAGGTCGCAGTGAGGATACAAAATAAGTCCGGTTACCTTGGCCACCAGGTTTTTCTTCCTAAAGGCCACAAATTCCAAAAAAAACTCAAAAAATTGCAGTTCTACGGAAATAGGACTGAGTATGGCAATGTATCACAAAAGTTCACTACAGCTGAGTTGCAGGCGCATCTAGAAAATGTTAGAAATGTGAATGAGTATGACGAGCCAGTCACCATTGATGTTGCCCACCAAGATGATCCCAGTGTTTGTATGGTAACTGAACTGGTGGCTGACGTCAATGAAAATTTGATTGCCAGAGGCGGGTCTGCGCATGATGGACAACTAGATTTCACTATTGAGGTTAGTGTAGTGGACAATGATAGGAATAAACTAGTTCTACCTGATGAATCTCAGGACATGTATGATGAATGGCAAGAGGAAGAAGATCCAACCCAGTCGGAACATGTGGATGTAGAACACGACGATGGTGAAAGTGGTGACGATGATTAGACTGTTGTTTTAAATTATGCAGTGAGATGATGAACATTGATTCGTTTTGGTTTTCTCATTTTAAAATGTATGAGACATGATGGCATTTTCCTGTTGGATTGTAATCCTAGACTAATTATTTTTGCTGTCTAAATTGGATTAAGCTTAATTCGACAAGTGAAAAAATATGTAGAACAAGTTCAGTAGATTAATTAGTTAGCAACCGCATGACTAGGTTTCATATAGAAGGGGGCATATGCACCTCGTGTTAGTAGATGTAATTAGCAACCACATGAAATTCAATAGCAATACAGAGATAATCATTTCTTGTTTCAGCACTAAAAACCTTAGCACACGATGAGTTTACACTTTTCTCCGAACACACTCCATCATTGGAGCATGCCAAACTGACGATCAAGTCCATGTTTCAAAATAAAAGCAAGACCGGCCATCTAATGCCCTTGATATAAACAAGTGCCAGTACATCAGTATTAGCTCTACAAAATACATTAGTAATAGCAGCGAGCGGTAGTTTTATAGATTGAGTAGCATTTAAAAGATTTGGTAGTACATAATAAGACTGGAAAGTATCAGGCAGGTTCCTAGTTCATATTCAGTAGCACTTGACAGGATTCAGCAACAGTTTATAGTGACCGATTCTCATACTCGATCTGAACAAGTCCCAGTATATAGGTATTACTACAAAATAGACTGAACTCCATACAAATAGTTAGTAGAAGTGTAGAACTACAAGTCCACACTAAGCTAGGAACCACTAAATATCCAATCACATATGTAGAAGAAAGAGATTGCTTCAGAGTGTCAAAGTGCTGGCCGGGTAGCGCGCTTGATTTCCTGCCTGGGACACGTCTCTTGTTTCATTATCGCCTGTCGGTCTCTAGGTCAGCAGCGTACATGTAAAATTCATATGACAAACCAGAAAATTTGGGATCCTTAATTTCCGCATTTCCGATTACGAAGGGAATCTGCCACCAACATAAATTGATGAATTAGTACAAACATTACATACACTCACATTAGATCATCACAAGAGGATTAAGATGTGATATCTCATGGTGAATCTTGTTCGACGATAGGTTCGGTAGTATGCTAGTAAAGTCGCGGCTTCGACATATAAGACGTGAGCATTTCCAGCGTTGGGTCGGTCGGCGACAGCCTAATTGTTGCCTCGGATGACCTCGTTACTAGAACATGATTGAAACTAGTGAATAAGACCAACGACCAAAACCTCTTACCGCAGTGATTCACACGCCGCCGACCTGACCGGCCTGACGGACAGGAGAAAGTCCATGCTATGCCTATCAATTTGGGAGACGAACAACTTTCCCTCCTTCCCGATGCCAATGACCCTAGCTCTCCGCGAGCCCGGTGCAGGAACCGACATTTTTGGGTCCCTTTTTAGGGGGATGTATCTAGGAACCGTCATCGCATGGGAAGATATGAGGTTCTCGATGAACACTTTCTTGACGCTGATGAACTCGCATCCCAGCTCATGAAGACACATCGGCGGTAGTTGCACGCGATCTTGTGGTCGTAGACGTCCTTGTAGGAGACCAAAGTCTAGCAGATGTCGTTGGGGCATGTACTATATTTTTTGTTGGAGACTTGGCGATACAACTCCTTGGAGCATGCGGCCAGCCGGACGGCGATGGTAGTATCCAGACACATAGCTATTTCGTTGAACACGTCCTCGCTGACCTTCCTCCAGACGTCATTCAGATGGTTGTGCCTTGAATCTACGGTCATCACGTCCGGATGGATTTGGGGGCAATGGCAGATCTTTGTATGACTGCGAGCGTATTTGGAGGGGAGGGGTGGCGGCCTGGAAGGAGCGATGTTGCGGCTGAGATGGCGATAAAAATGTGTGAAGTGTGTGCTCGAGAAGATCCAAATGTGGTCTGGCGGAGTTGGGGATGGAAACGAGGGGTTTTTGTCGTGCTCCTTCTGCTGTCTTCTGCCGTGCGCAGCTGCATCGAGGACGCCGACTAGAGTTATGGAGTACGGAGTAGTATAACTCTAGACTGGCACACTACCATGAGTGTTATCTCATCACATCACTAGAACTGTGAGATGAATTATACTTACTGCTTCCATTTTCATACTAGCTACTCCCTCCAGTTCATATTTTTAATGGACTCAACTTTGTCTAGATTATGTACTGTATATCACATCTCAGTTAGAAAGAATAGTTGTAAGTTTGGTCACTTATTATGTTTTCCCGTACTTCATACCAAAATACCAAGATGCTGAACCTCGTATGAACTTTCTAGCAAAGTACCCCTTTGCGAAGTTTGGAAAGCCTGCTAAAATAGCTCAAACTTATAGAAAGGCAAGAATCCGCAGCCTAAATTGCATCATGCTTGGTGAAATAATAACGACAGGTTCCAGTTCATATTCAGTAGCATTTCAAAGTGAATGATTCAGCAATACAGACTCTGAAATTCAATAGCAGTATGGAGAGAATCAATTCTTGTTTCATCCCTAAAAACCTTGGCGTGGGATTAGTCCCTTTTCTTTGAACACAATCGATCATTCGAGCAAGCAAACTAACGATCAAGTTTGCTTTTCTATGCATACCATCTACTCACATCAATACCTGTGTGACCCACATATGCAACCCAAAATGCCCCAAGCCTCATCTAGATTGTGACAAGGCAGTGTTTCAAAAGAAGAGAAGACCATCTACTGCCGTTGATCTATACAAGTACCATTACATTAGAATTAGTTGTACAAAATACTTTAGTAATAAAAATGACAAAACATTTGACAGATTCAATAGCGTTTGAAAGATTCATAGTACTAAATAAAACAAAAAATATCAACAGATTCCCATTACATAATCAACGACACTTGATAGATTCAACAACATTTCAAGGCGAACAATTTAGCAGTATAGATAATGACCAAAAGAATTGACATATTTCAACAATGTAGACATTGAAATTCAAGAGATGTAGCAAGGCCATAATTCAAAAGGAAAGAGAGACCATATTCTGCACTCGACCTGTCGGTCTAAAGAAGTACCAGTACATAGGTATTAAAACAAAATAGATCAGCAGTAGCAGAACTCCATACAAAATACTCAGAACTACCTTAAACTAGGAGCCACATGTCCCAAAATGATAATAAAGATCATGTTAAGGAGTACATGGGTTCATGTTAGGATCATCACAAGAAGATTAAGATGTGTTATCTCTAGCGATTAATGTCGATACGAAGCTTGTATTCCACCTAAACTCCAATGGTCAATTATGACGCCGAGCGACCAGATTAGACCGACAAACCGACAAAGAGCAAGTCCCTTCAGTCACACCCACACCACTTCTTGGCAATGCACTGCTCTTCACAAAGAATACCACCTCCTCGAAGCCATTTGGCTGGGCACAACTCAACATTACCTTGTACTGCGGCAACAAGAATGGCGGTGGCCTCATGCACACGATGGATATCAAGATGACATCGTCGCGCCCATCAAATAAAATGCAGAACAACGTACAATCGTTCTTGCATACCTCAATATCTACAGTCTGTGAGCCCGGTGCCGGCATCGGCTTAGATATGTACCTGGCATTCTGACCGTAGAGGAATTTGTGCAACCTCATGGAGTGGCAATCTATGAGGTGGGCAAGGAGCAATGACCGCGGGGCGGCGAAGGTGAAGCTAGATGCCATGAAGTTGCTCCCAACTACAACAATGAGCATTGAATAATGAAACTTAAAACAACCATCTGGCAGGACAGCCGATAGCAATTGCGTTTGTCACCAACAAAGTAACTAATTAGTACCGCACGAAATTACATATATTCACATTAGGATCATCACAAGAAGATTTATACAATGTGTTAACTCACTCTTGAAACTTGTTGTGATATTTGTAATCCACGGGGAATTCCGACGACCGATTTAGAAGCTTTCATGTAATACCGCGGCTTTGATAGGTATGAAATGAGCCCTGATGATGCTCGACGTGGCACTTCGTTGGTAACCCCAAGCGTAGGGTGTGAAGATCAAGCAGCAAGTTTTCCCTCAGTTGAGACCGAGGTTATCGAACTAGAAGGAGGAAGGAAACGTCACACAGGTGTTACAAGCAACGCGTGGACCTGCACAACACAAACTCAAGACTTTGCCCCAACGAATCAACGAGGTTTTCAAGCTCACCGGTTTGATGTAACAAAGGATTAAATGTATGGTGTGGAAGGTAATGGTTTGCAGCAAGTAAACAAGTAACAGTGGAAGATGTATCAATCGTAAAGATTGGACTGTGGTCCATAGTTCACTAGAGGTGCTCTCCTTAGATAAACAACATGGCATGAAGGGTAAACAAATTACAGTAGGGCAATTGACAGGAACTGAGCAAGGCATAACAATGCAATTACTAGTCAGAAAGATCCTATGATATTCGATTGGTAAATACAACAAGATACATAGACCGCCATCTAACTGCATCTATGACTAGAAGTCCACCTTCAGGTTATCATCCTAACCCCCTCCAGTATTAAGTTGCAAGCAACAGACAACTTCTTTAAGCAAAGTGTGTAAGGTAAACAGTCCACATGTTCCATGAACAAGAGACCGTTGTTTTCTCCCTAGTAGCAACACCACATCTACAACCGAAGATAATATTGTCATTTCCCTTGGAAACTAGAGGCATGAACCCACTATCGAGCATAAATACCCCCTCTTGGAGTCACTAGCAACTACTTGGCCAAGATGGCTACTAACAATGGAGAGCATGCAAGATCACAAACAACACATACATGATAGAATCATAAAGACAAAACCATTAATCAAACCAACATAATAATCTCAATATCCATCGGATCCCCGCAAACACAACATGCATGATTAGAAATAGATTTGATCTTGATCATGAACAGATCTCACAAGATCTATACATGAAAGCACAAAGCAGGAGATACAACCATCTAGCTACTACATGGACCAATAGTCCAAGGTGGAACTACTCACGCATCATACCGGAGAGAAGGCCTCCGGGATGATCTCCCCTCCGGCAGGGTGTTGGGAAGAACTTCAGATCCCCCGATCTAGGGACGATGGTGGCGGCGGCTATAGACAGTTTCGTGGAGATTTGATCGGGTGCTTAGGGTTTCTGCATCGGAGGCTTCTTATAGGTGAAGGGGGAGGCCAAGGAGGCGGCCAGGGGGGTCAAACCCTACCCAGGCGCGGGGCAGGGCCCAACCGTGCCTAGGGGGGTTTGGCCGCCCTGGATTGCGTCTCTGTCTTGTCTTCTGGATTCTTGTTCCCCACGGAAAGTTATTGACTTTGACGTTTGTCCCGTCCAATTCCGAGAATATTTCTTTACTAAATTTTCTGAAACCAAAAACAGCAGAAAACAAGCAACTGGCACTGTGGCAACTTGTTAATAGGTTAGTACCAGAAAACATGTAAAAAGCACCTCAAAGTGTATACAAGCAAAGCAAAGTAGACACTAAACAAGCATGGAGCATCAAAAATTATAGATACGTTTCCGACATATCAATATCCCCAAGCTTAACTCCTGCTCGTCCTCGAGTAGGTAAGTGATAAAAGAATAATTTTTGAGGTGACATGCACCCTCACAATAAAGATCCAACCATTTGCAAGCATTGAAAGCTGGGATCAAAGAACTCTAAACATGTGCATGAAAGATGGAGTTATAACAATAGGACATGGTAACTATGCTTGCAACATGACAAGCTACAAACAAAGATCATGAATAACATGCATTGAAAAACATTTGTTTGTTTCACATATAGAAAACATAGCATAGTGGCAATCAGCTTGCCCCTCATAGAGTAGCAATATAGATGCATAGGACACCTTCAAAGTTCACAAGGATGACTAGAAACAAATAGCACAAGAACAAGTAATATCATAGTAAGCATCAATTAATAAGCTTTGGAACACTACACACAGAATGACAACTATGCTCTCTTAATGGTGCCTAAAGGTAGAAGGTGGAGACTCAATAATGGTGGAAGAAATACCTTTTTGTAAAGGAAGCAGGGATGACAAGTTTCAAAAAGAGCTTCCAAAAATTATGGTACTTGTTAGCTTTCAGCCCTCGTTGCCTCTATCATAAGCATCTTGAAGTGCTTAAGGTTTAAAGTGGCAAAGATGGAGTATATGCTTGACGAAGTATAAGCTAGCAATCTCAAGTCCCTTGAATACAGGGCCACACCTCATGCATACTCAACTTTGGGTCCAGGTAAGTTCTTGTCATTATAAGTATTTGCATATCATTGAGAACCGCCAATGGGGTACCCCTTGCACATGGTACATGAGCTTTCCCATAACCAAAATGACAAGGCAAGCAGACAATGAGCATCTCAACAATCTTTTTATTTACCATATGCATAGCTTTTTATTGAGGATGCTTCATAGATAGCTCATTATGGTGATGCTGCAAGTTTCCACCATGATTAGGCATGGATTACGTTAGCGGCCCAGGCATTTCTCTAACACAGGATACAAACTCTATGGACTTACAAGTTCCCTCTTTTTTCACACCGGTGACATCTATAGACAAAAGAGCATGATATCAACTGAGTACAAAGTAGAAGTGCAATGTTGAAAACGTTCCCCGTGACAGCATGGTTCTGCTAATTCCAACTTATAAGTGCAAGCATATACAACAAAGTTGTCACAATGGTTCAAGTTTATTAGGGGCAAAGAATATAAAGTGTGCCATCAAGTTCGTGAGGGCTTTAATCACTAAGTTTCACATAACAAAATAGTTTTTAATTGGAAGATAGTTGAAAACAAGAATATACTTGGAATGGTGTAATACACCATGCATAGGGGTTTATAGTGGACACTTCGGAATAACTTGGTTTCTTGGGAGTTGGAGGTATGAGTAGAACTTAATCATACAAGTGGAGGCTAGCAAAATACTGGGAGAAACCAACTAAGAGAGCATAATGGCCATAATCATGCAGAGCAACAAAGCATACTAATCAAAGAAAAGAGTAGTACTACAAGTCAAGGACTAAATGATCATAAAGGCTAATGGTGACTTGTCATATTCATAACATGGTGTGAGCATATGCCAAGTCAACCCAAGCAAAGCATCAAAGGAGAATACCACAATACTGTGCTTTTGCATGCTAAAACAACGCATAATTTCTTCAAGACACACTAAGCAATCCCAATTGTTTGGAACAAGACATGCTACATCAATAATCACTAAGCATAATGCTAAATCAACACCTATCATGTCATGCTAAAGTCTAAGTCACAGTCAATGCAAGCTCCTCTTGCACTTCAAGCAAGAACTTACTACTCCTTTCCAACACCAAGCAACTTATTTGCAAAACAACACAGCAAGAACGGGGGTCCAAACTTCTTTATTCAAGCAAACTAAACAACCTAAGCAAAGCAAACGAAAGCTAAGACGCTCCAAGAACAACACAACTGTGCATGAAACAATAAAAACGAAGTTTCTAGACAGACCTGAGCTTTTTATTGATGAAGAAGGGGATGCCTTGGGCATCCCCAAGCTTTGACGCTTGTACCTCTTGGATATTTCTTGGGGTGACACCATGGTGGCATCCCCAAGCTTGAGCTTTTGTCCACTCTTCATCTCATTGCATCATTCTCTCTTTACACCTGAATTTTTTTCCTTCATACAAAACTTCACACAATCTTCATTAGCAACATTAGTGTATTCAAAAGATATTAGATCTCTGGCAAAGCTTTGGAACAGCAAGGATTTTCACTAAAAACACAAGCTACTGTAATAACTCCTTCAAAAAGCTCAATTCACCTAAATAGAACTCAAAAAGGAATCAATAAGAAGCAAATGCAAATAATGGCAGAAATCTGTCAAAACAGACCAGCAGGTAGAAACCGATTTTTTCGAACATCTTTTGTTGCTAAAATCAAAAAGTGTTGAACTAACGAAAGTTAGATAACATATTGGGGGATGTATTCATAAATTTTGAGCTCAATCCGAGTTACAGAGACTCCTCACGATTTTTTTTGGTGGAGAACAGAAATCTGTTTCGGGACAGCAACTCCCCAAATCTTACTTCCCTCTCATTAGAGGTCATTCTTGGCACAAAAAGCAAACAAAAAGGATAAGAAGAGGTAATTACTGAAGTAATAACTTCCAAGACTCAAGGAAACTCTTGGGTTATCTCCCAACAAGTACTTTTCTTTAACTCCTTTAAGTTAGGCACAAGAAGCAAGAAGAATCAAGTATTTTCAAATGAAGAAGCATTAACATCCATACTAGCAAAGTCTTCAACTATGAAAGGTATCTCATCCAAATGGGTTTTGGAGGATCCCTTCTCATCTCTCTTTGGTCTACTACTTTCATCAAAAAGTTTTTTAGGAGCAATCCAATCAAAATTCTTTTCAAAGGCTTCATGCATTCGAACAAGCTTAAAGGGTATGGGTATCTTGAATTCTTCTCTAGGCTTAGTTTTATCAGAAATACCCACAACACCTACACTTGAGCCTAGCATATTGAAACGCTCAAAAAAACCTTTTTTGGCCTTCCTAGCAACATCATGAAATTATTTTGATAAAGTTTCAAGGATGAATTCTCTCTTTTCAGCATTCTTTTCTTCTTTTAGTTTTAGGATCAAGAATTGTATGAAGGGGTTAAGGCTAACAAACCTAGCCTCCAACATATGAACTAAAGAAGCTGCAGCAATCTCACAATTAGGAGCAAGCTCTGCTATAGATTTTTCCTCAATATCTTCATGCTTGCTAATATGATTAAAGAATTCTTCAATATTATCTTTCCCAATTATGGTGCCACTACCTATTGCAAGGTCTTTCAGGGCGAACTTTGGGAGCAACATGGTGAGCTAGAGCAAGGTGGCAACTAGGGTAGGAACTAATTTTTTTGTGTTTTTGAATAAATCAAGCAAACCAAACTAGACTAATTTTTTTTGGATTTTTTGGAAAGAGGCAAACAAAACCAAGCAAAAGAAAGCAAACTAAAAACAAAGTAAAGAGAAAGGAAGTGAAGGACTCCTCTTGTGAAGACGCCCTTAGCCTCCCCAGCAACGGCGCCAGAAAAGCCTTGATGATGCTCGACGTGGCACTTCGTTGGTAACCCCAAGCGTAGGGTGTGAAGAGCAAGAACCAAGTTTTCCCTTAGTTGAGACTGAGGTTATCAAACCAGAAGGAGGAAGTAAAAGTCACACAGGTGTTGCAAGCAACGCGGAGACCTGCACAACACAAACTCAAGACTTTGCCCCAACGAATCAGTGAGGTTGTCAAGCTCACTGGTTTGTTGTAACAAAGGATTAAACATATGGTGTGGAAGGTAATGGTTTGTAGCAAGTAAACAAGTAATAGTGGAAGATGTATCAATGGTAAAGATTGGACCGGGGTCCATAGTTCACTAGAGGCGCTCTCCTTAGATAAACAACATGGCATGAAGGGTAAACAAATTACAACAGGGCAATTGACAGGAACGGAGCAAGGCATAACAATGCAATTACTAGTCAGAAAGATCCTATGAGATTCGATTAGGCAATACAACAAGATATATAGACCGCCATCCAACTGCATCTATGACTAGAAGTCCACCTTCAGGTTATTATCCGAACCCCCTCCAGTATTAAGTTGCAAGCAACAGACAACTTCTTTAAGCAAAGTGTGTAAGGTAAACAGTCCACATGTTCCATGAACAAGAGACCGTTGTTTTCTCCCTAGTGGCAACAACACATCTATAACCGAAGAGATTTCTGTCACTTCCCTTAGAAACTAGAGGCATGCACCCACTATCGAGCATAAATACACCCTCTTGGAGTCACTAGCAATTACTTGGCCAAGATAGCTACTAACAATGGAGAGCATGCAAGATCACAAACAACATAGGCATGATAGAATCATAAAGACAAAACCATTAATCAAACCAATATAATAATCTCAATATCCATCAGATCCCCGCAAACACAACATGCATGATTACAAATAGATTAGATCTTGATCATGAACAGAGCTCACAAGATCTATACATGAAAGCACAAAGGAGGAGATACAACCATCTAGCTACTACATGGACCAATAGTCCAAGGTGGAACTACTCACGCATCATACAGGAGAGAAGGCCTCTGGGATGATCTCCCTCCGGCTGTGGTGCCGGAAGAACTTGATCCCCTCCCCGATCTAGGGATGATGGTGGCGGCGGCTACAGACGGTTTCGTGGAGATTTGATCGGGTGCTTAGGGTTTCTACATCGGGGGCTTCTTATAGGCGAAGGGGGAGGCCAAGGAGGCGACCAGGGGTCAAACCTCAGCGCTGGCCCACCTGGCCAGGCTCCTGGGTTTGGCCGCCCTGGCACGCTTCCTCGTCTCCCCTCTGGACTTCTTGTTCCACACAGAAAGTAATTGACTTTGACGTTTGTCCCTTCCAATTCCGAGAATATCTCTTTACTAACTTTTCTGAAACCAAAAACAGCAGTAAAAGCATCCGCATCGTTGCAACTTGTTAGTAGGTTAGTACCAAAAAACATGTAAAAAGCACCTCAAAGTGTAGACAAGCAAAGCAAAGTAGATACCAAACAAGCATGGAGCATCAAAAATTATAGATACGTTTTCGATGTATCAAGACCTTTGAGAGCAACTTCGGTCGATGAAGGCCTGCACATCATCTCAGATGTCGTCACCATTGAGACCGAATAGAGCTCATCCCATGACGGCATCGACAAAAACTTCACCTTGTACCGTGGCGATTCTCTCCCCACCGACCTGACGTACCTAACAAAAAGGAAGATGTCCGTCACGTCACCGCAAATTTGGGTGGCAAACTCCATACCCCTTTCTCGATGTCGATGACCTCTGGTTTCCACTTCTCGCAACCGGCTTATGACAACAGTGTTCACGGTTGTAGGGCACTTCAGGCACACGCCTCTTGTGGATAACTCTCAAGTTGGTTGAGAGCTGATCCACACTCAATGGCTGCATAACAAACTCGCATCCTGGCTCCATGCAGACGCATGGGGCCGCGTTGCACCGGCTTTTGTGGTCGTAGATGTCATTGTAGGAGAACAGTGCCTGACAACGGTCGTTGGGGGTATCTGCTACCTTTTCCACTGCTGACTTGGCAGTACAGCTCCTTGGAGCATGGGGATAGCCTAACGGCGCTGGTAGTGTCTAGATGCAAAGAGATTTCATTGAAGATGTCGTTGCCACCTTGCTCTAACCGTTGTGTCGTGAGTTGGGCCTTGAATCCTCCATCGCGTCCAGATGGATTGGGGGTGAGGGTGGATCAATGTAGAGTTGTTGGTGGTTTTTGGAGGAGAGGGTGGTGACCTGGAGGGAGTGATGCAACGGGCAAGATGGCGAGGAAAATGTGTGAAGCGCGCCAGAGATGCGGCCATGTGGCATCGGCGAGTGGGGATAAACTAAGCGGAGATTGGGAAGATGGGATGGATCTTTGAAAGAGGTATTTTTTCTGCTGTACGAAGCGGGTGCATCGAGGACGCCGGCTAGAGTGATATACTAGCATGCGGCTGTGCACTAAATTAACCGTGTCACTTCCTGGCATAGTATTGTCTCGTCACGTCAGTTTGGCGCACTAAATTAATCGTGTCACTTTCTATGCACTAAATTTTCGGAGTATTTACAGCTGTATTTTCATAGTATTACTCCGAAAATAAGAGTATGTATCTTCTCGGCAAACCCACATGTCAGCATCTCATTAGAAAAATCACCACAATCCTCTCTATCATCATTTAATTGCATGCCATGTCATCTAAATGCTTATTAGTTGGCAATACATATAGGCCTATGTTATTTCTCAAGTTACTCCCACTAAGACTAGCCTAAGTACTAGTATGCAAATAGAAACTATAAATAAATAACGTGTCTGGTCAACTGACATGAAGAGACTATACTGCGCCAGGAGGTGACATGGTTAATTAAGTGCATAGCGCCGTGCGAGTCTATCACTCTAGTCGGCATCCTCGATGCAGCCTCTTCCTACGGCAGAAGAAATAAAAAAACCTCTTTCCTCAAAGAGCCATATCATCTTCCCCATCTCTGTTTCATATATCCCCACTCGCCGACATCGCCTGGCCGCATTTGGGATCCTCTCCATCATGCGGTTCACACATTTTCCTCGCCATCTCACCCGTTGAATCAATCCTTCCAGGCCACAACCCCTCTCCTCCAAAACCCCCACCAGTTCTATATAGATCCGCCCTCGCCCCCAATCCTCCCGAACGTGATGGCGCATTGTCTCTACAAAATTTGGAGAGGTTCAAGGGAGAGCCAGTGGTGCAGCGGCTTTAGCAAGGTCGGCGACGATGTCGCAAACCAAATCGCTGATCGTCTGGATGCTAAAAGCACCGTCCGCTTGGCCACATGCTCCAAGGATCTACGTCGCCAAGTTGCCGGCTATAACACCCTCGTCTGATAAGGCTGAGTTCATGTATATAGTGTCAATCCCTGGATGGGCTCACTGGCACACACAGTACACAATAATACCAAATATAACTGTGCATCATAAATACAACGAATATAATCTAGAATTTTCATTATATTACACAAGTACACAGCGGAAATAATAACAATGTAGATCTCCATTCTTCAAATGTGCCACATGCGAACAATTGTTGAGTGGAATTTCGCGATCTATAACGATGACTCAAAAAGATATAACCTGCAACATGAAAGGTTGCAGCCACGAATGGTCAATACTTTGAATGTATTGGCAAGTATCACTAGTATATGGATATAAAATGGAATCTATCAATTACATGCATATTTAGCTAAGTGGAGTTCATGCTGGTTTGCATAAAGCAATAATTTTATCCTAACATTTCCAAATAGTTATAATCCTTTCTGAAAATTGTCCGAACATGTTGGCTAACACCAAGTGCTCTTACTCTCTTGTTCAAACCATCAAATTTTATTAAGAAATTGTAATGTCGATATCATCCATAAGCTTCAGACCTTAGTTGCTCAATATTGTCCATAACCGGGGACACGATAAATTGATTAGATTTATATCTTCTGCAGAAGTTGTATATTTTACCCACACGATACAATCTCGCCTTGACGCCACCAGTGGTCGCTGGTTTAGTACACACCAATTGGTATACCGACAGATCGAGAATGTGATGAAGTCTTTCCATAGAAGTCCTTCCAATACACAATACTAGCACGTCTAACAGGCACTAATGCAAGGATATAACGTTCAATACACAATTCTAGTTAACCTGAAGATATACCAATGCAAAGGGTCTTTTGCTATGTGTTTAACTAAGCCAGAGTCCATATTAGCATGTGGCTGTACACGGAAGCTACTGTATGAGAAACATGTCAAATCTCTATGACCCTAGGTGGTCTTCTTCTAGTGCACACACGAGAGAAGTAGCCAAAGATACGGTCCCCTTCGTTGCCACATATTCAAAACTCAACGACAACAATATTCCACCAAGGTGATTCATTAAGTACTTGCGAAACACTATGTTCTTATGTTCGTTTTAATGCATTCTCCCCTTGTTTGTATATCGTTCAATCTCTTACAAAGAATTTTATGTCTATAGATAGATTGTGAAGAGCATTGGAGATGCGGTACCGGAGTCTCTAGAATAGGTTGAGCATGCACATAATTGCTTCCAGAATTTGACCCCACAATACTCTTTCATCAGAGGTATTGTCTACTAGCGCAGGCCCAATGGGATGCTCCCGTGCCATATTTGCCAATAAATTAACCCAAACATCCTATCACTTACATTTAAGATAAAAATGTATGTTTTGATTGAATAATTGCTGACACTATAGCAAGACCTAACTTAATATATGTCCAACACTCATTGTGTTTTATAGAAATCAAGTATATATTTTCAGTATATAGAAGACACAATAAAGGTCATGGTATCTATCAAGGTTGTTATGTGATAACCATAATTAATGAAATTATTTCATGTGGTTCTTAAGGGAAAGTGGGTTCTCCCTACTATTTTAAAACATATTATTGATCGGTCAATATACATTTCAATGCATTCTCATTGTACGGTCATACAATCCCACATGTTAAGTTATTTGATGTCAAAATATTTACTTATATACAACCATTTAATTTGTGAAATAAAATATTTGATAACCCCCTAAGAAATATGAGAATAGAATCCTTAGAGAAGACGACTAGAGCCAAACTACAAGGCACAAATAGGTGTGTAGAATAGTAGTGCAAAAATTTCCGAAAGTATTTGTTGTGTAGGTAGATAGTATTAAATTTGTGGTATTAGTTGCACTTAATTGGTATTGTTTGATTTTATTTTATTTTTAACATGATGAAAGAATTTAGCTTGGATCACTATTTTTTCTTACAGTAATATTTTTGCCATTTGGTTACTTGCTTGCTTTGTGCTTCGTTCATACTTTCCTTAGTTAGCCAAAATCCTTGCCTACATATGGAAGGGGAGGGTACCCTATAGATATATAAAGAATTACAAGACCCTTAGATTGTTGCCGCATGGCACAATTCGAGTCCTACACCAAACTCTAGAGAACTCCCAAGGGTTGAGTTGTGCCACATGTAGGAGTATATTTATTTGAGGGAGCTAGAGAATAAACAGGGGAAGTCTGATGAATACTATGTTTTAATTATTTCCATGCGAAAAATCCAAACAAATAGAAATATTTCGTTATGAAAGAGAAAACCTATGGATCCTATGTTCAATAATTTTCTTTCTAAATGACCTTAACCGGGACTTAACTACACATGAGATTTCATGCAAGTGTTATCACATTAGACCCCTGTGATCAAGGCCAACACCGTTGGCGCCTCTACTTCACGTGACAACAATTGTTGTCAAAGTTTAATTCGACACTCTCCACATGTATGAATAGGCCAATCATGGTTTATGATAATGACATTTGGCTGCACTTCCATGCATGTTGGCTACATGAAAATCTCTAGGCATCCATCAATGTCCACAGGCGTTTTGCAATATGTGATGGTTTCATGTATTTCGCCTGTTTATTTTTTCATTGTGCTTGACCTGATGTTGGTTGTGTGCACCATAGATATTACGGTGACCCAGCATACCACTGCATGATGTAGTATACTATAGTCGTTGACATAACACCAATGAAACACCGTTCACTAGTATTACATCCCTCAGAATGGCACAACAGAAACACAGCGGGTCCAATACATGGCTAAAGGTTACAACTCACTCTTTACACAAGATCCATAGAACACTCTAGGTTAAAAAGAGAGAAAGAACTTCTTATAGAGAATAATCAAAGATAAACAACGCAAGAACTATTATACTAATAAAACTAGTATTTTAACTACAGGGTTGATATTGCTGCTATTGCAATACACTACAGAATTAGGTTCTTTGGCTAGAGATTATGTTCCTATCTAATCAGTAACTTCGTCTTCACTTGAGTTGATGTATATGTTGATTTCCTTGACTTCATTGAAGAACTTTAGCTTTAGATGATGAGTCCTGGAGCATAACTTGATGTAGATGTTGTCTATCCCGGCTTCAGAATCTAGCAAGGGTTAAGAAGATACTTTGAGTACGAGCGAACTCAGCAAATTCACTAGAAAAGGAGTGTTTGATGCACTATAACTACATCCACAGACCGTAGGTCGTAGGCAATGCAAGTTTTCATAACCATTTCTTCAAAGGTTGCTTTTATTCTGAAACACTATGTCCGTCAGCCTTCACAGGTTTACCAGAACTTTCATTGAGTTCCTTCCCCGCAGCATTCGTAGCTCCTTCCCGGAATAGGGAGTAACAAGTTATAGTTCTTACACTCTGCAGAGTGCGTTACTTTTCCCATGAGAGATCAACTCCTTGTTGCACAACCGGGCAGCTTACCCGTCCACAATTCCATGTTGTGGGGCCCAGTAGATGATCCAAGCCAATCACTGCCCTCTTTGCGACCTCATATGTCTGCACGATCCTTCGGGCTAGGTCACCTTCGCTAAGCCTCCTTTTGGGCAGGCTAAAACCCTAATGAGTTCCCGAAGACTCTATGACCTGGTGTTTCCCTGGCAAGTGCCATATTAAATGGTCCATCCACTAAACACCATCCATAGATAATCTAGACACCAAAAGTGTGGGGCGTAAGGGTGCCCACCCATATGTTGGATTCACACAAGGAATCACAACGTCACGTTAAGGTCGTCTTGCCTCCATACAAGAGGAAAAGGATACAACTGACTTCTCCGTCCCATTCTAAATCTCATGGTTAACGCGTAATATATGGCGCAAGAATCACTGGCGACATTGGTTGTTAAGTCCTAGATATTATGTTCCTTTACCACCGAAACTTTTATAGTAAGTTATTACCTCATGGTAATAACTTATAATCACATCATTATGAAAATAGTGTTTTTGGACCTTTTTCAAATGCAGGTGATGTCCACATTGGATTTATAAAATACTTTACAGAAAATAACCAAAGGACATGAGCAAGTGTGAACTTGCCTTTTGTGATTGCAAGATTATGCACTCACGGTCTTCGAGTCAGTATAAGATCCAAAATCCGAAATCAACATCATTGATCCGGTAAGGACTAATGTTTAAAGAAGCAATATGCTTTTATGCATAAGTAATATGATGCACGTTATAAACGCGAATCCCGGGGATAACGTTGTTCTAGGGTTTGGATTCCGAAAATGGTTACTTTAGAATGTGTTGTTCTTTTAGATAAGTTTCACACTTGTGCTTCTTATTAGGCTTGTGAGTTTGTGTGAGACAATCATAAAATTACAATATCATAAAACAATGGGACACATACAAAAGGTGAAATGTTACTCAAGATTGTTTATATATAAGCTCTTGTTTGAAGTGGCAAAAAGAATAACCTTCGAAGAAAAGGTTTCTCTTCTAAGGTCTAAACAAGCTTTGTGGTTAATTGAGTTTGGTCGATGTTATTTATGTTAGCTCGAATGGTTTGGGTTTGAGATGCTTTATGACTTAACTATATCAGACCAAAGTTAACTATAAAACATCTAATAATGTTTATAGTATTATATTTAGATCTTTGTAGACTAAAGTTGTCGTGGTATTGCACGGCAGATGCTACTGGGGGTAGCTTACGTAGAGGGAGCAAGGCGACGTAGGAGAATCCGTGAGCGAGATTGGCACACGATGTACCCAGGTTCACGTCCCCTCGATGGAGGATCGCTACGTCCTGTTGTCAATCCAGTATATGATCATAGATTGGTTTACATGGGAGCCGCCGTAGGTGGAGGGAGAGACTAGATCTAGTCTAATGTGGGAGAAGATGTAATATGATGTCCCCGTGGGGGTGCCCCTGGTGGCTTTATATATGCAGCCAGTTAGGGTTTACAAGTATTTGATGGGCTTTGTATTGAAGTCGCCGTATTGGGCCTCCAGTCGGCGCCACTCGTCTGGGTCCAGGATGCGCCAGTCGCCGTATTGGGTGAGTCGACCCGCTCAGGGCTAGGTTTCAGTCGGCTCGATCCAGCTGGCGACTCCGCTTCGTGGGTATACCCCGATTGGCATTCCCCCAACAGTAGTCCCCGAGCGCGTTGTCGACTTGACACGGGCTTGAGGCAGGACGCGGAGAGTCTTGACGATGGGTCGCGGCGAATCGGCGACGAGCTCCTGAATAGAGAAAGGACCGTGAAGCGGGAGGCGGTCAGCGCGAGCCAGTCGATGATGGCCAGTTGGCGAAAGACGCAGGGTGTCGGTGAAGCCGCCATTTACGGCGAGTCCCCGAACGTGGATCGTGCCGAGTTCCCGAGCGTGGCGAGTGGCGAGGTCGAACGACCGACAAGTGCCGAGTCCCCGAGCACGCCGAGTGGCGAGGTTGGGCGACCGGCGAGTGGTGCTATCTGTAGCGTTGAGAGTCCCCGAGCGCGTTGAGTATGCGAGGGCGAGTCCGCGGTGGCGAGTCCCCGAGCGCGTTGAGTACGCGAGGGCAAGTCCACGGTGGAGAGTCCTCGAGCGTGTTGAGTACGCGAGGGCGAGTCCGCGATGGAGAGTCCTCAAGTGTGTTGAGTACGCGAGGGCGAGTCCGCGGTGGAGAGTCCCGAAGCGTGTTGAGTACGCGAGGGGAGTCCGTGGTGGCGAGTCCCCGAGCGTATTGAGTACGTGAGGGCGAGTCTGCGGTGGCGAGTCCCGAAGCGTGTTGAGTACGCGAGGGCGAGTCCGCGGTGGCGAGTCCCCGAGCGTGGAGAGTACGCGAGTGGAGAGTCCGCAGTGGCGAGTCGAGGAGGGCGAGCCGCGGTCTTGGAACCACGCGTACACGCATCATGCCTAGGAGTAGTCCCCGAGGCTCGAGTTGTCTTGTATAGGCGACTTGAGGCTCTTTAGAGATGCCTATTCTGAAAATAAGTAGCGGTTGTTGTCGAGCATGGCGAGTGACGAGGTCGGGCGACCGGCGAGTGCCGAGTCCCCGAGCATGGCGAGTGGCGAGGTCGAGCGACCGGCGAGCGCCGAGCCCCCGAGCGCGGCGAGTGGCGAGGTCGAGCGACCGGCGAGCGCCGAGTCCCCGAGCGCGGCGAGTGGCGAGGTCGAGCGACCGGCGAGCGCCGAGCCCCCGAGCGCGGCGAGTGGCGAGGTCGAGCGACCGGCGAGCGCCGAGTCCCCGAGCGCGGCGAGTAGCGAGGTCGAGCAACCGGCGAGCGCCGATCCCCCAAGCGTGGCGAGTGGCGAGGTCGAGCGACCGGGGAGCGCCGAGTCCCCGAGCGCGGCGAGTAGCGAGGTCGAACGACCGGCGAGCGCTGAGCCTCCAAGTGCGGCGAGTGGCGAGGTCGAGCGACCAGCGAGCGCCGAGTCCCGAAAGCGCGAAAGTGACGTAGGGCGAAGCGATCGGCGGCGCTGAGTACCGAAGGCTGGCGAAGCGGCGAGGCCGAAGCGACAATGGCGCTGAAAGTACCGAAGGCGAGCGGCGGGCGAGCGAAAGCGACCGGGCGCGGCTGAGCGCCGAGTCCCCGAAAAGCGCGAAAGGTGAAAAAGACACCATTTTGCTGAAAAGGAGAAAAGATACAATTGCATTAAGGTATACTTGCATAATACATTAAATAATTGTAAGACATGCGAATTGTAGACGTTGAAATAAAATGCACTTTTGTTATATGGATCGATGGACAATATGTAAGGTTTATGCATGTCTTTTCATGAGTAGGCAGACCTCCAGCATCAAACGCTTGCCGGGTAACAGGGACGCGATGCCAGACTGTTGAACCCGGAGACAAGGTCGGCCTTTTGGTACCCAGCCTCACTACTTCGACGTACGCGAATAAACAGCAGACAAAACTGAAACCGATCCCAAGTATGATTTTGGTCCCTGAAAGGGTCATACGCGACTGCATGGTCGGCTTTGGAGAATAAATGAAGATGCATATATGTTTTGGACTCATAGTATATACGAGTGTATGAAACTTAGCTGTTAGTATGGAGAGTCCGCGACAGCGAGGCCCCAAGCGTGGAGGGGTGAGACCGCGGAGGGCGAATCTGCGAGTGCGACGATTTCATGACGAGCTGGTGCGGCGTTTAGTCGAAAGGATTGGACCTAGCGAACTTCCTTGTCGTTAGCGTGTGCCGGCGGCGTTGTCGTTGAGTATGCCGGCGGCGCTGGCGTGTAGAGCTGGCTCTACGATTCGTCGCAGCGCAGTCTCCGGTCGTTGCCGACACTCCAAACAGATCGTACCAACCTGTTTCAACTTGATTTTTGCATGCAAGATTAATCCTCACAATGACGCGTCTCAGAAACACAGGCAGCCAAACAGTTAGATCAAAATAGAATAATTAGTTGACTCAATAATGATCAATAATAAATTAGTGGACAAAGATTAGAACGAATAAGAACCGTGTTGAGCAGTGATCGGAAACTGTAAATATCAGTCTATGTGTCTCGTTGACGTTGATGCAAGTGGAGCCGGTCGTCGATTCCGCCAACACGGATGCATGTCCGAGTGGATTAATCATCCGCCATAGACGATGCCCGCATCTTCTAATCTTTATGATCCAATTCTCCAAGCAGTACATGCATGCCAGAACAACACGTATGTAATTAGATCCAGATAAAATAATTGTTAAACAAGATGTATGACGAGAAGCGCAAAAAGATGGGAATAAAATAAAGAAAGATCCCATGGCCACATGGAAGAAGCGTGTGCGTATTTTCCTGTTGGAGATTTTTCAGCTTTTGGTCGCCTTGTTTCTGCCTTGGAACTTGATCCAATTTGATGACAATCGATCTGGTACCGGAGATAGCCGCGAAATTCGCACATCCGGCCTCGACAGATATTAGCAGATGTGGTCTTTAATCATCCACACCAGATGCGATCTGGAGGTTATTGAAATTGATGAAAGATCCCGCCCGGATTATCACCCTCCAAGCACCGCTTGCCCCACGGTGGACGCCAACTGTCGTGGTATTGCACGGCAGATGCTACTGGGGGTAGCTTACGTAGAGGGAGCAAGGCGACGTAGGAGAATCCGGAAGCGAGATTGGCACACGATGTACCCAGGTTCACGTCCCCTCGATGGAGGATCGCTACGTCCTGTTATCAATCCAGTATATGATCATAGATTGGTTTACATGGGAGCCGACGTATGTGGAGGGAGAGACTAGATCTAGTCTAATATGGGAGAAGATGTAATATGATGTTCCCGTGAGGGTGCCCCTGGTGGCTTTATATATGCAGCCAGTTAGGGTTCACAAGTATTTGATGGGCTTTGTATTGAAGTCGCCGTATTGGGCCTCCAGTCGGCGCCACTCGTCTGGGTCCAGGATGCGCCAACGCCAGATTGGGTGAGTCGACCGCCAGTATTAGGTTTCAGTCGGCTCGATCCAGCTGGCGACTCCGCTTTGTGGGTATACCCCGATTGGCATTCCCCCAACAAAAGTTAACTTTAAAATATAGATGGTTTGAAAGTATAATGCATATAACATTTGTATCTTGTGTATCTGGAATGTTTCCTTTAGGTTAGAATGGTTATTCTTTTACTTGGTGTAGTGGTTTCTTGATTTTATAATGGAGTAGTATCATTTATCTTTTATAGATGAGTGATTATAGTTTATAAACCAATGATATATTATTACTTAACTACTTATGAACTTATATAGTGTTGTGGTAGTTTTTGTAATTTGGTGGTTAACGTAGATAGAAAGGATCTGGCGTATTCATAAGTTGTTCTTTAAGTTTTTTATTATGAATAGGAATCCTTTTAGAATATAATCTTCACTTAAGGTTGAAGATAATTTAATAAAAAAGGTATTTATAATGTTTTAAACTATTATGGCTTCATATTATTAATATTTAAGACTAATACTATTTATTAAACTTAATTTACTCCTTTTAGAAATATTAACAGATTTGATTTATCCTTATATGAATTATTAATTAAGTAAATACGTTTAAATTTGAGTTATTAAAGTATTTGAATTTTTACTTAACTCAAAAGTGGAATATTATATTTTTAATATGTAAATATTATTTTTGTGATCATTTTGGTATATTACATTTATTTTTGTGATTTATAAATAATAAGAGATGATTTTTTACAATTCTTATTACTTTATAATTACTTAATAAATAATAAATATTTAATTAAGTGAAATAATAATACATGATTATAGTTTTTAAAGTATTGTTTTTATTTTTCCAATATTTTTGGTATTTATTTATATTTTTAACATTTACCATTTTTAAAATATGAATTATCAAAGTTTTATTACTTTTAAAACCTTTATTAAATAATATTTATTTAAATAATCATCATAATAATATTTGATAATAATTTTAGGTTGTAGATTTTATTTTTCTACAAATTTTCATATATTATACACATTTTTCTGAATTATAAATCAAAAGATATTAATTAAACAAGATTTAATCATTTACTTGATTTTTGGAATATTAATAATTGAGTTATAACATTTTATTTATTCTTAAACAGGAAATACTTTTTACACCGCACCCATAGCTAGCCTAAGTCACTGACCAGTGGGCCTATGTCCATCTTAGCCTTTCAGGTTAGAAAATGTATTTGTTACTGACTGGTTTGCTAACCCTAGACAATGACATATGGGCCCTAGGCCACGTCACACGCCACACTAGCAAAGACTGGTCAAACTAGCTGACGTGGTTCGAACCTGATGTAGGCATGACGTCACCTGGTTTGATCCTCACTGGTTGAGGATCGATCGATCTGGTGCGACGCGCGGGCTGTGACTAGGTGCGTTGGACAGAGGAGATCAAGCCAAACCTATTGGTGCTGGCACCGCTACCTAATGGTCACCGGATCTGCATCGGCGACGAGCTTCTGTGGCGGCCAACGGTGGTGCTCAACGAAACTAGGCCTACGGTGAGAATTAGCAAGTGAGAATGGTGTCCAGAGATGCGTAAGCTTACCCTGATGACGATAGAGAGATCGAGGAAGCTTGGGGAGGCGTGACGACGGCGAATCGACGATAATGACCACGGTGGCCGAGGAAAAGGAATGCTCGAATTCACATGATTCCCAGCGTGCGGGCTTCCGTGCTTGGTCCTAGGTGAGTCAGTCCACGACGGCTCTTCCAACGGTGGCTACCACGCGACGAGGGGTGGTCGGAGTTGATCGGAACAACGAACTCCGACAAACTAGGGTTTTGGGTGAGGAAGGAAAGTGGGTCTGGAGAGCGAGATTGAGGATGAAATGGGTATGAGAGGATAGAGGAGGACGCGGCGATCTTATATACTCCTCCCAGAGACGACGGCACACATCATAGCGCGACGGTCGATCGACGGCGGAGCTCCGGCCAGCGAGCTGCTTCTAGTAGGCGAGGTAGACGACGAAGTCGTTTTTGCAGAAAACCCCCTAGCGCTTCTTTCTCCTCAACCCGCAGTCCTTCCCTGGCCCCACTCGTCAGTCACAGGATAGAATGAGCTGGACTGGTTACTGGGCCTTTGTGGGCTGCACCTGGGCAACAGGTAAGCAGAGAGAAGTTGAGCCACGGCCAGGTATTGTTTTTTATTTGTTTTCTATTTTTCTATTTTCTATTTTCCATTTCAGATTTGAATTTAATTTATATTTTGAACTTTTCTTTGTAGAATTTATTTGCTGGATAATTGTAGTAATACTAAAATATATTTAGTATCATTTGTGAACTTTTATTATATAATCCTTTTATATTTCTTTTATTTTCTCAATATGAACCCCTTTTTAATATTTTGTAGAAGCTTTTCTTTTATCATTTTTCTCTCCACTTTTAACCATGGATTTATTAAATGATATATTCTTATTTGTTTATAAAACTTAACTCTAGTTGGCTCATAGTTTGAATAGAAATTTTTATATGTATGATGATCCTATATCAATATTTGATGCATAAAATACAAAAGAATTTAATATGATTAATATTACTTTCATTAATTGAGAACATGGTATTATATATATTTTTATGGTAATCATAGAAGTTTTAGGGTTTGAATTATGAATGTTTACCCAAGGTTTAGGGTTCTTAATTTACTTAGATTCCTTTATGGATGTGAGTACATATTTAATAACTAAACATGTTGTCTTCTGTTTGTGATATTTGATGACATCACCTTTTATAATAGAAAGTTATATCTTGAATGTTTTATAGAAAGAAATTGATAAAGATACTCTTAAGCACGTATAATTATGATGGTTGGAATCGATAGAGATGTTCTTATGTGATTTGTTATAGGAAAATATTCCTATAAAATGATAATAACATAAGATGATGAATCAATTCCTTGAATAGACATTATACTTGGTTTAAGATTTAGAATTGTTATTTAACAAGAATGTCTATTTTTCCATTCTTCACCATCCTTGACCTTTAATTAAAGAATTCCTTTCCTAGATATGGAAAGAAACATATATGGTGAATGATCTAAATTTAGTTTCTTTCCTACTCAATCTTACTTAAGAAGTAGGGCTAGGTATTACCATGATACTCATGGTATATGTAGATGAGATTAAGATATAGTTGTTAAATTCATATTTTATGTTATTTCCTTAACTTGGTACTCATGAGTAATTATAATGAATACTATGATATGATCACCTAAGGATTAAATATAAATCATAATGTATTAAGGTTTAACTTTTATTACATTTTATCTACCCTTAGATCAAATCTCCTTTTCCCAAGAATATGGTTTTAGCAAAGGCCATATTGAAACTTATCGCAGTAACTTGATGATCTTCTTCAATTCCATCAAGTTAAGAGAAGTTTCAATCACTTTGACAAGTTTTGTTCAAAAGCGCGAAAATTATTCAGATTTTCTATGCATGAATGCAATGCACACATCTGGGTTCAGCTTATTTCTGAGCTCTAATACTGGGATGTTACAGATATACAGAGATCGGGTGTAATAATGCTTAAATATTTCAAATAATAAAGCGTCCATTATTAAAAAAAACAAGACACTTGATTTATACATGTTAGGAGTAACAAGTGTTAGTGTGGATATCAAACCATATTTGCCCGTCCAAACGGTGATGATATGCCCATTTTAGTATGCTCAACTAATGTTTTTTGCGAAAAGTATGCTCAACTAATCCGATCTCATGCAAAAAAGCTTCAATTACTTCACTTGATTTATTTTTTATACTGAACACTTTATTAGTTGAAAGTTTTAATGATTACATTCGGCTTATGCATAACTAGGATGTACACAGGCGATATCAACCCAAACTCAAAAAATAGAAAAAAGAGGAATACGGATATGACATAACACCTATGCTAGTGGAGAGCCAATCTGAAGACCACGCCTCCATTCGTGTTGGGTAAAAATATCCCTCACTGTATGCTCCAAGTGTGTACATACATCCATATACAAGTCGCAAAACTCCACAAGTTATAGAGACGACCATAAACAGAACGTAGTGATGCATTGGTAGATAACCTGCATAAAAGAAGAATTTTTATCATTAAAAACCTTGTCATTTATATATAGTCATAGCTATCAAATAACAACAAACACTCCCAACCTAATAAAGATTCTGAACCTGTTAGCAATCCTATGTAACCAATTGTCAAATATATTGGCAACACTACGTGAAGGATATAACCAGAAACTACTTGGATGACTGACCATATAGAATACGCAAATTTATATTGAAAGAATAAATGTTTAATTATCTCATCATGATGACAAAATACATATTTCTTACTCCCATACCAGTTCCTTTTAACAAGGTTGTCTTGTTTAAGAATCACACCTCAAACGAAGGTACCATGCAAAGATCTTTGTCTTTAGGGGTACCTTTATCTTCTAGATTTTTTTGTTATTATCGACTGACACTTCATGCTGGACCAAGGCTCTATACATAGGATCTCCAGAGAATTTACCACTTTCATGTAGATTTCACTAAAACTCATCAACAACATCTAACAATTGCATTTTAGTTAAACATTGTAATTGAGCGTTCCACCACTATCTAAATCTGAGTGTAATTAAGTATCTTCTGAACGTCACATTTGATGGAGAAGATTCCAACAAAATGTGCCACCTTTGTGACTAACGATGTTGTATACAACTGGATATTATTACCGGAGTGTGGAATTCCCAAGGCACTTGTTCTCTACGAAACGAATTTTTGTGCCATCCTTAATAGAAAATGATCCAAAGCGAAAGAAATGTTCCATTTTTCCATTAGACTAACCCAAAAGTGTGAGTCTCTGGGCCTCCAGCGCACCTGTGACAATGACTTTTAGCCAACATATTTTCTTCTTAGCAGGGTTTTCTATACACTATCTTTGGTAAGTGGCTTGCACAACCATTTACCTAGTAGAGCATCATTTTTTACTTTGAGATCATGAATATCTAATCCACATTGGTCTTTGGGATGGAAAACCATACTCTATTTGGTGAATCAATACTTCTTTTTCTCTCTATGTCCTTGCTAAAAGAATATAGATCGGAAATAATCCAATTTATGCTAGGAAGCTAGAATAAAGAGATCATACACACTGCCATTTTGCCCAGTACTGAATTAATGAGCACTGATTTCCCATCTAGAGATAATAGTTTATCTTTCCAAGTGCTTAGTCTTTTTGGTAGTCTCTCCTCGACATGTTTTCACTTAGTATTTGGAGTCTTCGATAATGAATCGAAATCCCCAAATAGTTATGTTGGCCTTGCCCACAGGAAAAAGTTCAGCACACAGATGGACCTCGTCTCGAGCCTCAACAAAACAAAACAGTTCGCTTTCACGAAGTTTAATTTTAGACTCGAAAGCTGCTCAAATGCTGATAATATTAGTTTCATATTTCTTGCCTTTTCTATGTCATATTCCATAATAGAATTGTATTGTCGGCATATTAAAGAATGGACAGACCACCATCAACTAGATGAGAAACTATTTGTACATTAGCTTTGCTAGCTCAATCAAGATGGTCCACATAACCACCAGTATATTAAATAGTATGGATGATAATGGGTCATCTTATCTCAGTCTTTTTTGTCTATAAGTATCTGTCAATATCATCATTGACTTTGATGGCAACGCTATTTCTAGACACAAAACTATGGATTAGAGCACAACACTCTACACAAAAACTTTTTATTCTGAGAGTCCATTGGAAAAAAGATCACTTGACTTTGTCATAAGCTTTTTGAAAGCCATTTTTGAAAAGTACCCCATTCAACTTTTTTATGTAGTCAGTGTGCTATTTCATGAAGGATTACCACTCCGTCTAGGATGTTTCTGCCTTGCATGGCCATCCAACGAGTTTAGACTAATCATTTCGATTTTTGTGAAAATATTAAAACTAACGTTAAGAAGACAGAAAAGTCTATACCGTTGCATCCTTTCTGTCTCGCTAACCTTAGGTAACCAAATTGTCTCCCCGAAATTCAGGCGAAACATGTCTAGTTGTCCAACATGAAAAAAATTGAATAAATTTAGAAAGCCCAATTTGATTACATCCAAATGGTTTTGAGAGAACTCGGCTGAAAAGCCATCCGAACCTGGGCGCTTGTTGTGTTCCATTTGGAATCGTATTCTTAGCTTACTCCTAAGTATAAGGAGCAGTAAGAAAATTATTCCTCTTAACAAAAACTTAGGGTATATCATCCGTTCAAGACTTATCTACCGAGAAGCTGTATTTCTCTAAAACTCTAAACAAACCTTTATAATAATTTGTAATGTCAGATTTAAATTGTTCATGACCTTTGATCGTGCCCTGGTCAGAAAGTGAATGAGCTTTTTCGGTGTTTACCATTCACCACGCTATAGAAGAGAATGAATAAGTTACTTGATTTAATAAAATACCGTCCTACACGATGTAAAATAAATTACTTCCTCCAATCCATTAGATCCATTATAAGTGTCGTTGACTTGATACTTCATGAATTTGAGGGAATACTTTGTTTAGCCAATAATGTAAAAAGAATTGGGTTGCGATTTTATATGCTTGTAGGATTCCACATTTCATTCATTTTTTTTCAATTTTTAAAACAAATGTAATTATTGAATTTTTTAAATAAAATATTGATAATTATTAATAGATTAGTGGAATTTTGAAAAAAAAACACTTTCAGCTTGTAGTATTTTCAGTTCTAACTCTTCTCGGAAAATTAATTCAGAGTATGTTCCTACTTCCTGCTCCAATGGAGAAGCGGGGCACCGCACCACCGGCGGCGATGTGCTTGTCAGGATCAACTACTTGTCCTGTTTCCCCTGCTTCAGATACCTGTCAATCACAACCGTCTGATGCGTATCCGATGCTACTCTGGAAGTGTCACCTATAATAGGGATTAAGGCTTATTCGCACTAAGTAGTGCCATTATGTAATAATAATAACTTGTTGAGGCTCACGGTCGGGTATATAAGGCGGAGAGTGGGTGGTTGGGTGGCTCAACAACGATAATAAAAACCTATCCCCTTTTGTTCAATTACCTGTTCTTTCTTATTTCTAGCCCTTTTTATCCTCATTCCTCTAGTTTGTTGTTGATTCCTGTCAAGTTTTCCCCCTTTCAAGTATGATCTGGACTGGGGCCTGACAATTGGTTATCAGAGCACGATTCTTGGACCCAAGAAAATTTTCGCCGCCAAGGGTTGGTCGATCACCTTGATCCGCCGGTAAAATCCCCTGCTGGTAGCGGATCTGGAAACGGAGAAGTACCAATCCTCAAGCTTTGTCCAAGATGTCACCGGTGCGCACACGCTCACAAGAAGCGCTAGATCGAGCCACGGCAGAAGCGGAGAGGGAGGCTGCGGAGGCAGCCGATGCAGCAGCGGAAGAGGAAATCGCACAGTGGTTACCCAGGGAGGTGCTCAACATCTCGAAGAAACTAGAGCAGCAGCAACAGTCCTTCGAGCTTATGCAAGGTAACCTTTCTCGCCTGACAGAGATGGTACAGAAGATAAGCTTCGTTGTATCATCTGGATCTGAGAGACCGGTGATGTTGGAGGCGTCAAATTCGAGTGGCAGTGGATTCAAGACACGTCCTCCCAAAATCCTAACCTCAGCCCCATTCCCGAGAGCAAGATGTCTGGCCAAGTTTCAAACCCATCGATTGTTACCCAAACCACCAATTCCCACACTCCAAATTTCCCACCTTTGTCCCAGCCTCACCCTACCCAGCTCCCACAACCAAGGTTCTCCCTGTCGCCATTAGCCCAGAACCACACCAAGAACCCTAATCACCAGCCCAACCTGTTGGCTACTACTTCACTGACTGTAAGTATTCAGGGACAGAACCAAATTTCTAGCACCACAAACCCATGCACACATGTATACTTCAACACCACAGCCAACATCAAATCCACATACACAGCCTTATCCTCCAATTCATCCACATATTCCTGCAGCACAACAAGTGTTTCCTTACCATTACCCACCACCCACCATACCCATACCAGCACTACAACCAACCAAATTTCTACCCCCTAATTACACATATGCTTCCACTCAGCCCATAGTAACACAATTGACAAACCCCGTTACCCAAACTCTATATCCACCAGCACAAGCGGACCAGGAGATGAGAAGAGAACGGTGATTTCCGATGCAAATTAATGACAACATAATGCAGTGTCTGAATAACCAGGAGCCAAACATCAGAACGCCAAGCATTGAGCTACCAATATTTTCAGGAGAGAATGCCAGTGCTTGGATATTGGAATGCGAGTATCTTCCAACTGGCCGGTATTACAAATGAGAATAAGATAAAATGGGCTAATGCTCATATCAGAGGCAAGGCAAAGGTGTGGTTGATGTCGTGGTATTGTCGACGAGTACGCCATGGAGAGGTCCTCACAGTGCGTGTTTAGAGACGTGGGGTAAGGCGGACGGTTGACGGGTACGAGGTAACACAGCTTAACCAGGTTTAGATCCCACAATGATGTCGGAATCCTACTCCTGCTATAAATCACTATAATGGCAATACGCCGAGTTACAGGGATTGGTTCGTTGTGCGAGGTGTATGTTGTATCGTGCCCTAAAGGCTCCCATAGGCCCGACTTATATAGTCGCCAGATCCTAGGGTTACAGAGAAAGTACTAGTCGGACAAGTTACAGAATCCTACACTACATACAACTAGTCTAGCGTGTCTTGCACTCCAAGGCTCTGGGTATGTCGGTGACTCCTCCGTAGCCTTCCTTCATCCGTCATGGGCCTCCCTTCTGGATCCATCTAACTGGGCCACCCAGCAGGCCATGGGCCATGCTACCAACTGTGGTCCACCCGGGTTATCCGGATAAGAGACATGCTATGAGGATACCCATATAGCATATCCCCAACAGTAGCCCCCGGAGAACTCCGAGATCTTGTGTCGTCTTGCCTCTTCAAATTGAATGCTCCGTCTAGATATGTCGGCAAATCGTCAAGCAATATATTGTAGTCCTCCCAAGAACCCTGCAATATTCTCCGTCTTCAACTTTGCAAGTCGGAGAAACGCTGAATCTTCCATCGTACTCTTCTCGTATCCGGACTGGATCCGTCCATGCCGGAATATTCCGATGTGATGGTTCACCTGCTAGTGACAGCTAGGATGATGTAGACATAGGTCAGCAACACCTCGTAACTCACACATGCAGAGAACACAATCATGTCCATTTTTTCCGTGCGAAGGATACAAACCATTGGCGGCGACGGTTGGGAACATGGCGAAATTTCTGCACACGCGCCCGCACATGTCGTCCACATGCCGACCATTCGATCACTCTGCACGAATCTTGATGCTAGGGGTTATAAATTACGACTGCGGCGGATATTACTTTTCACCTCATTCTCCTCCTGCGTCATCTTCTTCCTCCAGCGAGAACTCCTCGAGCCTTCCACGCAAACGCAAAACCCTAGCTTTCCAATCTCGCAGTCACCTCCCCTTCCTTCATCAATGGCGGGCAGCAGCACCAGCACATCCATGGCGGTGACAGGCAATGCCGCGGTGAAGCCGGCGAGCTCCGTTCATGTGCCCCCAGAGGGCTTGCTGCTGCCCAAATCCGCGGTGGTCGAATCCACCGGCGGCGACCAAATTCCAGCGGCGCTAGAGCTGCTGGAGGAAGAAGGTGACTCCCAGAAGGGAGATTGGCGCAGCTCGGATATCACAGACAGTGATATCAAGGAGCTGGTTGTTGAAGGTTACCTTCCCTCGTCGGAGGGATTAGTCTGGCGGGCGGCGCCGGCCGACGAGGTCACCCCTTCTCCCCGAGCCGGAGAGAAGGTGTACCTCAAAGCACAACTGGTATGCGGCGTTTCCCTGCATAGCTCCAATTTCTTCCTAGCCGTCCTCAACCACTACCGGGTTCAACCTCAGAACCTGTCCCCCAATAGTATTCTCGCGCTTAGCAACTACGCGGCGTTGTGTGAGGGTTACTTAGGATTAGGCCTAGGTTAGACCTCTTTATTTATTTCTTCACCGTCAAGAGGGAAGCCGGAGCCAGCAAGGGTGAGCTCAGGAACTGTGGCACCATTATTTTTAAGATCCAGCCTGGCCGGTGGTTCCCCGACATCGTCGGCCATGAGTCATGTAAAAACTGGCAACAAACATACTTCTACGGCCTAGATATCCTTTTGGCTGGCCGAGAAGCGATGTATCCGGACTTTGTCGACGGAGCTGCCGCCGAAGCCTCGACATGGATATCCCAAGCCTCCCTCCCCTCCGACATCGACGCTTCCCGCGCTATAAGGCGGATAGAGTGGTTTGTAGAGAAGGGTCTGACCGGATTGGACCTGACCATGTGCTGGTTCGTCAGGCGGATCCAGCCTCTGCAGCACCACTTGAAGTTGATGCATGAGTATACCAAGGATAGGAAGGATAGCCTTCGCATCTCCGAACACAACTTCTCCAGCGACTCCGTCAAGCTCCGCCTCAAGGACATCGTCAAGGTGAAGGATAGGAAGCGTGGCTTCACCATCACCTATGACATTCGACGAGGGCAAGTGTCCAAAGGTACCTGTTTATTTTCCGTGTATGACATTTGCTCCAGTTCTTCCGTCTTGCCTTTGTCATCCCACACCTTATGATTTCACTTAACAGCTTAAGAGTCTAAAGGAGGACGACATGGTTGTCCAAATTTATGACCCAAAGATGAAGAAAGTCACTATCGTGTCCGACGACGATGTCCCGTTGGTGCGAAAGTGGAAGATCTCCACCTCTGACGCTATCGACGAAGGCAAGAAGAAGAAGATGGAGGGTGGAGCCTCCAAGAAGTCCACTGCCGCCCTGGAGGCAGAGAAAAGAAAGATTACCAGGATCCCTTTTACCAAAGTACCCACATTGTGTAAGCTTATTTTCCTCCGACATTGTCCATTGTTTGTCCTTTTCCTGTACTTATACTTTTGCACGTTTCAGGAAGAAAGCTGGCTTGAGTTTGAAGAAGACCTCCAAAACATCAGGGGCTTCTAAAAACATCAAAGATATGTTGCAGCGTGATGTACCGCACCAAGCATCTCCCGCCATCGCCCCTGTCACTCCCAGCGTCCAGCTTACGCCTGCTCCGACAAGCTCTCCGGCCAAGGATGCATCTGGCCCTTCCGCCATGGAAGTGGACTTAGCTGCCTCCGTGGATATCATCGTAGCCGGTGAGCAGGCGACGCAAGAAAGCACCGAAACCAGAATGGCTGAAGCTCCGGCTAAGGATGCCATCGGTAGCGGCAAGGCGTTGGTGGTGGGTGGAACATCCATCAAAGGAGGCGCCTCTACACCCAGGATAACCGCAGAGCTCCCGAAGGTAGTCTACCCAATGCTTACGCCGAGTAGCTCTACTCTGGTGTAACATCCCAAAAATACTAAACTTAGATCATCAATTTCTAATCATCAAAATTAGGGTTAACAAAAACTTTTCTAAATAAATTATGAATGCATGCATATGTGTATGCATTGATTTTGAAATTCTTTTAAACCACCTTGTTTGATTGCTTCATTGCTTGTAAAATGTTTCTTAGGTGAAATAAACATCATCTAAAACATTTCCCACACTTTTCCTAAAGACAAGTAAATCAAAACACATATATTAAATGAATGGTCACTTTGACCAATTTAACTCCCATGCCTACTTTGGTTGTCTCAACCTTTCAAAACCTAACGGAAACTTTTCTGGATCTTTGCACCCCTTGAATGTACTCATAACAAAGTATCAAGGCCCACTTTGTGATCATCCAGAAACATTCAGATGCATAGTTTAAATGACAATTCAAAATTGAATCTTTATCATATGGGAAGATCCCACTTTTTCAAAAACCACTCAAACAAGCTCAACTTTCAAAACCCAAGCATCTGCAGACTCACCAGCACCAATCTAGCAAACCCACCAAAAATCATTTCAAAATTCAAAAATTGATTTCATGCGGCCATTTCATCAAATAGGTTGCAGACACAAATCAGACAAACATCAAAACACTATTGTGAGCAGTGATTCTTGCCTAACTTGTTCCCTAGTTAGCTCACACCCAGCTCAGTAGATCATCTAGGAAGATTAACTAAGGAGTAGCACCACTGTGAGCTTGCCATTGCCATCAATGGTGAACAGCCAAGCACCCCCTTGTCACCCCAGTGTGGACAGGAGGCTAGAGGAAGAACTAGCCGTGCCAACCTTGTCTGGGAGATCACCTATACCTCACCGCCCCCTCTCGACCAGCCTCACAGATCACGCCGCCCTTGCCGCGTGCATACGTGATCACCACCAAACGCCCCCAGACATCCCCGTTTGCCGCCCCGTGACGCATAGCCACCGCCCGCCGTCGAAGACGGCGCCTCTGTCGCGCAGAGCATCGCCCATTCCAGACCAAACCTCACCGCCCCTACTCGCGCATTAAAGCCGTAGAGCATCGCCAGGAGACCACCAAGCGATCGCCACCGCAGGCCATGCCTTTAGCAGCCCGTAGCCATGTCGCCACCGTCGCCTGCCCATCCCGTTCGGTCTCGCCATCGAGCCTATAAAAGGAGGACTCCCCCGCTCGATTTCTTCACACCATTCCACTCCTCTCTCACCCAGAACCACCCCACCTCAGTCCCGGAGCAAGGCGAACAGTGCATCGCCGGAATTTCACCGGAGCCCGCCGCCTCTGGAGAAGAAGGGAGCCAACGATTGGAGCCGCCCCAGGAGCTGCCGCGACCACCCCTGAGTTCGCCGTCGTCGACTTCGCTTCGCCTCACCGCCGACCTCGCCAGACCGGTGAGCCCCAAGACCCTCACTGGCCGCGCTAGGTTTCGTTCTCGCCGGCATTGTCTCGCGTCGACGATGACTCCCATCCATTGGATTAGAACTAGATCGAACGATCCACGTTGCCCCATACTGCTTCGCCCAGCCCCATGTCACTGACGAGTGGGGACACCCACTTAAGCAGCCCGCGGGAGCACTGCGCTTAGCAGGCCGGCCCGTTAACTTTTCCCGCGCAAGCCCAGTTATTCAAATTAAACTTTTTCTATTTCAATTCAACACACTTCTGTACCCAACTTCAAAAATCAACCCAGATCGATTCAGTACACCAATTTGAATGAAACCAATTTTGTTGGAAAGGTCTGTGAATGCTGAATCCAAGCCCGTTGGATTCAAGTCATTTGGATCTGTAGATCATCCATGGTAAAAATAACAAGGCAGAAGCTTTTCTGCATTCAAACATTTTCCAAATTTAAACCATAATAGCTTTTGAGTTGAATCCTATATAGGTTTACTTGCAGAAATAAGGTTGAAGTAATAAAAGAATACTACATAGGCATTTCTAGCCACTTTAATTAATTAAAATAAAAAGGTAAAACCTTATTAAATTGTGACACCACTTTAAATCACATTCCCATGGACTGCAATATGTGGTGATGACATGTGTCAACATGATCCCATGTTTGGTTTGGAGAATATTAAATCTTAAGTAGTTTTTCAATGAGTAGAAATTACTTTTCCAAAAATAAAAGGAATTAAACCAAGCCTTAACCTTGTAATGTTAGAGATGATGCTAGATCATCTATAGGACCCTTGTGTGTGATGATTGCAAGTAGTTAAGTATTGTTTGGTGATTGTGTACCTCGTATTTATTTATAGACGCTAGTACCGACCAAGGATACGAGGAGGAAGGAGGATTCTACGAAGAAGAAGCCGAGGAGAACTTCAACCACTACTCTGCTCAAGGCAAGCTAACACTTGCAATTATGAAAGTTAGATAACCTATGCAATGCACTAAGCATGCTTGGTTAGACATATTTGATGATACCCAATCCTAGTTTTATTTGCAAGCTTCTTACTTTATTTCTTTATCAAAGCTTACTTAGAGTTTACTTAAGAGTTTGGTAGATATTAGAGAGTTATGTGGAGGTTGCATAAAGAGCATAAAATTTAGCCTAAGCTAGAAACCTTGATATCACCCTAAGATATAAGGTTGTACTTAGTTGAAACCCCACTAGTTACCACCCCTCATTAGTGCCTACCCCCACTTATAGATGCTAGTGCTAAGCATAAAACTTGATCAACTTTAGATGGGAATACTTGTGGAAAAATGGTTATGAAAACCTTAGAATGATGGATCATTCTATTGAAATGTTTTGGACATGTGTTTCCGAGCACTTGATGATCTTGGTGATGAAAATGTTGAGGCAGGAGCCTTAGCCCTTGTATAAAACTGATGGTTGTCTGGATGCGATACCATTCCAATTTTATCGTACAACCACAATACCCGAAGATTGGGTAGGGCTTGACTGGAAACTTATATCCCTTAGTATTAGTTCCCTCATGGCCAAGGTTTGAGCTGAGGCTACCTTGTGAAGATTGTCCACATGTGCAGTACCCAAGATGACAGTTGGTCATGGTTGGGAGGCCAAACTCACAGGAGAGGTGCTTATACTAGGGCGTGTAATGGGAAGGTTAGGATTGATTATCCGCATACTGAGTATGGTGAATTCAGGATTTGTTCCTGACGGATGTATCGAATGTTGTGGTGAAAGTGTACAATCTCTACAGAGTGTCAAACTATTCGAATAGCGCTGTCATGATTATGGACAGTTGGAGTGGCCATACTGTTCCCCCGTCAGACTTTTCAAAATGACATGTGAAATGAATTGAGACTTTGACTTGACCACAACAGAGTTGTGATATGAGTTACAAGATCCCACCTAGGAGTTATAAAATTGTGACTAGCTTTGAGACTTAGTAGAGATAAATCTGGCTTTTGCAAAACAACCCTAGAGCCTAGTGTCCTATTATCCAAAAACCCCTTTACTTGTTAGTATTAGTTTGCGAGTACTTAAAGAGTACTCATGGCTTTGTCCCTGGCTATTCCCATGGCCAGACTATGAAGAGGAGTACCTGGAAGATGGACCCCAGGAAGGTTACGACAACTAGGATCATCTCCCATCGTCAGCATTGCCTGTGACCCCGAAGATGGAGCTTCGCCTACGCTACCATTATTATTACGTATTCCGCAGCTTGAAGTTGTATTAAGAACTAGATCATGAGATCCCTATTCGTGTAAGAACTTATGTATCGTTTGTAATGGATGATGTACTATGGTATCCAATTCTGTTATGTCTCGCAAAAATGGTAATCCTAGGATTGCGATGTACGGCATAACAGGCATCTAGGATTGAAAAATCCGGGTGTTGACATCTGGTTCCTGGTGCAGTGCCGACATCTCCAACCTGCGGTGTTGAGGAGCTTCTCCGACAAGCAGATATCTTGTGAGGAAACAGTCTTTCCTTCAGCAAGTTGTTTGCCGAGAGCGCTACCAACCTCAAGATCATCGCACTTGTAAGTTTTATTTGCCTTTTGCATTTCATTTGCCTATGGATTTAGATGAAAAACCATAGGTCTTTGCATCTGAATGCTCTAAGAGTGACTAAGCTAGAAAACTTCTCACTCTATCCCCCAAGTATATAGTTTGAATGAAATATTCCGACTAGATACTTTCAGAGTAGCATACGCAGTGTTTGTAAAATTCAATACTGTAGCCCCCAAGCTTCTAGTTGAAAACTGAATTGGTTCCGACTAGATGCTTAAAGAAAGACTAAGCATATGACTGAGTTAAAAAACTTTGTACTATAGCCCACAAGATTCTAGTTGAAAACTGAATGAGTTTCGACTAGATGCTTAAATAAAGACTAAAGCATACTTCTAAGTTTAAAAATCTCAATGTAGCCCCCAAGCCTCTCGGTGGATATTTATTCGGCTAGATGCTCCAAGTAGACTAAACTACTTTAAATCTTCTTTCCATAGAATGAGAATGCCCGGAGAGGCGTTGCCAATGAGAAATTCCAGAAGGTGCGTGCGGATTTGGAAGCCGAAAAGGGTAAAACTGCCTTCTTGAAGGAACAAATCACCAAGAGCAAGAGTCTGTTTTTCCTTTTGTTTTCGTACTCCGACTTGGTCTTGTGCCACCATTCTCTGACTACTCAATGTGTATTACTCTTTCTCCTACTTGCAAAAGCCATTGCCATGGCCAAGGATATTATTGAGAAATCCAAGCACATTGAGTTGCTGGATAGCGAAAACAAGATCCTTAAGCAGGAGAGAAAATATATGCTGAAGATGTACAAGGATTCCATGAAGGTCCTGCAGGAGTCTGCCAACGCGGAGATGAACCACCTGAAGGAGGAGATTGCAATGCTGAAAGGGCAGAAGAAGGCTGCCGATGAGCAAAATCAGCACAATCTTGAAGCATACAAGATCCTCCGACAAGAACGTGACTCCATGGCAGAGAATCTTCAGCAGGCCGAGGCGAGCATCTTTGGTAAGTAATTCTCCGCCTTGTACTTCTGTAAGTCAGGTACTTTGAATTTTTGTGTTATCGAATTCATGCGCTCCCTTGTCGGAATTGCAGCTCCTATTGGATTAACCCAATCACCTCCTCCGCCTAAGGAATGCATGGTCCTTGCTGGCAACTTTATCAGCACCGCCATCAGGCAAGCCAAGGAGATAGCCAAGCCCCTCCAGATTAACATCAAAGCGGTGGATTCCGTGATGAAGTTCTCGGAGATCCTGCGCCAAGCCCCCGAGCATATTCTAAGCTGGAAAGCTTCATGTACACGGGCTGGTGCAAGGATGGCACTGTCGATGGTCAAGGCGCACTATGAAGATGCCGACATCAACGTGGTAACCTCCGGTCTTCCCAATGTAGACGATGAAGGCCAGAAGATCGATCATAAGGCCATCTGGACATTGATCGCGGGGCTTAACAGCAGAGTTGCCGAGTTGGTTGATCCCAACGTCTTCGTGCCTTTAGAGACCATTGCCGGCAACCAGCAAAGCTCCTCCGAGTCCCTCAAGACCGCCGACTTCGAAGATGATGACTCTCCTACTGCTGACGATGCTGCATCCAAGTCTCCTATGCTAGAGGAATGAAAAACACTTTGTAATATTTGTTTCCTTTGGTTTGATGTATGCGGAAAAACTACTAAGTTATCTTAAGGCAGAAAACAATAGGTGTAATTTCCTGCTACTTAAGTACTGGTTCCAGCATGTAATTATTTTTAAGCAAGTGCTGGCTTATCCATTACTCTGGTTTTTATGCTTGACCTTTCATGAGTCGGAAGACTCGTAGTCGGAATCATGCGCTCAGGTGATGATTGTTGGAATTATGCCCTAGAGGCAATAATAAATATGTTATTATTATAATTCTTGTTCATGATAAAGTTTATATTCTATGCTAGAATTGTATTAAGCGGAAACATTAATACTTGTGTGGTTTGTGAACAACACCGTGTCCCTAGTACGCCTCTATGGACTAGCTCATTGATCAATGATGGTTAAGGTTTCCTAACCATAGACATGAGTTGTCAATTGATAATGAGATCATATCATTGGAGAATGATATGGTGGATAGACCCAAACTAAGCGAAGCAATTAGATCGTGTCATCGTGTTCGTCTTTGCGAAGCTTTTCTTATGTCAAATATTGTATTCCTTAGACCATGAGATAATGCAACTCCCTGGTATCGGAAGAAAGCTTTGAGGTCATCAAACGTCATCCTATGAGAGGGTGATCATAAAGGTGTCTCTCAGGTGATCGGAAAGTATTTGTTGGGTTGTATGTATCGAGATGGGATTTGTCCCTCCCAAGTCGGAGAGATATACTTCGGGCCCACTCGGTAATCGATATCAACACCGCTTGCAAGCATGTGGTTAAGGAGTTAATCACAAAGTGATATCGGATTACGGAATGAGTAAAGTACTTGTTGTGAACGAGATTGAACTAGGTATGACGATACCGACGATCGAATCTCGGGCAAGTAAAATATCGCGAGACGAAGGGAATATATATATGGGATTGATTGAATCTGGCATCGTGGTTCATCCGATATGATCATCGATGAATGTAGGAGTCAATATGGGTGCCTGCACCGCTGTTGATTATTGATAGAAGATCATGTCGCATATTCTCGAACCCGCAGGTCACACACTTAACGTGTCTCGACGCTAGGATAGATTGGATAATTGGTTTATGAATTTTGTTCGAGTCTCGGATGGGATCCGGGATATCACGAGAGGTTCCGAATGGTCCGGAGAATAAGATTCATATAAGGCAAAGGCAGTTTTTGGAGTTCGAATTGTTCTGGATTAATCGGTATTGTACCGGAAGCTTCTAGAACCTTCCGGAAGGGGGCCAACGTGGTCCCACCTTCCGGGAGGGGGCATGGGCCTATGAGGGAGTGTCCTGGCCGCATTGGGCCAGGGGCACAAGGCCCCATAGGGCCCAGCCGATTCTAGATAAGTTTAAACTCGTTTAAACTAGAGATAGAATTTCTAGATAAGGGAGAGTTTAAATCGTTAAAACTAGAGATAGGCTTGGAGGAGAGGCAAGGGCTGGCCGCACCCCCCTCTATATATAGAGGGCTGGTGCGCCCCCTCTTCCCCACACACCTTCCTCCAAACCCTAGTAGCCCTGCTGCCTTCCTCTCTCCCTCCCGACTGTTTGTAGGCGAAGCCCTGCGGCAGAAATTCTCCACCATATACACCACGCCGTCGTGTTGTAGATCCAATCTATCTCTCCACCCTACTTGCTGGTCCGAGGAAGGAGGAGACGTCGAGGTGCTGCACGTGTGCATCTCACGGAGGCACCGCCACTTGTGGTGCTAGATCGGATCGGATCGCGAGGAGGAGAAGCGAGTACGACTACATCACCCACGTTCCGATTTAACGCTCATTGCGAATCTTCAAGGGTATGAAGATCTAATCCAATCTCTCTCGTTGTTTGCATCTCCTAGATTAGATCTTGGCTTTCTCTGCTCGCTCAGAGAAAATTTTGATTTACTATGCTGCGAAACCATTCAGTGGTATCAGAGCTAGATCTATGCGTAGATGTGATTCACGAGTAGAACGCAACATGGTTGTTGCGGGCGTTGATGTTTTCTGTTGCAAGCCTATTGTTTGTGTTCTTCTTATGACGCGGGATAGTGAGATTGAAGCGGTCCAGGCTAACCTTACGCGACGTCGTCATGAGACCGCTCGACTTGACGTGTGGCTTGTACCACACATGCGGCTGGTGGATGTCGATTTCTCACTATAGTTGTCATGGGATTAACACCGGAGTTTGGCAACCATAATATTACCGTTGTGGCTTTCCGTAGGTAAGAATCGTTCTTAGCATCTACTCCCATAAGCCACGTAAAACATGCAACAACAAAGTAGAGGCGTCTAACTTGTTTTTGCAGGGAGTGTTTTTTGTGATATGGTATGGCCCAAGATGTGATGTGTATAATGTATGCGATGATCATGTTGTGTAATGTTTCACGACTTGCATGTCGATGAGTACACAACCGGCAGGAGCCATATGGTTGTCTTTATAATTGTGTATGACCTGCGAGTCAACTTCTTATACGCCATGTAATAGCTTTACTTTATCGCTAAGTAGTTAGCAATAGTTGTAGTTTCTATTCGTGGTGGAGGCAATCATGGTGGAGTGATGGAGATCATGCCGGAACGCACAAGATGGAGATCATTGCCAAGATTGGCTATACCATGTCACATAAAGTTATATGCATGTGATGTTTATCCTTTTATGTATCTTATTATGCTTAGATCGCGACGGTAGCATTATAAGATGATTCCTCACTTAAAGATCAAGATAAAACTGTGTTATCCCCATGTATGCACCGCTATGAAAGTTCGTCGTGTCCAAGCATCACGTGATGATCGGGTGCTATAGACTCTACGCTCACATACAACGGGTGCAAGCCAGTTTTGCACACGCGAAAATACTTGGGTCTAACTTGACGAGCCTAGCATGTATAGACATGGCCTCGGAACACATGAACCGAAAGGTTAAGCATGAGTCATATGAATGATATGATCGACACTTCGTTGTCCACCATTGAAACCACATCTCTTCTCGTGATGATCGGATTAGGTGTGGTGAATTTGGATCGTGTTCACTAAACAACTTGAGGATGTTGAATTTAGTGGGAGTTCATCTAGTAATTTGATTAAGTTGAACTATTTATCATGAACATAGTCTAAATTGTACTTGCAAATACTGTAGATCACATGGCCAAGTCCAACTTCAACTTCAACATTTTTGCTGAGAAAGAAAAGCTTAGAAACAATGGGTCTAACTTCACCAACTGGTTCCGCAATCTAAGAATCATTCTGTCTGGCGGACAAAAGGACTATGTCCTGGGGAAAGCGTTAGGTGACCCTCGCCGCAATCGCTACGGCTGATGAGAAAGCTGTCTATCAACAAGAAGATGATTATGGTGTGATTAAGAGCACCATGTTGTTTGCTATGGAACCGAACTTCAAAATCATTTTGAAAACTATCCCGGCCCTTTGAGATTCTCGAGGAGCTGAAAACCATGTTTCGACTCAGCCCGCTCGAGAGATATGAGATCTCTGAGTTCTTTAAGCGCAAGATGGAGGAAGGGAGTTCCGTTAGTGAGCACGCCATTAAGATGTCGGGCTACACTCAACGCCTTGAGCAACTGGATCAAGATTCCAGAGGAGCTCAAGATTGACAGGTTCTGCAATCACTCCTCCCAGCTACAAAAGTTTTGTAGTGACTCACAATCAGATTGGTTCCACTGACACGATCACCGAGCTCTTCGCAAAGCTAAAAGGCTGCGGAGGTGGACATCAAAAGGATAATCATGTGTTGATGGTCAACAAGCCCTCCTTTAAGAAAGGTAAAGGTGCAAAGAAGCCCTTCAAGAAAAGCGCGGCAAGCGCGTTCTCGCTGAGAAGAAGCTCAAGTCTGGTCCTAAGCCGGACACTGAGTGCTTCTATTACAAGGACAAGGGTCACTGGAAGCGCAACTGTCCGAAGTACTTAGCGGACAAGAAGGCTGGCACCATCAAAGGTATATTTGATATACATGTTATTGATGTTTTCCTTACTAGCCCTCGTAGTGCCCAGGTATTTGATACCGTTCATTTGCTAATATTTGTAACTCAAACAGAGCTACGGAATAGACGGCGGCTTTAGGGATGAGGTGATGATGCGCGCTGGCAACGGATCAAGAGTTGATGTGATGTCCGTCAAGACGCCTCTCCTTAGTTTTACCTTCGGGATTAGTTTTAAACCTTAATAAATGTTATTATGTGCCTGCGTTGAGCATGAACATTATTTCTGGATCGTGTTTATTGCAAGACGGTTATTCATTTAAATCAGAGAATAATGGTTGTTCTATTTATATGAGTAACATCTTTTATGGTCATGCACCTCTTGTGAATGGTTTATTTCTTCTAAATCTCGAAAGGGATGAAACACACATCCATAACATTGAGGCTAAGAGATGCAAAGCAGATAGTGATAATACTACTTATTTGTGGCACTGTCTCAGGTCATATTGGTGTAAAGCGCATGAAGAAACTCCATTCGATGGACTTTTGAGTCTCTTGATTTTGAATCATTTGACACATGCGAACCATGCCTCATGGGCAAGATGATCAAAACCCCGTTCTTCGGTATGATGGAGCGAGCAACGGACTTGTTGGAAATCATACATACCGATGTATGCGGACCGATGAGTGTTTCGACGCGCGGTGGATATCGCTATTTTCTCACTTTTACCGATGACTTAAGTAGATATGGGTATATCTATTTAATGAAACATAAATCTGAAACGTTTGAAAAGTTCAAAGAATTTCAGAATGAAGTAGAGAACCATCGTAACATAAAGATTAAGTTTCTACGATCCGATCATGGGGGCGAATATTTGAGTTATGATTTTCTCACGCATCTTAAAGCAAGTGGAATCGTTTCACAACTCACGCCACCCGGAACACCACAGCGCAATGGTGTGTCTGAACGCCGGAATCGAACCCTATTAGATATGGTTCGATCGATGATGTCTCTTACTGATTTGCCGTTATCATTTTGGGGTTATGCATTAGAAACCGCTGCATTCACTTTAAATAGGGCTCCATCTAAATCCGTTGAGACGACACCGTATGAACTGTGGTTTGGTGCTAAACCTAAGTTGTCGTTTCTTAAAGTTTGGGGATGCGAAGCTTACGTCAAGAAGTTGATGCCGGACAAGCTCGAACCCAAAGCGGAGAAATGCGTCTTCATAGGATACCCTAAGGAAACTATTGGGTATAACTTCTATCACGTAACAAGGCAAAGTGTTTGTCGCAAAGAACGGTTCCTTTCTTGAGAAGGAGTTTCTCTCGAAAGAAGTGAGTGGGAGGAAAGTAGAGCTAGACGAGGTTATTGAAACTTCTCTTGAATTGGAGAGTAGCGCAGCACCTGAAATTGTTCCAGTGCCGCTTGCACCAACAATAGAGGAAGCTAATGACAAGGATCATGAAGCTTCTGGACGATGTCACATCGAACGTCGCAGGTCGACAAGGTCGCGTGCCCCTCCTGAGTGGTACGGCAACCCTGTCTTGACTGTCTTGTTAGTAGAAGACAGTGAACCTACGAACTATGAGGAAGAGATGATGAGCCCAGACTCTGAGAAATGGCTAGAAGCCATGAAATCCGAATTGGGATCCATGAGCGAAAACCAAGTATGGACTTTGGTGGACCCTCCTAGCGACCGAAAGGCCGTTGAGTGCAAATGGATCTTCAAGAAGAAAACGGACGCGGATGGTAATGTTACCGCTCACAAAGCACGCTTGTTGCGAAAGGTTTTCGACAAGTTCAAGGTGTTGACTACGATGAGACTTTCTCTCCGTAGCGATGTTTAAGTCCATTCGATTTTATTAGCAATTGCTGCATTTCATGATTATGAAATATGGCAAATGGATGTCAAGATCGCTTTCCTCAATTGCAAGATTGATGAAGAGTTGTATATGATGCAACCCAAGGTTTTGTCGATCCTAAGGATGCCGATAAAGTATGCAAACTTCAGCGTTCCATTTATGGATCAAGCAAGCATCTCGGAGTTGGAACCTTCGCTTTGATCAAGTGATCAAGAGCTTTGGATTTGTTCCAAATTGCTACGAAGCTTGCATCTACAAGAAAGTGAGTGGGAGCTCGGACGTTTCGGTACTATATGTGGATGACATATTGATTATTGGAAATGACATCAACGTGCTTAACGATGTGAAGAGTTATTTGAACAAGTGTTTTCAATGAAAGACCTAGGTGAAGCTGCTTATATATTGGGCATCAAAATCTATAGAGATAGACAAAGACGTCGATAGCTTTAAGCCGAGTACATACCTAGACAAAGTTCAAAAGGTTCGAATGGATAAGGCATTGAAATGTTCGCCTATGTTGTCGAGTAAGATATTGAGCAAGGCTCGGTGTCCAGCTACGGTAAATGATAGGAAAGCTATGAGCAAAGTGCCTTATGCCTCGCCATAGGTTCCATCATGTATGCCATCTGTGTACTAGACCGATGTGTCCAATGCTCTTAGTTTGACGGCAGATATCAAAGTGATCCAGAGTGGAACATGGACAGCCGTGAAGAACATCTGAGGTACCTAAATAGGACTAAAGAAATGTTCTTAGTCTATGGGGTGATGAACAGCTCGTCAGAAAAGGTTACGTCGATGCTAGTTTCGACACGACAAGGATGATGCTAAATCTCGCACGTGATACGTGTATATTTTGAATGGAGGAGCTGTGAGCTGGAGAAGCTGCAAGCAAAGCGTGGTCGCGGGATCTACAGTAGAAGCGGAATATATGGCTGCTGCAGAAGCGTCAAGTGAAGGAGTTTGGATCAGAAACTTCATCACTGAGCTTGGCGTGGTTCCAAGTGCATTGGACCCACTGGAGATATTGTGTGACAACACTGGCGCCATAGCACTCGCTAAGGAACCAAGATATCATCCAAAGACCAAGCATATCAACCGCAAGTTTCATATAATCCGAGATTATATAGCAGATGGAGATCTGAAGATCAGCAAAGTACATACAGATTTGAATGTCGCAGATCCATTGACTAAACCTCTTCCACGTGTAAAACATGATCAGCACCTCAGTGCCATGGGTGTAAGATTGTTGCCAAATGTAAACTAGATTATTGACTCTAGTGCAAGTGGGAGACTGTTGGAATTATGCCCTAGAGGCAATAATAAAGATGTTATTATTATAATTCTTGTTCATGATAAAGTTTATATTCCATGCTAGAATTGTATTAAGCGGAAACATTAATACTTGTGTGGTTTGTGAACAACACCGTGTCCCTAGTACGCCTCTATGGACTAGCTCATTGATCAATGATGGTTAAGGTTTCCTAACCATAGACATGAGTTGTCAATTGATAATGAGATCATATCATTGGAGAATGATATGGTGGATAGACCCAAACTAAGCGAAGCAATTAGATCGTGTCATCGTGTTCGTCTTTGCGAAGCTTTTCTTATGTCAAATATTGTATTCCTTAGACCATGAGATAATGCAACTCCCTGGTATCGGAAGAAAGCTTTGAGGTCATCAAACGTCATCCTATGAGAGGGTGATCATAAAGGTGTCTCTCAGGTGATCGGAAAGTATTTGTTGGGTTGTATGTATCGAGATGGGATTTGTCCCTCCCAAGTCGGAGAGATATACTTCGGGCCCACTCGGTAATCGATATCAACACCGCTTGCAAGCATGTGGTTAAGGAGTTAATCACAAAGTGATATCGGATTACGGAACGAGTAAAGTACTTCTTGCGTGAACGAGATTGAACTAGGTATGACGATACCGACGATCGAATCTCGCAAGTAAAATATCGCGAGACGAAGGGAATATATATATGGGATTGATTGAATCTGGCATCGTGGTTCATCCGATATGATCATCGATGAATGTGTAGGAGTCAATATGGGTGCCTGCACCCGCTGTTGATTATTGATAGAAGATCATGTCTGCATATTCTCGAACCCGCAGGGTCACACACTTAACGTGTCTCGACGCTAGGATAGATTGGATAATTGGTTTATGCATTTTTTGTTCGGAGTCTCGGATGGGATCCGGGATATCACGAGAGGTTCCGGAATGGTCCGAAGAATAAGATTCATATAAGGCGCGGTGCAGTTTTGGAGTTGAATTGTTCCGGATTAATCGGTATTGTACCGAAGCTTTAGAACCTTCCAAGGGGGCCAACGTGGTCCCACCTTCCGGGAGGGGGCATGGGCCTATGAGGGAGTGTCCTGGCCGCATTGGGCCAGGGGCACAAGGCCCCATAGGGCCCAGCCGATTCTAGATAAGTTTAAACTCGTTTAAACTAGAGATAGAATTTCTAGATAAGGGAGAGTTTAAATCGTTTAAACTAGAGATAGGCTTGGAGGAGAGGCAAGGGCTGGCCGCACCCCCCCTCTATATATAGAGGGCTGGTGCGCCCCCTCTTCCCCACACACCTTCCTCCAAACCCTAGTAGCCTCCGCCTTCCTCTCCCTCCCGATTGTTTGTAGGCGGCCCTGCAGGTAAATTCTCCACCATATACACCACGCCGTCGTGTTGTAGATCCAATCTATCTCTCCACCCTACTTGCTGGTCCGAGGAAGGAGGAGACGTCGAGGTGCTGCACGTGGGCATCTCACGGAGGCACCGCCACTTGTGGTGCTAGATCGGATCGGATCGCGAGGAGGAGAAGCGAGTACGACTACATCACCCACGTTCCGATTTAACGTTCACTGCAGGCGAATCTTCAAGGGTATGAAGATCTAATCCAATCTCTCTCGTTGTTTGCATCTCCTAGATTAGATCTTGGCTTTCCCTCTGTTCGCTTCCGTAGAAAATTTTGATTTACTATGTTGCAAAACCCTTCAATGATGCCCAATGGCACCGTCAAAAACCTAAGCACAAAATCGCCGAAAACAAGTGCCGAAAGTCACTACTCCAGAATCCACATAAAAACAACAAAGAACGTGTAAACCAAAAAACTTAAGCTAACGCCCGTAGGCGGAATTTTCACAAGTGCAAATGCAAACTTGCGCATAAATGTTTTATACGATCCAAAAATAAATACTAAAGGAGGTAAAAGACTCAGAAATATGAGTGAACCAGAGAGCTTTATTTCATTGATCATATAAGAGGTACACAGTAGATAAAAAATATGCTAAGTGTAAAAAGGACGGAGCTATGCTATGTTCCATGGCCGATCAAGCTCCGGGTAGTCATCATCCGGGTCACGTCGCTTACCTTATGATCTTTGCTGGTTCTATCCTTAAGTTCACGATTGTCAACAAGGTAGTAAGACCCATTGAGCAACGCCTTGCTTATGATGAACGGTCCTTCCCATGGCGGGGATAATTTTTGTGACTTCTTCTGCTTAAGTCGGAGCACCAGATCCCCTTCTTTAAATGAGCGATGCCAAACGCGGCGACTATGTTAGCTACGTAGCTTCTGCTGGTAGATGGCGGATCTTTGGCATGCCAAAATGCGCTCCTCCTCGAGAAGGTCCACATCTAGGTGTCGAGATTCTTCAGCGTCATCTTCGTCTTAGGCGGCAATTCTTGGTGCATCGTGAAGTATGTCGGAAGGCAGGATGGCTTCTCCTCCATATACCATGAAGTAAGGGTTGTAGCCGGTAGATCTGTTGGGTATAGTTCGTAAACTCTACAGCACAGATGGTAGTTCCTCCCCTAGGCTCCAACTGCTCTATGTAGCGGTGCCTCAAGACGTGGCTTGATTTCCTGCAGAATTAATCCATTGGCTTGCTCAACTTGGCCATTAGATTGTGGGTGTACCACAGACGCTAGGTCAAGTCGGATGCCCTTGTCCCAACAATAAGCTTCCACTTCTCCGGGTGACAAGTTACTGCCGTTGTCGGTGATAATGCTATGTGGGAGACCAAATCTCACCACTAGATCCTGGACAAATCTAAGGGCAGTTGCCCCATCAAGCTTTCTAATGGGTTTAGCTTCTATCCATTTGGTGAATTTATCAACTGCCACTAGCAGATGCGTAAACCCACATGGTGCCGTCTGCAATGGACCAACCATGTCTAGCCCCCAGACTACAAACGACCAAGTTATTGGTATTGTTCGCAATTCTTCGGCTGGAACATGGGGTTGCCGGGCATAATACTTGCATCCCATGCATGTCTCAACCAGATTGTCGGTGTCCGCCTTCGTGGTCAGCCAGTAGAATCCTTGCTGGATGGCTTTGGAGACCAAAGATCGAGGAGCGGCGTGATGCCTGCAATCTCCGAGATGGATCTCTCGTAGGATTTCAATACCTTCTTGTTGGGAAACACACTTAAGGTATACACCAGTGGTGCTTCTTTTGTAGAGTTGTCCATTGATTATGGTATAGCCCTTTGCTCGACATACTATTTGCCGTCTTTCGACTTTGTCCTCGGGCAAAGTTCCATGTACGAGATATTCCATGAACGGTTGTGTCCAAGCCGGAGGGACCTTTGTCACTGTGTGAACGAAAGAGTCAACTCTATCCGGGTTGTCAATGTCTGCTCCCTTCACGGATGGTGTCCGTAGATGCTCTAGGAAAACGCCAGGAGGAATTCGTTTGCGCCCTGATCCAAGCTTAGACAGTAGACCAGCCGCCTCGTTTTGCTCCCTAGGTACATACTTGACTTCGTAGCCCAAGAAGCTCTTGGATATCTTGTCCACTTCGTCTCGATATGCCGCCATCATAGGGTTCCGTGTGTTCCAGGTGCCAGCCACCTGCTGGGCAACCAAGTCGGAATCTCCACAACAAACTATGCACTTTATGCCAATATCCTTGGCTACACGTAGTCCGTGAATAAGCGCTTCATACTCCGCCATGTTGTTTGTAGCCTCGAAGTGGATCTATAGAACGTAGTGTAGCTTGTCCCTGGTTGGTGATTGTAATAGTACACCAGCCCCCGAGCCATTGAGTATCTTTGATCCGTCAAAGTGCATCACCCAATATTTTGGCTCCGGCATTGGGGTAGCATCTGGCATCTCTGTCCAGTCTGCGATGAAATCCGCCAAGGCTTGTGACTTGATAGCGTCGCGTCTCTTGTAGGTGATCTTGAAGGCGGCAAGTTCAATGCCCCACTTTGCGACCCTTCCTGTAGCGTCGCTGTTGTTGATGATGTCGGACAGTGGAGTCTTGATCACCACTATGATAGGGTGCTCCTAGAAGTAGTGCCTTAGCTTCCGAGAAGCAAGGAACACTCCATAAGCTATCTTCTGGTAGTGCGGGTAATGCTGCTTGGATTCTGTCAAGACCTCGCTTACATAGTAAACTGGTCGTTGAACTCCGTACTCATAGCCTGGTTCTTTCCGCTCTACCACGACGACGATGTTGATTACCCGGTTGGTGGCTGCCATGTAGATTAACATAGGCTCCCCAGGCTCGGGTGCTGCAAGGATAGGCGCCGAGGATAATATCTCCTTTAGCTGCTTCAGTGTTGCATCTGCCTCGTCCGTCCATGTAAATCTGTCCGCCTTCTTCAGCAACTTGTATAGCGGCCGAGCCTTCTCTCCAAGTCGGCTGACGAACCGACTAACTGCTGCAATGCAACCTGTTAGCCGTTGTATGTCCTTCAGGCATGTCGGACGGTTTATGTTTAAGATGGCCTTGATTTTCTCCAGGTTCACCTCGATTCCACGCTGGGAAACAATGAAGCCCAACAATTTGCCGGCTGGAACCCCGAAGACTTAGGGTTAAGCATCATGTTGTATTTCCGTAGATTATCAAAGGTTTCTTTTAAGTCGGACATTAAGTCATTTGACTTTTTAGACATCACTGCTATATCGTCCACATAGGCGTGAACGTCCTGACCAATTTGATCATGTAGGCAATGTTGCATTGTCCGCTGGTATGTAGCACCTGTGTTTTTAGCCCAAAGGGCATCGTGACATAGCAAAACATGTCGTAGGGTTTGGTGAACGAAGTGGCCAATTGGTCCGACTTCCTCATCTTTATTTGGTGGTATCCTGAGTACGCATCAAGAAAACACAAAATCTCTGAGCCAACCGTCGAGTCAATGACTTGGTCAATGTGAGGCAAAGCAGACGGATCTTTGGGACACGCTTTGTTCAAGCCGGTGTAATCAACGCACATTCTTAATTCTTTGGTTCCCTTTTTGGGGACAAGTACAGGATTGGCCACCCATCGGGTGTGAAGGACTTCTCGGATAAAACTAGCCTTAAGTAACCTAGCTATCTCCTTGCCTATGGCACGTCTCTTCTCGTATCCGAAGCGTCATAGAGGTTGTTTCACCGGTTTTCATTTTGGATCAATATTCAAGTTGTGCTCGACAAGTTCCCTTGGTACACCTTTCATGTCGGCAGGTTGCCAGGCAAAGATGTCCCTATTCTCATGGAGGAACTCGACGAGCGCGCTTTCCTATTTGGGATCCAGGTTCGTCCCAATGGTGGTGGTCTTGGAGGCATCGCCTACCACAAGTTCCACCGGCTTGGTTTCAATGGCGGCCTTGAAATCTAGGGCGGAGTCAGAAATCTGCTTCTTCGACGCCGGCATCTCCGAGGCATCGACCTTGCTCTGGATCTCCTTGAATTCTTCACTATAGAGGACAGCTTCTGCAAAGGCTGCTTCTCCAATCTCGCAGTCCCTTGCTTTGGTAAAGCTTCCGGATACGGTGATGACACCGTTTGGTCCGGGTATCTTGAGCTTGTTGTAGACGAAGCATGGCTTGGCCATGAAGGCGTGGAAGATGTCGCGGACGAATATGGCGTGGTACACGCTCTTGAAGGGGACCACCTCAAAGGTCATGCGTTCTTGGCGGTAATTATTTACATCACCAAAAGCGACCTGGAGTGTGATGCACCCAAGGGACCGAGCCTCCCGACCAGGAACTACGCCGTGGAAGATGGTGCTGGTCCGCCTTAGGTTAGCCTCCGTCAAGTTCATCTTGTGCAGTGCATCCAGGTACATGATGTTGATGTTTCTTCCACTATCCACCATACATTTGGTGAAATCATTGTCGTCAATCAGGGGGTTGATGACCATGGCGTACTGGTTCTCCGTAGGGATGAGGTCTGGGTGATCCTTCATGTCCCAAGTAATTGGAATCTCCGACCAGCACAGGTATTGGGGAACTGGGGGTAGGGTGGCCATCAGTATCCTCATGGAGGTCTTATGTTGTCGGACGGTGGGGGTGCCAAGGAAAGTGTGGAAAACTACCGCCTTCTTCTCAAAGCGGTTCTTGCCCTTGCCATCTCTCTTCGCGGCGTGCTTGGGGTCAACATCCTCGTCCATGTCACTTGAATCCTTGGATTCCTCCTCCTTCTTCTTCCCCTTGCCCATACCTCATGGTCTATTCTTCCGACTTCATTTGTAGCCGGACTCCGGGTCCTCCTTAAGATCGTTGACGAACTTGCAATGGCGATTGGTGTGAGTGGATTTTCCATTGGCGTCGAGGTATACGAGGCACGACATATCACAGTACTCTTCATAGGTTTGGGGAACGCAGAAGCCTTGCCGGTAGTAGTTTCACCGCCTGCCACGACCAGCTCCCCGCCCTCGGACACGCTGTCCGCCATCACCTCGCCCTGCAAAGGTCATAGCGACCATGTCGGAGGTTTGCTTTTCTTCTAGCGAGGTCTTCCGCTTGGTGCTGCTGTTTCTCTGAGCTTGAGTTGGAATGGCCGTTGCCAGCAGAGAGCCGCAAACATCATCGTCAGCAGCCGCGAACTCACTGGACAACTAAATCATCTAATTGAGATCTAGCTGGTGATTGTCCTGCAGGCGCTTCAGCTTATGTCGGAGCAATGTGCCCCTTTCCAACCCAGCAATGAAGGAGGCCATGGCGGTCTAAGCGTGCACTCCCGCGCAAGAATTCTTCATATCCAGCCAGTGAGAGAGGTAGGCGCAAGATGTCTCAACTCTCGTCTTTCTCCTGCATGCACCTCTGTAGATCGCTGACAGTACAGGGACGTTTGTATGTACCCTCGAAGTTCTTGGTGAACGCTTCTTGCATGTCCAACCAATTGCAGATAGATCTCTCCGGCAAGTCATCAATCCATTGTCGGGCCGTGCCCGCCAACATGAATGGGAGGTACTTGACGGCGACGTTGGGGTTACCCCCGGCGATCTCCACTGCGTTACCATAATCCTGCAACCATGTTGCTAGCTTGGCGGTTCCATCATAGGGCTTGATGGTCTTGTTAGTCCGGAAACCTTTGGGGTAAGTTGCGGACCGTATCACAGGTCCAAAACAACGTGGCCATAGGTATGGTCCTTCCCGGGCCTCATGGATCTTGTCCAGACGTGAACGTGCAACGTATGGCTCCGGGCTTCTTTTCTTCTTCTTGCCATCAGGGTATGGGCTGCGTGAACGACGTGGGCCTCCTCCGCCGTGGTGGCTACTGGGTGGCGATGGAGGCGGAGGTGGCGGTGGGTTAGCCTTCTTGATGTTACCCTCCTGTGACGCCTCACGCTTGTCGCGGTTGCTTGTCGGACGCGGAGGGTCATGGCACGGCCTGCTCTTGTGTCCTTGGTTGCGCTCTTCGTCACGACGGGTTTGTTCCGTGTTGTCGCGGATGATGATGCCGCTCTTCCTTGGCGGAGGCATATCCGTATGACGGTGAGCCTTGGTATCTTCGCGATGTCGTGGAGAGTGGGGCGATGGAGATGGGCGGCGAGGTTGAGCCTTGCCTCCATGGTCAGAGAATATGGGGATAGCATCCTTCCTGTTGCGCGCATCCCTCCGTCTTTGTTCTGACGAACCCATCTGGGACACGACATCATGAGGAGATCTGTCCCTTGGCGGCTTATGCTGGCTAGACTGGCAAAACGCTGGGTCAGACTCAAGCCTCTGAGAGGTGGCCTTTTCCTGATGTTTCACCGCCTTGTCCACTAGGTCATAGACCTGGTCCACAACTTCAGGTGATCTTTGCTCTAGAAGGGTCTTGGAGACAGCGAGGTTGAGAAGAGGAGTGGGCATCACCTACCTGCCTTCACTGTCAATGTATGGCTTGGCATGTGCCGGCTTCGAGGGAGCCCATCCTAGGTTTCGCCATACACCAGGATCATTGATGACGCGAGCCGGAGCTTTCTTAGCCTTCTGCTGCTATAGCAGAGTCTTGTACTCGGCCTCCATTGCTCTAGCCTTTTCTATTGACTTCTGCGTGTTGGCCAGAACTCGATCTAGCTTAGCGCCTTGCTCCACAATGGCCTGCGCTTCCTCCAGCAGCTGCTAGCGCTTCTCGTCAAGCTGGACTACATTGCGGATATGAGCCATGGTCATGGGCTAGACGAGGAGATTTACGTACATCACTCTATCAGCTGGAGTGACTTGGGCAGCAGCAGACGTAGATGCCGAAGGCGGCGGGTTTGTGGTGTTGTTGCTCCGACAGGTGCCGAGTTCCTGCGGCTGCTGCACTGGGTTAGGCGGAGGGGGCATGACCTTTGCGCGATCATTGTCGGCAGCAACAGGTGGTCCCTTCCCTTTGTCCAGCGCTATAGGCGGAGCTCGTTCGGGCTGATCTTTATCCATCGTCGTCCCAATGGCGATGAACACCTCTCGGGACGTGACGGTGTTGTTGGCCTGTTCATCGCGCTTGTAATCCTCCTCCATCTCCTGCATGGAAGAGTCTAGCTCCTCCGGGCTGAAGTCTATCTCCTCCGAGTCGGCGCTGATGTCGGCGTAGAGCGTGTCAAGAACGGAGTCGGAGGGTGCCGGGGCTTCCTCGATGACGAGGGGTGGAGGTGCAACAGCAGCGGAGATGACTGGAGGTGGTGGCGATGCTGCGGTGATGACGACCGGAGGCGGTGGCGGTGGTGGCTAAGGCGGAGGGGCTCCGCCAATGAGCGTGATTTCTATCTGAGCTTCCTCCTCAGCCTCCACATCGCTGTTGACGGTGTTCACCATGCTTTCGAAAGTGAGGCGTCCTGAAGCCTGCTGCCGCCTTAGAGTATGTCGGAGAAGCGTACCTTGGTTCAGTCCTTCCACAAAGTGATACATAGCATCATTATTGGGGTAATGATCCAGGTCGGCCTGTATACGGAGCCACCTGGCAAGGCAATCACAGGGGTTTTCTCCCTCTCTCTGAATGCAACACGCCAGATCGAAGATGGTCACCACTCCGACGAACTTGGATCTCTGATGTCTAGACGCACGGGCGAAGCCAGCGGACTTGCAGCGATCTTCCACCATTATATCCTGCACAGGGGCGGTTTGGGTGGGCCTTGAATTTTTCCGATCTTTGTGGAGAGATCCGACATCGATCCTTCCGCGAACGTATCCTTCCCTTAGGCGGTCCGTGTGGGTCTTGATGCTCCTCTGACTCCCAGGGAACTAGTGTTGGAGATATGCCCTAGAGGCAATAATAAATATAGTTTATTATTATATCTTTGTGTTTATGATAAATGTTTATATTCATGCTATAATAGTATTAACAGGAAACATTAATACTTGTGTGAATTGTAAACTTAATTTGAAGTCCCTAGTATAGCCTCTATACTTCACTAGCTTGTTGATTGATTGATGATTGTGGTTTCCCTATCATGAACATTGAGATGTTATCAACAACAAGATCATATCATTAGGAGAATGATATGGTGGACATACTCCTATAGACAAGCGTAGCATAAAGATCAAGTCATTTCAATAGTTCAATTGCTATATGCTTTCTGATACATAGTAACCTAATTCCTTCGACCATGAGATCATGCATATCACCTTTACTGGATGGATGCTTTGATGTCATCAAACACCACACCGTAACAGGGTGGTTATAAAAGTGGCATTGGGTGTTCGGAAAGTATTGGTTGAAACACATGGATCAAGAGTGGGATTTGTCCATCCACATGACGGATAGATATACTCTGGGCCCTCTCGGTGGAATGTCATCCAATTAGCTTGCAAGCATGTGACTTGGTCACAAGGGATCACATATCGCGGGAACGAGAAAAGAGTACTTATCAGTAACGAGGTTGAACTAGGTATGCAGAGATACCGACGATCATAAACCTCGGATAAGTAACATATCGTGAGACAAAGGGAAATTGGTATCGTATGTAAATGGTTCATTCGATCGCAAAGTAATCGTAGAAATATGTGGGAGCCATATGAATTTCCAGATTCCTCTATTGGTTATTGTTAGAAGTGTCTCGATCATGTCCGCATAATTCACGAACCGTAGGGAGACACACTTAAGGATTGACGTTGTTTGAGTAGTTATGGTATTATGAGAAAGAGACCGAATGTTGTTGAGTCTCGGATGGGATCCGGGATATCACGAGGTGATCCGGAATGGTCCGAGAATAAGATTCATATAAGGAAAGTCCGTTTTCGGAGTTGGGGAATGGTTAGGTGTTTTCATCGGGAACATTCTAGAAGATCGGAATGTCCCAAGACTCCGGAAGGGGAAGGGGTACATGAATGTGTCATTGCAAGTTGGAATGATTGCATCATGTACTAAGTGTTCTCGCTGTCCAAAATAAAGGGTTTATTTAAATCCTAAATTGAAAAGTCAAACGGCTAGTTTGAAAGTCAAACGGCAATTTTGGGAAGTGGGAAAAGAGGAGGATTGGTGGAGGCCGAATTGGGGGAGGACTCCTCCTTGGCCGCGCCCACCAAGCCGACTTGGGGAGGACTCTCCCCATGGCGCAGCCAGCCCTCCCACCTATATAAGGAGGGGCAGGGCTCCCCTCCTAAGACACACAAGTTCCTATCCTCTAAACTGGAAACTAGACCTAGACCCCGGTTTAGAGCTGTTTCGGTTTAGAGCCTTCTAATTGGTTTAGAGCCTTCTAATTGGTTTAGAGCCTTCTAATTGGTGTGTCTAATTACTAGACCACTAATAGCCTCTCTCATAAGCTCCACCATACTACTTGCCGGCTTAAGCGAAGCCTGCGGGATCTCCCTCTACCTCCTCACCACGCCACAGCCGCGGAATCGCGAGGAGAGTGCTACAACCTCCGCCTCTTTGGAACAAGGGAGAGGAAGGTCTTCGTCCGAGTACCGAGCGTGTGACCGATCATGGGAGCTGCAGGAACGCGGCCGGAAGGATCGTCTGCGATCTTGAGATCGGAAAGAGTACGACTACATCACCCACGAGAATCTGCTCTCGTTAAACACTTTGGAATCTTCGAGGGTGAGTTATTCCATCGACTCGTTGCTACAATCTAGTAGATAGATCTTGGCTTGTTTGTTTGTATGCGATAGAAAATTTTTGTTTTCCATGCTCTGAACCCTACTGATGGTATCGAGCCGTGTCTATATGTAGATCTGTTGCACGAGTAGAACACAATGGTCATTGTGGGCGTTGATGCTTTTATTGTAGATTGCTTTTTGTGTACTTTGCATCTTGCGGTATGTTGGGATGAAGCGCCCGGCTAACCTTACATGACATCGTTCATGAGACTTGCTCCACGCTTGACATGCAACTCGTTTTGCATAAGTGGCTTTCTGGGTGCTGTTTCTCCTAGCATAGTAAAGATCCAATTTACAGCGGGTAATCAACAATGCTAGTATCAACGTTGTGGTTCTTGTTCGTAAGTTAGAGCGACACTTATTGAAAGCCCCAAACCACGTAAAATATGCAAAGAAAGTAGAGGCGTCTAACTTTGTTTTGCGGGGTGTGCGATGATGTGATATGGCCATGATTGTGATTATATTTGATGTATGCAATGTTCCTTATTGTAAGTTGGCAACGGCGAAACCATATGGTTGTCTTTAAATTCTGTTAAGACCTGCGTGTCTATTCAAAATAGTTGTAATAGTTGAAGCTGGTAGACGACAACCATGAAGAAGCGTCATTGACCTTGATGCTATGCCGGTGATGATGGAGATCATGTTCGTGCTTGAAGATGGAGATCGGAAGCACAAAGAAGAAAGGCCATATCATATCACATATTATGAATTGCATGTGATGTTAATCCCTTATGCATCTTGTATTGCTTAGTAGACGACGGTAGCATTATAAGATGATCCCTCATGCACATAAATTTCAAGTTCTGAAGTGTTCACCCTTAGTATGCACCGTTGCCAAAGCTTGCTGCTTCGAAGCACCACGTGATGATCGGGTGTCTTTGATTCCATGGTGACTACAAGTAAGCAAGCCAGATTTGCTTATCACGGTAGCTAAGGTTTGATCTTGTGAGCCTAGCATGTATGGACATGGCCTCGGGAACACGGATCGGCGAAGGTAAAGCATGAATCATATAGTAGATATGATGAACATGATGATTGTTCGCCATTGAAACTATATCAACTCACGTGATGATCGGTGTTGATGTAGCGGATTTGGTTCGTGTGATCACTAAAACAATGTGAGGGATGTTGTTTTGAGTGGGAGTTCACCTAGTTTAATTTCATTAATTAATTTGAACTCAATTTGTCATAAACTTAGTCTAAACTATTGCAAATATGTTGTAGATCAATGGCAGCCCCTACCATCAATTTTAATGCGTTCCTAGAGAAAGAAAAGTTGAAAAACAATGGAAGCAACTTGGATTGGTTCCGCAATTTGAGATTGTCCTCACAGTGGTAATTTGACCTATGTGCTGGATGCACCGCTAGGTGACCCACTGCAGTGATGCTACCGATGAAGTAAAGAATGTTTACCTTGCTCGGAAGAATCGATCTATAGTTCAGTGTGCTATCTTGTATGGTTTGGAATCGGAGCTTGAGAAAAGGTTTGAAGAGTCAGATCCATATGATATTGTCGAGGATCTCAAATTAATCTTTGAGACTCATGCGGCAATTGAAAGTTATAAACTTCGAAAAGTTCTTTAACGCAAGATGGAAGAGGGTAGCTCAAGTCGGTGAGCATGTGCTTAAGATGTGCAGGCACGCAAATAAACTTCAAAGTTTGGGTATAGTGATTCCTAATACTTTGGGGGTTTACGCATCCTCAATCACTACCACCAAGTTACAAGAACTTTGTGATGAACTACAACATGCGAACATGAACAAAGAGTTGCGAACTATTTGCTATGTTGAAGTCTGCGAAGTGGAGATCAAGAAAGAGCACCAAGTGTTGATGGTCAACAAGACCACCAAATTCAAGAAAGGCAAGTCTAAGGAAGGACACTTCAGGAAGGGTGGTAAGAAAGTTACCACGCCGACGAAGAAGACCAAGGCTGGACCTAAACTGCCCGAGTGCTTTTACGCAAGGGAGAAGGTCATTGAAGCGGAATTGCCCAAGGTACTTGGCAGATTTGAAGAACGGCAACATCAAGAAGAAAGGTATATCCGATATACATGTTATTGATGTGTATCTCACTAGTATTCGTAGTGCACAGGTATTTGAATCTTGGTTCGGTTGCTCATATTTGTAACTCGAAGCAGAGCTGCGAATAAGCGGAAGCTAGTGAAGAGCGAGGTGACGATGCGCGTGGAAAGCGGATCAAAGGTTGATGTGATCGCGGTCGACGCTACCTCTTCATCTACCATCGGGATTAGTTTTATACTTAAATAATTGTTATTTGGTGCCTGCGTTAAGCATGAACATTATATCAGGATCTTGTTTATTGCGAGACGGTTACTTGTTTAAATCCGAGAATAATGGTTGTTCGATTTATATGAGTAATATGTTTTATGCACATGCACCTTTGATAGATGGTCTATTCTTGTTGAATCTCGATAGTAGAAATACACATATTAATAACATTGAAGCTAAACGATTGAAATCAAGCGATAACTCGACCTATATGTGGCCTTTGTCGTCTTGGTCACATTGGAGTGAAGCGTGTGAAGAAACTCCATTCGATGGACTTCTTGAATCACTTGATTTTGAATCACTTGAAAGATGCGAAGCATGTCTGATGGGTAAAATGACTAAGACTCCATTTTCTGGTATGATGGAGCGAGCTACAGACTTATTGGAAATCATACATACCGATGTGTGTGGTCCAATGAGTGTAGCATCGCGCAGTAGTTATCGTTATGTTCTTACCTTCACGGATGACTTGAGTAGATATGGGTATATCTATTTCATGAAACATAAGTCCGAAACTTTCGAGAAGTTTAAGGAGTTTCAAAGTGAGGTAGAGAATCAACGTAACAAGAAGATTAAATTTCTACGTTCTGATCGTGGAGGTGAATATCTAAGTTACGAGTTTGGCGAACATTTAAAGAAATGTGGAATACTTTCGCAGTTGACACCGCCGGGAACACCACAGCGTAATGGTGTGTCTGAACGTCGTAATCGAACTCTCTTAGATATGGTTCGTTCTATGATGTCTCTTACAGATTTACCACTATCATTTTGGGGTTATGCATTAGAAACAGCCGCATTCACTTTAAATAGGGCACCATCTAAATCCGTTGAAACGACACCGTATGAATTATGGTTTGGGAAGAAACCTAAATTGTCGTTCCTTAAAGTTTGGGGATGCGAAGCCTATGTAAAGAAGTTACAGCCGGACAAGCTTGAACCCAAAGCGGAAAAATGCGTCTTCATAGGATACCCGAAGGAAACTATTGGGTATACCTTCTATCATAGATCCGAAGGCAAAATCTTCGTTGCTAAGAATGGATCCTTTCTAGAGAAGGAATTTCTCTCGAAAGAAGTGACTGGAAGGAAAGTAGAACTCAACGAGGTTATCGAACCTTCTCTTGAAATTGCGAGTAGCGCAGCACCGGAAGAAGTTCCTGTGGTGCCTGCACCAATAAGAGAGGAAGCTAATGATGGTGATCATGAAACTTCGGTTGAAGTTGCTACAGATCCTCGGAGGTCAACGAGAAATCGTACCACTCCAGATTGGTATGATTCCGTTATGAATGTCATGTTGGTGGACAACACCGATGACCCCGAGACATATGAGGAAGCGATGATGAGCCCAGATTCCAATAAATGGCAAGAAGCCATGAAATCCGAGATTGGATCCATGTATGAAAACCAAGTATGGACTTTGGTGGACTTACCGGATGGCCGGAAGGCTGTCGAGAACAAATGGATTTTCAAGAAGAAAACAGATGCTGATGGTAATGTTACTGTCTATAAAGCTCGACTTGTCGCAAAAGGGTTTCGACAAATTCAAGGAGTTGACTACGATGAGACTTTCTCACCAGTAGCGAAGCTAAAGTCTGTGAGGATTATGTTAGCAATCGCTGCATATTATGATTATGAGATATGGCAGATGGATGTCAAAACAGCATTCCTCAATGGAGACATTGATGAAGAGTTGTATATGATGCAACCCAAAGGTTTTGTCGATCCTAAAGATGCTAACAAGGTATGCAAGCTTCAACGGTCCATCTATGGATTGAAGCAAGCATCCCGAAGTTGGAATCAACGTTTTGATAAGGTAATCAAAAGTTTTGGTTTTGTACAAACTTATGGAGAAGCTTGTATTTACAAGAAAGTGAGTGGGAGCTCAGAGCATTCTTAATACTGTATGTGGATGACATATTGTTGATTGGGAATGATGTAGACCTTCTTAATAGTGTCAAAGAGTATTTGAATAATAGTTTTTCAATGAAGGATCTTGGCGAAGCAGCTTACATATTAGGCATAAAGATTTATAGAGATAGATCGAAACGCCAAATATCATTGTCACAAAGTACATATTTGGACAAAGTTCTAAAGAGGTTTGGAATGGAAGATAGCAAGAAAGGGTTCTTGCCCATGTTGCTAATATGACCTTGAGTAAAACTCAAAGTCCGACATCGCGTAAGATAGAGAAAAGATGAGTAAGACTCCTATGCCTCAGCCATAGGATCTCTAATGTATGCCATGCTATGTACTAGACCCGACATCGCATATGTCGGTCTAACTAGCAGATATCAAAGTGATCCAGGAGTGGATCATTGGACAGCGGTCAAAAACATCCTTAAATACTTGAGAAGAACTAAGGATATGGTTCTTTCTTATGGAGGTGATGAACAGCTCGTTGTTAATGGTTACACCGATGCTAGTTGGAACACCGATCCGGATGATTCTAAATCACAATCTGGATACGTATTTATTTTGAATGGTGCAGCAGTTAGCTGGAGGAGTGCAAAGCAAAGCGTTGTGGCGAGATCTTCAACTGAATCGGAATACATGGCTGCTTCGGAGGCTTCACAAGAAGCGATATGGATGAAAGAGTTCATTGCAGAGCTGGGTGTGGTTCCAAGTGCGCTGGACCCAATGTCTATCTACTGTGATAACATGGGCGCCATAGCCAATGCGCAAGAACCAAGGTCACACAAGAAGCTGAAGCATATCAAGCTGCGTTTTCACGCTATTCGAGAACATATCCAGGATGGGGATATAAAGATTTGCAAAGTACACACAGATCTGAATGTGGCGGATCCATTGACTAAACCTCTCCCGAGGGCAAAACATGACCAACACCAAACTGCCATGGGTGTTCGGTATATTACCATGTAATCTAGATTGGATGACTCTAGTGCAAGTGGGAGACTGTTGGAGATATGCCCTAGAGGCAATAATAAATATAGTTTATTATTATATCTTTGTGTTTATGATAAATGTTTATATTCATGCTATAATAGTATTAACAGGAAACATTAATACTTGTGTGAATTGTAAACTTAATTTGAAGTCCCTAGTATAGCCTCTATACTTCACTAGCTTGTTGATTGATTGATGATTGTGGTTTCCCTATCATGAACATTGAGATGTTATCAACAACAAGATCATATCATTAGGAGAATGATATGGTGGACATACTCCTATAGACAAGCGTAGCATAAAGATCAAGTCATTTCAATAGTTCAATTGCTATATGCTTTCTGATACATAGTAACCTAATTCCTTCGACCATGAGATCATGCATATCACCTTTCTTTGGATGGATGCTTTGATGTCATCAAACACCACACCGTAACAGGGTGGTTATAAAAGTGGCATTGGGTGTTCGGAAAGTATTGGTTGAAACACATGGATCAAGAGTGGGATTTGTCCATCCACATGACGGATAGATATACTCTGGGCCCTCTCGGTGGAATGTCATCCAATTAGCTTGCAAGCATGTGACTTGGTCACAAGGGATCACATATCGCGGGAACGAGAAAAGAGTACTTATCAGTAACGAGGTTGAACTAGGTATGCAGAGATACCGACGATCATAAACCTCGGATAAGTAACATATCGTGAGACAAAGGGAAATTGGTATCGTATGTAAATGGTTCATTCGATCGCAAAGTAATCGTAGAAATATGTGGGAGCCATATGAATTTCCAGATTCCTCTATTGGTTATTGTTCGGAGAAGTGTCTCGATCATGTCCGCATAATTCACGAACCGTAGGGAGACACACTTAAGGATTCGACGTTGTTTGAGTAGTTATGGTATTATGAGAAAGAGACCGAATGTTGTTCGGAGTCTCGGATGGGATCCGGGATATCACGAGGTGATCCGGAATGGTCCGGAGAATAAGATTCATATAAGGAAAGTCCCGTTTCGGAGTTGGGGAATGGTTCCGGTGTTTTCATCGGGAACATTCTAGAAGGTCCTAATGTAAGCACTCCGGAAGGGGAAGGGGTACATGAATGTGTCATTGCAAGTTGGAATGATTGCATCATGTACTAAGTGTTCTCGCTGTCCAAAATAAAGGGTTTATTTAAATCCTAAATTGAAAAGTCAAACGGCTAGTTTGAAAGTCAAACGGCAATTTTGGGAAGTGGGAAAAGAGGAGGATTGGTGGAGGCAATTGGGGAGGACTCCTCCTTGGCCAGCGCCCACCAAGCCGACTTGGGAGGGACTCTCCTCCCATGGCGCAGCCAGCCCTCCCACCTATATAAGGAGGGCAGGGCTCCTCCTAAGACACAAGTTCCTATCCTCTAAACTGAAACTAGACCTAGACCCGGTTTAGAGCTGTTTTGCTTAGAGCCTTCTAATTGGTTTAGAGCCTTCTAATTGGTTTAGAGCCTTCTAATTGGTGTGTCTAATTACTAGACCACTAATAGCCTCTCTCATAAGCTCCACCATACTACTTTGGCTTAAGGCGAAGCCCTCAGGATCTCCCTCTACCTCCGGTGCACGCCGTTGTCTTTGCGGAATCGCGAGGAGAGTGCTACAACCTCCATTTTCTTTGGAACAAGGGAGAGGAAGGTCTTCGCCGAAAATCGAACGTGTGACCGACTGCGGGAGCGCTGCGGGAACGCGGCGCCGGAAGGATCGTCTGCGCGATCTTGAGATCGGAAAGAGTACGACTACATCACCCACGAGAATCTGCTCTCGTTAAACACTTTGGAATCTTCGAGGGTGAGTTATTCCATCGACTCGTTGCTACAATCTAGTAGATAGATCTTGGCTTGTTTGTTTGTATGCGATAGAAAATTTTTGTTTTCCATGCTACGAACCCCTACAACTAGTGCCCGAGTCGGTTTCGCCAATGAAGAGGTGGATATCTTCGATGGGGATGATGAAGAGGTGGATATCTTCGGAGAAGAGAACACGACCGATGGCTACGGTTTTGCCGATTCCCGCGAAGATCTTGGACCTCGCCCGCTGCAGAGCCTAAAGCGCCTCTTGCCCCACGGTGGGCGCCAACTGTCGTGGTATTGCCGATGAGTACGCCATGCAAGGGTCCTCATAGTGCGTGTTTAGAGACGTGGGGTAAGGCAGACGGTTGACGGGTACGAGGTAACACAGCTTACCTAGGTTCAGATCCCACAACGGTGGCAAAATCCTACTCCTGCTATAAATCACTATAATGGCAATACGCCGAGTTACAGGGATTGGTTCGCTGTGCGAGGTGTATGTTGTATCGTGCCCTAAAGGCTCCCATAGGCCTGACTTATATAGTCGCCAGATCCTAGGGTTATAGGGGAAGTCCTAGCCGGACAGGTTATAGAGTCCTACACTGCATACAACTAGTCTAGCGTGTCTTGCACTCCAAGGCTCCGGGTACGTCGGTGACTCCTCCGTAGCCTTCCTTCATCCGACATGGGCCTCCCTTCTAGATCCATCTAACTGGGCCGCCCAGCAGTCCATGGGCCATGCTACCAACTATGAGCCACCCGGGTTATCCGGATAGGAGACATGCTATGAGGATACCCATATAGCATATCCCCAACAGTTGAACAACGCCAGTTTTGACATACATCTCATGAATTGGCAACAGTTCTGCACTATCCTGTGTGAAAGGTTTCCAAGCCCTGGAGCTGAAGAATCTATGGAGTTATGTCAACATCTAAAACAGACAAGCTCTGTACATCATTACATTGACCAATTTGAGGACTGGATGATGATGGTGAAGAAAGATCACCCCTACTTGCCTGAAAGCTTCTTCTTGCTGAGATTCATTAGTGGGCTTAAGGACACAATCAAACATGACATTCAGTGCCATAAACCACCAACTCTCAGAACTACTTATTGGTTGGCCAGAAAACAAGAGTTGTCATACCTCTCACATACAAAAAAGACAAGTGTGGCAGTGACCACCAAGCCTGCACAGGTAGCAGTGGGAGGCAGAAATCTGGGAAACAAAGAAGGCATACCTAGAGTTGCACTGGACAAACCAAGGGAAAAAGGAAAATGTTGGTATTGTCATGAAAATTGGACATATGGACACAAATGTAATGAAGTGAAGAATCTGCTACATGCCATTCAATTACAAGGACACTCTGATGAAGAGAATGAGGATGAAGAAGAGGTGTGCCCACCACAGGAAAATGAACCGCTAGGACAAGCTGTAGTTCAACAGCAAGAAGGCAAACTGAAGGAAAAGAGCATGTCCATTACATGGCAGCAATGGATACTAGCCATATCCCTCATCGACTCTGTATGATCTAGCACATTCATTGATTATGAGTTTGCTATAAAACTGAATTTACCCATGAGGAACACTATGGCTAGAAAAGTAACAGTAGCTGGAGGAGGATCCTTGATCACTGATTCTGTAGTACCCAACTGCTCCTTCTCAATCCAAAAGGTCAAGTTTCAAAGTGATTTCAAAGTCTTACCATTGAAGGGATTCGATATTCTACTGGGAGTATCTTGGTTAAAGAAGTATATCCCCACCACATTTGACTGGATCAGAAGAACACTATCACTGACCAAAGATTCCAAGGAACACACCTTCACTGGCCACTTGAAATTAACAAAGCATCATGGTATCTCTGCAAAAAAAATGCTCCAAGCTCCTCCAAAAAGGTGTGTCTACCTATCTGGGAGTATCTTGGTTAAAACAGTATAGCCCCACCACATTTGACTGGATCAGAAGAACACTATCACTGACCAAAGATTCCAAGGAACACACCTTCACTGACCACTTGAAATTAACGAAGCATCATGGTATATCTGCAAAAAAAATGCTCCAAGCTCCTCCAAAAAGGCGTGTCTGCCTATCTGCTCCAGATAATTTTTGTGTAGAACAATGATGAACAAACACACATTGAGCAACTACCAATACCACAAAAGGTAGCAGACCTTCTCCAAGAATTCGAGGACATATTTCAGCTGCCAGTGGGATTACCACCCAAGAGGGAATGCGACCACAAAATATTACTGAAGGAAGGAGCCACACCTCCTAATATTCGACCTTACATAATGCCTCATAAGCAAAAGAATGTGGTGGAATCCATGATAAAGGAAATGCTACAGAACAAAGAGATTAGACATAGCTCTAGCCCTTATTCATCACCTGCCTTGGCAGTCACAAAGAAGGACAAGACTTGGAGACTATGTACTGATTTCAGACATCTAAATGCACTCACAATAAAAAACAAATACCCAATACCAGTTATTGAAGATTTATTGGATGAACTGCATGGAGCAACAACATTCTCAAAACTGGATCTAAGGTCAGGGTATCATCAAATTAGAATGAGGGAGGAAGATATTGCTAAAAGTGCATTTAGGACTCACTCTGGGCATTATGAGTACTTGGTAATGCGGTTTGGGCTAACAAATGGACCATCTACATTCCAGGAGTTGATGAACAAAATCTTTGTTGAACATTTAAGGCAATTTGTCTTAGTGTTTCTTGATGATATTCTCATCTACAGCAAGTCAATGGAAGAGCATGTAAGGCATCTGAAAGTAGCATTACAAATATTGAGAACACACCAACTCAAAGCCAAGTTGTCAAAATGCACTTTTGCAACTAAAAGTGTAGAATATTGGGGACACATTATATCAGCTGATGGAGTGCAGACTGATCCAACAAAAATTCAGGATATTGTTAATTGGTCAGTACCTACAAGTGTGTCCCAGCTAAGAGGATTTTTAGGTCTGTGTGGATATTACAGAAGATTCATTAAGGGGTATGCTTCTATCTGCAGACCATTACAAGAAGTTTTACAGAAGTCTGGCTTTAAGTGGAATCAGGCACAAGCTGCTGCTTTTGACAACCTTAAAATTGCTATGTCCACACCTCCTGTCCTTGCCTTACCAGACTTCAACATCCCATTTACCTTAGAAACTGATGCTTCAGGATTGGGATTAGGGGATATACTGATGCAAAAAGGGAAACCCTTAGCTTTCTTCAGCAAAACCTTGGGGATTAAGGCACATGCTCAGTCCATTTAGGAGAAGGAAGACCTAGCTATCCTAGAGTCCCTAAGAAAATGGAGGCACTACTTATTGGGGAATAAATTAGTCATAAAAACTGATCAGAAGAGCCTCAGGTTCCTCACAAGTCAAAAAATATTAGAAGGGGTGCAACATAAGCTGATGCTCAAGCTGCTGGAGTTTGATTATAGCATTGAATACAAAAAGGGAAGTGATAATACTGTGGCTGATGCCCTATCCAGAAAAATTGAACACTGTTAGAAAGATTTGTGCATGCTAATGACAGTGCTAGTGCCCAAATGGATGGAAGAAGTGCAGAGCTCTTATGATCAAGACCCAAAATGTCAAAAACTCCTACAAGAACCGGCTCTAGACCCTAATAGCAAAAAGAACTATTCCCTATCATCTGGCATACTCAGGTACAATAACAGAATTGTGATTGGTGAAAATTCTACACTATGCAAGGTACTGTTTGATGCATTCCATAGCTCCCAAATTGGAGGACATTCAGGTCAGAGAGTAACTTTGCACAGATTGAGTCAGTTGTTCTTCTGGCCCCATATGAAACAATATGTTGTTACAAAGGTGTCACAATGCCCAATTTGCCAAATCTCAAAAACTGAACATGTCCACTATCCAGGACTACTGGAACCTTTGCAAATCCCTAAGGAGAAGTGGTCTGAAGTGAGTATGGACTTCATAGAAGGATTACCTAAGTCAAGAGGAAAGGATGTAATCTTAGTTGTGGTGGATAGGTTAACTAAGTATGCTCATTTCCTGCCATTAGCTCACCCATTCACAGCTCAGCAAATTTCTAGCTTGTTCATGGATAATATTCATAAGCTACATGGCATGCCTAGGGTGATAGTTAGTGACAGGTACAAAATATTTACTAGCAAGGTATGGCAAGAAGTATTCTCTGCTCTCAAAGTTCAACTTCACTTTAGCACTGCCTACCATCCAGAAACTGATGGTCAAACCGAGAGAATTAACCAGTGCTTGGAACAATATCTCAGGAGCATGGTCTTTAAGGAACCAAAAAATGGGCAGAATGGATACCCGTTGCTGAATGGTGGTATAACTCATCTTACCATACAACATTAAAAAAATCACCTTTTGAGGCACTCTATGCTATAAACCACCACAAATTGGTGAAATAGCTATTCCTTGTGATGTCTCTGCCGAGGTGGAAGTAACTCTCCAAGTACAAGAGAACATGATGAAAGCACTGCAAACCAATTTGAAGCAAGCACAGAATAGGATGAAGAAATTTGTTGACAATAAAAGAGTGGAGAGAGAGTTTGCAGTGGGAGATCTAGTTTATTTGAAAATGCAACCTTACAGGGAAACAATCCTGGGTCTCAGAAATGCATTGAAGCTAACATCCAAATTTTATGTACCATTCAGAGTGATACAAAGAGCGGGGAAAGTGGTTTACAAATTGCAACTACCAGAGGGCACTAAGTTATATGACGTGTTTCATGTGAATCAGCTCAAGAAACATCTAGGACCCGATGCTGTACCCAATCCTACACTACCAGTTCTTATAGCAGATGGCAAAATCAAAACTGCTCCAATTAAGGTGCTACAAAGGCGACATATCCCTCGATCTGCTGGTGACTATGACATCCCTGTCGACCATGGTTAATCCAATGGGAGAATATGACTGAAGAGGAAGCAACGTGGGAAGATACAAAGTTCATTCGGGCTGCATTTCCATCGTTCAAGCCTTGAAGTCTTGTCTCGGGCGGCCAGTATATGTTAGGATCAACTACTTGTCATGTTTCCCTGTTTCAGATACATGTCAACCACAACCGTCCAATGCGTATCCGAGACTACTCTAAAAATGTTAGAGTGTAATAGGGATTAAGGCTTATTAGCACTAAGTAGTGCCATTATGTAATTATACTATAGCTTAATCGTGAACAAAAGCCAGCCTTCCGAGGCACTTGCCCGCGTGTGCTTTGGCTTCCAAAAAAACAGCTGTGGTTGTTCTCTCTCCTCCCATCCCGACCCAACCCTCCTCTCTGCTTCCTCTCCTCCCGTATTCCTCTCTAGCGCGGGGCGCGCCGCCACATCAAATCAGGCGAGCCGCCGCCACCTCGCCTCGATTCTCGCCTGAGAAAAGGTGCGGTTTGTTTTAGACGGGATACCACAGAAATCCCATTCCTTTCCTCCTTCTTCTCCACCGGCGGGCGCCGCTCTCTTTTCATATTCATCCTGCTCCACCGGCTGGCGAGCGCCGCCCTCACCTCCCCTTCATCTTTGTCCACCGGAAGGCGCGACCTCCCTTCCCTTCTTTCAACTTCCTCGTGCACCGCTCGGGCCCCGATGGCTTCGACGCTCCCTAGCTCGGGGCACCAGCGTCCTTCACTCGCGAGCGAGGGGAAAAGGTGGGAGAAGGCAGCGGGCGTTCGGAGTGCTCCTTCGACCGCCATGGCGTCGCCACCGGGTCCAGATCTTCCCCGGTCCTGACAGGTGTTTTCTAGGGCCACCCCATATGACCAGATCAAGCCGCTTAAGGCCACCCCACCGACCCATGGCTGAGGCCCCAATCACCCATCACCCCATGGCCGCGGTCACCGATGCTTCCCGCCGCGATCTCCTTCCAGCAACTACGTAAGTTCCTGTCATCCTCCCTCCTTTTCAATTCCCCTAAACCAATTTCATGGTTCAGAGCACTTGGCTACTCCAATGCCCACTTCAATATTTCATTATACTAACACCCAACTATGGTTCCCTGGTACCAAAAATCTCCTGGTCGCTGAGATCCTTCTGCCCGACCGGATAGCCGTCCAAGCATTCTCCACGGCCACAACCACCAACAGGACATGTAAGACGAGGTGTATCCGTAGCCGCAGGCGCAAGCCGTCAAAGGGTCGTCCACCGACACGACGGACCTGTCGCGGGCTCCTGGGTGATTGGTGGATGTGGAGACAGGGGAGGCTATAGCAGCTGTTTTTGTCATTTGATTGGTGATGTGGAGGATATGCATAGAAACAGCAGCACAGGTGGTTCGTCAGGTTCTTAATTCATCTTCTCGTCCTTCAGAATTAGTGCTTGTGTGCTATTCTCTGAATCTTATGTGTGCAGTTGTAAGCCTGTAGCCCTGATGTTTGTACAATCAGGGGAGTTCCACCAAGCCAGTTTACTAGAAGAAAAGGCACATGGAAACTTGTATTTACTCATAGGAGAATGTCATGTTTGTTATTACATGGCAGGTTCTCTTTTAACATAGAGTAAGTAGTGAAACTCTACTTGAATTATATGTTAGCATTTTTATTGGACAAGAGGACTAATGTATAGATTTGTTGTGCTAAATTGGTAGATGTGATTTAGAAGGTCTTGGTCTAAGCATGAAGACAGCAGTGCAGAAGTTGCACAACCATGATAAGGTAAAGTCTCATGATAATTGAATTTGATTCTCTTTGTGGCATCGCCTAATTTTACCAGCGGACATGAGCAGCCAGCAGTGTAACAATACTATGGAGGCTTTAGAAGAAATAAGGGTAGCATGGTTCAGATGATGCAACTAAAGTTTTTCTGATTAGTACACCTACAATATATATTCAAGACTTGCGCAACCTTATATCTCATATCAGGTTATGTTCGGTAGAAAATTGCAAATGAGAAATAAATCCATGTTAAATTTAATTCTCCACACTTTGTTTGCTCTTCTTTAGGCCGCACAAGAGTGTTGTCAAGAACCTATCAATCTTCCCTTAGTTTTTTCTTTTTTATTTTCCTAATTTTATTTTGTTGTCTGTGGCGTACAGCTGAACTACAGGACCCTTCGGGTGTTGAGTGTGGAAGGTGGGGAAGTCGCTGACCACCTAGGGTTGTGCCTCACTGGGAACGGAACAATTGACGGGGATGCAGGGAGGAACTTGGGCTGCTCATTTCTTCGACTGATGTGGCGTTTACAGCCATGAGGGCAACGACGGCGGAACTTTTGGTTGGGCCATGGACCATCTGGTCATGCTTGGATGATGCATGCCCTAGATACGCTTGCAAAGGTGTGGATTTTCTCACTTAAGTTAAATTGCTCTAGATTACATGAATCATGCATAGATGACAGAATATGCCATAAGCTTAGGTTTCTTTTCAATCTGGCTCTTTCAGTATTTGTCATATCCTATAGTTGATAACATCGTGATTGTTCTATGAAGATTCATTATATGGATGTTTTGTTGTAATAAAGTATTTTCATCTTCTGAGCAAGATCTGATATTTAAGAAAATGAATAAACAACAGGTTTGATGCTTAGGAAGGGAAACGAAGAATGAAATACTCAACTTTAGATGAAAATGGAGATCCACAAAATGAGCTAAGTTGACCCCATCTATTTAATATATATAGGAATAATTTTTCTACATGCATGAAGGTTCACAAGTATGTCCAACTTTTGTTATTCTAAAATCTTCAGACAGTTCTAAAGTACAGTGAGCAGATTTGCTGATGTCGCCGGTAAGGAAAAATGTAGAACCGTTTAATTCATGTGCTCACTAAGGTGTTTTAAATTCTTCTTTTGATTGTTTTTATGTGTCCTGCATGCAGGTTTGGCAGACTGCATATTTTGTGCTACTAACATATCACCGGGAGTCATGGCTATTAAAGCATCCTGCTGGCTCGAGGACCAGGGGAAATTGAGAGCAAAGAAAGTGGGACTTGTGGTTACACACCACCCATAGCTATCTACAGGTGGATATGGTGAGTTTTTTTGAGCTCTAGATGACTAGACTTGCTTCTTTATAAACTTATGAAAGGCTGATGATTACGGACATGGGGAGTGGTCTGGGTTATGTGTGCTTGTGGCTCCTTGCACTCCATCATTTTGTTCTGGGACTCTTGGTAGATTGTTGTTTAGCTCGCCATCATCAGCAAGAGGGCGCCGCAATTGAGGTGAGTACAACATGCTATTTATCGTTCAGTTTCCACAGCAGACTCACAATGAACATGATCAATTGAGTATTGATTGTTGGATATAGTAGTCCTTCTGCTGTCTTGAATGAATTTTATCCATATACTTATTTGTGCAGGAGATTAGCTGATGGCCACCTCTTCCACCCTAGAGCATGCTATCTTACTTCAGATCAGTAGGATCAACAAGAGCAATGACGTCATAACATGCACACACCAAAGTGGGGCATAATTATGTTGTTGTATCATCACCACTTTATTTTCTTTGATAGTGACTTATGTTTCCTAGATAGTTTTCTTTCTGTAAGCAAAAACAAACATAGTGAGGAATTCTGCTGGCTTTTTGTACATACACTATGCAGCATTGCAGTTGCAGTTCTCCCTTTCTTTTGGTTTAGTTTGTTAATGGAGAAAGAAAACTTCAAAGTATCCGTCTTACTTGTCCTATTTCATAGGACAGGCTAAGTTTGTTTTTAAATATATTGTCTAATAGTAGCACATTTACCTCTAGATTTCTTAATTTTGATGCTTTTGGATATATGTATGGAGGTCTGGCTAGATCTAAGTAGAGACAAACATGTTACATTGTTCTAATTCATATAAATCTTGGGGTCATGAGTCAAAGTTCATATATAAAAGACCTTTGCAATTATTACAGCCTGTTTAAAACTCTGTTGTACGGTTCTGGGCAATGGATTTTCATACAAACATGTTTACTACTTAGATATGTTATTACTATGAATATCATGTTGATCTCGATGTTTGGGCTTATAAGCAAATGATTATTATTATGAGAAGAGGGTACTCAACTGAAGGTTGGTAAAACTTGTATAGCTAATATTGGATTGATGTGGCCGGGTAGCTGATGCATCTTGATCTTGCATCGCTGTCGTATGGCTAGCTAATTCAGCAAGGTATGGACAATTTTTTCCATTGGAAGTAGATCAACATCTTGTGTTGGCGGGCGATAAAATAAATTCGGCAAGGGTCCATCTGTTTTTACCCATTACTCTCTCTGTTTCAAAATATAAGATGTTTTAGGTTTGTGAAGAAAATGAATCTAGACTTCTTTTAGTGCGTAGGTTCACTTCAAATATGAGTGAACCTATATACCAAAACAAGTCTAGATACATTTGCTTCATAAAACTAAAACATCTTATATTTTGAAACGAAGGGAGTAGTTTGGTATTGTTTTTTTTGTTTTGCTTGCGTCATATTTTGCTGACAGTTCATCCGCTGGTCCATCCAATCTTAAAAACGCTCATTAATGCTCCACACTGACGTCGCTATACAGGCGGCGCGACGAAGCGCGCTTCTTCATCTAGTAATAATAACTTGTTGAGGCTCACGGTCAGGTATATAAGGCCGGAGAGTGGGTCGCTGGGTGGCTCAACAATGATAATAAAACCTATCCCCTTTTGTTCAATTACATGTTCTTCCTTATTTCTAGCCCTTTTTATCCTCGATTCCTCTAATTTATTATTGATTCCTGTCAAGTTTTCCCCTTTTCTAGTATGATCTGGGCCTGACAGTGCTCTCCTACATAGCCGGCGTATATATATCCTGACGCCCTATTTGGCTCTCTTTCCCCGTAGATCCCTGCCCAATGGAGGAATCTACGGCGGCAAGTCCCGATTGGTCCAAGCTGCCGTGTCCAAGCTGCCGTCTGACGTCCTCACCACCGTCCTCGGCGAGCTCGAGTTCCCTGACCTCTTCCGCGCGCCGACGTCTGCACCTCCTGGCGCGCCACTGCCCGCGCCCTTCGCCGCCTCGGGATCTACAGCCGCCCACAAACCCCGTGCCTCCTCTACACCACCGCCGCCGCCGGCCCCCGCGCCGCCGAGCTCTTCAGCCTCACCGACAAGAAGGTCTACAGGGCGCGCCTCCCGGACCCTCCCATCGGGGAGCGCAACATCGTCGGCTCCTCGCATGGGTGGCTCGTCACCGCCGATGCCCGCTCCGAGCTCCACCTCCTCAACCCCGTCACGGGCGAGCAGGTCGCGCTCCCCTCCGTCGTCACCATCGAGAAGGTAAGCCCCGTCTTCGACTCCGCCGGCAACCTCGAAAGATACGATCTTTCTCTCTATGGCGAGGAACCGCAGCCCTACGCGGTGGACGAGCTCCGGGGAGTCCTGTATCTCAAGGTCGTGCTGTCCTGCGATCCTTCGCTGGGGGATTGCACGGTCGTTGTGATTCACAATCCCTCCAGGGATATATCCTTTGCGAGAATCGGCGATGAGAAGTGGAGCTGGATTGCTTCCCCACCGCGTGAACCACCGAGGTACTCCGATTGCACATTTGGGGACGACGGTGCGCTATACGCGATGAATCTCCTAGGTGGGATCCATCGCTATGCCATTGAAGGTTCTCGAACCACGCGAAATATGATCTTCAAGGACACCTCGCCATTCATTGCACATAATGTGTACATAGCCAAGACATCGTATGGCGATGTGCTGCAAATATGGAGGATAAAGGACAGCACAAGTGGTGAGCAAGATGAGATACATACAGCTCGTGTTGATATATTCAAGGCTGACTTTGACAGCCAACAGATTGTTCCTGTCCGGACATTGGGGGATGATCATTGTTCATCGGGCATAACTGTACTTATTGCCTTTCTACAAAGGACTACCCAAGGCTGCTGCCGAACCATGTCTATTTTACTGACGACGATGAGTACTGGCTGATGGATGGGCACGAGATCTGTCGGGATGTTGGAATAATTAATTTGGAGGATCAAAGTGCCAATGATGTAGTGTCTCCCCAACCTTGGCTGAATTGGCCAACTCCCGTATGGATTGTTCCAAGTTTTAAGAAGATCCACAAATAGGTATTGATTCTTACGCATACTTTTCTTTGGTTCCTTATTGATGTCTATGCTGATATGGTTTGATTTTTTTATTGCCATTGTCATTCTAGTCAATGAAACAGTTCTTAGTATATGTTTGATATATTTTTGCAACACTTGCATAAGTGTGAGATGGTGTGTTTCATTGGTACCATTTACACACAGTAGAATAAACACCTGTAAATTAAGAGGTGGCGGTGGAAAAACTTGCCCGTTCTCCCTTTTAGTCTAGAACTAGCAATGTCTTTTGGTATGCTGCCACTCTTTATCGCTTAGCTCATGCTACACTCCTTTTAGAAGACCTAATTTTCGTACTTGCTAGAAAATAACCTGATTAACCATCTTGAAACTCATATGCCCTAAAAAGGCAATTGGCTATGCAACTTGCTGTTCTAAATTATTACAGGCACAACATTTCCTGTCTTCTCGAAGTGTATGATGAAACACTAATAAAAACAATGTTTCTAGAGTAGTAGTACTGTAAGTACCATTTAGTACACGACGGCACACAGTCAGCTGTGTGTCCCAGGAAAAAAAAAGTAGCACTGTGAGGTGTTCTGGTCTATATGTCTTTTTTTATCTATTCACATTATGTGTAGCTTTCTTTTTTGCTTTGGCAAGATGATAATTTATATGTTACTAACAAGTGAATTTAACTAACAGGTTTCTAGTATCACTCAGTGGTGACCGCTCTTGCCTGTCATCAATAACTCCAGAACTATTCTGGCGTTTCTGTTAGTTGAGTTCCACTTAGCTGACATGAGGAACAACTTTATCATTTGGCTGCCATTTCTCGTATGCACAATAAGCATGAGGAATAATGTTACCACTTAGCTGACAAAGTTGGTTGAATTCTGTAGTCATAGAAGTGCTCATAAACTACCATGAAGTAGTTTGTGGAGCGCTGGGTGCCCTTCCAAGGTGCACCATTTTTTATGGAGGTTTTCTTGGAACAGATATCCTATGCATATGAGTGTAAAACGAAGAAAGGGCATCGATTTAGATACTCGGTGTGTGGTGTGCAATAGACTGTTGAAGGATGGAGGCCACCTTTTTCTTAGATGTTGAGAGGTAAAGAAGAGATGGCAAGCGGCAGATCTGGAGAATGCTCGCCGTGCTGACTGTCCTTTGGAGATCATGGGGACAATTCTGCGTCTACCTTGTGACAAGAAACTCAGGCACATTATCTCGCAGCGCGAACTGGGCAAGTTTCCTTGTAGATATCTTGGCCTGCAGCTTGCTACTACCAGACAGTTAACCAAAGTAGAGTGGCAAGCGGCAAGATGGGAGTGGCTCAGGCGTACGGATGGTACCACAGTACGGCAGTACCAGACCATGGCATGGACCATGGATTGCCAGTGCTCCATGACAGAGAGGCCACTGAGGTCTTCAACAGTTTAGTGGCGATCGAAGCAGGGGATGGAGCCAGCTTCCTGTTTTGGAAAGACCGATGTCTAAAGGGTGCAGCTGTTGAGGATCTGGCGTCTCAGGTTACGCAGATGGTCAGTACGATGGCTTGCCAACAGGAGGACCCTACGAGAGGCTTCGCAAAATCATGCATGCGTGAATGACATCGCAGGAAGCCTTTCTCAGCAAGGGCTGGCTCAGTGTCTTCTGCTGCTCTCGGTGATCTGCAGCTTACATAGAGATGTAACCGCGCCGGATCTCTTCTCCTATCCCCGGTCGCCGTCAGCGAGGTCCACATACAAAGCACTTTGTCAGGGCAATATCAGAATGGATGGAGCTAGCTGCATTTTGGAGAAGTTGGGCACCATTGAAAAGCAGAATTTTTTGCATGGCTCATGTTACAGGATAGGCTCTGGACTCATGAGCCAAGGTTCAGATATGGAGTTCAAGATGCCAGATCTGCGTGTCACACTTGCCTGCAGGAGGAGGACACGACGCGGCATATCTTCATGAGCGGCGTGTATGCACGGCAAGCATGGCGCAGGTCTTCACTTGATGGGAGTACAGGTTACAATCCTAAGTCGCCATTCTGGAGTGGTGGCTGCTGGCAGGGAAAAGCTTCAGAAAGGAGAGACGCAGCTTAGGCTGCGGAAGTAGCGGAAGATAACATGGAGGTTTTGTTGCTTGCTTTTGGAGAAGGTAAGTTGCCCGTTGCTGATGATGGCACAATCAATCTTTCATGATGGGTTGTCTCTGTTGAAAGTCGTCGTGGAGAACTACAAGTTTATATCGTTGCACAATGTGAAGGAGGATGATGAAGTGGCTAGAAGAGATGATATAGTTTTGGAGTCATTATATATGCTGGCAGAAGCGCCCGTGTGCTTAGAGTTGGCCCTATTCAGATGCAAATCACAGTTGCGTGGTCCCTTTTCTCTATTATCTATAGGAAGGATGGTGCTTGCTGAGTGGCTTGATTTCCTCTACATGCTCGATGTAGTGATTTATTATGATATTTGCCAAATTATCACTCACTCATTAGTATGTTTGTCAGATCTCCTCAGTTACAGTAGTGGAAAAATCAATATCGCCTACGTTTAGCCTAAGTCAAACTTTGTAAACTTTGGTCAGTCTTTCCCTGGCATTTATTTGGTAGGCATTCCTGCAATTCAAATTCGACAGCGATTTATATTTTGACAGTTCCACTTGCATAGACATACATAAATCATCAAACCCATCTGCATGGGCATGCGTACATAATCAAATCCACTTGCATAGACACATGCCGTCATCAAATCCATTATCAAGTTCAAATATCATGATACAAGTCACGAAGCAACGACAAGTTCACATAGGGACATGCATAGCGAGCACGGCAAGCTCAGGCATGTATTGTAAACAAACACAAAACAACAAGTTCAGTAAACTACAGGGACAGACTTCGAGTACCGGCACAACAGGAGGTCCAAGGCAGTTTGAATATCACTTGTGTTTCTCTTCATCTTGCCTTGTGTACACATACTTTAATAGATCCATATGAGTTAACTGAAATACGTCTAATAATCTAGGACCGATGGTAAACCATTTTATCTACAATTGAAACAACTAAAACACAAGCTGGAAATTTTCTTGATTCGGAAACCACGATATAATCACGGGAAAGATGGACACCTCTAATTTCCGATGTTCACAAGTAGGCATGTATATATTAAACCCTCGTGTAAGGACCCAAGACAAAACTAATAAACATAGAAGTGCGGATTTGGATTTTAGATTCTTGTTACTCCCTCCGTTTCAAAATATAAGATGTTTTAGGTTTGTGAAGAAAATAAATCTAGACTTCTTTTAGTGTGTACATTCATCCCTAAGTTGAGTGAACCTATATACTAAAACAAGTCTAGATACATTTGCTTCACAAACCTAAAACATCTTATATTTTGAAACGGAGGAAGTACTTTTGAAAGAGCCATCTTGTTGTCTGTACATTTGAAATGACACCGTGGTTTGAAGTACCAGCCGTGATCTGGATGTGTTATCTCTTCGGAGGCGTCACACAGGCTATCGTCGATGCTATACCATATCGCCTTAGTTCAACCGGGATAAGCAGAATTCGGTGATCTTTTTCAGCAGCCCATGGGGGTGTCACAACTCAGGGTACTGATGGTGACGCGCTGGGGTGACAGAGGAAGCTCTATGTCGCTGATGAGGCCGAAAGCCGACGTAGAAGTGGACCTCGACTGTGGTCATGAGGATGACGCAGAATCCGAAGAAGATGACGGTGCGGACAATCATGGCGGCGCCTCTGGATAGCATGGTGCGGAACTCGACGCCGCGGCCATTGTTGCTGGGGATCTGGCAGAGCAGCCCCGGCATGAGCAGCACGAAGAAGAGCGCCACGACTAGCACCGGGCCCCAGTACCATGCCATTGTTGCCTCTCAACTCTAAGCAGAATCTATAAATAGAGGAAGGTGACGATGGTACAAATGGTGTATCTTCTGGACGGACATGTCTGTCGTGCCATGCCGTCCAAGGCCGGCAGGTTGGCGGGCTTGAAATTGTCATTAGCAGGCAAATTATTAAGTGTTAAGTTGACAGCTTCTGAGACTCCAATGCTGAACCTGCAGGTACCAGGAACGTACATGAATTGCGGTTTGGAAGATCACCTAGTGTTTCTCATCATCTTGCCTTGTGTACTGAACCAGCTGAAGATGTGATGTTCCTGATACTTACTACGTACTACTGTACATTTGACTGAAGTATTTGATAATATGTTACTGTCAGAGTCTTAATTTTGACTAGGTTAAGTATTATTGGTTGGTGGCAACCTAATGATCAATCAAGTTGGCACTTCAAAGTCTGATTAATGCACTGGATAGGAGGAGTACAAACTTTTTAAGTTAAAACATCAATAGAAAACTGGCCCTTTGTGCGTGGTCTTCTAAATATGTTGTCTCGCGGGAAATCAAATACAAAAAAGATGAAGCTTCAAAAAGAAATACAGAAAATATGATGGTCCAATAACGCATATTTCGATTCGTGTTGGAGAAAATGAAAGATGATGGTAAAGCAGTACTTGCTAGTGTTGGAAGTCCAGACAGCCGCAAATCTCACAAGGAGTCCACGTCATGGCTTGAAAGGTTAAAGCATGTTGTTCATAAGGGTACCAAATTCGCAAGATTGGATCAACGCATGTGCATGTCCTGTCTCTATTACCAAGCAAAGACTTCTGTCAAAACCGCGAGTAAGAACTAGCTGGGCTTTGCCCAAAAGAGAGTCTGAGATATCGGAAACCCAGTGGGTAGTGATCCATATAAACAAAACCATAGCCACTTTAAAGTAAATAAATAAGAACCTAAACCTGATTCTGTCCATAACTAGTTCAAAGAAACTAAAAGATGAATTCTCGTACTGTTGGCAAACATGTAGTTGATGAGCCCACGGTAATAATCCACACTGTCTTTGTTGATCCTCCCGATCTCACCTGCATTTTTAGTGTGTAGAAATTCAGAAGAAGAAATACACATGCATCACTCGGTTCAACAATCATATATACAATCTCAGTCACGACCCGGTGAATCAATATGATTTGAGGGATGGGCATATTAGGGAAGATGTGCGACCAGGAGAGGAGAAGCAGTAGGCGACCAAGCCCAGCCTCACCATTTGCCCAAGTCATGCATCCTGCCATCACCCAGATCGCAAACAGAAATCAATCATGTCCTGACTCTTGCGAGAACCGTCAAGATCAGTTTATTGATCACCAAGAATGTAGCGATGGTGCTCGTTGACTGTCACGCTCGCTTTATCAGAGTGGCACCTACGACGATGATACGTAAACATATTCAGAAACATCAGCAGGGCAGCCCGAAACTGTTTTTTCTGCTCTGAGAACGGAATTAAACATAAAATCTCTTATTTTATGATGGCCCGATGAAAATGCCTTCTTTGATTGCCATACTACTGTAGAAGCATATGAAAGCAACCATGTTCTAGCAAGTATAAAATGAGGTGTTTCAGAAGAAGAGTATAATGAGGTAAGCAACCAGCAATGACAACAGATAAAAGGACATTGCTGGTTTTTCTTCACCAACAATGGTTTCATCGTCCCATATAGAATTAGAGGTGCATTCTACTATCTATATGGTAGTGATGAAACACTCTTCCAATGCGTGTTTTTGGAACTGAGTGCTAGTGTGTCGATGTGTCGTATATACTCATATCTGTAACATACTATGGATGTGTTTGCGGAATGTGAATAAATACTCAGAATTAGTTCAGTGACAACAGCGGTCACAAAGAATCGAGAAATCATACCATATCAGCTCATACATTGATATGAAACTAACCCATGTGCAAGAATCCATACCTATTTGTTGATCTTATTGAAATTTGGAGTGATCCACACAGGAACTGGCCAATTCAACCAAGGTTGGGGAGACACTACTTCATTGGCACTTCCATCCTCCAAATTAGATACTCCAACATCCCTGCAGATCTCGTGCCCATCCATCAGCCCGTACTTGTCGTCGGTAAAATAGACATGGTCAGGCAGCAGCCCTGGGCAGTCCTTTGTAGAAATGCAACGAGTGCAGTTGTGCCCGATGAACAACGCGTCATCCCCCAATTTGGGCATATGAACTATCTGCTGGCTGTCAAAGTCAGCCTTGTATATACAAACACGGGTTGTATGTATCTGTTTTTGCTCACCACTTGTGCTCTTCTTTGTCCTCCATATTTGCAGCACATCGCCAGAGGATGTCTTTGCAATGTACACACGAGGCCATGGCCTTGCAATTGCAATGAAGTCATTGTATGCGTAGAGTGGCGCGGTGTCATTGAAGATCGTTTCGGGTGTGGCACAAGAACCTTCGATGTCGAGGGCATAGCGATGGATCCCGCCGAGGCGATTCGTCGCGTAGAGCACACCGTCATCGTCAAATATGCAATCAGAGTACCCCTGTGGTTCGGTGGGCGGGGAGGCGATCCAGTGCCACTTCTCATTGCCGATTCTTGCGAAGGAGAGATGCCTGTAGGGGTTGTGGATGAGCACCACCGTGCAATCCCCCAACGAAGGGTCGCAGGACAGCACGGCCTTGAGGTACATGAATCCACGGAGCTCGTCCACCGCGTAGGGCTGCGGCTCCACGCCGTCGAGAGAAAGGTCGTACCTCTCGAGATCGCCGGCTGGGTCGAAGATGGCGGTCACCTGCTCGATGGTGGCGACCGAGGGGAGCGCGAACTGCTCGCCGGTGGCGGGGTTGAGGATGTGTAGCTCGGAGCAGGCGTCGGCGGTGACGAGCCACCCGTGCGAGGAGCCGACGATGTTGCGATCCCCTATGGGAGGGTCTGGTAGGCGCGCCCTGTAGGCCTTCTTGTCGGCGAGGCTCAGGAGCTCGGCGGCGCGGGGGCCGGCGGCGGCGGTGGTGTAGAGGAGGCACGGGGTTTGGGGGCGGCTGTAGATCCCGAGGTGGCGGAGGGCGCGGGCGGTGGCCCGCCAGGAGGTGCAGGCTTTGGCGGCGCGGAATAGGTCCGGGAACTCCAGCTCGCCGAGGACGGTTGTGAGGATGTCGGACGGTAGCGTGGACCAGTCTGGGCCGGCCGCCGTCGATTTCTCCATTGGGCAGGGATCCGGCGGGTTAGGGGATTAAAAAAAGCGGAAATAAATCTTACGAGACCGTACACCTAACCTAGCTATCTCTTTGCCAAACGGATCTAAACCTATTTACAAAAAATCTGTGAAAACATTTTATAAACATTGTGACAGTTTTTTCATACTATGTGAATAATCTTTATATGTGAAAGAAAACAATTTTGCATCTGTTTAAGCATATATTTATTTTAAACAAATTTTGAACCTCGTGAACCATTTGTCGAATCTACAAAACCTATTTTTTTAACCTATGAAACCCATTTTTAAACCTCGTGAAGATTTTCTCAAACTACTTGAACAACTTTAATATACGAGAAAAAGGAGAAGAAATTAAAAAAAAAACATTGACGACAAATAGAAAGGAAAAAAGAAACAAAAGAATAAAAAGGCAAACCGGAAAAGAAAAGAAAAAAGCAGACAAGAAAACCGTACCAAACAAACCTGACAAACAAAAACGGACAACCCGTCTTTTATTTCTGAACGAACCGGATAACCGAGACGTTCAAGAAAGCAGAAACAAAACTCGAGAAACTGGGCCTAGCCCACAACAGGACGCGCGATCTGCGGCGTGTTGAGTGGCGTTTAGCATTTGGCGGTCATATGTCTGAATAGTCCCGTCTTAGTTTTACGAGTCTGGTCATAGTGGGAAGTAGCTTAGAGGAGTAACATGCGTATGTTATTAGTGTAAGTTACTATCTTTATTGTGAAAAATAACATATGTGTAATGTTATGCAAAGCTTATTTATTGTAATATAGACTCATTTTGTCTTAAAATGTGTGATGTTATGGTAACATAGCTAGTTAGCACAAGCCTCTTCCTCGTCATTTAATTATATGCCATGTCACCTAAATGACTATTCCCTCCGTTTTAAAATATAAGATATTTTAGATTTATGAAGAAAACGTATCTAGACTACTTTTAGTGTATAGATTCACTCCAAACTCAAGTGAACCTATATACTAAAAGTAGTATAGATACATTTACTTCACAAAGTTATAACATCTTATATTTTGAAACGGAAAGAGTAGTTGGCAATATATAGGACTATGTTACTACTCAAGTTACTCTCATTATGACTAGCCTGATGCCCTTGTGCAGGACTTAGCCATTTCGCTGCACCCCTATGCCTTGCCTACATATGTGGAAAAACTTGTCCATAAGCTGGGACCCACATACCACACCACAAGCTTATTGATTACATCACAATGTATCTAGTTGAACTTATCTACAAGCTGGCCCCACGTGTCAGATAAAGTTGTACACATGCAAGAGAGAGGGGAGAAGCTAAAATAATATTCTATTGCTTATGGACAAGCCACAAGCTTGTAGGTCACCCTTAAGGTTTTGAACTTATGGATAGCTTATTGATAGCCTTCACTATGTATGTGAAACTCCTTGTTGACTACTTTTTGCTTATGGATAGCCTTATTTCTAATATAGCGGATGCCTTTACGTGCTCCCGGGCATCGATAAGGGTGCAAACGGACGGAAAGACTAAAATAGAGGTACGTTAAAGGTTCAAAACTTGCATCTCTAGGCATCCATCTCTGTTGGCGCACTCGCTCGTCTGAGGCTATGAAAATCAGTACGATCGCCAACATGAGATTGTTAGGAAAACGATGTCAGTATGGAGACAGTTATTAGGGCCGAAGTTCCAGATCTAAAAACTAGCCCTCTCATCCCATATTTTTCGGAACTCGTCAGCACACCCCGACAGTTTAGTACAAGATCGAGTGATCGACCAACCATGTTCCCTGTCTTTCCGATGATGATCCTTCTCGTTGAAGAGAAAAGCTCTAAGATAAAACCACGTAGACTTAGAAATCAACAAGTTTTAAAACCTAAGTCTAAGAAGGGGTGTGGCGACCATGGGCGACCTGGTGCCGCCGCCGCCACCCCGGTACGAAACTCCGTCGGAGCGACGAAGGAAAGCCAAGTCAAAGTTGTTTTTGGAGTCAGCGGCGTCCACGCGACGTGGACCGGAAGGAGTCTCGGCGGGAGTCCGTCTGGAGTATGCAGAGATCGAGGTGACTCGATCTGAAAAGGGAGTCCGTATTGGGCACGTCGAGGATGAGGCGGCGCGATCTGCTACCATAAAGCCGATCCACGAGAGGCCACACAAACCCCAAAACCCTAAGCGAGACGAGAGGACAGGGTTGAAGGGCGGCGAGAGTTTGGATCTGAAGTGCTTGCGCGGGATGGAAGGAGATGGGAAGATGGTCGAGAAGGGTGCGAGCAGGAAGGAGAGGCCCCAGCGAGGAGGAACCATCCCTCCAGGAGGAAGGACCGGCATACAAGGAAAAGGTAACACTAGTTCGTCTCGGATGGACCTTGATGGGAACCAGATGGTGGCCATGGGGATGCTGCTGAACGGTGGGGGCGATCAAGGGGGGTTCGGTGAGAACCCTTCCCGCCCGAAGCCGGACTATGGTAAATTTGTGGTGTCGTTCGTCCCTTGGGAACATCCCCAATCCCGAGATAGGACAGAGGAGGATGATGGTAACTGGGATGATGGAACCTTTACTAGCCAGGAGCCGGGACTACATCAGGGGCCGGAGAAGCAGCTAGGAGGAAACGTGGAGATGGAGGATGATGCACACATAGAATTCGATGAAGAGGAAGAGGCATCGGAGTCTGAACATCAGGACCACAGACCATGGCAGTTCCTAGCAAGGTACATGGCTACCTACAAGCCGAGTGCAAAGGCTATGTTCGACAAGCTCTCGGCGGAGGTGTGGCTCCTCCCTAATGGTATCAAGTACTCGGAGAAGGGGAACAATTACTATATAGTTACGGTCTTCTCACAAGGTGATTTTGATTTTGTGAACCGGGGAGGACCATGGATTTATAATCAGAACGCTTTGATTGTGAAGGCCATTGAAGAGGATGTTTGCCCATCAGAGATGATCCTAAACGAGGTGCCTATATGGGTACGCTTCTATGATGTTCCTTGGGGTAAACAGAAGAAAGAATATGGTATGAAGTTGGGAGATGGGATCGGTGAAGCACTGGAAGTTATGGTACCAAATGATGAGCAGGATAGGAATGAGTTCCTTAGGGTGCGAGTGAATATATCTTATGATCGCCGTCTCCAAACACAGGTCTCGGCGGGTGTCAAGGGTAAACCCTGGGCCACCAAGATATATAAACTAAAATATGAACGTCTTCCCCACTTTTGTTCTCATTGTGGATTCCTTGGCCACAAGAAGATGGTGTGCGAGAAGATGAGGAACGGCATACCATCGCTTGACTATGAGGCCTATGAGCTCAGGTGCAGTCGTACAAGAAGTTTGAGCATCGTACGCATTTTATTCCACCGGCAGGACAAGCATCAGCAAGACGTGGTCTGAGTTTCGCTACTTTTGGTACTGCTGAGTCTCACAAGTCGTCGAGCCAGCGACAGAGTTCAAACTCGAGAGGAGCTCGCCGTCGGGAGTCTGAAGAACAGGTGGGATCGCAAGATGATCTAGGCGAGAACGAGATGCCACCGCTGGAGGATATTGAAGAGGAGTTATCGGCACAGGTTGGTGCTATGCAGGTGGATATTAATGAGCCCATGGATGGACTAGCACAGGGTGGGTATGGCAGAAACTCTGAACCAATTATTCAGGAGCCTAACGAGGATGACGGCGGTACAGAGGTCCAGCAAGACGTACCGAGGGGTGACCTTACAAATGCTCTAACATGGCGAGCGGCTAGCAGTGGTGTGGGAATAGGCTCTGGTCAGGGGCCAAGAGAACTAGGGAAACATGGCTCTGTACAGCAACAAGCTACTCCGTACCTAGCGATGCACCCGAATCTGGTTCAGTACATGCAGCGAGTTTCTACGAGCCAGGATAGTCATCATTCCGGTGGTCCGCGTAGTGGCGATATGATACCTCCAATACGCACGTTATCCTTTTCAACGGCGTCTCTGAGCGAGGAGGACGTAATAATGGGGATAGCAGATTCGGTTCTGGGAAAGCGGACATCGGAGGAGGAGGAAGTCCAGGGGAGACGCCTTGACCTATCTCTGGGCCGGGCTTACGATATGCACCAAAGTGGACATCAAAAGAAGGGCAAGCAGACAGGGGCGGGGGATACATTGGTGAAAGTACCGACTTGATACGACTAGAGGGGGGGTGAATAGGCGTCTACCAATTTTAATTTATTTCACACTTTTAGGCTCAACGAGAAAGGAAGTTATCTAGAGATGCAACTAATTGAGCAACCTAAATGCAAGAAAGCGAACACAGACCACAAACAGTAAATAGCGAGGAGTAAAGGAAGGGAACGAAGTAACCGACGAGGGGACACGGAGATGTAATTCCCGTAGTTCACTCCCAAGGAGCTACGTCTATGTTGGAGAGGTGTCGGGGCCACACAAGGTCACCCGAGCGCCACATAGGCCTCACCTTCTTCTCCGGTGAGCTCCCCCACAAAGGAGGCCTCACAATCCACTAACCGTGACCTTGAAAGCGCCAAACGAAACCTTTACACCAAGGTTGAGGGGGAGGCTCCACAAATCAATTGGAGGCCCTCAACTACACCTCGAAGATTTACAAAACATGCCTCAGGTCCGGGGATGCCCTACACCGCCTAGGGTTCCAAGAAACCCAAGAGCAACAAGATCCACAAAGGATGGAAGGGAAATCAATTCTTCTTTGGTGGAAGTGTAGATCTAGGTCACCTCCCTCACCTCTCAAAAGATCAGGTCATTTGAGTGGCTAGAGAGAGATCTAGTGAGGTGAAGCTCAAGCTTTAATGGAGGAGAGAGAAAATTCGAGAGAGAGTGGGAGGAAGAAGAGGGTGCCTTAAATAGGCCCCTCAAGACAACCAGTAGAGCCTCATGACATCACCGGAAGTTCGGTGATAGGCGGAAGTTCCGCTGAGCAGCTCCAACGGTCATAAGACCGTTGACGACGCCCGAAGCGCAACCGGAAGTTCCGTCAGCAGACCGGAAGTTCCGGTGAACTTCCGATCAAGTTCGCAAATAGCATACTTCTAAACAGAAGCCATCGAACCGCCACCGAACTTGGGCGGAACAAGCAATGAACTTTTGGGTCGCGAGCGGTCGACCGAAGTTCCGGCCTCAAGCGGAAGTTCCGCCAAGAACTTTGCAGAAAAGTTCGAGTAAGTTCGCCAAGTTCCGCAAATAGCACACTTCAAAACAGAAGGTTCTTGAATCGCCACCGAACTTGGGCGAAACTAGCGTTAACAAATCAAGAACAAAACGAAAAAAGGTCCCAATAGAATAGGAAAACGCTCTCTCTCACGGAATAATGGGATGGCTGTGGCAGTGCATATAGGTTTGTGCAAGAATAAGTGATTTCCCACAGCCTTCCAACATGGACCTCCTCTTAATAGTACGGTGACCTAAAAACATCAACCAGAAAGAAACTAGGAGAAGACTAAAAGGCCACCGTCTTCAAAAGATCACAAGAGAGCATCCATCACAATAGAATGAGACAACAACGACGTTTCCCCTGAAACTCAAGAGCACAGTTAAAAACACGGTTGGGATTGTCATTTAACACTAAAAAACATCATGGGAAGATATAGTCCTTTCAATTGGGCAGGAACATGGCGCGGGGTAGAGGTACTGCTTGAAGGGGACAAGGCGGGGCACAAAATGGGCGTGGAACGTCTAGCAAACAGGCGAGGCCTAATGTATGGTCTAGCCAAGATCAATGAATTGCATATGCTGGAACTGTCGAGGTGTCGGAGGGGCCTCGACAGTTCGTGATTTAATGTATCTCTCCCAGGCCCTGAGTCCTAAGTTAGTTTTTCTTTGTGAAACTAGACAAAATAAAAATAAGGTCCGTAGGCTTCGGCATAGATTAGGTCTTAAAGGTTTTGCTGGTGTTAGTAGTCTTGGTCAAAGTGGTGGTCTAGCTTTATTTTGGCATGAAAGTTTGGATGTAGAAGTTAAGAATCTTAATGAAAGATATATTGATGTGTATGTCCGAGGTTCCCCGACTTCCCCCAAGTGGAGACTTACTTGTATCTATGGTGAGCCTCGCACTGAAAATCGACACCTAATGTGGGAGAAGCTCAGTCAGCTACATTCCATGTCTAATTTATCTTGGGTAGTGATGGGGGATTTTAATGAGGCAATGTGGCAGGAGGAACACTTGTCAATAACCCCAAGATCGGAGAGGCAAATGGAGGTTTTCCGTGACGCTCTGATTAATTGCGATCTAACAGATCTTGGCTTTTCAGGTACTCCATTCACATATGATAACAGACGCATGGGTCGTGCAAACGTCAAGGTCAGGCTTGACAGAGTGGTTGCAAATCCACAATGGAGGGATATTTTCGGTAACACTTATGTTAAACACCTTACGTCTCCCTGCTCTGATCATTGCCCTTTACATGTTTGCATGGAAGTAGAGAAACAAGTACGACATAAACAACCTAGAAGGCATTATGAAATACTATGGGAACGCTCGCCGGAGCTAACCGAGATTGTAGAGCGTGCATGGGCGAGTGCAGGTGCAAAAACAAACCTCAGAGATGTTCGTACAGGACTGGACAACCTGATGACAGAGCTGCAATTGTGGGGGAAAAAGAAGTTTGGGAATATTAAAAAGAATTAGCAAAGACACGCAAACAACTAGAGCTCTTGCAACAACAGAACGGAGATCAACATGAAGTTCGCAAGGTCTCTGACTATATGAATGAGCTGTTGTACAAAGAAGAGATGTTGTGGCTACAACCATCGCGCATAACATGGCTTAAAGAAGGAGACCGAAACACCAAATATTTTCATCAACGTGCGGTGTGGAGAGCTCGGAAGAATAGTATAAGGAGACTTAAGGACAGCGATGGGAGCTGGCAGGATTCCCCCACGACTATGGAGCGTATGGCTACATCGTACTTCCAGGAGCTGTTCCAAAGAGATCCGAATTTAAATGCCACTAATGTGTCTTCCCTGTTTCAGGAAAAGGTGACTATGCAAATGAATGATAGTTTGTGCAAGGATTTTACACATGAAGAAATAAGTGATGCACTCTTCCAAATTGGGCCACTAAAAGCCCCAGGTACGGATGGCTTCCCTGCTAGATTCTATCAACGAAACTGGGATACTCTCAAGGAGGAGGTCACCAACGGTGTCAAGCTATTTTTCATCACTGGCAAAATGCCAGAAGGTATTAATGATACGACAATCGTCTTAATTCCGAAAATGGATTTCCCTGAGACGCTGAAAGACTTTCGGCCTATTAGCCTGTGCACAATTTTGTACAAAGTGATAGCTAAATGTTTAGTTAATAGACTACGCCCCATACTAGGTGATCTTATTTCACAAAATCAGAGTGCTTTCGTTCCTGGTCGTCTCATAACAGATAATGCCTTGATCGCCTTCGAATGTTTGCATTTTAGGGATCATAACAAAAACCAAGATGCAAGTTTCTGTGCTTATAAACTGGATCTGTCCAAAGCTTATGACAGAGTGGATTGGGGTTTTCTAAAGAAAGTGATGCAAAGAATGGGTTTCGCCCACCGGTGGATTGACTGGATAATGTCGTGTGTCACCACGGTGAGTTATAAGGTAAAATTCAATGGCACCCTTCTGGATTCATTTTCGCCTTCTCGTGGCCTACGACAAGGTGACCCCCTATCACCCTTCTTATTCCTGTTTGTGACGGATGGTTTGTCAGCCCTTCTACAAAAGGAAATCCATAATAATGAATTAACGCCTCTTAGGATCTGCCGAAGGGCGCCTGGTATCTCACATCTTTTGTTCGCAGATGATAGCTTGTTATTCTTTAAAGCATGTGATGCAGAAGCTCAGCGAGTTAAACTTGTCCTACAGAACTATGCGATGAGTACGGGACAGCTGATTAACCCAACAAAGTGCTCCATTTTCTTTGGTACCTCTTGCCCGGAATCTGTACGTACCAGTGTAAAGGAGGTGCTCCAGGTGGAACAAGAAGCTCTGAACTCTAAATATCTAGGTCTGCCAACGCCGCAAGGTCGTATGAACAAAGGCAAGTTCGAATCACTCAGATCAAGCCTAGCTAAAAGCTTGCTGGAATGGGGAGACAATCACCTAACACAAGCCGCGAAGGAAGTTTTTATTAAATCAATTGCCCAGGCGTTGCCAGTTTATATAATGGGGTTTTTCAAGCTACCTTTTGGTCTCTGTGATGATCTAACAAAAATGATAAGGAACTACTGGTGGGGTGAGGAGAATGGTAAGCGCAGGACACACTGGATGTCTTGGGAGCAGATGATGAGAAGCAAAGACAGAGGAGGAATAGGATTTCGTGACCTAAGACTTTTTAACCAGGCGCTTCTAGCTCGCCAAGCATGGCGGCTGTTGCAAAACCCTAACAGTCTACGTGCGCAGGTTTTGAAATCAAAGTACTATCCGAACGGATCTATATTGGACACGGTGTTCTCGAGCAACCAATCAGCCACCTGGCAGGCCATTGAACATGGACTTGCTTTGTTAAAGAAAGGGATCATTTGGCGAGTTGGTAACGGGGCTAGCATCTGGGTATGGCGCGACCCGTGGATCCCAAGGAAGACAATGTACCAACCTTTCTCAAGACAAGGTAGGTGTCGGCTCAAATGGGTCGCTGATTTTTTGGATGCTAATGGTACCTGGAATGAAACGCTACTGCTGCGCTGGCTTAGCCAAGAGGATACTGAGGCGATTATGAAGATTGTTCCCTCTCGGTGAAATACAGAGGACTTTATCGCCTGGCAGCCTGATAGCCGGGGTGTGTTCTCAGTTCGCAGTGCCTACAAGCTCGGCCTAGAAGAGATCATGATGGCACAAAATGTTGGTGCAACTAGTGTACGTCCGGGAGGGGAGCGACCCATCTGGAGACTGATTTGGCAGTGCCCAGTGCCTCCAAAAGTTCGAAACCTGGCATGGAAGATTGCAACAAATTCCGTGCCTACCCAGAGCAACATGTATAGCCGTGGTATGAAAATGGTGCACATTTGTCCAATCTGCGGTACTGCTAGCGAGGATACCTTTCATGCACTAGTAAAATGTACGCCGGCGAGTAACCTCTGGGAAGCTATGCGCACGGTGTGGCCCCTGCCGAGCGAGGAGATGATCACTAATACTGGAACGGAATGGCTTCTACAACTGTTGAGCAAACTACCGGAGGTCCAACGAGCAATGACACTGATGATCTTGTGGCGTAACTGGCATGTGCATAATGAATTAACACATGACAAACCTATGCCCTCGGTCGAAGGGTCACGACGTTTCCTGGCAAGCTATTTGGACTCCTTACTCATTATTCGACAGAGGTCGCTTGAGGATCCCGCCAAAGGCAAGGCGGTAGTGGTGCAAGAACTCGGCTTCACTTGCTCTAATAAATCGGCTGATGGGAGGCAGAAAAACGTGATCAAATGGTGCCCTCCTCCATCAGGTATGGTCAAGCTTAATACTGATGGATCTTTTATCAACTCACAGGAGGCAGGGACAGGCATGGTGTTGCGGAATGATAAAGGGGAAGTGATACTAGCTGCTACAAGGAGGCTAAGGAGCTGTACAGATACGACGGAATCTGAGTTAGCGGCTCTCGAAGAAGGGCTGGCACTTGCACTGAACTGGTCGACCCTCCCAATCATTGCTGAAACTGATTGCTCTGAGGCAATATATCTGATAGGGGAAAACACTCCAAATTTTTCTATACATGCGTCAAGAATCCAAGTTATTCGGGAATTACTACGAGAGAGATGAATAAAAGTGGTGAAAGTTCATCGGACAGCAAATGGCGCTAGTCATGAACTGGCAAAAATAGGTAGAGTACAAAATAGAACAGCCACATGGCTCAGGAATTCTCCCCCAGAGATTGCTGAGATCATAAACTCTGAGTGTAACTCTGTCTTTAATTAATAAAACTCTTTCTCGGACAAAAAAAAAAAAAAACCACGTAGACTTGCAGGAATGACCGTGGGTGCACGCGACCTTCAAGCTCTTTTCTCGCGTCCTTTCTTCTTGGTAAAGGATAAAGGGGAGGCAGAGAAACAGCATCCAGTCATAACACACCAACACAGTTTGGCACCGATATATATATTTTGGAGGATCAAACCATATTACTTTACACTATGAAAACGAGTCGTGCAAAAAATTTGTAATCTACGTAGTTGCATATACAAACAATTTTTCCTTGGGACAAGGATGTACAACGGCGTGGTGGCTAGAAGTGGCCTGCCGAACCCCATGTGCTACTCGACTCTACATGATGTGGACTCACATATTCAGAATTATCGAGTTTTCACAAGAATTATGATGTAGCGGACTCACGCAAAGAAATTATGCTGTGATGTTTTCATGTTGCTATCTAGTATTCTCTATTGATTAGGCTCTGATCGCTGATCTCTCATCTGGGAGGCTTCCATCTTATTTTCATGTGGTATGTTTCGAAATATAAGATGTTTTAGCTTTATGAAGAAATTGTATCTAGACTGTTTTTAGTGTGTAGATTCACTCTATATCTAAAACATCTTATATTTTAAAATGAAAAGAGTATATATAACATAACTGTGAAAAGTCTCGGTCTCTTTTGGTCTAGCACCATCTCACGTTTGCCAATGTGTGTCCGACCACCAAATTGCCTATCATGGGTCCTCTTAACAAGTGCTGCCCAAATAGCTAAAAGAATACGGGAAAACTAAAAAAAAAATGATACAGCCTGCATTGCGGGATCTAGAATGGATGTTTTCTTCGAGCTAAAATGTAAAATAGCGGTTGTTTTGTGATTTTACCCGATTTGCGACATCTGCTAGCGCCTAGTGCCAGACCTTGGAATTTCGTGAAATTTGGGCAGAGAGCTCGTAACCAAATTTTAGCAAAACACAAATGGTTCGTTCCTTCATGGAATGCAGAAGTTCTCCATATTCAAAGTGAATATTTACTAGCGTCAAGGCTTTGCAGTTTGCGCTACACAACATCGTGGCTGCATTGCATGACGTGAGCCACGACCACTCACTCCGGTTTATATCATTATCAGGCGTACTGATCCCACGGTGGACAAATAAGGAAGGTTGGCATGATCCGTTTTACTCGAGAAAACTCCTATTGGAAACACAAGAACCGGCGCATGTGCCGACCTAAAATGCTCGGGGACCCACCAGTCAGTGTCGCCACCAGAAACGGATCGTGTCCTCAACTCTTGCTTATAAAAACGTGGGGTGGGACAAGGCTGGGTGCTTTGCAAGTCGACTCCTTCAGCCGGCCGGACCAACCCAACGCCAAAGCCGCATTAATATTCCTCTCCCTTTCCACGCTCCATCTCTTCCTCTTCCTCCTCCAATAAAGAAAAACTCATCCTCCTCAAGACGGCCACGGTACACACACATCCGCCACCACTACCGTCTACGATAAATGGTGAGTTTGAGTTGGGATATAACCTCCTTGTTTTCCTTTCTGCCATAGTACCAACATAGATATATCGATTTAGCCGAGGTTTTTCGATGGAGATTTGTGTGACTTTGCGATTTAACGTTGCTTAGAGCTTACGCACGATTCTCGTATGCAGCTTCTTGTCAACTAGTTGACATGATAGCAGTGGCGGAGCTAGGGGGGGGGGGCAGTAGGGGCCCTGGCCCTCCTATGGTGTTCATCACCATGAAGATTTTTTTTGCTTAAGGCTAGCTTAGACCAAACTTTTAGAGGAATTAGCTTATTTGCCTCCCCCTATAAATTGAAAATTATCAAGTTTGGCCCCTTCTAAGCTGAAATCCTGTCTCTGCCACTCGCCACTGCATGAGAGCGATGCATATTTCCATCTAGGTGAGAAACATGAGCCGTATAGAGGCTGCCATAAATCAGGCAAAGTGACAGCAACTCGGTTGCAGCAACCGCAGCGGGAGAACCAACATTAGCCACTGATCCAGTAGAAGGTGGAGTGACCATTACCAGTAGTGCACAAGATGATTTGTTGCAAAGTATGGGTATTCTTCCTAATTAAATCAACCGAAAAAAGGCATGTTTTAGATGTGGATGAGCACAAGGAGAATAGTGGAGGACCGTAGGAATAGTCGGTCTCGCTACGGGGAGGTCATTTCGAAGCCTGTGAGCAAATTTCTGCAAAGGATAGAAAAGTGCTATGGTTTGAAAATTCGACTAGAGACTAGTAGGCTTTGTTTTAAGTGGTATCGTGGATGACTTTTACTTTTTTCTTGGCATGCCGGTCGCTTTTATATTTTTGTTGTTTCGTAATTATCATGGTATGCTAATCCTTTAGCTTCATGGTGAAAATTATTTTCTCACTATTTTGACTCTTTCATTTTCCATTTTTATAGTAGTAGGATTTATGATTGTTGGATTTCAAATGGCCACGATCACTCTGGTAAATTTCAAAAAGCGATCTAATTTTTTTAAAAGTTCAATAGAAAAAAATAAAAGCAACCGACACATGAGCCGACTCCAAATGCTTCGGACCCACCAGTCAGTATCGCTATCGGAAACGAATATTCCTTCCTGCACTTCCTGCTTATAAACCGTGGGGCAGTCTCGGGCTAGGGTCCATTGCAAGTCGACTCCCACGGCCGGCCAGCCAGCCCAACCCAAAGCCAAAGTCGCACTTCTCCTTTCCCACACCCCCATCTCCTCTCTTCCTCCTCGAGGCGGCGACCGGCACGCGCGCGCGCGTCGCAACCGCCGCCGTCACCGTCGCTGCCACCCGCGAGTCCCCAGGTGAGTTGCGATGTTCCTCCTGTTTTTCCGTACCAAAATTTATTTAGATCGGTTCCTTCCTTCCTGGTAGTTTTCTGGAATTCTAGCTTCCCGCGTTGATGTTACGGTTACGCTCTAGATCGCGCCGTGCGGGCGGTGCAGGGTCCAGATCCGGGTTGGTACGGCTGAAACGAAGTGGCGTTCTGGTCCCTAGTTTCGAACGCGGTGGCCGTTGGTTGAAAATTCTAGGGTTTTCTTCGGTCGCGAGTTAGATCTGCCGCGCTTCCGGAGTTCATTCCGCCTTTTTTTTCCGAAGTTCTAGGATTCGAATTTTGGCGAGACCATAGCTAGCTGTGGATATATAAGAATTCCTTGAAACTTAATGGAAATTTGCCTTCTGTTTTTGTTATTGCAGGCGAATTTGGGGCTGAGGAGGAAGGATCAACTTCTCTTGGTCGTTGGAACTTCAGGACAAGGTAAGAAAGTGTATAATCATCCATGTTCCGTGCTTCTGCTAGTTACAACTCCAATTAGTCCCAGCTGTTTCTGATGTAGTCAACGCTTGTTTGGTGGTAGTTTTTTTTTTGGAATGTTGAGAAGGAATCGTCTGTAGCTGTTGTTGTGTGGTTTAGTGCTTTATCTTTGAATAAGATCCGGGAAGAGAATCAGTAGTCCCTTGCTCCCTTCTTCCTGGCCAGCTTAATTTTTTTGAAATAATTCCAAATCTAAAATGATGCCTTATGAAGAAAAGCTTAATCTATGGAGCAGCAGCAGTTAACAAAGCTGATGCCATATCAAATTCTTATTCTGTTGACCGGTAACTACTAAAAATACCTCTCATATAGGTTCTTTATTGTTATCGTTTATCGTTACTAGAGCCCTAATTTGTTTTTGGTTGGCATATAGTTCTGTAAGCTCTGAATTGTTAGCAGTTTTGAACCTTCTACTGTTTTGTTATTAACTGGATGGTATGAGTCTGATTCTGTACTATTCTGCTGTTACCTTAAACTTAACCAGTTACACAGTCCAAGTTGATTGTTTTTGGCTGGTTTAAAGGATTAGCTTTACTATGCTTTCATGTGCCTGATATTAGGTGTAAATTGGGCGCCAATGTCTATGTTTGAGTTGTCAACAGCTATTGAGCTGCTTACTGTCATATAGCTTACTAATAAGCCCTATCATATAGGTTACTTATTGTTATCTTGTATCCTTACTAGAGCCCTAATTTGTTTTTGGTTGGCATAGTTCTATAAGCTCTGAATGGTTAGCAGTTTTGAACCTTAGAACTACTGTTCTGTTACTAAGCGGATGGTATCAGTATGATTCTGTACTATTCTGCTGTTACCTTGAACTTAAGCAGTCACACAGTCGAAGTTACTTGTTTTGGCTGGTTTAAAGGATTCGCTTCACTGTACTTTCCGGTGCCTGATATTAGATGTAAATTGGTTGCCAATTTCTATGTTCGAGTTGTCAAAAGCTATTGATCTACGTACTGATTGGATTTAGACTATTTTACTTTGCCTTAGGATGTGAGATGATCCTAGATGTTCAATGAACTAACAGTGTTTTTCTCTCTTCTATGAGATGCACTTCCTTGCATCATTTCATGGCCCTGCAGGTTTTGAGTCTGTATCAGTTTCACCGGGATGGATTCCAAGAAGTTCCTGCAGATGGTCGAGGAGAAGAAGAAGAGACTCCTCGAGAAGAAAGAAGCCCCACTGAAATGGCAGCAGAAACTGGAAGCAGCAATCAAGGCCACTGAAGAGAAGGAGAAGAAGCTGAAGTCGAGAAAGCACAGGAGAAGAAGCTACTCTTCCTCGGAATCTGACAGTGAATCTGATACGGACAGTGATCGGAAGCACAGGAAGAGGAAGGACCGCAAGAGGCACAGGAAGCATGGGCACTCCGACTCTGATGGTGCCAGGAGGCGCAGGCACAGGTCAAAGAGGAGGAGGAGCTCAGACTCCAGCGATGAGAGCGACAGTGATGAATATGAGAGTGAATCTGAGGAAGAGCGTCACAGGAAGAAGCACTCGCACAAGAGAAGCCATCGCCGACACTCTTCAAGGTCCGATTCTGATGCTTCAGACTACAGCAGCGATGAAGACGAGCGGAGGTCAGTCAAGAAGGACCACCATTCTAGGAGCCGCAAGCGCCGCCACAGGTCTTCAGATGATGATTCTGAGGAGAAGACCAGGTCGAGGCACAGGAAGAGGCATAGGTCAAGTGATGAGGACGCACCTTCAAATACTGACAAACATAAGCGCCATAGGAGCCGCTCCATGGGGGCATCTTCAGATGATGGAGCTGCTGGTGAACCAGGCAAGGCGAATGGCAAAGGGTCTCACAAAAGCAAACACCATCGCGGTCACCGCCATCACCACAATCATGATGATCACCACCGTAGCAACTCTGTTGGACGATTCGATGACATGAAGCCAGTTAGCAACTCTGTTGGAGGATTGGATGACATGAAGCAACTCGGTGAGAGCTGATGCCCCAGAAGTCGTGAGAGTTAATGCCTCAGGAATCAATCATCCGTGTGGCTTTATCGGCGTGCCGGATGAAAGTGATTTGTCTTCCATAATGTACCGTCTCGGCTTAGTTGCGAATCCTGAAGCCTGTGACTTGTTGTACTGATGCATTTTGGCGACATTAGATGTTCGTTTCCATCATTTGTTTTGTTGGGAAACATGCTGGCTTGTCTTTGATATTCACACATACCGGTTTGAGATGATGCAGTGTCTCGTTTGTTGAGTATGTTAACCTTGGTAGTATCATATATTAGTGGGACTGCTATGTTTTTTTCGCATTAGTAGATCTGTGACCATGTGCCAGATATTTGTGATATTGTACTGATATATGCTTAGCTTCCCTACCCATAAATCCACGGTACTCGAGCAACACGGCTTGCTCAGACCAGGAACTAGTAGCACACTCGGCTTCTTTGTTGGTGCTAACTACTCCTTCCGTTTAGAAATATAAGATGTTTTAGATTTATGAATGGGATGTATCTAGACACCTTTTAATGTCTAGATTCATTTGAACCTATACACTAAAAGATGTCTAGATACATCTCTTTCATAAATCTAAAACATCTTATATTTCTAAAACAAAGGGAGTACATCTTTTTGAGATGGTGAGGAGCAAGCAACTCGCCCACCATATTCAAAAAACCATGAACTGACGACACGGACGCCAAGGATAGTTGCCTAGACCGTGCTTCTGAGTCGCTCCAAGCATAACTCTGTTGTGCACAAGCAGTTCTAAAAGCAACTGGTATCTACGGTAGGGCCAGATTCTATGGTGTAATAGCGGGCCTATCTCGAGACCTTTGTGGCTTGTGCTACCTTTTACTCTCGTATTGGACCTCTGCTTGGCCGAACTAGCAAAGCAAAAACTACTAGCTTGGTAGCTACTAGAAATGGTGCAATTCAGTTTGCGTACGCACTTCAACATGATTTGTATTTAATGCTAATGCTATTTATCTGCTGTCATTTACAAGCTAACACAAAGTTTTTCTAATGAAAAAAAATAGTCACATCATAGTCAAGCTAATTAATCAATCAATGGTTTAATTAGGAAGAGTATCTGAAAATTTGACATGGCCTTCCCTAGATTTTAGGACCAAACGTAAATAATGGATAATAAGTGCTTAAAACACAACTCTTGTGACATTCAAATATATGATGAAACTGGCTCTAAGGTTTAATAAGAAGGAAATGCAAGTTAATAATAAGGATTATAGCATGTGCAAAGCAACGCATTGCGCTATTATTATTACAATTTCTACAATAAAAAAAGCATGTTACAATTGGACTGAATTGTTACAATCATTGTTGAATGAGCCTAAAATAGGAATCCTAAGCTAATTAATTTAGGTCTTGATTTCTTCGTTTCCACCTAAGAAACAGAGTAGGTGCTTCCTGGTCGATATAATGCGCTCGAGCTCCAACATAGCTCTATATCACAATTTTAGTTGTGTCAAGGATTTGTTAGTCAATGCGTTGGAAGTCATCGAACTTCTTCAGGATCAAGTTGGATGTAATCAAAGCCTTCTCAAGATAAAAAAACCGGTCGCCCCAAGCCAAACATCTTAACAAATACTAGTACGTTTAAAGAGTAAAAAACATTTCGATTTTAGGAACTAATAAAGGCCGTGTCAGCTAACTTGTGTCCCAACTCCCTAAGCAAAGCCATGTACGAAGGGAGAGAGACGACGTGGTCGGAATGAGCGGAGAGAAGTGATGACGTTGTAGCATGACAACCAAACTATGAACCCCCTCCCCGCTCGTTAACTTTAGTTGTGTTAATTTGTTTCGTCTTTGGGACAGAAAAAATGTATTATAAACAAAGCTGAAGGAAAGGTACATACCCATATTTATTCCATTTAGACAATAGTGGCATAAATTTTTGTAGAAAACTGTAGGATTAAAGTAACTGAAACAAAGAGAGAAAAAAATTCATCTTAAGGCTATGTTCGGTTAATCCTCTTCTTAAGCGGATTGAAATGGAATGGGGTGGATTGAGATGGATTTTGATCTGTATGGGATTTAATCCATCTCAATACCCGTCAATCCTCTTTAACCTCCGCTCAACCGAACAAGGCCTAAAGGGGGATGGGGTCAAGGAAGAGCGTCGTGATGACGTCCATCACGTGGCTACCGCAGGTGTAGCCGTCATGGCAGCGCTCGCCGCCACGGCCTCCTCCCTGGTCACGGCTTTCTCCATCATGTAGCACTCCACGCCGCTATGAAGGTCCTTCTTGTTCTTCCCCAGCTGTTTGCACGACGGCGACGTCGACCACCGTTATATACTCCCTCCGCAAATAAGTGTACTTCTAGCTTTGTCCTAAGTCAAACTTTGCTATGTTTGACTAATTTTTTAGGACAACGTACCAATATTTATGACACTAAATTGTTACCATTAGATTTTTATTTTTAAATCTAGTTTCATAATATATCAATTTGATGTAATATATGTTTCTATATTTCTCTATAAAATTGGTCAAATTTAGTTATGTTTGACTTAGGCAAAAGCTAGATGTACACTTATTTGCTAACTAAGGGAGTATGATGGTACATTCTATCAGGTTTTTCCTTTTTTAACAGAAATGCAATGTACTTAGAGCATCTCCACTCGGCTACCCAGGACGCCTATCCACACGCCGAATTGTCGGACGTCGAAAATTGGCCCAGTCGCGTACCCAAGGACCTGTTTTCGTCCGGATTTCGGCGTGTTTGTCCGCCTACCTGCATCAACCAGGATCCTGGTACGCATGGGAACGCCGGACGAAGCAAATTCGACGAGTGGACCCGCCTAGTCAGCATATATTCGCCCTTATTTATCCAAAGTTCGCCCATTGACATGGTTATACCCCGCGGGTACATGATCTCAGCATACCTGGTCCAGCCCAAGGAAGGTCCACGGCAAATATACGCCGGCCCATGAAGACTTTCGGGTGGCCAAGGCCCATGACGCCTTCGGATCCTTGGAGAGCAAGACTAGAGTAGATAGGAAATTCAAAGGGGTAAACCCTAAAACCTGTAACCGACTAGGTCTGTGCCTGGGACCTGCCTAAGTCTATATAAAGGCTAGGAGGGCACGACCTAGATCTCTCACCTCATACTTTCGCATAGACACCTCCACGCCAGATTGCATCTACGCACTCCTGTAATCACCGGTTTCGCCGTAATCAAGAGCAGACAAGCAGGAGCAGGGTTTTCCCTCCGGAGGCCTGAACCTGGGTAAACCTCGTGTCCCGTGTTGCTTGTTTGCTAACCGTTCCGCGATCTCCAGCATCCCCATCTTCTCCAAAACCCAAGTCCATAACAATGGGCATTGCCGATATTAAACCTCGTCACCCATATTCGCCCAAATTTCGCCCATATTCGCCCAAAGTTCGCCCATATAGACCATATTCGTCCAAAGTTCGTCCATGTAGACCATATTCGCCCAAAGTTCGTCCATATCGCCCATATTCGTCTAATTTTTCGCCCAAAGTTGTCCATATATACTAGATTTGCCCAAAGTTCGCCCAAAATTCGGGCATATTCGCCCAAAGTTGGTTTGTATCGACCATATTCGCCCAAATTTCGCCCATATAGACCAGATTCGCCCAAAGTTCGCCCAAAATTCCCCCCCACAGGACCGAAACGGGACCGAAACGGCGAGAACAGAAGAAGCCAGTCCCCCCCACCCGAAGGGGACGACGCTGGTCAGGTCATCCGCCTCAGCAAAGAAAGATGGGCCCAGGCACGCGACGCCGTGGCGGGTAACACGATCCTGCCCGCAGACGCCTCACGGGACCTGCTGATGGCATACCACTTGCTCCTGATCGAGGAGCACAAGAAGCAGGTCAAGATGCAGGAGGTGCTTGACAAACGCAAGCAGCGACCTCGTAGTCGGTCGCGACGAGCTGCGCTCTCCGTCATGGGCATCGGCTCCAGATCGAACGGCAACCACGGCAACAAGCACCGTTCCCGGACGGAGAACATGGACCCCAAGGAGCACCGTGAGGTGACCCGAACCCTCCACGCATCCTTCATGGAGATGGATGCCGATGGCAACATCATCCCAAAAACACCGCAAGCTGCGATCATGGCAGCCACCGCATACCTCGCGTCCCAGCCACCTCCGTAGGGGGGGGCCCGAAAAGAGCCATGCACAAGTCCGCACTTACCGGACTCGGACTCGTCGAAGCTGCGCTCCACCAAGAAGCTCCTACGGAGCCGAAGAAGAAAGCTACGGTCAAGTTCGACTGCAACCCCACTCCTTCATCCGAAGAAGAGGACCATGACCTTCCTCGAAGGCACAAGAGCTCGCGCCATCGCAGCCGCGATTACGATGCCAGAGACGCGCTCACACAGCGCAAAATCGACAAAGCGTGAGCCAAGCGCGCATGCTCGTCTGAATCCGAGATGGACGAAGACGAAGAAGAACTCTGCGGGGCCCGGTGCTTCAGCAGATCTATTCGACGAACACGGATGCCGCGAAATTTCAAGATTCCTTCGGATACTCCGAAGTTCGACGACACACAAGACCCCAAGGCGTGGCTCATCGACCACCTGTCGTCCGTCAAGCTGCACGGTGGAAACAAGGAAACCGCCATGCAATGTCTTCAGCTGCAGCTGACAGGCGCAGCTTGGATCTGGCTTAGTAGCCTATCTTCAGGATCCATCCGAAGCTGGGAGGAGCTGGCTTACAGTTTCATCCGAAACTTCAAAGACACCAGCAAGAGGCCCGCCTCGATCGAGGAGTTGCGAGCCTGCACTCAACGAACTGGCGAATCCATTCGCTCGTACATATTGCGCTGGTCCAACACCAAGAACTCCGTGGCGCACATCTCCAAAGAAAGGGCCATCGACGCCTTCAAGGACGACGTCAAGCGCTAGGACTTCAAGGAGGAACTTGGGCGCGTCAAGCCCAAGACATTCGACCACCTCATGGATATCGCCAACAGGTGGGCTGACGGCAAGGATTCCGTCCACCGGGCGCACTCGGAGGAAGAGGACGACTACGGCCGACGACGGGAGCGCCGTAGCAAGAGGAGATCGCGCGTCTACGACGATCGCGATGGACCCGACATGGTCGCGGCCGGCTACGCTGATCGCCATAACGACGCCAACCGCAACAACGGCGGATACCGCGGAGGGAACTTCCGTGATGGAGGACGCCCAACACAGTCGTGGCAGCGCCGCGGTCGCGACGACGGACCCTCAGCATACGAAAAACTGTCGGGTCCATGCACCATCCACTTCTACATCGACAAGCAGGATGGTAAGAAGAAGGCAAGCCACATGCTCAAGGACTACCGCGAGTTCCAGAAGCTCAGCGAAAGCATGGTTCAGATGAGGCAGCAAGCCCCAAACCCTCGATTTGGGAACGCACCCGCACTAGGAGAGATAGCGCATGGAGCTCCTCCACCGCCACTTGTAGGAGGCCCGAACCAACCAGTCGCACCAGCACAGAACAACGCTGGGCACGGGTATCCCTCGCCGAAAGGAGCGCTGATGATCCAGAAGGGGCGCCCAACGAATAGGGTGCAGAAGAAAATCACCCGTCAGATCAACCTGGCCGTGACGGCTCCACCCGCCATCCCTGAGTACCTCAGCGGATCGGAGTCCTGCATCACGTTCAGCCGTTCGGATCACCCTTGCCAGGTCCCTCGCCCAGGTCATGCTGCCCTGGTGCTTGAGGCGCAGATCGGAGGCTTCGAGATGAGCCGCGTCTTCATGGACGGCGGCAGCGGCATCAACCTGATGTTCGCAAGCACTCTAGCAGCAATGCGGATCCCGCTGTGCAACCTAGAACAGTCAGACACAACGTTCCACGGCATCGTTCCAGGAAAGGGCATATTCCCCCTGGAAAAGATATGGCTCGACGTCATCTTCGGCAAGCCGGACAACTTCTGATGCGAGCGGCTCGAGTTCGAAGTGGTGGACTGGCCATCACAATACCACGCCATCCTCGGGCGTGTAGGATTCGCAAGGTTCCTGGCTGTACCACACTACGCGTACCTGCTACTCAAGATGCCAGGACCCAGGGGCGTCATCACGGTCCACGGGAGCTTCACCCGATCGGACCACTGCGATAGGGACTTCAACAGAATCTCCCAGTCTTTCGGCATGCAAGAGGAGCTCGTAAGACTCCGCGAGGTGAAAGACAATGGGGCACCCCCAGTCGCACGACAAAACGCACTTGATATGTCTTTCGACTCCACCGTCAACACAAAGAAGGTGCAGGTCCACCCGACGGATGCCTCCAAGACGGCGCTGGTCGCCAACGACCTCAGCCCCGCATAGGAAAGCGCGCTCATCGAATTCCTCCGTGAGCGCTGAGAAATATTCGCCTGGTGTCCTGCGGACATGCCAGGAGTTCCCAGGGAATTCGCCGAGCATGCACTCAACGTCTTTCCAGACACCAAGCCCGTCAAGCAGTCCATCCAGAGACTGTCCGAGCCACGGGCCGAAGCCATAGGGATTGAGATAAACAGACTACTCGCTGCAAACTTCATCAGGGAGATTAAAGAAAGCGAGTGGCTCGCCAATATAGTGATGGTCCCCAAAAAGGACACAGACATCCTGCGGATGTGCGTGGACTTCACGTTGCTGAACAAGCACTGCCCAAAGGACCATTTCCCTCTCCCTCGGATCGATCAGATCATCGATTCGACTGCAGGATGCGAGAAACTCTCCTTCCTCGATGCCTACTCAAGCTACAACCAGATTCAACTTGAGGTCGAAGATCAAGAGAAAACGGCGTTCATCACGCCGTTCGGAGTGTTCTACTACAACACAATGCCCTTCGGGCTAAAGAACGCAGGTGCCACGTACCAGCGGTGCATGCAGGCATGCCTGAAGGACCAGATCGGTCGCAATGTCCAAGTCTATGTTGACGACATAGTCATCAAAACTAGGAAGGCGAGAACGCTCATCGACGATCTCCGCGAGACGTTCGATAATCTCGACCACTAGAGGATCAAGCTCAACCCCGAAAAGTGCGCCTTCGGCGTCCCATCGGGTCAGCTGCTCGGTTACTTCATCTCCCAGCGAGGGATCGAGGCGAACCCGAAGAAAATCTGGGCCATAATGGCCATGGAGAAGCCAAAGAATCTCAAAGGTGTCCAGTAGCTTGCAGGGCGAATAGCGGCATTTAGCAGGTTCATCAGCCGCATGGGTGAGAAAGCCCTGCCATTCTACCAGCTGCTACGCAAGGCAGACAAATTCGAGTGGACGCCCGAAGCGGACGACGCATTCGAAGATCTAAAGCGGCTGCTCTCCACCTCGTCCGTCTTGGTTACGCCAAAGGAGCGCGAGCCCCTACTGCTGTACATAGCAGCCACACACCAGGTGGTAAGCACCGTGCTGGTGGTCGAGCGACCCGAAGAAGGCAAGACCCATGGGTTACAACGCCCAATCTACTACCTCTGCGAGGTATTGACGCCAACAAAGCAGAGGTACCCTCACTACCAAAAACTCGCCTACGGCGTGTTCATGACGGCCCGTCGGTTGAGCCACTACTTCCAGGAGCACCAGGTGATGGCCATCAATGAGGCACCCCTGAACAGCATCCTGAACAACCCGGAAGCCACATGACGCGTGGCCCTGTGGGGCATCGAGCTGTCACCTCTCGACATCATCTACGAGAAATTCCACTCTATCAAGTCCCAAGTCCTCCCGGACTTCCTTGTACAATGGATGGAGCTACAGCTGCCAGACACCCCAGACATGACGCAGTCATGGACGATGCACTTCGATGGCTCCAAGCGTGAAGCGGGAGCAGGAGCCGGGGTCATACTGACCTCTCCGCAGGGCGATAAGATGAAGTACATCCTCCGGATGAAGTTTCGAGCCTCCAACAACGAGGCAGAATACGAGGCCCTCATCCACGACATGAGGATGGCAAAAATATGCGGCGCAACGCGCCTGGTCATCTACGGTGACTCCAACCTCGTCGTCCAGCATATGATGAACGAGTGTGACGCGCACGCCGCCAACATGATCGCGTACCGCGCACTCTACAACGCACTCGAAGGAGGCTTCGACGGCTGCGAGCTTCGGCATGTTGGAAGAGAAAGCAACGAGGAGGCCGACAGACTCGCCAACATCAGCTCCACCTGCGCAAGGGTGCCACCAGGTGTGTTCCTCGAACAGATCTGCGTGCCATCCATCAAGCGGAAATTCCCCAAGGGATCATCCGAAGAAGCAGAACACTCGGGGGCTACGCTACCCGAAGGTCATGAAGGACCCGAAAAACTGGACACAGAGGTCGCCGTGGTCAACCTGATGCAGGTCATGGCAGTCGAAGAAACTTGGACCCGACCGTACCTCTAGTACTTGGTAGACGGAGAACTGCCTGATAGCCCGACGGATGCCCGACACATATCTTGCCGGTCAAAAGCCTTCACCATCATCAATGGCGAGCTGTATAAGCGCAGTATTACGGGTGTACTACAAAGGTGCGTCACAACCGGTGACGGAAAAAACCATACTCCAAGACATCCATGAGGGCATCTGCGGCCATCACGCAGGCAGCCGCTCCCTTGTCGCCAAAGCTCTACGAGCCGGATTCTACTGGCCAACGGCCATGAACGACGCAAAGGACATCGTCCAAAGATGCAAAGGGTGCCAAAGGTTCACCGAAAAACCACACGCACCCGGGTCAGAGCTCAGGCCCATACCTTTGGCCTGGCCTTTCGCCCAATGGGGCCTCGACATGATCGGCAAACTGCCAAGGTCCTCGAAATGGGGGCACGTCTACCTCCTGGTCGCAGTCGACAAATTCACCAAGTGGATCGAAGCCATGCCGGTCACTAACCAAAAGGGCAAGACCGCCGTCAAGTTCTTTGAATCCATTGTCTACAGGTTTGGCGTATCGCATAGCATCATCACCGATAATGGATCGAACTTCATCTCCAAAGAATTCCAAGACTTCTGCGAAGGCCTCAGAATCAATATCACATACGCCTCCGTGGTGCACCCGCAAACGAACAAGCAAGTGGAAAAGGCCAACGGCCTAATCGGCACTGGCATCAAGAAGCGCCTCATGACCCCACTCGAGCGACTCGACGGAGCCTGGACGAAAGAGCTACCCTCCGTCCTATGGAGCTTGCGTACCACGCCAAACAGCTCAACCGGCTACACGCCGTTCTTCATGGTGCACGGAGCCGAAGCCGTGCTACCAGCCGAAGTACGCCACCAGGCCCCCCGGGTCGTCGCTTATAGTGAAGCCGAATCCACGGCTGCACTCGGAGACGCCGTCGACACACTCGACGAAGCGCGAGACATAGCAGCAGCTCGATCAGCGGTGTACCAGCAGAGTCTCCGCAACTACCACAGCCGACGGCTGCGCCCAAGGTCCTTCGTCGAAGGAGACCTAGTCTTGCGACTCAAGCAAGAGCGACCGAAGAAATTCGAGTCTCCATGGGAAGGACCCTACATCGTCACCGAAGTCATCCCAGGTGGCGCCTATCGCCTCAAATACGTGGAGTCTGGAGTCGCATACTCCAACCCATGGAACGTCGCACAGCTGTGACGGTTCTACCCCTAGCTACCTACCTCTTTACTTTCAATAAGGCTATTCAACCAAGGCTACTCAGCCGAACAATGTACCTCCTCCATTATGATACGAATAAAGCTAAGTGTCTCGCCCCAAAATTTATTTACCATTCGCACTTTTTGCTACAAACGCACTCGGGGGCTCCCCCACCTCACGACTTCGTCGACTGAGGATAACACGTGTACACCTGAGTAGCTGACCACGTCAGGTTAACTAAAAGGGCACGCATACGAACAAAGCACTACATGCTAACACAACAACCAAACCTTTATAACAAAGGGCAAAACACACCCAGTCAAAAATATATACAAATTTTACATCTGCCCTTTTTTACACGTACTACCTATTCTGAAGAATAATTTGAGCACACTGCTCAAACAGATCTACGATCTGTTCGGCATACTGCCTTACAGCCGCATAATGCGGACGCATATCCCACTCGCCACCATCTGGCTGAAGGGGCAGCCCAGCCGCCACGACAGATAGATCCAAATCAGGGCAATGTAGCCTCACAAGGGACAACGCAGCCTTCACCCCTGCGACGAGCTGATGCCGCACCAATTCCTTGACATGATGCACATTCCGAAACTTCGACAGAAGACCAGAGAGGGTTGACGGTGCATCATCCAGCGGAAACATCACATGCAAAACCGACGCGAGTGAAGTCTTCACCTGACGAAGCACCCACGATACTTGGTGAATGCGATCTTGCACCGTCGCAAGGACCATGACACGGTCACGGTCCATCCAGAAGAACCCACCGGCTTCCATGTCCTGCTGAGTCAGGCAGTTGATCCGAACAGCAACACGCTCCTTCTCCTCCCTTGGAGCAATGTTAGCACCTACGGTACTCGCAAAAGAGTAAAATGAAATGCCAACAGGCGCATCTGAAGTAACGGGCAACAACTCTAAAAACTCACACTGAAGCTGCTCGGACAAGCGAAGCAATTCCGCCATCAAGTACTCCTCTCTGGCAGCGCCTCGATCCGCCTTGGATTTCCAAACGTCAGCATGGCCACGCACCGCTAGCAACTCTTTCTCGAGGCTATGGATATGGTCTCGAAGAAACACATGCTGCGACGCATCATCCAAGGATGGTCGCAGCTGCGCTGCAGACGAAGTGTCAACGGGATCATCACCCGAAGGAACCTAGGGTAACAGAAAGACAAGGACATGAACACGCAGATAAAGAAGAACAGAACTCAACAAATTCATTTAAGTGCAGCAAAAGCCACTACGTGGCACAAGGATTGTTCATCAACATAATTACAACAAAAGAAGCTACAACTATCCTAAAGCTACAATGCCTCTGGCGGCACCGAGTCGCCGGACGCCGCCTTGGCTTCCCCTGCGCCTTAGCGTACTCAGCCAGCAGATCAATCACTCACCCGGCTTAGCGATAGCGAGCAACATAGGTGGCGAAGGCTACCTCGGATCCATCCGCAGTCGTCGACATCCAGGAAGTGACCTGATGAAGGTCCAACTCCGCTCCAGCCGCCAAGGCCATCGCCAGCCCGACGGAAGCGCTGATGCCCATACGCTTGCATGCGCGCAGTGCTTGGTGACAGCAGCGCCTCCGCCAGGGCGTCAACATCATCAAGGGCCACGCCCTTGGGGATAAGCTCCTTGTAGAAGCGCCCAAGGACCTCCTTGGCCTTGGCAAGCAAGTTGATGACGGTGCTGCAACAATCTTCGACCGCCGCAGTGGCATCATCCAGAGCATTCCCGTGCTCCAGAGCACCGTGATCAAACTCGATGCCCATGGCATCTAAGACAACAAGGAAGCAGAATGAACGAAAGCACCACAAAAGAAAGACAAGGAAATAAAAAAATATGAAGGTGAAGATACTCACCCGAAACAGCCTTGGCAACCGCCATAAGCTTGTCGGCCACCTCTCTCTCGCGCGAAGCCGTGGCGGTGGCGAGCTGCTCTTCGCGGTCCGTAGCCTCCTGCTGGAGGCGCTCTTTGGCCTCGGTCGCATTGGCCAACTCCAGCTCGAGGCGCTCCCTTGCACCAACGGCGACCTCGGCTTTCTTCTCCGCTTGACCGAGGATCTTTTTGAGAGCATCAATCTCACGAAGGGAGGTGTTGTGATCGTCTGCAATAAAACAATACAAATGTCGGATAACAGGACAAGAATACAAGAAGAAACAAAGACCAAGGCATAAAAGTACCTTGAAGCTGTTTGAGGCTGGCCTCCAGCACCAAGTGCTGCTGCACCAGTCGATTGGCATCTTGCACAAAAGGCTGCAGAAAAAAGACATACTAGTCAAAAGAAAGGCTCGGGGGCTACGCCCCAAAGAATGACCAGAAGAAAGTTACACACACGAAAGTGCTCGGGGGCTCCCCCCGAGACTCGAAGGAAGAAGGACAAAGCAAACTACCCTACAGATGCCCGGGGGCTCCCCCCGAGGTAGGAACAAAGGAGATAATCAATGGATCACCCAAAAAAAGGCTCGAGGGCTCCCCCCCGTGGCAGGAAGCAGAGTTACTTACATGATTCGACGGCGACTCCGAAGGTCCGCTTGCAGCCTTCTGAGGCGCAACCACCCGAACCTCCTGCGGAGAAGGGTCTGGAGCAGCGCCTTTAGAGGTGGCCACCGTCTGAGGAGGAGGAAGCACGAATTTTGACTCCCCCATCATCTCCCGAGCACCACCACTGGAGGAATCGTTGGAGGAGTGGCTGCACAAAGACAAATTAGCACACGTACAAAGGAAACAAGCAAGAAAGGCAATACATGACTAAGGAAACTTACGAGTCAAGCTCACTCAAGTCGAAGACGGGAGGAGTCCTCCGGACCTTCTTCTCCTCTTTCTTCTCTTCCTTCTTTTCTTCCTTCTTCCGCTTTGCCGGCGGGTGTGGTGCCACAACCCGCACAGGAACGACAGGAATCGGAGAAGAAGATCCCCCATGCCCATCACTGTGACGGTCAAGGCACAATGGGTTCCTAGGAGTCGGAGGAGTAGATGCATCCGAAGACTCGCTGGAGCTCCGCGCCCGCTTGCGAGTGTGGTCCTCGCTCGACTCGTTGGCCTCTTCAGCCGGAGATCGTGCCGATGGCAGTTCGGACATGGAATCCACCACCTCATTGTCCGGTGTAGCCGGAAACAATTCGGAAAGCGGTGGCGACATGCCCGGCACCTTGAACTCCTGCACAGAAGAAGAAAATTTGTTAGCAAACAAATACAAGAACAATGCAGTCGAAAATAGCGCTACGCGCATGACCCGGATCTACACCTGTGGAACAAGACGCGAAGCAGAGAACGGAGAAGTCAGCGACTTCCCCGGGATATCCTCTCCAGCCTTGAACTTCAGCAGCGGGCGAAGGACACCGTCGAGATCTCCCCTGGAGAATTCTTCAGCCGAAACCCTCGTCGGGTCACGACGACCAGCGTAAAGGAACATCGGGTGCGCCCTAGCCTGGAGTGGTTGCACCCGACGTTTCAGGAAGGTGCGGATGATATCCACACCGTTCACCTCCTTATCAGGAATCAGTTGGAGATCCTCCACCCGACGATAGAGAGAATCTATCTCCGCTACCTCGCCATCCAAGATCTGGTTCTTCCAGGACCTCTTCGGCTCGATCTTTTGGGAGGGGTCAAAAGAAACAAGACCAAAATCTTGCCCAGCCACCATGGAGTCACGGATGTAAAACCATCGCCTCTGCCAGTACTGGACAGATTCAGACATGGAAAAAGAGAAGAAAAGAAGATTGGGTTTGAGAGAAATGATGCAACCCCCAATGGGATAAACACCATCAGAACCAGACAGCCTCTTCACGGAATAGAGTTTACGGAAGAGGCCAAAGTGCGGCTCCATACCAAGCCAACACTCGCAGAAAGTGATGAAGCAGGCGATGTGTAGAAGAGAATTGGGGGAAAGATGATGCAGCTGGATGCCATAAAGAAAAGGCAGTCCACGAAGGAAGTCGTGGACTGGGAAGGAAAAGCCCCGAAGAACAAAAGAAAGGAACATAACCCGAAACCCAGCGGGGGGACGGGGAATTACCTCGTTGCCTGGGAGTTGGACGGCCTCCCTATCTTGCGGGATGAAGCCCCACTCACGAAGCTTGCGGAGATCACTCTCCCGCGTTTCCGATCACCGCCAGCCACCGTCGGTGACACGGGTGGCGGCAACACTCTTCTTGCCTCCAGCAGCGCTGGTACCAACCGCAGAAGAAGACTTCTTGGGCTTCCCCATTGCGGTGCGGCGGCGCCGGCGGTGAGAGCTTAGGATTGAGGATGGAAATGCCCGAGGATATTCCAGCGCGCAGCAAGAAAATCTCAGAGAACAACGGAGCAGTGAAACGAGAATGGCTGCGGTGAAAACGACTAAGTTTTTCCCCAACGATTATAAGGACGAAGAAGATACACGATAACCGTCCATCAAGAAGACCTAACGCCAACGACAAGATCTGACCGTACACGTGTCAGCATCGCCACGAACCGTCGCTCACACGCCGTACACTACGCGCGGAAATCGAGGAGACTCCGTAATTATCTCCATGCCGCGCGTAACCGGTCAATTCAAGGTCAGAAGGTGGGACCCATGTTCGTCCAGTCACGTCATCTCTGGCGCAGCAGACGCTTGAGGTCACTGATCGTCAGCAATGACGTCATCATTAGCTATACTAGCAGCATTCACAATTTCTTCGGCTTCAAAGCTAACAATACTCACTCGAATCTACGATTCGACTAACTACTCGGGGGCTACTCCTATCAGGAGCGTTGGCCGCGCGCCCGAAAAATGAACAACACATTACAACATTGAACTATTTCTTCGAGTCCTACGTCGAGGCTGCGACTCCACTACGGACTCGGGGGCTACTCCCATAGGGAGGATGGATTCAAGCATCTGAAAAATTTGTGTCCTACAGACCTAACGCTGAACAACGACTGAATAAAAGTCTCTGCTCGAGTCTACGACTCGAACAGACACTCGGGGGCTAATCCCATAGGGAGCGCTGGTCGCGCACCCTATGAATTTTCGACTGCGAGCCTTCAGATCAGCATGCAACATTTTTTCGGCAACTTTGCCCCAATTAAATGCTAAGTGAGCAGCATTCTCCTTGGCCACCCGAAACATCTTCGCGGTGATAGAAATTGATGTGTATACTGCGGCGCAAAGATAAGACCTCTGAGATACCATCGATGGCACAACGCACATGATCAAGGCTACTGCTAGTATAAACCCGTGCCGACAGGCGCGATGAAAAATCCCGACGGACGCGTTGGGTACATCAATTAAATTAACTGGAATTCCACTCCTGTAAGTCCTCCGCGGCCTGAGTCGAATTACGCCAGCACATGTTTCGGGTTCGAGTCGAGGGACTCGAACCTGAAGAAGATCGTGTTGTTTTGTCCTAAGACAGTTAACTTATGCTGATCCGTCGGGTGAGTCAGGCACACGCATCAACAATCCCTACACATTTCTCTTGAAAGACAGAGTTGCACCCGAAGGATTGAAGAGTCCTCAGCCGAATCTATGATTTGCCTGATCACTCGGGGGCTACTGACATGGTTATACCCCGCGGGTACATGATCTCAGCATATCTGGTCCAGTCCAAAGAAGGCCCATGGCAAATATACGCCGGCCCATGAAGACTTTCGGGTGGCCAAGGCCCATGACGCCTTCGGATCCTTGGAGAGCAAGACTAGAGTAGATAGGAAATTCAAAGTGGTAAACCCTAAAACCTGTAACCGACTAGGTCTGTGTCTGGGACCTGCCTAAGTCTATATAAAGGCTAGAAGGGCACGACCTAGATCTCTCACCTCATACTTTCGCATAGACACCTCCACGCCAGATTGCATCTGCGCACCCCTGTAATCATCGGTTCCGCCGTAATCAAGTGCAACAAGCAGGAGTAGGGTTTTCCCTCCGGGGGCCTGAACCTGGGTAAACCTCGTGTCCCGTGTTGCTTGTTTGCTAACCGTTCCGCGATCTCCAGCATCTTTATCTTCTCCAAAACCCAAGTCCATAACAATGGGCATTGACGAGATTAAACCTCGTCACCCATATTCGCCCAAATTTCGTCCATATTCGCCCAAAGTTCGCCCATATAGACCATATTCGTCCAAAGTTCGTCCATGTAGACCATATTCGCCCAAAGTTCGTCCGTATCGCCCATATTCGTCCAAATTTTTGCCCAAAGTTGTTCATATATACTAGATTCGCCCAAAGTTCGCCCAAAATTCGGGCATATTCGCCCAAAGTTGGTCCGTATCGACCATATTCGCCCAAATTTCGCCCATATAGACCAGATTCGCCCAAAGTTCGCCCAAAATTCGGGCATATTCGCCCAAAGTTGGTCCGTATCGACCATATTCGCCCAAATTTAGCCCATATAGACCAGATTCGTCCAAAGTTCGCCCAAAATTTGGGCATATTTGCTCAAAGTTTGTCGGTATCGCCCATATTCGCCCAAAGTTCGCCCATAGTTCGTCCATATCGCTCATATTCGCCCAAAACCGTTTATATTCGCCCAAAGTTTGCCGAAATTTATTAAATTTTAGCCAAACGTGGAAACTCGCCTGGGTACGCGAGTGGGAAACTGGGCGTACCCAGACCGAAATTAAGCTCCGTCCGGCCAAAAAAATTCGAATTTCAGCCTGAATTCGCCCAACGAATGGAGATGCTCTTACCTTGTAAGAAGATACTAGGAAACAAGCCCGTGCGTTGCACCGGAAGAAATAAAAGATGTGTAGATACCTGATTATTCTAGGAGAAAAATTGCACCAATGTCTTCAGCCACGTGGAGTTGAAAGTGTGTGCGAAGACCGCCACCATGAGAAGTTTTGTGCTCTGCATAGCATAGCTACTCTTCCCACAACCATCAGTCGCCTTTCCATTGACCTTCGGTCGGCATGATTGTCACCTTGTATCATTCTACGCGGTGGCGAGGAGCAGACGACACTACAGAAAATACATATATCGATTTATTAGTTTATCTGTTACAATGAAATCTATATTCATAGACCACTAAGGAAGTGGCATGGCATTTTTGCATTCAACTTAAAAAAAGATAATCATAATTAAATAACAGTCAGAGAAAAGAAGGCATGGAGCTAGCACCTCACGTTATTGAAAAATAGATAGTGCAAAGCTAGAGCTATTTATGAACTAAAAAGCTTAGAGTGAATTCGGTAGACCTCAACCAAAAGTAACTTCTGGCTGAGAATTATTTCATAGACCGATTAAGTGATGATGCAAGGCTGAGAAGCCTTGATGATTCTCTCTCTCTTCTATGGTCTCTGCATGAATCGTCTCCTTCTCTCTCCTCCTTTGGACATCACCTCCGCCATCGGCAAAATCAGACGAGTCGGCGCCGCCCTGAAACAATTCATCTTAGCCTTCCTTGTTCCCTTTGCCGGCATTGTTTCCTGGTCAAGACTGGTCAGATTTGAACCAGGAACGATCAGATGCAGCCGCGACGCAACTGGACACGCCGCCAATCGATCTCCACCGCTGGACACCTCCATTGCCACTTCATCGTCCTGTAGCACCATCACAGACGAGACGCCCACCCTGCCACCTCACCAAATCAATTGGTAGATTGATAATTGTTGAACCTGCGAAGAAAATCTCGGCCAGCATGTCACGTTGACGGCATACTTCGTGTGTTCGTCGGCCTTGTTGCGGTCTCCACGATCTATGTGGTAGACATAGGAGCGAATTAGCAACGATCTATGTGGCAGAGATAGGAGCGAATTAGATGTGTGCTCCTAGGACGTCGTCGATGCGGGATCTAGGAGAAGCTGCGGGCCATGGCGCTAGAGAATGGAGAATATGTTCCTTGATGCAATCTGCTATGTCAAACGTCCGAAGATCAACTCACGACGGCGCACAAAAGCCAACATATGGAACGATGATCGGTTGACGATAGGCAGCTAGCTAGCACAAATTTGATCCCCCAAAGCATTACAGATTACTTAAGGGTGGCTTGTGGGTAATATGTGATTTGGTGGGAGGGCAATTTCGTCTAAAAAAGTGTTGGACCGGGAGAAACACTTCGTACTTTATTATTAGGTATAGATATAGATAGGAAACATGTCCGTGCGTTGCAACGGAAGAGAAATAAACAGATAATATGCAACAACATTATTTTACTTAAAAACATTGTTAAGCCACCCAATAATCGATTCATATATCTTGCATTAAAAAAGCGACTGATGTAACAAATGAGCATATTTTTGTATTTCTTGAAATAATAAGTTTAAACCAATAGATAAACAATATAAATTGCAACACGCCATTCCTGATCCAGTTAGAGTATGATCTTTCAACTTATGCCATCACACCAAGATACACAATACGGCTCCTAAATTCAGAAAAGAGTAACCATAACACCTTTACACAGCGACTAAAATCAGATTTCGGAAAGTAACAAAATCTCAGAACCAAAACTAATTCTCTCTCCGATCCATATTAATTGACTCAAATTTATCTAGATTTAAGTAAATTTAGACACTATTTAGTATATAGGTTCATCCAAATTTGAACAAATCAAAGTCAATTAATATGGACCGGAGGGAGTAGCATCATCGACATCTCAGTGCTAAATTTGAACTGATACAAGCATAATATCTGAATAAATATCTCAAGAAGAGCGGAACAAATTAGTGGCTTCATTGCCCGTCTTTGTGTATATTCTTTCAAGTTTAGGATATAGAAACACAGAGCTTCAGATACATAATCTCGATGTATTGTCACTCATAAGCTGCATTAACATCCTTAATCTCCCATCCTTTGAAGACGAACTCAGCTCTCTAGTTAGCATATATGCAACAGGACGATGAAGCGGTGCCGCTAGCACACGCAACAACAGCCTCTGCATCAGAAATTGTAACCCTTCCATCAATGGTGCCACCAACTGTGACACATGCAAGGGCTTGACATCTGCAAGCTCCTGGTGAACGCCCGCTGCGCACTCGACTCAGGCCATGGACACGGTGCTCCAATAGAGGCTATTGGTCTCTCCGACGCTTTTGATTCTTGGATAGAGACGGGTAGGAGGTTAGCTCCAGGATCATGACAGTGAAGCTAGTTGCAGATAGCGATTTATGCAGATAGCCATTCTCGAGTCGGAGCAGAGTAACAGGAATCCACCGGACTTGACGACGACGGATCTAGGTGGCGGGACCAACAACGACGCAGCGGCGTGGTAGGCATGGGTGGGAACCCGGAATTTATGCATTGTAGAACTCGATCAAGGTTCGGCCTTGAATACGCACAAACCACCGAAGCCAACGAAAGAAGTATGTAACCACCGAATTCAAAATCGAACGGAAGAATCAACAATTACCTCGCACGACAATGAAGTCCTAACTGACCATGACTTGGCGCACGGATCCATCAGTGAGAAACACGAAAATATATAGCAATGGATAAAACTTGGTCGCCACCTTCCGCTCCGACAATACTCTATGACTGCCGCCTCGCCCGCGATGTTGATGGTGACTGGTGAGGCTATAGTTTGTTGGTCTCGGCGGCGTGCCCTTGACGTCGCCGCCCTGTTCACGATCGAGAACAAGATCGAGATCTAGAAATTCCTCTTTTATAGTTGCCGCACGTTGTTGGTCTCGGCGGCGTGCCCTTGACGTCGCCGCCTGTTCACGATCGACCTCAAGATCGAGATCGAGAAATCCCCCTTTTATATTTGCCGCACGATACGTCCGTGTATATTTATACAGATGAAAGATTGCAACTTGCCGTACAAGATCTGTTGAGTTGGTTTTTGTGTCGAGGCCGGGTACGAGTAGTGGGTGTGTTGAAGAGTATGGACAGGGCTTGTTTATCCGACCTACCAAGAGCGGCGAATTCTTTGGTGACATGGTTTTTTTTCACTTATAGGGATTATAGGGATTAGGGATAGGGATGACACGAGTAAATATTATGTGATTTTATGGGAGGATAAACCTGTTAAAAAAGTGTTGAACCGGGAGAAACACTTCGTGCTTTATTATTAGGTATAGATGTCGTTGAGGAAACGGCCGATCTTGCGTGCCGCAGCGGACCACGTCGGGGATGGCAAACGCCCACTCGAACATCTCCTTGGTCGCGTTGGCGCCATAGCCCATGAGGGACACGAGATTAAGCATTATCAGACCATAAGACTTGCCACACAACTCGTCGTGCTCCTTGAAGCTCGGTACTGCACGCATATAATATTTCGCCTGCATATAATATTTCGCTCGACCACTGGGCCTCCTGCATATAATATTTCGCCTGCAGCTGGTACTGCACGCATGATAATTTAAAGCACGCCATTAATTTAGTTGACCTAAAAATGTTACTAGTATATTTTAGGGTGTGTTTTAAAATATTTGCTAGAGACGTATTTTTTCTGTACTTTATTTTTGGTACACCAACTTCATTTTAGAGTTAAGTGAACCACAAAGTATTGTTTTGGAGACTTCATGAGGTTCAGAACATAAGTCTTTAGAGGGAAAATTAGTTGACACGCCAATCAAGTTTTTCTTTGAACTACCAAAACATCTGATATTTAGTAATGGAGGACTACATATACTTGTGCATCTACACTTCAACATACCGCTTTCTTGGCCTATGACATCCGGTACTTCTCGTGTGGTTCCGGCAGATCCTCAAACTCTTGGAAGGTGCTTAGTGTTATGATATATAGCATGCGTAGGTATTCAGGTAGAACAGAAACCGCACTTTCGTCCCATCTGCAGATAAAATGAGACGCGTACGTGACCTCAATATATAAAAGTTTGAATGAAGCTTGAATTTCTCATGATGGTAGCTCGAAAACAAATCAAATGAACGTATGCTCCTACCTCTGCATGGCTTCGGTGAGACTATGACACTCCTCTGCGGTTGCATGGACATCGTAGGTGTCATCTAGAATAGACACAATTCCAAACTCCTTGGCGAACATCAAACGTGCACGCGAGAGCTCCTCCTCCGGGATCATTCCGCAGCTCCAGAAGTAGATCTCCACCATACGGTCCCGAGAATACTTTAGATTCACGGTGTCGTATAAATCCCTCCACCATCTACAGATTTAATCGAGATCAGAAATTTGGTTCCAGCCCCTCCGGTAAATAAGTTTATACCGTGCAAAAAATCTCAGTCAATTTGAATCTGGTTTTAATTTGGGCTGTTTTGTTGGTCGAATCTAAACCATTCTTGTCCCCCCTCAACTATAACCCATGCCCCAACTCATTTGTCTGAAACTTCCAATTCCTCCTCGCCCAATAATCAATTTATTCAAAATATTTTGACATTATCTAGTTTGAATATTCAAATTTTGTTACCGGAAATCCCAGTTCCCTCCGAGATTGTTTTCTTAATTCTTGTCGTGGGTTTGTGTTTATCAGTTGATGCAGATCAAAACAATTTGGCAAGAAGAAAATAAACTTACACGGAGAGTTCCTTTAGCTCCCTGAGGTGAAGGCACCTCATGAGGTTCGAATTGAGGCGAGCAAGCTCAAGCAATGTCCTGTCATGGGTCTCCTGCGCATACTCGGCAACGTAATGCATGGTCTCCAGCAGCCCCGTGAACCGCGGGAGAGGGTGGTCGCTGGCGCGGGCGACCTGCTCCGCCGCCGGCGACCGTAGCTCGCCGCCTGGAGGCGGCGCCGTGCAAAGGACCTGGCTTCGTCGAGGACTAGTGCGTCCACGTCGCCCGGCACCGCCATGTGAGCCGCGTGGTACAAGCTCAGCAGAGCCCTCGTGTCGCCGGCGTTCACGCTGAAACTGCCCTCGCCGTCCCTGAACCTGTTGAACACATCTGCACATATACATACCCGGACAGATTATACATTGTGACTTGTGAGGGGATTGATTACCGGGTTGCTTTGTAACTTGCTAGCTACCTGTAGACACCCATAGCCCGTGTTGCCGGAGAAGACGGAACCGAGTAGCAGCGACGCCAAGATCATGGACATCGGAGCCGCCGACGAACCCCGGGCCCTCCTGGCCGGCGACGTGGATACGGGTTATGGCCGCGGCGATCTCCTCTCTGAAGTGGCCTTCTAGGCCGAGATGCTCGAGCGTGTCTACCAGTGCCACCGCACTGGCCACGGTCTCGGTGACAAACATCCTGCGCACTCGCACCTTCAGCTCCTCCGCCCTCTCCCTCATCCACTCCTCTGACCTCTGCGTACATCAAGATACACACATACAGAGAGAAACATGCCAGTAAGGTTCTCGTGGAAACATTACGCATTTGCACTGAAGATTGTGAAGCAGTACTGCTGAGCTAGATGGATGAGTAGTCTGCAACCTGTGCAAGAGGAGGGTCATAGGTGATGAAAAAGTCGCCCCACACCGACGGGGCAAAGGCAGCACGGGTAGCAGCTGCCGTAGTGCCGTTGATGTCGCCGGTGCCGGCTCCGGTGGCTATCTCCGGGCTGATGACCAGAGGGGCAGGATCAGCAATACTCGTGGCCATTTCGATGGTAATAGTATGTGTCGAATAGTTGTTCGCTGGTTAGAATTGTCCGGGAGACTTGTCTCATTGGGGCCTCTACACCAAGCTTGCCGAGGAAACAGACCCCGCATCGTCCTTGCGGCGTCAATCTCGCTTGGGCGTCATCTTGAAGATTGCGATACCCTAGGTACTCTCTCGATGGACTTGCACGCCATCGATCGTAGCCAAAATGGTGTGGGGCGTGGTATCTACCGCACCGACGACGAGTCTCGGCGGCATGACGTTGCGGGGTTTCAATGTTGGATGTGTGACGATGGACGCGCGGAGGGCGGTGGCGCTGCCTAGCGTTGTGGTGGGGTCGAGAATAAGCTTGGCAAGGTCAATACATGGATCCATGCCTTGAAGATGGGTCCACGACGACGGCGGCGACTTCTGGGGCGTTTGCCCTGGTGCTTGCTGAGGGTCTACTAGGCTGATAATTATCTTGGCTCGCTGATGGGCGAGGCCTTCAGTTTTTAGATGATGCGTGTAAGTGTGAGGTCAGGATACTGGTCCCGATCATGTACACCCCCTTCATCAATTTTGTAGATGTGGCAACTGTTGTCGGCAAGTCGGTGACTTTGGATTGATCTTTGTACTCGTCTTGTATAGTTTTGTTCAATAATCTAACAAAAAAGACTTTGTGCAACTTTTTGATTCAGAGGCCAGGGTTCTAAACCTCATTTTGGGAAAAAAAACACCAAGCTTGCAAGTTGCTACTTAACTCGAACGACCCGATCAGCCGGATCCCTGGCAACCAGAGTCGACAAATCCATCACACAAAGGTGATGTCTCTATGCATGGCTACATTACAGTTATTTTCAGGGCACATAGTTCTAAAATCACATGAAAAACACAAAGAAATTAAGTTTCATGATAACATGGATATACATGGTAACCTAACAGGTAAATTTGCAAAATGTTTTTTATATGAAATTTGCAAAATATTCAAAATAGAGAAAGTGTATGCCAAATCTAAAAACAGTAGATTATATATGTGAGGTCCACCCTGTCCCACGTTGATTGTTTGAGTAGGCAGAGTACATATTATAGTTTGATCACTTTTACTTCGGTGTTCCCCTATCTAAACTCTGACAAAGTCAGATTTATGGACGACTTGGATTCACCTGTACCCCTTTGAAATAAAAAGGACACGATGGACTCGTAAAGCCCTAGAGGAGTCCGTACTGCCACTTCTGAACTGTAGAAACCTGCTCGTACATACACTTGTATGTATTTGTATGGTGATGAGGACAGGATCTGAACCCAGCTCTACCAAGCATACGATATGTGGATCGCGATGTTAGTGCTGGTGGAGACGTGGAATATATCCAGCTCTACCAAGTGTACCGATACGAGGGGCTTGGATATGGGTTTTGGCGGGTCAAACAGAAGGGGGAGGGGGGGGGGGGGGACTGAAGCACACCTCCTATTGTATAACATGTTTTGTTATCTTCCCTAAGTAACATGGAATGCATAAGAAAATAATAATGTCTTATCCCACCTTTGTACAAGATCTAACATATGTTTTCATGTACCAATATGCAAATTTATCCTTCAATTATCATGTATGTCATATCATCAATAGATTATCTCTTACTGTCATGTCTAACGATTGGTGTTTGTATTAAAATATGGGGTGACTGAAATCAAACTAAAAGGCATATACGATTAAGAGGAGACATCTAATATAATGGTAAAACATGCTCTATTTTTTTTACTTTGCCGTGTTCCGGGTCTTTTGGCACACAGCAAAGGAGAGGGGCGACGACAGCGACATTTTTTCCCGTAGTGAGAGATCGTCCTTTGGTTGAAAGTAGCCAACTCATTTTTTTAAAATTCTCTCTGTTCCACCTGTGTGAAAGTGAAACTATTCTAGATAGAGCTTCAGTAAGATAAATCATGTTACGACCGGCAAAGAACATGGTACTTGTTTCTGGTGGGTTAGGTGATAATATTAATATTAGATTTGGAACTATCTATGAGACTATGCTTTTTGTCATGTTCTCATAGGTCGTTTATTCTGACATACCAGCAGGGAGATTGGTCGATGGGAACATAATATAGCTGAAATGTACTAATAGTACGATGTCCCTAGTGATTGATAGATCCATGTCTACCTGTCATAGTGGTTAGTTGTTTTCGTGTTGCTAGAAAACTATACCGATGAGCTGTTGATGCGAGCCCGCGGTTTAATATGCACCATTTGATGATGCAATTGTCAAATGATGTGTACCTCTCGTTTATACATGCGAGTGTGATGTGAGCTCAACCGCCGCACCACCACATGAGACAATATTCCCAGCATGTGGGCTAAACATTACGCACTGATTACATAGATCTCTGCCAGTCATAATATTGTTTGTGATTCGAAAAGTACGATTCGAACTCCAACTTCAACTTTTGGTAGGACATGTTTTTTTTGGTACGAAAGAGATATTTCTGATATGCAGAAGAAATGTCTCCGACATAGAAAAGTTAACATAAAACATCTTTCAAATTGAGTCTAATTTTTTTTGTACCTGTTGATTAAAACAATCAATCAATTTCATTTAATTTATTTAAGAATTTTAGATAGGTAATAGCCTATGGTTGATTCTATCCTGGAGCTGTTGGGCACCAGCATCATCGCCGATGCGTTGGCAGAGTTCCTGGAGCTGGTATGCCGCGTTCATCGGCTACTTGCTCGCTTCGTTGCACCGGAACTAATATGAGTCGCCTATCTGCCTCCTCTGCTCAGAGTTCACCGCCAAGCTGGTCCTCCAGGGCGGTGAGGAGCGCAAGTTCCATCGCTGGGTGTTCCGGTCGCACAAGGCGATGGTGTCAGAATGCCAGACACCTGGGACTTTAGGGAATTTGTGGCCAGCCATTCTTGATCGGTTTGCATACTTGAATATAACATACTAATTGTGATTTTATATGTACGTTAGTTTTTTATAGGTGGACTAGGAATCGACCATTGTGCTCTACTTCTCCCAGCATGTTAGAATACACCCCTGGCGATTTACTGCCCGTGGCGAGCTATGCGAGGCACCCCTAGCCCAATTCCTTGGTCGAGTAACCTCCAAGGAGCAAGGACCTTAGCCAACCGATTTAGAGCTCTAGTTCGATCATTACTATAACTGTAGTAGTGCTCTCTCGACAGCCTCTATTTTTTAGAAGAAAAGGGTCTCGTCCCGGTTCCCATTATTGAAACCAAACGAGTCTGTTATAACAATTTCACCCGCGCTCAGAGAATTACAGAAGTCTAAAACTCATACAACATCAAAGCTAAGGCACGCAACCTAGCACAATGACTCAAAATGCACACACAAAGGTTTCCCAGATCTACAGCAGCATACTAACAGCTAGATGCCAGTAAACTAGGCCATAACGAGCTACAACTTTTTGGGCACCACTCTAAAGTGCTTGCCATCTCCCACCAGAACCAAAGCATCAGCTTCCAGTGTACGCGACAGGTCCGCTCCGAGATCATCCAATCTTCTCCATCTAGGCGAGCAAAGTTGTGAAGCTCAATCTTTGACTGAGTCTTGCCGATCCAAGGTCTCCAGCTTGGTCTAATGTGTCTAGCTTTCTTCTTGGCCCTTCTGCTAGCGGTATGCCCCATTGAGTAAGGGTGTAAGCATATCGCCTCCAAATTTCATGCATACCAGGTCAACACAGGCAACTGAAGCACATATCATTCCTAACAGTCCAAATGCCCCACATAAGTGCCAGTCGATAGCCTCGATTAATGGACCTTGGGGGCCCGAGGCATCGGCTAGCGCCCGTCTGACGCGTGTATTTTTTAAGCATATTTACCTTATGTTTTTGTATGAGTAACAATAGTTTGTTAGTATTTTATGACGATCACATGCACCTTTTATGCATGTTTCCAGAGGAATTAATGAATATATCACTTTGAGCTATTATATTGGACGAAAATATGTTATTTCTAAAATAATAAAAGTCATTATTATGATTTACCACACACCTAGGAGAAAAGCCATCATGAAGAGGAGATCCACAAGGTTAAACGGGCGTCGGTACGGGCAAGCCCTGCCCATACTACGTGCTCATACCATGCGCCGGCACGGGCATTTCTAAATCAAAAACACAAAAAAATTAGTTGTAACCTCTATTGCAAATTTGTTTCTTTGTTTCTCTCGAAGATTTCTCAATTTCAAGTGATTTGGCAATAGGAAAATATAGCGGGGTTTAACTCAAATACGAGAATGAAGCAAGCAAGAGGAGGTATCACATTCCTTTCATCATCTCTTCTGCAATTTTAAATTGACCCTACAATTATTTACTCGTTTGCACCCCACTTAGCTTGTTATCTTATAAATTCTATTCCTTTGCTAGTGTTTCTTTTTTAGCTTTGAAATAATAAGCAATGAACTTGGTTAGAATATTTCTGATATTTTTACAATAATAAAAAACATCCAAAAGATGACTTGAGTCCATGTTTAGCCCAAAGTATTTGATTTTAGAAACTACTCAACCCCATTGAGCTTAATGTAAATAGACTTGATAGTCCTTTTGAATGAAATTGTTTGATAAAATGGACGCTTTGAAGTAATAGAGATTATGCCACTGCTTTTCTAGTAATTAAAGTAAGATATTGTCATTACAACACTATCGTGCTCCATAGGGAACTATTAACTCCGCTGTCCAACAAACGATCTAAATATAGGAAACCACTTGATTTCGGCTATTAAGTTATGTAAGCGTCCAAGTGAAGTTGTAGTACTCCTCATGGTTTCACGTTCCAAGTGAAGTTATAGTATTCCTCTGGCCCACTATTGCTCAACAGTTATCTATTGGCATGGTCACGAGTGCGTAACACAATCCCAATTAACATGTTAAAAACAGTGGCATGATTTCTTTATGAAAGAGCTAAAGTTTTTGAAAAACAAGGAAAGAAAAAAGATGCCTTGAGAGTCTTGAAATTTTGACGTGGAAGTAGGTGAGTTATTTTTAAATTGAATGTTTCTCGTACAAACTTGAGTACTCTTAATTGATTAAAATAAGAGCAAAAATTCTTTCATCTCTCAACAAAGAGAGAAACCAAAAAAAATTGTTTCACTTTTCTAGCTAAACTATTGACACTTGCTCGGACATATAATTTATTTGCTAGCAAGATATACGTGGTTAGGAAGTGGAATCAGTGTAATCTTGTAAATACTTATATGATCATGTTTAAGATTGCAGAAATTGTGAAGAAAGGAATTTGACACCAATTAGAGCTTGTAAGTTTTCTTATTTCAGTCTTGAATCTCCGCTATTCTTCCTTATTTTCTTGCCACTCGAGGGCGAGCAACGTCTAAGCTTGGGGGAGTTGATAGCTGTGAGATTTGACACATTTTTTATGGTTTTTATTGATGGTTTTTGTCTAGATTTGATGGTTTTCTAGCTTTACATAACGCTAATACTTCGGTAGCGAAGGAAACTTGTTTTTTAATGTGTGTTTCAAGTTCTAAACATCAACAAAGGGTTTTAACAGGAAAAATACAATATTCAGGCGAAAATAAGCAAGTCTCTTTTTGAAAGCAATCAAGGGAGGCAAACAGTAGCTTAGCCAAGCAACTATACGACGAGAATATTTTCTCCAGCCGTATAGTTCCCGCCATATAGTTGCCACCGCCTTCGTTTTGTCAAAAGGGACAACTTTCGTGAAGAGGCCGAGGAAGAAAACAGAACACAACAACCATCGTTCCATCCAGAAGGGAGAAAGAAGAGATCTGAAGAAGAAGAAGGGGAAGACGTTCTTTATCTCGCTCCATGATCTTCGACCTCCTAGCCACAACCCCCCATATCCATACTTGTACTTGAGAGAGAGAGATAGAGAGAGAGAGAGAGAGAGAGAGAGAGAGAGAGAGAGAGAGAGATCTTCACCTTGCAAGATTAGGGTTTGAGATTATTTCTTCCTATCTTGAATTGTGTTGGATTGATTTCTATTCTTATTATGGATCTTCACGGTAATATCAAGAAGAATTCCCTTTATTTTATTATATCGATGATGCTTTCTTCTCTCATGTGTGAGTAAGTTTCTTTGGGCGTGGGAGATGTAAGAGATTGGTGAGATGTGATGTGCCTATATATTTTCCATTAGTTTGTGATTGATTTTAATTACTATATTATGTATGCTTGACTATCTGTGGGATGCTTAATGCTTGTTGTCCAATTAAGGATCCAGACAACATGATACTTTGTTCTACATAGATAAGATCTTATTTGCTAGAAGACCGACGACCCCCGAGTGACACGGGGATATTAATGGAAAACTAGTTGAGCTCAAGGAGCACAAGGAGCCACTGTGCCTATTGCATTAGTCTGATCCAAGGAGTTTAATTGCTAAGCGACCTGAAGGATCTTAATCGCCTAGTGACTGACCATTTTTTTTATAACAGACTAGTAGGATTATTGAAGTTGTGATGAAATCTACCAAGAGGAGTTTCGCCTAATTATGGGTTGCTCGGCTACGCACATACTTATAAGATTATAATTGTTACACTTATCACTCACCCACCTGGCACATTCATTATCACCATGAACTGTATCTCTCTGCGCCTATTTTGTCATCCTCAGAAAACAACAAACAATCAATCGTTCTTTACTTTTATGCTTTTTATTTATGAAGTTTACATTTTAGCTTTATTTAAATACATTTAGTTTAATCTAAAACTTTATTCTTATTTTCAACACTTGCGGTCAATTCACTCGAAGACCTGTGACAACTTTAAGTATGACATAGACTTCATTTCATAAAGAGTTACCTTTGGGCTCTCTGTGGAAACGATATCTTAACTTTGAAACTAGCTAAAACTGTGCACTTTCAGTATTCACCGGGCTAGTCCACACTATTATTCGCAATATGTGGGACATATGGGATGGGCCACGTAGGCTCTTGTGCGATGGCCATGGCCCAACAATCATTTGCATTGCAAATCGAATGTTGGTTTATGTATAACAAAATGGTGAAGTTGATGAATTTTCCAAGGTTTTAACAAATTGATCTTGTATATTTTTTTAACACTTCCGTATTCCTTATCTCTCCATCTTTTTTCTTATTTTCACTTTGTATGTTTATGTTTTTATTTTCCTTGGTTTCTGATTTTGGTTAACTTATTTATCTTGTTTCTTAGTTCATTTCCTTCTATTTTTATTGTGCCATTCCTTTCTTTTCCTTTTTTGACTTGTTACACTTGTTGATTTTTTTCTACTTTATTTCTGCTACTAGCATTTATGAAATGTTTCACAAATTTTTCTTTATAGTTTTCTACCAACTACTTTGATTTCGAGCATAACTATGTATTATTCAGAATGAAAGTATTATTTCAACACAAGTTTCTGTGGAATAGTTTTCATACACTATTGCACATTTTCTCCAAAAGGTGAAGTATTTTTCTTCAAGCAATAAACAAACATTTCACGAGTATGACAAACATGTATTACAAGTACAACAAATATTTTTTGGGGACATAAATAAACGTTTGCATGTACGGTAAAACATTTTCAGTACGTACAAGTTTCTACAAACAAGAGCAATTTTTGACCTAAATGAGCCTTTTGGTTGTATATATGGACGTCAGTTTTGAAAGTACGATGTACAGCTCAAATGCAAGATGAAATATGTTTCATAGAATTTTCAAACTGTGTCCACGCCAAACTGATAAAATGATCATATTTTTGTGACAATATGCACTTAATTTACTGCTTAACATTTTAATCGCTATTTTTGAGTTCTTTAACAGTTTCCACCGGCCTTATTGAAGAAATAGAGAAGAATAATCATCTCAAGGTGGATAAACTTACAAAAATTTCCTTGAAACGGAGTAAGAGACAACGATAGGAAAGAGAAATATAAGAAAGAAGATCAGGCATCCATTGTTGTTGCTACTGAAGGTGTGTCGCCACAAGTACAACGAATCATACTGCTTTTCTATCTCTTCTTATCTTTTTAATTCTCAGAGATATAGGCTCAGTCACAATTACATTTATACCATATGTCTCATTTTTTTCACAGGTTTATCTCAAAAAAAAAAAATCACAGGTCCTTCGGATGCCATCCAGTTCCCATAATCGTTGGCTGGAGAACTCACAATTGCACAACATATAAAATACACGCCTAGACGTAGACATTGCACGTCTCAGACTTACATTACATGCAACAGGTGTAACTAACGTACCTGGTGAGATAAACCCAAATATGGACGACTAAACATATAGTCCATTCCACCAAGTGCCGAGTTTATCTAGACCACCTTTATTTAAACTCTATAATATATTTGTTGCAATAATATCTAATATTATGTGACGAAGACCCATGAATTACCATCAATCAATTCCAAGTTTAAAGTGGGATTGGATCGAGGAAGAGCGTGGTGACGAGGTCCTTGGCATGGCTGCCGAAGGTGTATCCGTCCCTGCCACGGAGGTACATGACCTCGCACGTCCTCGCTATGCTCGTCACCAGATGCACCGCTGGCAGTAGCGCGCGGTCCGTCTCCATACAAGCTCGATTGAGCACCCTCCACCAGTGCTCCGTCATGGCGGCGATTGCCACCACCGCCTCCTCCCCCGTTGATCCCTTCTCTTGCATGTAGCACTCTACCAAGCTAGCCATGTCCTTCTTGTTCTTCCCCAGCTTGTAAGAGGAGATGTCGTTAAGGAAGCGGCCAATCGCCGCGCCGGCTCGGACCACGTCAGGGGCAGGTGCGCTCATCCAGTCGAACATCTCCTTGGTTGCGACCACGCCGTCATATCCCATGAGGGCCATGAGGTTGAGCATCGGCAGGCCCGTGGACATGGTAGACAGCTCCTCGTGTTCTTCGAAGCTTGGCTGGTACTTGTCGTTGGCCCATTCGGCCTCCTGCATGTAGTATTCCAATTGAAATTGGAACTGCACGCACAAGAATTTAAGATGCATACGTTTAGTTAGCTTGAAAATTGGCCAAAAAGTGCATTTGCCGTTGTGTTCATCTAGCTAGTGAAGTCTCTACAAACAAAGGTTTTCTGAAAAGAAAAGGATAATATAGAACCGAACCACATATTGCTATGTCAAAGTATGTGATTATTGTTGAAATATATTGCCTAGTCCTTTTCATCTGTTCAGATTGTTGGTTGCGTTGGCTAGTGCATGCAATTCAATATGGTATCAGAGCAGAAGATCCTAGGATTAAATCCTGACCAACACAAAAATTAAAAACAAATATTGCGGCTTCTCAAACATGCGTCACAATAGGCCAAAGGGCGAAAGACGTAGGGTGAGTGTTGAAATATTTTGTCTAACCCTTTTTATTAGTTCGGACTGTTAGTTGCATTGGCTAGTGCATGCAATTCAATATGGTATCAAAGCAGGAGGTCCTAGGTTCAAATCTTGACCAACGCAAGAAATAAAAACAAATATTGCGGCTCCCCAAACATGCGTCATAATAGGCCAAAGGGCAAAGACGTAGGGTGAGTGTTGAAATATATTGCCTAGTCTTTTTCATCAGTTTGGATTGTTGGTTGCGTTGGCTAATGCATGCAATTCAATAATTATGATGAAAAATCAGCCTTTCCTTTTGGGGACGACGACAAATATGAAAAAGTGGACAGCCCAGCTGCAGGGACATAGCTAGAAATGGGCAAAGGACATGATATAGAAATGGATGCTGACAGACAGAGCCACCTTCCATGAATAAAAACCACACTCCAAAACCAGTCAAAGACAAGAGGAGGAGGGGGGGGGGGGTGTCTGAGGGGTTAAAACTGGATTATAGAGTGAGCAAAACATTATTTATGAACAAAGTGAACAAAATAAATAAGGATGGACTTTTCTGCAATAAGAAAGTAAATTAAATTTGTATATGCACATATAAAATGCAACCTTTTTGACGTAAGACATGCGGTACTTCTCATGTGGTTCCAAAAGATTCTCAAATTCTTCAAAGTTGCGTAGAGTTTTGATGTATAATGTGTGTAGATATTCTGGGAGGATAGAAACCGCGCTTTCATCCCACCTGCAGATAAAAATGATTTGTGTGCATTAGTAAAAAAAAAGCTTGTATATATATGAATCTCAAATTTAAACAGTCAAAATATGTATTATTTTTCTATTAAAATAACTATATATATCTTAATTTTTAGCTGTTTAGTGTATACATCCCTTCATAGTAATTTGAATATAATGAACTACTTTGTTTACATACCTCTGAAAGGCTTCATTGAGTCTACGGCACTCCTCTATGGTGGCATGGACATCAAATGTATCATCGACAATTGACAGAATTGCAAATGTTTTGGCGAATATCAAGCGACCACGCGAGTGCTCCTCTTCGGGGATCATCCCACAGCACCAAAGGTAGGTCTCCACCATTCGGTCCCGAGAGTATGTTAGATTTACAGAGTCGTAAATATCCCTCCACCACCTGCATGCAGCGTAACAATCTAAATCACCAATTTCTGGTATATAAAATGTTTACTCCACCGGGTATATATATATGCTCTATCCAGAATTAGTCTCATTTTCTTGTCTACCAGAACTTTTCTTAATTAGCAAATCCGGGAACTCATTAATTCATCTAGAAATAATGCAATTCATAGATCGAAGAGAAGTGGCAAAATTGAAATTTTAAGAGGACTTACAAGGTCAGTGCCTTTAGCTCCTTGAGGTGAAGGGACCTCATCAGGTTGGAGTTGAGCCTAGCGAGCTCCAGCAGCGTGGCGTCATGCGCCTCCTCCTGCGCATACTCGGCGACGTAATGCATGGTCTCCAGCAGCCTCGTGTACCGCGGGAGCGGGTGGTCCAGGGCGCGGGAGACCTGCTCCGCCGCCGGCGACCGGAGGAGCTCGCTTTTCATGATCTGGAGGTGCCGCCGCGTGAAGGCGATTGCGTCGTCCAGAGCAGACTCGCCTGGCACCGCCATGTGAGCCGCGTGGTACAAGCTCAGCAGAGCCCTCGCGTCGTCGGTGGCACCGAAATTGCCCGCGCCATCTCTGAACCTGTCAAACACCTCTGCAGGCCACAACGTAGGATTGCTTTAGAATTAGAACCCGCCAAGTTCGTCGATCATTCCTTGTAAATTTTGAATGTGTTACAGAAAAACTAACTTGTACGAATTAACTACTACCTGCAGACACCCAGAACCCGTGCTGCCGGAGCAGGCGGAACCGAGTAGCAGCAACGTGGAGATCATCGGAACCGGCGAACTCGGGCCCCTCCTCGCCGGCGACATGGATTCGGCTTATGGCCGCAGCGATCTCCTCGCGGAAGTGGCTGTCCAGGCCGAGATGCTCGAGCGTGTCCACCAGTGTAACCATCTCGGCCACGCCCATGGCCTCGCCGTCAGAAAAAACCCTGCCCACTCGCCTCTTCAGCTCCTCCACCCTCTCTCTTATCCACTCCTCCGACCTCTGCATATTATACATAAACATGCACGTGAATTAAATAAAACATTTTTGAAACTATGGACAAAGTCTTCAAATTTCACCGAAGCAGAGTGAGCAGCAAGCAAGATGACTGGATCCACAGGCAGAAACAATATAGGTTTTTAAAAGAATAACAGAGAAGATGAATATGCCATTGCCCTGCCTGTATGGGAGGAGGGACGTAGGTGGCGAAGAAGTCGCCCCAGACGGAGGGGGCAAAAGCGCAGCCACTGTCGGGGACTGCTGCGCCGCTGGTTTTGGCGTCGATCATAGCCGGGCTGCTCACAGCAGCGGCGGCAGCAGTAGCACCAGCACTACCTGCGGCCATTTCAGTGGCTATGTGTGGATCTCAGTGGTAATGTGTGGAAGTTGCTGGAGAAGTTGCAAGACTCGTGCTGCATATGGATCTCTATTTATAGGCCCAGAAATTAGTAGTAGAGCAAAGCACATGTACGACATCCTTTATGTGTGTTTTTTTTCTTTTTTTTTGAAAAGGAAAAATAAACCAACATCTGCATCAACCGATGCATATAGCATTTATTTATTTATTTCGTTTATTACAAAAGGTTCATACAATCTCAACTTATGGGACATATAAAGTTATGAGATGTACCAGCCATCTAAAGAAAGCCAAAATGACAAAAAGCCTGCGCATAAACAAGATATCCTATTATCTAAACGCCAGCCGCACCAGCTGAATATGTCTCGTGCAACCGTTTTCAAACGGCTGCACAATAGCCATGGTCGGCTTGTGCTCCTCCAGCTGCAGGAAAGACCACATACAGATCTAATATGTAGTTAAAAGTATTTTTTTTTCGCAGGGGAATGTGTAGTTTAAGGTATAACCTGCATAAAAGAAGAACTTGTTGATCTGTTAAAGGTCGTGTCATTACGAATGTTCCAAATTTCCCGGAGAAGAGCACAAAACTCCCACTAGAATTTGAACCTTCTCTAATTTATCCACCCCGTCAAGCCAACTCCCAAATAGATTATTAATTTTTTTGGAGGAGTTAGATTAAACTCCATATGCACTATTTGTCAAACTATTTTTGCAAAAAGGCAATCAATAAATAAGTGTTGAATTGTCTCATTATCCGTAGAGATTATCTTTTGTTAATAAAACTTTGCGATGTAAAAACCCATAAAATTTCTAATTTTTAGTGGCACCTTCATTTTCCATAGATACTTATGCGGAAACCTTGTGTTCCCATTAAGTAAGTCTAGATATATAGATTTAATTGTAAACATCCTGGATGACGTAAGACCCCACTTGAAAAGATCTTCACCCTCCTCTGATTAATATCCATTAATCTAGTAATTAGATTCAACCACCTAGACCCTCTATGACCGTATAGAGACCTACGAAACATGATATTCAGCGGGTTATTTGTCATGATATGTGCAACAATAACTTCCTTTTGTTACACAATATTATAGAGGGATGGGTATTGGACCGCTAAAGGACTGTCCCCTAGCCAAGTATCTTTCCAAAAACGAGTATTTTCCCCCATTCTTAACGAGTATGAGTTATAGTCCATAAAAGTGTACCATTCGATATCTATTTGAAAGAAGTTGGCAACGATATAATTTGTGATTTTTTTTACTGCTACAATAAGTACAAAATTGTGCATGTTGGTTGAACTACTATATGTCAAACGTTGTGCCAGAAATACGTTTTGAAGCTCAGATTACAAGTAGACATTCAGTTTTTTTTAAACGGAATTTCGAACTTTCAATTTTTTTGGCCAGAAAGTCTTGATCTAGTTTAGTATCTATACCGCAAGCATGCAAAATCTCAATGCAACATATGTTGTATTGTATCCTACACAAAAATGACATTATTATGGAGCATTGGCTTGCTCGATATATGTATGTACTTGTAGGTATTCATAGGGTTCTTGATTTATCACACGCTCTTAACTAAAACCACAATCAAAATAATATGTCATGTCATTCGCTCGATTGTTCTTCAAGATGTCTTATATCAACTCACACAATTGCGTGGTTTTGTTAATCCCGCATGAACTAGTAATTAACTTAATCCTTGTTTAATACCAACTCACATGTAACTCTCAGACAACTTTAATCAGCACTCAAACCCAATGGTTAGAACATTTCTTTCCTCAACTCCAACCCAACCCACATAATCTCACTGGGATCATGGATCACGATGCAAATCCACCTGCCCTGGAGTCGACAAGGCTCTAAGACAATTCTCGTTCCATGGAGAACTAACAAAACGGTGCTAGTTAATCACTACATTTATTTAATACACTCTTCGTATGAGTTTCTAAGGTCTTCTCGAATTTGGATTCTAATTTTCACCATGAGTTTGGCAAAAATTTGACCATGAAGAATACAAAATATATGCCACAAAAAAGTGTAACTTTGAATTCCTATTCTAAAGAAGTTTTCAACATATTTTTTTCTATACGAGCGTGTTTTATTGTCCACAAAGCCCCTTCTCGTATCTGGCCTCAAGAAATAAGCATGTTCTTTTCCTCGGATCGCATTCTTTTCTCACATGGCACTTAATTTAAAGCAAGACAAAGTTGATCCGCTAGAAATGCCCAAATCGATCGTTTCCACGGCGAAAGGCCCTGGCAATGCAAAGTTTGGCTCGCTGGGTGCAACCTTGCTTACTTAACATGTTAACTCAATCACTCCTGGTCTACATAATGATCCACCGATTCAAAATAAGTTCTACATGAAAAATATGCGGATCAACGTTATGGTTCTATTTCCATGATAGGTTTCTAGTTTTGTTGACTTTTTAGGGTACTATTTCATCTTCATTTTTATATTTTTTTGGAGGAATTTTGTTGAATTTGTCATACTAGGGTGACCGTTTGTAATTTTCTTCGAGGTGGAGCTGCGTCTTACCGTTTGTCATAGCTTTTGTGTTGTAAGTTTTTAGTTTTGACATTCATAAACGAGTAGATCTAAACTGTCATAATACACTATATGTTGATATAGATCTACTCATATATGAATGTCAAAACAGAAAACTTACAACAGAAAAGTCGTGTGAAGCGACGAGTTGAAACTTTCCCTCAAAGGAAATTTCAAATGGTCAACCGTGTGGGATGAATTTGGAAAGTTTCGTTCAAAAGGGGTCTAAAAGGAACACGTACGGCATAGAGTTTTAAACACTCAACGAAACTAGGAACCTATTGCTGGAATGGATTCATAACATCAAGTAGCACCTTATTCATGTAGACGGTATCTCGAATGGAAGAAGACAAAAAAAAGACTCGATTGCCTTCTGTTAAGCACTGTAACCAAACGCATATGGCTTTTCTTCCATCCAGCACTTTGTGGTCGACCAAATACATGAGCAGTGTGCAAGTTTAAATTCTGGCTACCAGGGTATACACTTACACGATCAAGCTTTACTGCTGAAAATGACATTGTCTGATTCGGGTCTAGCGTGTACACATTGAAAAATGACATTACATACATAAAGAAGAAAGGTGTGAAAATGACATTAATTAATTTGGATGCTCGTTGTTCACGGCAGGCGAATCTGTCTGAGAGTGAGCGCGACAAGACCGGCCCTAGCTACTATAGTAAGAATATAAGATGCATATATGAGTGCGCGCCCCTACCTACCAAAGGATAATAATGTTGTCGACAGCGTATCGGGTGGTATATATGAGCCAAAACCAGTTTGCATTTGTTTGACAGATCGAGATGGAGCGGTGCAATGACTACCTGAAAAATATGTTCTTTTTCCCCCAAAGTGTCGTGTCGCAAACATAAAATATCCGGCTGTACACATGATTTTTTTTCAGATATTCTTTTTTACATTTTGAAATACACTTCTGAACGTGCATCTATGCCTAGAAGCCAAAGTAGAATTCTCATGCGGGGCTCGATCTTTCTAGCACACGGTAGCATCTAATAGAATCTCTTTTTCTACGCGTCAGCCTGGGGGAGAGGCTATCAGGAAAAGCTCCTAGGGACCCATCTAGGGTTCCGTACTCCCTCCGGCGACGTTGTTGGTCTGCTCCGCCTCCGGTGACCTTGGAGACTTGGAGGTGTGGCGGACCACATCCCCACACGGGCGGGAGTGATATGTTCTTTATTTAGGTTGGTTTTCAGTGTTTTTTTAGGAGGGTGACGTGGCGGCTATATCGTGAAGTTAGAAAAAGATACTCTCTGTATTACCGCCGTTGCATTGGTGCGTCTAGCGTCGACGGAGGACGCGTGGAGTCCTATGTTCGGCGGATCTCTTTGTATCTAGTCGATTTTCATGTTCACTGGTGTAGATCAGTCTCTCCTGATCTACAGTTTTTATCGTTGGTTGAGAGCACTGGTCCTTTGGGATCTTAGAACGACGACTATCCATCCCACTACATCATGTTCGTGGCATCCCCTGTCGTACCTATGGGGCTACCCCTGCGACATCGATAACCCTAGACATGGTGTCATCATCACCGTTTTATTTCACGCAGCTCCCCATCAAGCTCAAGACGGACAACTACTTGTACTGGCGTGCACTGATCCTCCTGCTCCTCCTTAGCCATTACCTAGAGGTATTCACGGATAGCATCATGCCTTTCCCACCACCGGCTCATCCGGCGTATCGTGTGTGGCTTGCGTAGGATCAAGCTATCCTATCGGTGATTCAGTCCTCTCTCACCGAGGGCGTTCTTGGGCTCATGTTATTTGCTGCGACCTCTCGTGAAGCTTGGGATGCACTTGATATGAGTTTCTCCTCACAGTCTTCGGTGCAATCCCCTGGCGATTAAGCGCCTGGTGGAAACTCTCGCTTCCATTGGCCAGCCTCTAGTAGATGTATATTACATCAACGTTGATCTCTCTACGCATTTTTCCTTGACTCCTTGTAATCTAATTATGCAATGGCAGTAGCTTGTATCTTGTGTGATGGTAGATGTACACTACACTGTGCAGAACTATCTATTCAAAACGAAGAAAAAAAAAGCACGCGTCTGTTTTGTATCTTCTGCTATTTGAAGTCTGTCCTACTACCGCACGGCCCAACTTGTGCGCTTTTCTCTGCCAGTCCGGGCTGCGTCGGTCTCCTTAGAGCATCTCCACTCGCCTACCAGGAGGCCGATTCGGACGCCGAATCGTCCGGACGCTGAAAATTGGCCCAGTTGCATACCCAAGGACCTGTTTTTGGCCGGATTTGGGCCAATTTTGGTCCGGACTATCGAGGCCGAACCCAGGTTTCCAGGTACGCCCTGGGAACGCCGGACTCAGCGAGTTCGGCGAAAAAAATGAAGCGGCGCGTGGACCCGCCGAGTCAGCGACAGAAGCCAAATCGTCGTCATCCTCGGAACCACGCGGCGACCGCCGGACATTAACTGCCCGTCGCGTCGGCCACGCGTCACCGATTTACGGCGCCACCCTCGCCGCCCGGCTCCCGCGACGGACCGGTGGGCACTAACTTCCCGCCGTTTCCCCTTTTCCCGTCCTCGCCGCTACACCCCTCCCGCCCTCGCCGCCCACCTCGGCCTTTATAAGCCGTACACCTCGCCGAAGATCTTCACACTCTCACACAGCTCCCCCACCCACAAGCCCAAACTCCGGCGAACCCTCTCTCACCGTTTTCCCTTCCCAGCCATGGCCAAACGGTACCCCGGCGATGGCGCTCGTGGCGGTGATGGAGCACATCAACCGCGGGAACATACCGCGGCTCGGCTTTCTGCGCACACCGACGCCGGCGGCCAGGTCGGGCTGGCGCCCTTTGCCGAACTGGATGCCGAGGAGGATGGCGAGCATGAGCTCGTCCTCCTCCGCGTCGGCATCCCACTCCTCCGGCTCGGCGCCGCTGCGCACGCCGACGGCAATCAAGCACGAGGCGGAGTCGCCTATGCGCTCGCCGCCGTGGACGCGCTCGCACGGCATCATCATCGGCGAGCCGCGGACGACGGCGTCGCCAACCGGCCGCCTGCGTCTCCGCCGCCCCAAGACAGAAGATTCGCCGGCGCCTTGAGGATGGCGCTGGAGCAGTCGCTCCGCGACACGGCGCCGCAACCGCCGCCGGTGGAGCCCTCCTCGCCGGACATCCTGGAATGGTCCAGGAAGGACTGGGAGAAGGCGGAGCGGCAGCGCATCCTCGTCCTGCAACAGCAGGCCGAGGAACAGGCCGACCGGCGGCGCGAGTTGGCCGGATGTGAGCTCGCCTACCAGGGTACCCCACTCTACGTCCTCGACGACGACGAGGACGAAGGCCCGTCCTACCAGCCCTGGAGGTTCGGCGACCCAGGTCAGGGGAGCTCCTGCCAGGACCAGCCACCGAGCGACGACGACGATGACGACGGCGAGGATGACGGCCACGCCGACCCCGGCTACACGATGTTCTACAGAAACTTCGGCCTGTAGAATGGCAAAGTCACCGGTGGAGGCCACGGCGGGCCTTTTATTTTAAAATTTTTATGTAGTAGTTTAGTTTAAATTTGATATAATTCGTCTATATTCGCCCAACTTAATGAAATTCGCTATTTTTAATGAATTTTAGCCGAACTTGGAGACTCGGCCTGGATATGCGAGTGGGAAGACATATCCAGGCCGAAAACTAGTTCCGTCCGGTCGAAAAATGGTCTGATTTTCGACCTGGGTTCAGCCAACGAGCGGAGATGCTCTTAGCTCGACTTGCTACCTCCGGGCATTGTATGTTGTGAAGGTGATGCTAGAACCATGTTTGGATCGGAGGCAAAATGCAGGAAAACCTGCCGAGAAATAGTTGATTCGTGCAGCTATTTTTTTTAGATAATACTCCCTCCGTTCCAAAATATAAGATGTTTTAGTTTTGTGAAAAAAATAAATCTAGACTTTTTTTAGTGTATAGATTCATTCCAAAGTTGAATGAACTACATACTAAAGTAAGTTTAGATTCGTTTTCTTCACAAACCTAAAACGTCTTATATTTTGGAACGGAGGGAGTAGATAGCACATGTTGCCCCACATTAAATTAATAAAGCCAAGATTCTTACAAACATCACCAGCAACATGGCCAAGCCATACAAACATTTACGAGGTAGAACCGAGCATAAAGAGGTAGATAAAAGTCTAATGGCACATGCCAGAACTTATAAAACCATAGAGCTAGAGGTGGCAGCCGATCTATTTGCTTGCGGAGGGGAGTAGGTATCTCGCTGGAGCTTCCGTAGTCCTTCCAGCAGCAAGTCCAGGCCAGCCAAGTCCTTACTCCTAGATTTGAAGATACATCTTGAATTATATTGTCTAGCTCTTTTCATCAGTTTGGACTGTTGGTTACATTGGCTAGTGTATGTAATTCAATAATACAGTCGGCAGGTTGGTTAGGGAATTTGTGTTCGATGGTGAACTTGTTCCTAATATTCCACAAAGTCCATCATTGAGCTGCAAACAAAATCCAAACGAGGCGTCTAGCTTTCGCAGAGAGCTGGAGAAGAAGCGAAAGGAACTCATCGAAAGTAGCTGGATTCCAATTTACATTAAGCATATCTCTAACCCCACTCCAGTAGAATTGGGCCAGCACGCAGGAAAAGAAGACTGTGACACCGATTCTGCTATCCCACATAGGCAGCACTTGCCATCCGTGGGGCTATGACGCTCCTGGATCTGTTCATGCACCGGTAAGCGCCCTCTGGCAAGATGCCAGGTGAAGATCTTAATTTTCAAGGGAATAGATGTCTTCCAGATAATTTTGTCCTCAGGGGTATTAGTTCCGAGAGTCAGTTTTTTATATATGGAGAGCACTGGTAACGAGTCCAGAGCCTAAAAGAAGGTGTTAATCGACTCAGTAAGCTGCACCCTGCTAGCTCCTGAGTAAGTTAACCCCACAGGGCTAGTTCCCTTATTCCAAAGGTTCTTCTAAAGGCAATATTCCATCTTTGCAGATGAATGGCCTGGGCTAATTTGGTGTTTGGGTCTGCGCAGATTACAAGGAGTCTAGGGTATCTCACAGCTAGCGGCGCTTCCCCCAGCCGCCAATCAGACCAGAAACACGCCCTAGTGCCGTTTCGTAGCTCAAATTTCACACCCAGCCTAAACAAGTGCTTGATCTTGTTAATACTCATCTAGAACTGCGAGCCACCCTGGCTCTTGTGGCAGTTGAGGATATTAGCAGCATTGTGGTATTTAGCAAAGAGCAGCTTATGCCACAAATTATTATTTTCCTCAGGGTTATTCAATCACCAGATCCATTTAAGCATGAGAGACATTTAGAATCCTCGAATTCAACACCCCAAGGCCACCTAATTCGTGCAACTATTTGATTCGCTTAACACTGAAATATATATGAGGTGTGCTTCGGTCCCCACCCCCTTAAACTTAAGCCGCATGGGCTATTTTCTTTTTTTACCCATCGACACCCATATCGGCGCCACGTATATCTCCATATATACGTACTCGGTTGAACTTGGTATAATCCATATTCCCGTCGGTTGATCACACCTTTTATTATTGCGATCTATGTCTTTGCATGTCATATTTAAAAAAAATTATTGTTGTTATATAACTTTCGATTTTCGCCTTACGCAGTCACATGAGTATACGTATACGGTGAGTATATGTCTAAGAGAACTATACGGACTTTAGGTGGATTCGTAAGGTCCTCTAAATAATCGGTATCGAGTTTTTGTTTGTCAAAGTTTGAAAGAAATGTGTGTGGGGAAGGGGGGGGGGGACCGAAGCAAAAGTGAATATATATATATACTGCTCAATCTATTCCGTAATATAGAATGTTTTGGCAAACTAACGGATGTAGTACAGTATATCCCTAGATGGCACCTCTTTGATTCGTGAGGTTCTTTCTCCTCTGTTTTCAGACATGGAAATGATAAAACTATGTCTTGGACACAAGAACGAAAGTATGAACAGGAAACTGTGGGAACGGAGGTGTCATGTTTCCAAACCGGCTTCATGGTTCTACTTACAAGGTTATCAACTGATGTAAACTTTGCTCTAGCTTTGCTTTAGGGACCAGGTGCCGCTGGGGCCGTGGCAGGAGAATCTTTTGATTGTACCATCTTCCCATTGAAGTGATATATATATACACCCGTGTATCGAATGCATACAAATTGGCTTAAAAACAAACATGCACAGCAGAACACACATCTGATGGATATGAACTTAGATGATAAATTTGTACTCCAACTTTGAGATTAATCACAGATTCACAGGAGTTTTTCTTTTAAATCATGGGAGTTAACAACAAGATAGGCGCTAGGTATTCATAGGGAATTGTTGTAAGAGACCATCTAGACACTTCAACACAACTTAGGTTATCATCCCTTACATATGAGAATGTTTCAAACTTTGCATCAATGCAAACTCTTTAACATGCCAGAGAAGTTACAAACTTTGCATTAATACAAACTAACGGTGCTCAATCCAGTGAAATGCACATTGCAGTATACAGCTCTTTGGTCACATCCAAAAGCAGGCAGTTGGATCAAAGAACAAGCCCTTCTATGTATTTCTTGTGTCACCATTAAAGAGAACAACTTACACATACATCCAAGCACACTACTGCAATCAAACTAACTCAATAAAATACAACCTTCAAACATTTCAAAATTTTACGGCACAAAAACTTGTGCCTGACCATATCTGAATGTAACTAGCTGAAAATTAACTAATTTACAACCCATATCCCCTTTCGGTTTTCTGAAAGGAGGCTTTTCAAATACATCAGCACCTTCCAGGGGAGTACTGTCTCAAGGTACTACAAAGCATTTTCTAAACTAGGGCCTTCTTGCTTAAAATGCCCACCTGGTGCTTTACATAAATACATCAGGTTATCATCATCCAGCAATATATGATGGTTGATGCTGCAACTCGTGAGGAGAAAGAAAATGAGTTGCCCTTATTTGTAATTTAGCTGTATCACTGTCGCGATCTTAGGTTCATCGCATTTGCTGTAAAGAAGAGCCACTAGATTGTAGTGGCGAGTGTACAACAGCCAGAAGAGCCAGTAACGTGTTCTAGTGGCAGTCAGAAGTTTGTTAAAATTTTATCTATTGACATACCATCAGAAACAAGAGCTCTAGTAATTTCCTGCAAATATTATCAAAGACAAAGATTAGCCTGTGAGTATTGAAACGAGGCCACAAGTTTAGACGTAGGACAATGGACAGTACTATTCTTCTTTAATAACGACAATCAACATTATAACAGGCCTCAGTTTGAAACCATCCAAACATTAAGAGAACTTGTCTTTAATTATAAGGTTCAAAAGCGATAGGTGTTAATTTCTAGCTTTGCCTCTGCCTAGTGCCAATCTCGCCTGCGCGCTTAAGCGCACAAAAAGCAAGATTAAGCGCTAGGTGTTTTGCAGCCGCCTAGCTCCTAGGCACGCTTAAGCACACGACTAGGCACACACTCTTTAACCATGTTAATTATTACTCTGAATGTACAGCTATTTGCTAGGTCTCGGCGTCTGGGTAGCATATTTGTACTGGTACTTGTTAGGCTACAGATATGGCAACGAATATAGAATAGTAACTACCAATCCAAAGCAAGATCAGTATGGCCCGCTAAAGTCAATGGCGCACTGGTGTCTATATTTATAAGTAGTTTCATCTTGAGAAAATTTAAGCTGACCATGTATTATTACCAGAAGGTTATGTTTCTGATATACGTGTGTCTAAAATAACAGAACAAATGCAGTATCTGGCGTAAAGAAAGCATTGAGACACGTGACTGAAGATCAGTTAGCTTCCTCTATCATTAGCTACACAATTCAGGAATTAGAACATAAGAAAGCTAGGCATACCTCAGACATCTGTTTATGTCCACACAAAATTGCTCCCATCGATGAAGGATCTACAACCTTCTTCGTCCTTGAAAAAGCATTCTGCAACACGCAAAAGAAAAATATAAGAATACATGGGAGCATGGCTTTAAAGGCGTTAAGGCGTCTTATGGCGATATGGGGGCACTCTGACGCCTAAAGCAGTCGATTTTCCAAGGCGGATGAGGGGTGCCTGGGCGCCTAGGCAACGCCTTTAAAACCATGCATGGGAGCATGATGAGCTAATAATAACCCAAAAGGCAGAATGATAATGGTACCTGAACATAGCCTCGCTGACCAGTCCATTGATCATCTGGTCTAGAGAGAACAGGTACAATTTTTATTCCTCTAGACTCCCAGTCATCAAATCTCTCCTGTCAGAGCACAGTCTCAACCCGTTATATACAATTATACATAAGTTAATACTTAGAAGATGTAGACCAAATACTAACACCAACCTGATATGCCATCCTCTGAAGGTTTCTAGCCCCATAAAAGAGGCTAACATCAATATTCTCATTTTCACCAAAACCCGACTCGATGAGTGACCGGATTGGGCTGCAACGAACAAATGTACAGAAAGATGGTATGAGCAGCACACTCCAATGAAAACTTTCTTCTACAGATCTACTCTCTACATGAACGGCAGTTCGTTTGCTTAAAATGAGGGTACATTAATGTGAAGGCTAACATGGACGCATCATATGTAACTATATATGTAAACAACGTTCCAACTGAACAAAGTACCTACTCCACAAAACTATACATGGATGCAGTGTGGATGTCCCTCCAATCGAAATGGTAGAAAAATAAAATCAAAGGGTGGTCATCTCCCACAAAATACTTGGAATGTGGCAGCCTAAAACATATTCTGCAGTTACCAACCAACTCAATTGGCTGTGACTCACGAGCAAATGTGTAAACACCTGACGAAGCACTGTATAATTTCCTATCTAAATCATTTATTCAGCACTAAGATTGAGCAATTGTGTATGACAATTTCCTTCTATTAGTACAATAGTAGAGCACTTCCACTAGTAGAACTGTAGAATGATCCATCAGTATATAACTGTAAAACAAATGAAGGGTACTAATACAGAAGCACAGGGGGGCAGATAGGCACCTGATCCCGGATCCGGTGGCGAAGACGAGCACCTCGCGGGCGTCGCTAATCCTGCCAACCTCGAACCCGCGGCCGACGACGCTGCCGCCGACGCGGACGAGGTCGCCGGGGCAGAGGTCGCAGAGGCGCGCGGAGGGGGTGCCCGGGAGGCGCTTGACGAGGAAATCGAATGATTTGGGCAGGGCCGAGGAGGCCGGGGGAGGGGAGGAGATTGCGAGGAAGATAGGGTAGGGTGCTGAGGGGAGGCGGAAGGGGAGGAACTGGCCGGCGGCGAGGTGAGAGGCTAGGAGGGAGGGGTGAGAGGAGAGGTCGAGGGAGACGTGGAAGAGGGAGGCGTCGGGCGTGGCCGCGCGGACCGCGGAGACGGGCGCCTCCGTCCACTCGGTCGGGGCGGGCGGCGGGGTCGCGAGCGCGGCGGCGGCGTTGGAGAGGACGCGGAGGTGGTGCGGGCGGAGGAGGTGGAGGCGTCGTGGCGGCGATCGGAGGAGCATCGGGAGGAGTCAGCGAGGATGCGGGAGGCCGCCGGCGGATGGGGGGACGAGGGATGCTGCGGGCTGCCGGATCTCGGTGGCCTCCCGCGTGACAGGAAAGTTTCGTATAGAACGTGCACATGTTTTTTTTTTAGGGAAGGACGTGCACATGTTTGATTTCTCCTCAAGTCAAAAGGGAAATTTCCCCGCCCCAAAATAGAATTACAGAAATGACATGTAACATTTGGGTAAATATTTTTTTTCGAAAGGCAGGCAAGGCTGATCCATTAATTAAGCAGAAGATGCCTGATTAATTAACAGAAAATCGAGCTAAAACCAAAACAAACAAGGCCACACCCACAAACCCACAAGGCCAAGCGCCACACTCAACACGATACAATAGGGCCAAGCCCACACTCGTCGTCGACACATCAAGCAACACTAAAGTACACCAACTAACAAGCACAAACCAACGGTGACCTGCTCCGCCGAACTAGCTAGCTTGCAACCGAAGCCGAAGAGAAGGGATGCCCCGTGATGGCGAAAGCTAGCACTATGCAAGATCCGTGCAAATGCATCGCCTGGCATGACGATGACCAACGCCAAAGATCACCTCATCACCCATACGACCGATCCAAACATCCTCAACACAGACAAACTCTCGAGGCCGCTGCCCCGACATACCACTGCTTACTCTCGAGCTGCAACGCCACACGACTCGGCTGCTTGCATCCCAAGCTACACAAAACATCTTCTCACGGACCACGGTCGTTGTACCAGCACATCCGGGGCCGCAGCCCCGGCGTAAAGCCAAACCGCCCCCTCGGAGCGCAACAACCGATCCGACAACCCGACCACCCTAGCGACACAAGGTTGCCACTCAACCAATGACGAGATGAATCCATACCTCATCGAGCCGCCTTGCGCATTGCTTTCCAATATCGCCATCTCGATGCACCAATAGTAACCACCCGGAACCGCCGCTCTGACTTCCACCACCCACGATGAAGATGAGAACCATGCAAGATGCCGCATGCCGACTCTCCAAGGTGATGCCTCCAACGAGAAAGCAACATAGTCATCGACGCTCGCCTCGGTGAACCCAGAGCTAAGGATTTATCCCGGAGAGCCAAATCCCCACAAGGTAGAATGGAACTCACAAAAACGCCTTCAAGAAGGTGAACGACACAATTTGCGTCGCCGCTATCGGCACCGTCCAAAGAACAGGACTAAACTTTCGTCCGAAATTTGTCCAAAACGAGCAGGGGCATCTGAACCGAGCAAGGACCCTCGCCATCAGCGACCACTAGCACCACCTTGTGACACCACTGTTGCTGCACCTCTTACGGCAACATCGGAAGCATGCCCTGCTAGGTAGCAGATCCTCAAGCAAAGCCAAGCACGCCAAGGGCCAAAACCACCTGCGCCAAGACCGATCTGCAACCCCTAGCCAACCCGGGCCGCCGCCCCGACCTCCTCGCCACACATAAGCAGAGACCACCTCTAGCGCACCTTCAAGCCTCCACTGACGCCCGCACATGCAGAACACCAACCCGAGTCGCCGCCTGGAGATCTAGGTGTGGGATCCCTAGATCCGTCGTGCCCCCAAACCACCACAAGCGTGGCCTCAACAATAATTTACTAGATCTAGGCGTTGGGTTTCGTAGCATGGAAAACAAAAAATTTCTACCGCATACAAACAAACAAGCCAAGATCTATCTACTAGATTGTAGCAACGAGTCGATGGAATAACTCACCCTCGAAGATTCCAAAGTGTTTAACGAGAGCAGATTCTCGTGGGTGATGTAGTCGTACTCTTTCCGATCTCAAGATCGCGTAGACGATCCTTCCGGCCAATGCTCGGTCACATCGCTCGGTACTGACGAAGACCTTCCTCTCCTTGTTCCAAAGAAAGGCCGGAGGTTGTAGTACTCTCATGATTCCCAAAGACAACGGCGTGGTACCGGAAGTAGAGGGGAGATCTCGCAGGGCTTCGCCTTAAGCCGGAGCGAGTATGGTGGAGTATGAGAGAGCTTTGGTGATCTAGAGTTTAGACACACCAATTAGAAGGCTCTAAACCGGAGGCTAGGGCAATTAGAAGCTCTAACTTGACGGCTTGGGAGAAATCCCTAGGCTGTGGCTAGGGTTTAGGTTTAGAGGAGAGGACTTTCGTGCTAGGAGGGCAGCCTCGCCTCCCTTTTATAGGTGGGAGGCGGCCAAGGGGAGGAGTCCTCCCCAACTCGACTTGGAGGTGGGTCGGTTGGAGGAGGAATCCTCCCCAACTCGGTTTCCCACTCCTCCTCCTCTTCCAAAACTTGCCGTTGACTTGCAAACTATCCGCTTGACTTTTCAATTTAGGATTTAAATAAACCCTTTATTTTGGCCAGCAAAGACACCGAGTACATGCTGCAATCATTCCAACGTACCATGCCACATTCCTGTACCTCCCCGAGTGCCGGACATTCCGAACCTTCTAGAATGTTCTATGAAAACACCTAACCATTCCCCAACTCAAACGGACTTTCCTTATATGAATCTTATTCTCCGACCATTCCGGATCTCCTCGTGATATCCCGAATCCCATTCGAGACTCAACAACATTCGGTCTCTTTCTCATCATTCCATAACTACTCAAACAACGTCAATCCTTAAGTGTGTCTCCTACGGTTCGTGAATTATGCGGACATGATCGAGACACTTCTCCGAACAATAACCAATAGAGGAATCTGGAAATTCATATGGCTCTACATATTTCTATGATTACTTACATCGAATGAACAACTTACATACGATATCAATTTCCCTTTGTCTCACGATAGTTTACTTATCCGAGGTTATGATCGCTGTATCTCTGCATACCTAGTTCAACCTCATCGATAAGTACTCTTTTCGCCCTCCTGATATGTGATCCCTTGTGAGCCACCACATGCTTGCAAGATAATTGGATGACATTTCACCGAGAGGGCCCAGAGTATATCTATCCGTCATATGGATGGACAAATCCCACTCTTGATCCATGTGTTTCAACCAATACTTTCTGAACACTCAATGCCACCTTTATAGCCACCCAGTTACGGTGTGGTGTTTGATGACATCAAAGCATCCATCCGTAAAGGCGATATGCATGATCTCATGGTCGAAGGAATCGATAACTATGTATCGTAAAGCATATAGCAATTGAACTATTAAAATGACTTGATCTTTTTGCTACGCTTATCTATAGGAGTATGTCCACCATATCATTCTCCTAACGATATGATCTTGTTGTTAACAACATCTCAATGTTCATGATATGGAAACCACAATCATCTATTAACCAACAAGCTAGTATTATATAGAGGCTTTACTAGGGACTTCAAATTAAGTTTACAAATCACACAAGTATTAATGTTTCCTTGTTAATACTATTATAGCATGAATGTAAACATTTATCATAAACACAGAGATATAATAATAACTACATTTATTATTGCCTCTAGGGCATATCTCCAACAGCCTCCCACTTGCACTAGAGTCATCTAATCTAGTTTACATGGTAATATACCGAACACCCATGGCGTTTGGTGCTGGTCATGTTTTGCCCTGGAGAGGTTTAGTCAACGGATCCGCCACATTCAGATCTGTGTGTACTTTGCAAATCTTTATATCCCCATCTTGGATATGTTCTCGAATAGCGTGAAAACGTAGCTTCATGTGCTTCAGCTTCTTGTGTGACCTTGGTTCTTGCGCATTGGCTATGGCGCCCATGTTATCACAAGAGATAGACATTGGGTCCAGCACTAGGAACCACACCCAGCCTCAGAATGAACTCTTTCATCCATATTGCTTCTTGTGAAGCCTCCGGCAGCCATGTATTCCGATTCATTGAAGATCTCGCCACAACGCTTTGCTTTGCACTCCTCCAGCTAATCACTGCACCATTCAAAATAAATACGTATCCAGTTGTGATTTAGAATCATCCGGATCGGTGTTCCAACTAGCATCGGTGTAACCATTAACAACAAGTTGTTCATCACCTCCATAAGAAAGAACCATATCCTTAGTTCTTCTCAAGTACTTAAGGATGTTTTTGATCATTGTCAATGATCCACTCGATCACTTTGATATCTGCTAGTCAAACTAACAGCATATGCAATGTTGGGTCTAGTACATAGCATGGCATACATTAGAGATCCTATGGCTGAGGCATAGGGAGTCTTACTCATCCTTTCTCTATCTTCTGCCGATGTCGAACTTTGAGTTTTACTCAAGGTCATATTGGGCAACATGGGCAAGAACCCTTTCTTGCTATCTTCCATTCCAAACCTCTTTAGAACTTTGTCCAAATATGTACTCTGTGACAATGATATTTGGCGTTTCGATCTATCTCTATAAATCTTTATGCCTAATATGTAAGCTGCTTCGCCAAGATCCTTCATTGAAAAACTATTATTCAAATATTCCTTGACACTATTAAGAAGGTCTACATCATTCCCAATCAACAATATGTCATCCACATATAGTATTAAGAATGCTACAGAGCTCCCACTCACTTTCTTGTAAATACAAGCTTCTCCATAAGTTTGTATAAAACCAAAACTTTTGATTACCTTATCAAAACGTTGATTCCAACTTCGGGATGCTTGCTTCAATCCATAGATGGACCGTTGAAGTTTGCATACCTTGTTAGCATCTTTAGGATCGACAAAACCTTTGGGTTGCATCATATACAACTCTTCATCAATGTCACCATGGAGGAATGCTGTTTTGACATCCATCTGCCATATATCATAATCATAATATGCAGCGATTGCTAACATAATCCTCACAGACTTTAGCTTCGCTACTGGTGAGAAAGTCTCATCGTAGTCAACTCCTTGAATTTGTCGAAACCCTTTTACGACAAGTCGAGCTTTATAGACAGTAACATTACCATCAGCATCTGTTTTCTTCTTGAAAATCCATTTGTTCTCGACCTTCCGCCATCCGAAGTCCACCAAAGTCCATACTTGGTTTTCGTACATGGATCCAATCTCGGATTTCATGGCTTCTTGCCATTTGTTGGAATCTGGGCTCATCATTGCTTCCTCATATGTCTCAGGGTCATCGGTGTTGTCCACCAACATGACACTCATAACAGGATCATACCAATCTGGAGTGGTACGAGCTCTCGTTGACTTGCGAGGCTCTATAGCAACTTCGACCGAAGTTTCATGATTATCATCATTAGCTTCCTCTCTAATTGGTGCAGGCACCACAGGAACTTCTTCCGGCGCTGCGCTACTCGCAATTTCGAGAGAAGGTTCGACAACCTCGTCGAGTTCTACTTTCCTTCCAGTCACTTCTTTCGAGAGAAATTCCTTCTCTAGAAAGGATCCATTCTTAGCAACAAAGATTTTTGCCTTCGGATCTATGATAGAAGGTATACCCAATAGTTTCCTTCGGGTATCCTATGAAGACGCATTTTTCCGCTTTGGTTTCAAGCTTGTCCGGCTGTAACTTCTTTACATAGGCTTCGCATCCCCAAACTTTAAGGAACGACAATTTAGGTTTCTTCCCAAACCATAATTCATACGGTGTCGTTTCAACGGATTTAGACGGTGCCCTATTTAAAGTGAATGCGGCTGTTTCTAATGCATAACCCCAAAATGATAGCGGTAAATCTGTAAGTGACATCATAGAACGAACCATATCTAAGAGAGTTCGATTACGACGTTCGGACACACCATTACGCTGTGGTATTCCCGGCGGTGTCCATTGTGAAAGTATTCCGCATTTCTTCAAATGCTCGCCAAACTCGTAACTTAGATATTCACCTCCACGATCAGAACGTAGAAATTTAATCTTCTTGTTACGTTGATTCTCTACCTCACTTTGAAATTCCTTAAACTTCTCAAAAGTTTCGGACTTATGTTTCATGAAATAGATATACCCATATCTACTCAAGTCATCCGTGAAGGTAAGAACATAACGATAACCATCACAAGAATGCTACACTCATTGGTCCACACATCGGTATGTATGATTTCCAATAAGTCCGTAGCTCGCTCCATCATACCGTAAAATGGAGTCTTAATCATTTTTCCCATCGACATGCTTCGCATCTTTCAAGTGATTCAAAATCAAGTGATTCAAGAAGTCCATCGAATGGAGTTTCTTCATACGCTTCACTCCAATGTGACCAAGACGATTGCCACATATAGGTCGAGTTATCGCTTCGATTTCAAACGCTTAGCCTCAATGTTATTAATATGTGTATTTCCACTATCGAGATTCAATAAGAATAGACCATCTATCAAAGGTGCATGTGCATAAAATATATTACTCATATAAATCGAACAACCATTATTCTCGGATTTAAACAAGTAACTGCCTTAATAAACAAGATCCCGATATAATGTTCATGCTCAACGCAGCACCAAATAACAATTATTTAAGTATAAAACTAATCCCGATGGTAGATGAAGGGTAGCGTGCGACCACGATCACATCAACCTTGATCCGCTTCCCACGCCGCATCGTCACCTCGCTCTTCACTAGCTTCCGCTTATTCGCAGCCTCGCTTCGAGTTACAAATATGAGCAACCGAACCAAAGATCAAATACCTGTGCACTACCACGAATACTAGTGAGATACACATCAACAACATGTATATCGATATACCTTTCTTCTTGATGTTGCCGTTCTTCAAATCCGCCAAGTACTTTGGGCAATTCCGCTCAAAGGACCTTCTCCCTTTGCAAAAAGCACTCAAGATCGTGCTTGGGTCCAGCCTTGGTCTTCTTCGTTGGCGTGGTAACTTTCTGACCACCCTTCTTGAAGTGTCCCTTCTGCTTAGACTTGCCTTTCTTGAATTTGGTGGTCTTATTGACCAACAACACTTGGTGCTCTTTCTTGATCTCCACTTCGCAGACTTTAACATAGCAAAATGGCTGCAATCGCTTGTTCATGTTCTCGCATGTTGTAGTTCATCACAAAGTTCTTGTAACTTGGTGGTAGTGATTGGAGGACACGGTAAATCCCCAAAGCATTAGGAATCACTATACCCAAGCTTTGAAGTTTGTTTGTGCCTGACATCTTAAGCACATGCTCACCGACGGAGCTGCCCTCTTCCATCTTGCAGTTAAAGAACTTTTCAGAAGCCTCATAACTCTCAATCGCCGCGTGAGTCTCAAAGATCAATTTGAGATCACGGACAATATCATGTGGGTCTGAATTCTCAAACCTTTTCTGAAGCTCCGATTCTAAACCATACAAGATAGCACATCGAACTATGGAGTACCGATTCTTCCGAGCAAGGTAAACATTCTTTACTTCATCGGTAGCATCACCGCAGTGGTCACCCAAATGGTGCATCCAGACATAGGTCAAATTACCACCGTGAGGACAATCCTCAAATTATGAACCAATCCCAAGTTGCTTCCATTGTTTTTCAACTTTTCTTTCTCTAGGAACGCATTAAAATTGATGGTAGGGGCTGCCATTGATCTACAACATATTTGCAATAGTTTAGACTAAGTTTATGACAAATTGAGTTCAAATTAATAATAAAGTTTAATCTAGGTGAACTCCCACTCAAAACAACATCCCTCACATTGTTTTAGTGATCACACGAACCAAATCCACCATATCAAAACCGATCATCACGAGAGTTGATATAGTTTCAATGGCGAACAATCGACATGTTCATCATATCTACTATATGATTCATGCTTTACCTTCGCGATCCGTGTTCCCGAGACCATGTCCATACATGCTAGGCTCATCAAGATCAAACCTTAGCTACCGCATAAGCAAATCTGGCTTGCTTACGTTGTATACACTTATGAATCTAACACACCCGATCATCACGTGGTGCTTCAAACAACAAGCTTTAGCAACGGTGCATACTAAGGGTGAACACTTTAGAACTTGAAATTTATGTGCATGAGGGATCATCTTATAATGCTACCGCTGCCTACTAAGCAATACAAGATGCATAAAGGATTAACATCACATGCAATTCATAATATGTGATATGATATGGCCTTTCTTCTTTGTGCTTCCGATCTCCATCTTCAAGCACCGAACATGATCTCCATCATCACCGCATAGCATCAAGGTCAATGACGCTTCTTCATGGTTGTCGCCCACCAGCTTCAACTATTACAACTACTTTGAATAGACACGCAGGTCTTAACAGAAATTAAAGACAACCATATATTCCGCCGGTTGCCAACTTACAATAAGGAACATTGCATACATCAAATATAATCACAATCATGGCCATATCACATCATCAGACACCCCGCAAAACAAAGTTAGACGCCTCTACTTTCTTTGCATATTTTACGTGGTTTGGGGCTGTTAATAAGTGTCGTTCTAACTTACGAACAAGAACCACAACATTGATACTAGTATTGTAAATCACCCGTTGTAAATTGGATCTCCACTATGCTGGGAGAAACAGGCACCCGCAAAGCTACTTATGCAATACAAGTTGCATGTCAAGCGTGGAGCAAGTCTCATGAACGATGTCATGTAAGGTTAGCCCGGGCCGCTTCATCCCAACATCCCGCAAGATGCAAAGTACACAAGAAGCAATCGACAATAAAAGCATTAACGCCCACAATGACCATTGTGTTCTACTCGTGCAACAGATCTACATATAGACACGGCTCTGATACCACGGTTGGGTTTCGTAGCATGGAAAACAAAAAAATTCTACCGCATACAAACAAACAAGCCAAGATCTATCTACTAGATTGTAGCAACGAGTCGATGGAATAACTCACCCTCGAAGATTCCAAAGTGTTTAACGAGAGCAGATTCTCGTGGGTGATGTAGTCGCATTTCTTTCCGATCTCAAGATCGCGTGACGATCCTTCGCTGCGCAAGGCTCCCGCAATCGGTCACACGCTCGCATTTTCGTGACGAAGACCTTCCTCTCCTTGTTCCAGCAAGCAGCGGAGGTTGTAGTACTCTCGCGATTCCGAAGACAACGGCGTGGTACCGGAAGTAGAGGGGAGATCTCGCAGGGCTTCGCCTTAAGCCGGAGCGAGTATGGTGGAGTATGAGAGAGCTTTGGTGATCTAGAGTTTAGACACACCAATTAGAAGGCTCTAAACCGGAGGCTAGGGCAATTAGAAGCTCTAACTTGACGGCTTGGGAGAAATCCCTAGGCTGTGGCTAGGGTTTAGGTTTAGAGGAGAGGGACTTTCGTACTAGGAGGGGCGATCCTGCCGCCTCCCTTTTATAGGTGGGAGGCGCGCCAAGGGAGGAGTCCCTCCCAACTCGGCTTGGAGGTGGGCGGCGGTTGGAGGAGGAATCCTCCCCAACTCGGTTTCCCACTCCTCCTCCTCTTTCCAAAACTTGCCGTTTGACTTTCAAACTAGCCGCTTGACTTTTCAATTTAGGATTTAAAAAAACCCTTTATTTTGGCCAGCAAATACACCTATTACATGATGCAAACATTCCAACTTCCAAGGCCACATTCATGTACCCTCCCCCCCCCCCCCCGGAGTGCCGGACATTCCGGAACCTTCTAGAATGTTCCGATGAAAACACCTAACCATTCCCCAACTCCGAAATGGGACTTTCCTTATATGAATCTTATTCTCCGACCATTCCGGATCTCCTCGTGATATCCCGAATCCCATTCGAGACCAACAACATTCGGTCTCTTTCTCATCATTCCATAACTACTCAAACAACGTCAATCCTTAAGTGTGTCTCCCTACGGTTCGTGAATTATGCGGACATGATCGAGACACTTCTAACAATAACCAATAGAGGAATCTGGAAATTCATATGGTTCTACATATTTCTACGATTACTTATGATCGAATGAACCACTTACATACGATATCAATTTCCCTTTGTCTCACGATAGTTTACTTATCCGAGGTTATGATCGCTTGATCTCTGCATACCTAGTTCAACCTCGTTACCGATAAGTACTATTTTCTCGCTCCTGATATGTGATCCCTTGTGAGCCACATGCTTGCAAGCTAATTGGATGACATTTCACCGAGAGGGCCCAGAGTATATCTATCCGTCATATGGATGGACAAATACCACTCTTGATCCATGTGTTTCAACCAATACTTTCTGAACACTCAATGTCACCTTTATAGCCACCCAGTTACGGTGTGGTATTTGATGACATCAAAGCATCCATCCGGTAAAGGCGATATGCATGATCTCATGGTCGAAGGAATCAGATAACTATGTATCAGAAAGCATATAGCAATTGAACTATTAAAATGACTTGATATTTTTGCTACGCTTATCTATAGGAGTATGTCCACCATATCATTCTCCTAACGATATGATCTTGTTGTTAACAACATCTCAATGTTCATGATATGGAAACCACAATCATCTATTAACCAACAAGCTAGTATTATATAGAGGCTTTACTAGGGACTTCAAATTAAGTTTACAAATCACACAAGTATTAATGTTTCCTTGTTAATACTGTTATAGTATGAATGTAAACATTTATCATAAACACAAAGATATAATAATAACTACATTTATTATTGCCTCTAGGGCATATCTCCAACAACCCGCACATGCAGAACACCAACCCGAGTCGCCGCCTGGAGATCTAGGTGTGGGATCCCTAGATCCACCGTGCCTCCAAACCACCACAAGCGTGGCCTCAACAACACCAGCAAGCCATGGATATTTTGTACCCATTGAGCAAAGATAAATTGTAATTGCATGGAGGAATTCCTAAAGTTTTGGGTGGAATGGGAATTGTTATTCTTCCATTGAGTGAAAAAAGAGCAAAGAATGACAAAAAGACGAGACTCTACTAGTCTTCACTCTTGTGGTTTCCTCGGTTTCTCGGTTTCTGTTTTCTTATTTGGGATCTTGCTTTTTGCATGGTTCTCATCTCTGCAACTCGCGATTTTTGCGAGAGAACCAAATCCAGTTGGTGAAGGTCGTGATTTGGGCTAGCATATGCTTGAGCGTCGAAGAAGATCCGGGGCTGGTACCCCGGCGTACACTCGTTGCGAGCTCCGGCAGTGGCCGCCCAGCCGCACTTGCCAGCCTTGTCTAACGGCCCCAAACGACGAGGGAGAACCCTCCCACCACCTTTGGCAGCAGGGGGCGCCGCCACCACGACAGGGCCGACAACAGTGGCAGCGCTGACCGACCTAAGAGACCGGAGCGACGACGGGCGCAGGGTGGCCCCTGTGTCGCCTAGGGGCAACATGGGATGAGTTCAATATTCAGTCAACCGGAAGCCATTGGAAGATAAATATTACCAGGGAACACAAAATGTTGCGTCTCTATACATGCATGCATGCATCCATGGATCACAATTTGATCATGCGCGACGAAATGGAACGAATTCAGAAGATTCCACATGCTAGAAATCTATTATATCTCATGTGCACCCAATGGTAGGTTCATGCTAGTAACCGTCAGATGGGATTGTAAGTAAGGCACTGAGACGACCTCAGTTTTCTCCTTCCAATATGATTATTACCATATTAACTGATTACTCTATTCAATGTAATTTCATAATAATTTTGAGGGTTACAATTTGGTAGGACGTCTAGTTGTGCCCAAAATAAAAAAAATGGAAGCATGCAAATCATATATACTTACTCTAGGAGATGTGGGGCCTTCCTCGATTTATATTTATACTACTCCCTCCAATACAGATTTGTCTAGATTCAGCGAACATGCTGAGGTTTAGAACAATCGATTCAAATTTTTAGAATACCTCGATAGGTTCCTATAGGATCCATATGTCACTATCCTAACATATGTCGTCCATGTCTCTCTATCCACCAATCAAATATCAACACACACAAATTTAAGTTATTGTGTGTTTCTTAGCCAACCATAGATACAAATAAGTGATGTGTGACTACTCCAAAGACTGCTATATGGTTAGAAAGATGGTGACCCAATGATCATAAAAAATGCACTCAACACTATTAAGTGCGACATGGTCAATATGAAAACAATGGTAGGTTGGGAACACCTAGCCAATTTTATATGTAACTATAGGGCGACATCTTCTCCTTTGTTCAGCAAAGAACAAACTATAAGTCACAGGTCCAGAAGTTTAACCCAAGTAAATGATATTTGGCCATTCAAAAAATTATAATTCAAAACATGCATTATAAACATCCAACATTGTTAAACCCAAGTAAATAATATTTGATATTTATGATCTATAATTTTATAATTCAAATTATGCTTAAAAATGGCTATTTATGTATTTAATATGTTGGATTTTTTATTCAAAATTCAAATATGTGAAAAACACTACCACCAAGCAAGTAATAGACTTGTGTGTATATGCATGGCAATTTAAATTATATAACTATCTTCTAATTAAGATTAATTGTAAACAATGGCGGAACATTACGAAAAAAATGACTTACAATGCCATCAACATGTAGAAATACATAACACTTACAAAATCTGTAACTACAAAATCACCATTGGATAGTAAGCTTGTAATAACAGTTATATCATTTATTCAAAAAGTGTCATGTTTAGACTAACTAAAAAGTAACTATGATGCTCTTCCATGCCTTATAGTCGGCCATTATTGCTTATCATAAATTGGATTTATTTTAGCATGCTTTTATTGCTTAATATAGATGCATGGAGAAAATTTTGGTTGGTAATGCAAAATAGACAGAAGGCTGGGAGATGGAGATTGGAAGAGAAATGACCAAAACCAAGACTTGAGAATGGGGAACGAATGGGATAAAAAAAAGCAAATGCATGATGTTAGCATCCGAGGGACATGTGATTTTTGTAGAAAAATGTATACTACGGAGATATGCTTCTTTGTGGTTAGATTCACAACTTGTATACTTGGACTAATGGCCCTCTGTATCCCACCAAAGAGCTCACGGCCACACAACTGACCATATTTTGTATTTTCGGAAAACTAGGACATGGCCCAGTAGAGTCTAGATGAGGATTCTTATACGTTTCTAGAAACCTAAATTCTTACCAAGGAGGGGCATGCTGGACCAACACTGCAAATCAGGATAATGCAGGTCCTGGACACAAACTTGCACACCAAGAGATACTATAATGCCGCTCCCAACCATCATCCCTTTCTCCTCTCTTGATACAGATTTTATTAGAACATTTGGTTGTAATATTTTAGTACATTGCATAAGTTTCATGTCCATTTAGATATCAACACTTATGAACTAGATGATACCCTGTGGATTATTGCATGATGCTTAGTACCTTACACCGGAGATGATTTTAAATTCGTATAAAACCAATGTATACAGTGGTACTCAAGACTTGCTGCTTGGAGGATACATGATTGGAGAATGGGACTGCCCGGGCACCATAGCTTCATTTGCTTCAAAATCGTACATATGTGAAGGTCTATGTACCCAAATTTCACATACACATATGGTATATGTATCTAAGGCAGGCCGGCTCTATACTTTGCGGGGCCCTAGGGCAAAGTTGATGAGTGGGCCCCTAAGGGTAATACATGTCGCTAGGGGCGGAGCCAACAATTTTTAGCTCGTACTAACTATAATATATATTGTATAAATTTTTCTAAGTAAAAATGATAATTGGCAATTTATCATAATAATAAATCAAATTCTAATTACAACAGTGGTCCATTACACCGTTAATTTGAATTGATGAAAATAGAAGTCCTTGCTCTAGGAAGCAAATGATGTACTCCCTCTGTTTGAAATAGATGTCGCGAGTTTGTCAAAATTTAAATGAATTTATATATTAAATAGTATCTAGATTTAACCAAATTTTGACAAATCTGCGACATATATTTTTAAGACTGAGGGAGTAGTTATTCATGTTTTTTCGAATAGTTAGACATACTTTAGTATATAAATACATGTGAATCTAGATAAACCTAAATCACTTATTTTGGTCGGAAGGAGATATTGTTACGTAGCACCGTCACTGGTGGAAACAGCCCTATAGGTCCCGGTTGGTACGGGGCTTTAGTCCCGGTTGCCCAACCGGGACAGGGCAATCGGGACTAAAGCTCTAACCTTTAGTCCCGGTTGACCCACCAACCGGGACTAAAGGGTGCACGTGAAGCGATGTGAGGGCGAGGGTGGAGCATTAGTCCCGGTTCGTAACAGAACCGGGACTAATAACCTTCGCCAGCAGTAGATTTGGCCATTTCTTCGCCATGCGAGAATTCATTTTGGCACATTTTGTTGCCGCGGTAGCATTTTCGCCACTTTTTGTGCCGCGGCAGAGAATTCATTTAGGTTGTTTTATTGTTTATTTAGTGATTTGCACTTATCAATGAAGGAACCTTATATTACATCATGATGACAATATTATATTCAATACACGGATCGAGTTCATGCACTACATACAAAAGTTGCTATTCGATGCTACCGGCCAATTCCTTCAAAGTTGCTATTTTTACAATTCCTATTGTCTATACACAGCCGAGTAGTATTCCCCTTTTGGGTCTAGGACTTCTGCATCCAAGAATCCCGCCAATTCCTCCTGAATTGCTCGTACGCGATCCTTTGGCAGAAGACCGTCCCGTAGACGTTCGATCTGATTTAAAAAAGGAGTCAGCCTATATGAATGAAACTAAACAATTTGATTATAATTAAAAACTATAGAAATTGTTTACGTACGTGGAGTTGCTCTAAATTTCTGCCCTTCTCATCGCACGTCTGCCGGATGAACTCGCAAACATAGTATCCACATAGATTGTTACCTGGTCCCTGCGTCAGGCACTTTACGAGAACAGAGTTCAATCAAAATAATAATCAAGCATGATAATAACTGTATCAAAACTAGAATCAAAGAGATGCGCGGATATAGCTAGTGGTGCTTACATCTAGTGGTTGAAATGTAAGCTCCTCTTTCCAAACACCCCTAGCCTTGTTGGTGAACCGTTTCCAAGCGTTGCCCGGCGTAGAAAACGAATAAAATAAGTTATTAAGTACTTGATATCATAAAAATCACGAACGTTGCCGATATAGTGTCGTAATGATTAGAATTACCGCTGGAGAAGTATCTGCATGTCCTTCCACGTCTCAAGGGGTTTATGTTTCGAATCCATGACTAGTACACGCCCTTTGTCAAGTTGAATGATTAACAGAATATAGTGGTAGCTGCGAATGCATAACTAATCAATTATATACTTAACATCGAGTAAGCGAAATAGAAAGTGTATACAAGACAATAACACTCACTCGAAGTTGTAAGGAAATAGTATTTCCCTTTTGGTTTCTTGAAACCTTAACGCGTGTACTATATTATCCTCCGTATCCTGGGGGGTTGTTTTGAGATTAGCTTGATGAACCCAATATGGGTCAATGAAGCCAATGTCATAGATTTGTCCTATGCTGCATTCGAGAATCTTCATTCTGCATATTACAGTATGATTATATACATGCAATAAACAAGGTAAGATAGCTGGAGACTAAATTAATTACAGAATTAGTACTTACAGACAATAGGCACTGATGATCGATTTGTCCAAGGCGTCTTGATTGAATAATTGAAATAGTTCATCAAATTCAATGGATATCATGGCATCCATATCTTTCCCATAATGCTTTTTTGTAACCTTCAACACTATCCAGTTAGCCCCGGCCTTTGTGGCATGCAAGTACCAGTTATGCAATCTTCGCATTTTTGTTGGAAGATTGTTTACCTCCTCAGGTTTGACGAGAGGTTTGCCGTACTGGTATTTGTATGCTACTTCACTCACGGGGAAGAACTCTAACTGGGATAAGTACTAGGCAATACTCATACCTTGAGCAGCGGCAGCTTCTCCAGACAGTAACTACCTCTGGATCATACTGCTCTTCGGCCCCATATTTGCTCGACACCACATTGGTTTGGGAAATCACCTTGAGAGGGGCGCAAGTCTGTTTTGCTTGTTGTTTGAGCTGGGCAACAGATTTCTCGCTTGCATCAGTACTGCTCTTCGAGGCTTTTTGTGCCGCATGTGACTTGAGAATAGAACGCTCATAGTCTGATGACAGCTTTGGCTCGGGTTGATGAAGAGTCTTTAGCATTTTCAACACTTTGGCTTTTCTTCTTTGGTCTTGGGAACTCTGGCTCTTTCGGCCGCCTCGGCTTAGCAAATTGTCGTTTCGCATCAACGATCGCCATCTCCTCTTGATCAGATCATAAGCTCTCTTGGGAGGAACCTTTGGTACTTTTGGAAGAGGCTCTTATTTACGTTTCGCGATCGCTACCACGAGGCACAATGGCGATGCGCTTCGCTTTTGACCCTTAGGCGCGGCGATGGCTCCTTGGCGATGGCTGCGCCGAGATTGGTGAGGCGACGGGCCGGGTGAGGCGACGAAGGCTGTGGGCGGCGACCTCGATGGAGACGGGTGAGGCGGCGGCGAAGATGGCCTTGGCATGTGATTTCGAAGCACGATACATTCCTTCGGCCATAGAATGGTGACGTTTTTTGCGTCTCCCAGCATAGTCACATCCCCTTCACCTGCAGGGTAGTGAAGATCAAAACTTCAAAGGTGGGCATGATTTCATCCACGCCGACAACAGCGTAGCCCTCTGGAACCGGACGACAATGGTAAGTTGGTGTGGGTCCAATTGGTAAGGCATAGCCGACCGCCACCTTCATTGATATGTTCACAACTTTGACATGTAGCTCGCAGTGTGTCATCTCTGTGATACCATCCACTGGGTAGCCAACATGAGCCATTGTCGGTGCATCATCGTCATCGCCATTGTCATCACCCGGGACCTCGGTGGAAGCCACACTGCTTTTTCGATTATTCGATAGGCCGGTAGCATCGAATGCAGTGTGCTGCTTAGATGGGCCGGTAGTACTTTGCTCTTTAAGTGCATTAATTTCATCTTGTTGTTGCTTTAATCGTTCTTCAATTAAACGCATTCGCTCTTTCTGACTATTTGCTTCAACTTCCATCCTGTCCTTTCTCCTCTGACGGCTTCTATCAGGATATTTCTTCCTCTCTTCGGGAAACCCAGTCCTCCATGGTTGGGAGCCTCTTGTGCCTCGTGTTCGTCCATCATGTTCCTTATTTCCAAGGGCGAGTGTGAGCTCATCATTCTCTCTATCGGGAATGAAGTCCCCATCTTTAACAGCCTTGTCGCTTTTCTCATCCTCTCGATTGGCAAGGGGTCTTCTTTATGTCGTATGTTATATATACACCTCCTTCCGAGTCCAACGTGCCCCCATGCCCGTAAAACCAATTCCTTGCACGCTCTACCCAATCGTCATCTCTGGGTGATCTTTTTAGCACGCAGTTCATTCTCAAGTTTCTCCCACTTAGGAATGCCAGCCCTGTAGCCACCTTGCCCCATAGTATGGTGATACTTCTTGTTAGCAGCATCCAGCTTATTCGTTGCCCCATAGGGGTGTAAAACCTAGTTCGGAGAAACCTCGGATGCATATGAGAGGGGAACATGAGTATAAGGCTACAAAAGGGAAACTATCCAGCAGATAGGTAACACTAGATACTAACAAAATACCATATTG